>CM063185.1:20890000-22090000 GCA_031835075.1 Saguinus oedipus
GTTCTTCCTGGGCGACCCCTTAATGAGCGATAGCTTTGGAACTCTCCCAAACCAGGACAAGTATAGGGCTTTTCTTTTGTTTTCCATTTCTCACGGATCACAGTCCTTTGTTACCTGGGGTACAGTGTCTTGAAAATCATTGACTTATGTATTTTATCTTGGTTGTTTTAAATGAGAACATAAGTGTAGTTCTCGTTACTTCATATCTTTGTCGGAAGCAGAAGCAATATTTGGGTTTCATATCTCAGATCTGTCTTAGGGATGGAGAAAACCTACAAGGTAGGTCTGACAGGATTGATTAGGTATCATGAAGGTATCTTATATTAATGTGAGCTAAGATTATGATAGGTTCACCTATTAACTTTGAAATGTATTCTCTCCCTCTGAAATCATTATTAGATGAGGTAATACCCAAATGCCTGTGAGATTGCTCTTGGTATGGTTTGCTGAGATTACTGAAGGTAGTAGAGTGGGATTTTTTTTTCTTAGTCTATGGTTTTGAGAATGTACTTCAGCCTCCTTTGTTCCTTTTGGGTAAATCATCAGATATATTACCTCCTAACAGTAATTCAGAATACACAATGAAGAATGTTGTATGGAACAAATAGATATAAAGGTGGCCAACTTCTTCTCTCATTACTATTCATTTTACCTTTTGCATAGCTTTGCTTTTTCTGTAAGCCCTTGGCCTCTAGGGATACAAGTAGTATTAATATTTCCTCTTTGATTGCAAAGTTGGTGTACAAAGATCTAATTCTAAGCATCTAGCCTTCAGTCATTAAAGAAATCATAAATAGAAATTTATTAAATCCTCATTATAAGGTCAATGCCCTGATCTATTCTCTTCCAGGTTTTGTACTTCTCAAATAAAAACAATAACAAAAAATATCAATCAGAACTGTGAACTTTTTGTTTCTATTAATTTTCTTTGTAGCAAATTTCCAGCCATGGCATTTTATTGATTATTCTCATTTTCAACAACATATTTGCCTGTCCACTCACACTAAATACATGTGCATGTAACATTCCTAGGAAGCAGGACCACTTCCTATATCCTCTATCACCTGGCTTTCTATTATTTAATTAAACCTATTCTAGGGAACTTTCTACTTGCAAAATATAAAAGCCTTCCAATTATGTGTTATAACCTGATTGTCTCAGCCTAATTTTCATGAATATTTTAAGTTTTATTATTTCCTGTTAGTAATTCTTAATGCAGAAGATTATATTCCTTGGCATATAAGCTATTTGGGTTTATATCTTATCTGTGCAAAAAAAAAAGTTATTTGCACTGGTTTAAATTCCATTTTCTCTTCTATGTGTCTAGTATAACAAACTCCAAAAGTTTATACTATATTTAACATACTGTATTTTAGCATATATACTCATAAATATGCTGTACTATATGTACTCTTAAAATGTATTTCATATATTTATGGCTTTTTAATGGATGTCCTACTTCCTACCTTCCTATTTTATTCTGAAAGAATTGTCATTAAGGAAACTTTGTGGACTTTTATCTATTAATTTTAATAAATTTAAAAGTTGGATTATCTTTGAGGTTCTATATATATATATATATATATATATATATATATATACACACACACACACATATATATACACATATACACATATATACACATATATATACATATATATGTGTGTATATATATATGTGTGTGTGTGTGTGTATATATATATATATATATATATATATATATATCTAGAACCTCAAAGATAATCCAACTATTAAATTTATTTATATGTGTGTGTATATATATATATATGTGTGTGTATATATATATACACACACATATACCTATGTAGCACATCTTACACCAATAATAGATATGTACAAACATCTATTCTTTATTTCATCAAAATTGACTCTCCTTTAGAGGTTTTTATTATTTTCTGTAAGACCAAGATCCCAGGAAGGCTATGAAAGACTTTTTAATGAGAGGCAAGATTCAGATATTCTCAAGAGGAAGATGTTAAACAGTTTTAGTTACTGAAAGATAATATCAAAGAGAACACAAGTATATAACCTAAAAAATGGATCAGTTAGAAATCTATTGTATCCTTGGGACAAGGAGCATTTCAATTAAAAATATTGAGACCGCAGCTATTAATATTACTAAAAGAAGACAACAAAGGCTGTGATACATTTTCATTTATTATTGTAATACTCAGCTGCAGCTAGCATATAAGGTTAAAATGTTCATTTCCTAATGACCACATGAATTTTCTAAAAGTGGCTTTGGTTATAAATGAACTTCATCATTTTAAAGAGTTTTTCTGATTTATTTAAGGCACTATCCTCCCTCCTACATGCATACTGGAGAAAAATAAAACAGTCTTTCTAAGTATTATAATCAGAATGTGATATTGGTATATCTGTAATGAATATATATCTATGTACATATATATTTTTTCAAATAATTTATTGGCTTACAATGAGACATTGTTGATACTTGACATCAGAAAATTCTGCTAACTTTGTTTTCAGAGTAGATTGATAATCTGACCACTTTTTATCATATCTATCACCATGCCAGTCCCAGATGCCATCACCTCTCCCTGGACTACCCTAATAGCATTCTAGCTGGGCTCCCTGCCTCATTCCCTGTCTCCTTACAGACTGCTTTCATTGAAGAAGTCAGAGTAATCTTTTTAAAGGTATATCCAATGTCTCTCTCTAGTCAAACCTGCGCTAACTCCCCATTTCATCCCTAGTCAAAGCAAAGTTTACTTAGAATGACCTACAAGTGTTTATATGATCTAGCCTCCTGTTACCTCTCGGGCTCTTTCTAAAACCTTTTATTCATACTCATTTGGAACTCGGGTCTCCTCAACCTTTAATGAAACCGGCATGCTCTCATCTTAAGGTCTTTGCACTGGCTTCTCCTTCTCCCTGAGATACTCTTTTCATAAGTATCGTCATGGCTATCACCCTCACCTTAGACATTTGAATCTTTGTTTATGTGTCTACTAAAAGGAGGTCTGTCTTTGGCATGTTATTTAAAATTACCTACTCCTCTCACACAGCACTTTAAATGCTGTCTCCTGCATTACATTTAAAAACAATTCCCATAGCTACTAATAGGAACTTAATTCATATTTGGTGGGGAGTAAGTATATTATTATTTTTCATCTCAATGCCACTTGAAACCAATGGTTAGTCCGGAAAAAAGATTTACATTATGTTTTGGGGACAGATATTTCTTTTGGTAAGTATAATTTCTATAAAAAGAGAGAATCCCCTTTATTTTGCTTTGTTAGTACCATTTTAACCAGTTAGCTATATAAATAATGAATGATTTTTTGTGCCTTAGTTTAGATCATGCACATGCAGTATTTATACTGTGTAAGTAAGTTTATTGAATTCACTGGGGTGGATGTGGAATAATTGATAAAACATGTATTTTCACACTTGCCACCACTTTAAATTATTTGTCTGCCCTTCAGCCGGGGTGTGAACTCCATTTTAGCACATCTGAGTGAGATGTCCCTCCAGTCTAGATGAGCCCTGGAAATTTCTTAACATCACAAAGCCTTGTTTGCTGCTTTTATGTAGAAAAGTTGGATGCAGTAGTTCCAAAGGAAACAGAAATGGATCATATAATTTGTAGTACTAACATGTCTCTTTTAGCTTACACATCTGTGTTTTAATTGAACTGGGTATCAGTATTAGGATCGTGTACTTAGTATCATACCTAAAAGTGCATATTATTTAATTATATTGATTTCTGTTACTTAAAAGGAATTAATCGTAAAAATGCTATTTGATGTGTAATGAAGCATATGACTGTACTTCCACAAAATAACTTTAGGGCTTAATATTTCTTTGTATAAAATATTTTTAAAACAAAATATAAGCTTCTTAACATGGAATACAGATGAGATTTATACAGTATTAGAAATGACTCTTATTTCTAAAGATATCACCAACATCAAAGGTGAATAAATTTCTAAAGTTTGTCTTACAAAGATTATTAATGTATGTGTTTCTTTTTTAATGCCGGTGTTTGGAAAGGTGGGTTGGAGGACCACAAAGCTATTGTCAGGATGCTCCTGAACACTCATGTTGGAATTGCTTTGTCTTTCTTCCATACCAAAACTCCTCTCCTACTGCTGATTACAGTATGACATCATACACAATAAGAAAGTTACACATAAACGTGATTTTTAAAGACACCCAAAGTGTAGTGGCATTGAATTCTAGATGTGGAAATAAGACTGTGTGTGAGCAAATGTAATTTCACTCTATCATATTAATTATTATTACCAGAGCATCTGGATGTCATTACAAATGCATTTGGAGAAGGCTAAGCTCGTACTTTAAGGGTCACCTTATCAGCAGCACTGACATGCCTCACACTTCTTGCTCCCATCTGTGTGAGTAAAAGGAATTCTAGTATTTTTTGATGTTTTCTCTTCTTCTATTGATTCAACAATTATTTATTTAGCACACATTCAATTTAGGTATCACTTAGAATTCCTACATGTTTAATTCCTACAGTGTCCCCTAGGCAGTAGTTTATTGGTACTGAGTAAAATCACTTCTAGATGAATGCTGTCCAAAAGAACTTTCTAGGATGATGGGTTTGTTCTATTTCTGTACCGCCCAATGTGGTAGCTACTGGGCACCTGTGGCTATTGACCACTTGATATGTAGCTAGTGTGACTGAGCAACTGAACTTTTAATTTATTTAATTTTAAATAATCTAAATATAAATATCTATATTATCACTGATGCTTATGATGTTGGCTTAGGATGTTATTTTCTACAGGGTTAATAGATACTATAAGGAATATGGAGAACAATGATTGTGTTCTCACTTCTGCTGGATTTTGGCCATTGTCTGCCTCCCTTTAAACTCTTAATCATTGTACTGACTGCAGACCACTGCTTGCCCACTGCTGGTCACTGCATTGTCAGCTCCTGAATCTCCAGGACTGAGCACAAACATACTGTTGCTTATGCCCCTTGGACCCCTAGTGTCCTTAGAAAATTTGGAGTCCAAGCTCCCACTTGCTGTGACTTATTATTTGCTGCTGCCTCTTGTCTTTCCAAAGATGTGTCACCTCTGGCCCATCTGAATGACTCAGCTCCCTACTGCTGAGGCAGATTTTATGGAAATTTTTAAAAGTAGATACCACATAATGCCACTCCACTACTGTTTTGGAAAAGCTCTCATTTTTCTCTCTGTTTTCACACCACACAATCATTCATTCAGAAGGCTTCCATCACCAAATGTGGGAGGTGGGGGTTTTCCCCATCACTAATTGAGCAGCCATTTCTGTAACAGTTGCCAGCCGGGTGTCTTTCAATACAACTTCAACACTGTTTACCTCGAGGTAGTGTCAGAACCCACCGGCTGAGCGCTTGGTCCCCAAAACTGGCCCCCCTTCAGACCCCAGTCACAAGTCCAGGTCTCTGGAAGTTCTCACTGATCAGCTTCAAGTTGGGATTCCCACAACCCCTTCTTTTAGGTTCAATTAATTTGCTAGAGCAGCCCACAAATCTCAGGAAACACATTTGTAGGTTTATTACAAAGGATATTGCAAAGGGTACAGATAAAGAGATGTGGAGGGCAAAGTATGGGGAAAGGGGTGGACATGCCACCCTCTAGAAACCTCCACAGGTTCAGTTATCCAGAAGCGATCCTAACCCTATCCTTTGGGTCTTTTATGGAGATTTCATTGGATAGGCTTGCTTGACAACCGTGTTGAAATGTGATTGGATAAAATGGGTATGATCTAAACCTGGCAATGCTTGTCTGCTTTGACGTTTTTTTGGCCTATTTGTGCAGCATTCCTTCTTCCAGAGTATGGGGAAGACCTGCCATGGAATGAGGATCTTTTGACACATGATCAGATTAGAGTTCTGTCTGGGGCAGGTGAAAGGAAGACAGGAGAAAGTGAAAGAGAGATATTTTGTTTTCTGAGTCCTGCTACTGAGGCCTAAAGTGCACCAACATTATAACAAAATACTGTAAACAAGCACTATGGGAGTTATGAGCTAGGAATGTGGACATATCAGTAGTGGCATATATATATGTTTGTGTCCACGTTTTCTAGCTTAGAACTCCCATAGCGATTACATATCTCAACAACCATGTCCATAAAATCAATCAGGAGACCAGTTGGATGAGTTGCATCTTGTTTTTGTTATAAATGTATTGAAAAAATTTACAGGTGTTCCCTGAAGCCCGCTGCTCTCCATGCTGTTCCTGAGTGCTGGACCATGTCACCTTATTTATGTTTATTTGCTACATGAGAATCTAGGAACTTTCATCTGAGCAAGAGTTGGATCTGGACAGGAGGCCTGTCTTGACAGAAAATTCTTATCAAAAGACATGTTTACTTCCTTTCTTTACCATGTTGCTGGGAGGGTCATAGGTGTTCATAGAAATAAGGTATTAATATGAGTTTTGTGACAGGAAACTCACCAGATTTTTATGGTCTTGTGGACCTGAACTAAGCTGCCTGCCAGAGTTTTTCAGGAGAAAAATCTGTCTATGATGCTTACATGCTCACCTTTTTTTTTTTCCTAGCCAAAACTAAACAAAAACAAAATATGGCAATTAAAGAATCTTTTCTTGTGTCCCATTCCATGAGCAGGTGGGCTCACAGCATCATTGCTGTGCTCCTGAGGACACAGCTCCTTCTGCTCCTCCATGGCTCTCCTTTCCAAGAGTGCACAGGCATTATGGCAGGGACTACGCATATGAGGACTGGCTGCACACACCCTCACACTGAGCCTGGGATTGCTTCCCTCAGGAACTCAGTGGACTCTAGTCTACTCTGTCAGATTTCCTCCTCACTTGTGGGATTTTCTTCTTCGGGGCTTTTTGTTCCTCTCAGTGGCTGCCTTGGTAATTGTAACTCCCAAAGCCCCAATCAATTTATTTGTATTTGCCTGAATCTAAATTGTGGACAAAGTTCAAAATCTTACCCACAAGATTTGTGTGTCCCATAGAAGTCGTTGTGTATTGACAGAGGTCTAAAAATCCCCGAATTGGTTACAGAGCCCTGTCTGCCTAATGCATCAATAGACCTTTGATTGTGATGTTTGCTTAATTCTGCATGGCAGGATGACAGGCTCCTCTGAATCTTTGATTTGACCGAGGAAAAATACCATACCATGCAAAACTTTAAAATAAGTAAAATATAATTTACAGTGTTTTCATTGCCACAAAACATTAAAGTAAACCAGAAAAATCATATATGTCACTGTCAGAAGAGAAATCATAAATATTCTCTTAAGAAAGAATATGGTAGATTTAGTTTATATGACTGTGCACCCAACATGTTTACACTCTTCTCTTGGAGAGGCAATGGAGTAACAGGTAAAGCAAACTAATTTACAAGGTGCTTTCACCTATGTTGGCGTGGTCCTGATGAAAACCCATTGAGGTACATAGGATTGAGGAGACTGAGATTGAGTAAGCTTCAGAAATTTATTCCATTCAACTATATTAAAAATGAGCTTTTGTAATGAAAAATGCTCAGAAACACTCAAAATAAAATAAAGAGTATAACTTTATATTTTTGGCCCCTATTAGCTTTTCTTTTTGAACATAAATCTTCATACTGGGTTTCTTTGCCATAATTTTGTTTAATTAGTGAGTTTCTTCATTCGATATGAAGACTCCTTCAGACAAGTTCTGATAATTTGGATGAAAATCTATTTACAATCTTCTTTTTTAAATTAAGAGTTAAAGTAAAGGTAACACAAAAAGAGAACCCAGTTCAATAATGCCATAACTCAAATTTTTAGTTAAAAACAGCTGCCTAAGAGTCCTTACCACTATGGCCTTAGAATGTAATTGTCATGCTTGTTCTGCTACTTATTATTTATTTTATTGAGAGATACTGGGTTGTCAGACTGTAAGAGGCAAACTCAAATTAAATTGTGTTGGATTTTCTTTGATCTTTTCCGTTTATAGTAGTTAATATAAATAGAATGTGAGCTTTTGGCACAGGCAGAGCTCTGCTTTTCCATTCTTATCTGTGCTTTTCACCCTTACAAATTCTGGAGGACAATGAGTCCTTCCCCATTTGCTCATTTACAAACATGCTGGCTGATTGTGAGCTGTGCTGATTTGTTTTCTCAAGCCCTGAGGTATATGTAATGGAGTGAAGAAAAGAGGTAATGAAGAGTGTCCTTAAAACTGGCAGAAGAGTTCCTCTTTCCCCTCCCATTGCCTGTACTGTCCTGATCAATGGTGCATCATTTAGTGCATATTTACCACAGGGTCACTGCTGCTGTAGTAGAAGAAATAACTGTAGTAAAGGCAGATGGTGTCTTTTGACATAAAAAAAGAGTTTTAAAATAATGGCATTCTACTAGCCTATGACTAAACTATGTGTGGGTGTGTAGTCTCATGTGGAGTATATAAAATCACAAAAATATTGATGGGAGGAAGTCAGGATGGGATAAGGGAAAAAGCTATGGAACATGTGCCAGCCAAGATATGTAAAAGCATCTTGTAAATGTATGACCTTAGAAAAATCACTTTATTTCTCTGTTATCATTTTTTGCACTGTCAGATAAAGTCAATAATACTGGGTCTGATAGCTCACAGGAATTATACGTAGACCAAGTGTGGAACTAGTTTAAAAACTACAAAATACTGTAGAAGAGTATTGCTAAGGTAATTACAGTCACATCTGGGGTATCTCATATGAAGAACATAGAGATATTGAGTGTGCAACATCCCTTATTTTAAAATAATCTTTTAATTTGAAGGAACATGAATTTAATAAGATACATTCTTCCAGGGAATAAATTACATCTTGAAAATTAATTGGGCATTTTGGAAGCTACATAAATTTGAACAGTAATTTTCTTGATGAGGTTCTGGTGTTCTACTCAACTTGATGCAGCTTATGAACTGGTCAACTTACAATGAAGTCATAATTTATGAATGAGGAAATCTGGTACAATAATTCAAACTCTTATAGTCAATTAGTCAGCAAAATGAATGCTGCACTTTTTAAGTGCTGAGAATTGTATTGGACAGTAACAGGGCACAAAAGGATAGAATTTGCACTTACTGAAAAATACATTTCCTCAAAGAAACGGCTTCGTCATTTAAGAAGAAATAGTTGTATAAAATTCTCTGGCAAGATGGCCAAATAGAAACAGCTCCGGTCTGCAATTCCCAGCAAGACCAATGCAGAAGGTGGATGATTTCTGTATTTCCAACTGAAGTACCTGGTTCATCTCATTGAGACTGGTTAGACAGTGGGTCCAGCCCAGGTAGGGTGAGCAGAAGTAGGGTAGGGCGTTGCCTAACCTGAGAAGTGCAATGCGCCAGTGACCTCCCTTCCCCCCAGCCAAGAGAAGATGTGAGGGATTGTGCTATCAGGCCCAGATGCTACTCTTCTCCCACAGTTTTTGCAACCCACAGACCAGGAGACTCCTTCGTGTGCCTACACCACCAGGACCCAGGGTTTCAAACACAAAACTGGGCAGATATTCAGGCAGATACCTAGCTACCTGCAGGAGTTTTTTGTTATGTGTGTGTGTGTGTGTGTGTGTGTGTGTGTGTGTATGTGTGTATTGTTTTGTACCCCAGTGGTGCCTAGAACCCCAGCAAGATAGAAGCATTCACTTCCCTCAAAAGGGGGCTGAATCCAGAGAGCCAAGTGGTCTTGCTCAGTGGGCCCCACCCCAACAGAGCCTAGCAAGCTAAGAACTACTAGCTTGAAATTCTTGCTACCAGCACAGCAGTCTGAAGTTGACCTGGAACACTAGAGGTTGCTGGAGGAAGGAGCATCTACCATTACTGAGGCTTGAGTAGGTGGTTTTCCCCTCAAGTGTAAAGGAAGCAAGTGGGAAGTTTGAACTGGGCGGCAAAGCAGCTGTGGCCAGGCTGCCTCTCTAGATTCCTCCTCTCTGGGCAGGGCATCTCTGAAAGAAAGGTAGTAGCCCCAGTCAGGAACTTGTAGATGAAACTCCCATTTCTTTAGGATAGAGTACCTGGGGAAAGGGGTGGCTCTGGGTGCAGCTCCAGCACACTTGAACAATTCTGCCTACTGGCTCTGAAGAGAGTAGTGGATTTCCCAGCCCATTGCTTGAGCTCTGCTAAAACAAAGACTGCCTCCTCAAGTGGGTCCCTGACCGACATGTCTCCTGACTGAGAGACACCTCCCAGCAGGGCTCCACAGACACCTCATACAGGAGAGCTCCAGCTGGCATCTGGTGGGTGTCCATCTGGGACAAAGCTTCCAGAGGAAGGAGCAGGCAGCAATCTGCTGTTCTGCAGCCTCTGCTGGTAATACTCAGGAAGACTGGGTCTGGAGTAGACCTCCAGCAAACTCCAGCAGACCTGCAGAAGAGGGGCCTGATGGTTAGAAGGAAAACGAACAAACAGAAAGCAATAACATCAACATCAACAAATAGGATGCCCACGCAAAAACCCTATCCAAAGGTTATCAGCATCAAAGATTGAAGGTAGATAAATCCACGAAGATGGGGGGAAATGCTGAGAATTCAAAAAATGCTAAGAATTCTGAAAAACAGACTGACTCTTCTCATCCAAATGATTGGGACACCTCACCAGCAAGGGCACAAAACTGGACAGAGAATGAGTTTGATGAATTGACAGAAGAAGGCTTCAGAAGGTGGTAATAGCAAACTCCTCTGAACTAAAAGAGCCTGTTCTAACCCAAAGCAAGGAAGCTAAGAACATTGATAAAAAGTTATAGGAACTGCTGACTAGAATAATAAGTTTAGAGAGGAATATAAATGACCTGATGGAGCTGAAAAACACAGCATGAGAACTTCATGATGCATACACAAGTATCAATAGCCAAATCAATCAAGTGGAAGAAAGGATATCAAAAAATGAAGATGAACTTAATGAAATAACATGGGAAGACAAGATTAGAGAGAAAAGAATGAAAAGGAATGAACAAAACCTCCAAGAAATGTGGAACTATGTAAAAAGACCAAACCTACCATTGATTAGTATACCTGAAAGTGATGGGGAAAATGGAACCAAGTTGGAAAACACACTTTAGGATATTATCCAGGAGAAATTCTCTAACCTAGCAAGACAAGCCAACACTCAAATTCAGGAAATACACAGAACACCACTAAGATACTCCTCGAGAAGAGTAATCCCAAGACCCATAATTAATCAGATTCACCAAGGCTAAAATGAAAGAAAAGTTGAGTAACCTACAAAGGGAAGTCTATCAGACTAACAGCAGATCTCTCTGTAGAAACCCTACAAGCCAGAAGAGAGTGACAATATTCAACACTCTTAAAGAAAAGAACTTTCAACTCAGAGTTTCATATCCAGTCAAACTAAGCTTCATAAGTGAAGGAGAAATAAAATCCTTTGCAGACAAGCAAGTGCTGAGGGATTTTGTAACCACAAGGCCAGCCTTACAAGAGCTTCTGAAGGAAGCACTAAATATGGAAAGGAAAAACCAGTACCAGCCATTGCAAAACATACCAAAATATGAAGATCAATGGCACTGTGAAGAAACTGCATCAACTAATGTGCATAATTACCAGCTAGCATCATAATGACAGGATCAAATTCACACATAACAATATTAACCTTAAATGGGCTAAATGCCCTAATTAAAAGACAGACTGGAAAACTGAATAAAGAGTCAAGACTCATTGGCATGCTGTATTCAGGAGATCCATCTCACGTGCAAAGACACTCATAGGCTCAAAATAAAGGGATGGAGGAACAGTTACCAAGCAAATGGAAAGCCAAAAACAAAACAAACAATCAAAAACCCAGGAGGGATTGCAATCCTAGTCTTTGATAAAACAGACTTTAAACCAACAAAGATCAAAAAAGACAAAGAAGGGCATTACATAATGGTAAAAGGATAAATGCAACAAGAAGATCTAACTATCTTAAATATATATGAACCCAAAACAGGAGCACACAGATTCATAAAAAGTTCTTAGAGACCTACAAAGAGACTTAGACTCCCACACAACAATAGTGGGAGATTTTAACGCCACCGTGTCAATATTAGACAGATCAATGAGACAGAAAATTAATGAGAATATTCAGGACTTGAACTCAGCTCTGGACCAAGCGGACCTAATAGACATCTACAGAACCCTCCACTGCAAATCATCAGAACATATATTTTTCCCAGCACCATATCGCATTTATTCTAAAATTGACCATGTAATTGGAAGTAAAACGCTTCTCAGCAAATGCAAAAGAATAGAAATCATAACTATTTCTCAGATCACAGTGCAATCAAATTAGAACTCAGGATTAAGAAACTCACTCAAAATGACATAACTACATGGAGATTGAACAACCTGCTCCTGATGACTACTGGGTAAATAACAAAATTAGGGGAAAATAAATAAGTTCTTTGAAACCAGTAGAAACAAAGACACAACATACCAGAGTCTCGGATACAGCTAAAGCAGTGTTTATAGAGAAATGTAGAGCACTAAATGCCCACATCGGAAAGTGGGAAAAATCTAAAATTAACACCCAAACATCACAATTAAAAGAACTAGAGAAGCAAGAACAAACAAATTCAAAAGCGAGCAGGAGACAAGAAATAACAAAGATCAGAGGGGAGCTGAAGGAGATGGAGCCAAGAAAAACCCTTCAAAAAAATCAATAAATCCAGGAGGTGATTTTTGAAATGATTAACAAAATAGAAAGACAACTAGCCAGACTGATAAGGAAGAAAAGAGAGAAGAATCAAACAGGCACAATAAAAAATGAGAAAGAGGGTATCATCACTAATCCCAAAGAAATACAAACTACCATCAGCATGTGTATTCCTGGACACATATATCCTCCCAAGACTAAACCGGGAAAAAGTCAAATCCCTGAATAGACCAAAAACAAGTTTTGAAATTGAGGCAATAATTGATAGCCTACCAATGAAGAATAGCCCAAGACTAGATGGATTCACAGCCAAATTCTACCAGAGGTACAAAGAGAAGCTGGTATCATTCCTTCTGAAACTATTCCAAATGATAGGAAAAGAGGGACTCCTTCCTAACTCATCTGATGGGGCCAGCATCATCCTAATACCAAAATCTGGCAGAGACAAAAAAATAAAGTAAAATTTCAGGCCAATATCCCTGATGAACATTGATGCAAAAATCCTCAATAAAATAATGGCAAACCGAATCCAGCAGCACATCAAAAAGCTTATTCACCATGATCAAGTCAGGTTGCCCCTTGGGATGCAAGGCTGGTTCAACATATGCAAATCAATAAACGTAATCCATCACATAAACAGAACCAATGACAAAAGCCATGTGATTATCTCAATAGATGCAGAAAAGGCCTTTGATAAAATTTAACGCCCCTTTATGCCAAAAACACTTAATAAACTAGGTATTGGTGGAACATATCTCAAAATAGTAAGAGCTATTTATGACAAACCAATAGCCAATAACATACTGAATGGGCAAAAGGTGGAAGTATTCCCTTAAAAACCAGCACAAGACAAGGATGCCCTCTCTCACCACTTCTGTTTAACATAGTATTGGAAGTTCTGGCCAGGGCAGTCAGGCAAGAGAAGGAAATAAACAGTATTTCAAATAGAAAGAGAGGAAGTCAAATTGTCTCTGTTTGCAGATGACATGATTGTATGTTTAGAAAACCTCATCCTCTCAATCCAAAAACTCCTTAAGCTGATAAGCAATTTCAGCAAAGTGTCAGGATACAAAATCAATGTGCAAAAATCACGAGCATTCCTATACACCAATAATAGATAAAAAGAGAGCCAAATCATGAGTGAATTCCCATTCACAATTGCTACAAAGGGAGTAAAATACCTACGAATACAACTAACAAGGGCTGTGAAGCACCTCTTCAAGGAGAACTACAAACCACTGCTCAAGAAAATAAGAGAGGACAAAAACAAATGGAAAATCACTCCATGTTCATGGATAGGAAGTATCAATATTGTGAAAATGGCCATACTGACCAAAGTAATTTATAGATTTAATGCTATTCACAGCAAGCTACCATTGACTTTCTTCATACAATTAGAAAAAACTACTTTAAATTTCATATGGAAACACAGAAGAGCCCACATAGCCAAGACAATCCGTAGCAAAAAGAACAAAGCTGGAGGCATCACACTAACTGACTTCAAATTATACTACAAGGCTGCAGTAACCAAAACAGCATACTACTGGTACCAAAACAGATATGAAGACCAATGGAACAGAACAGAGGCCTCATAAATAATGCCACATATCTACAACAATCTGATCTTTGGTAAACCTGACAAAAACAAGCAAAAAGAAAACAATTCCCTATTTAATAAATGGTGTTGGGAAAATTGACTAGCCATATGCAGGAAACTGAAACTGGACCCCTTCCTTACACCTTATACAAAAATTAATTCAAGATGGATTAAGGACTTAAATGTAAGACATAAAACCGTAAAACCCTAGAAGAAAACCTAGGCAATACCATTCAGGAGATAGGCATGGGCAAAGACTTCATGACTAAGACATCAAAAGCAATTGCAACAAAAGCCAAAATTGACAAATGGAATTTAATTAAACTAAAGAGCTTCTGCACAGCAAAAGAAACTATCATAAGAGTGAACAGGCAACCTAGCAAGTGGGAGAAAATTTTTGCCACCTACCCATCTGACAAAGATCTAATATCCAGAATCTACAAGGAACTTAAACAAATTTACAGGAGAAAAACAAACAATCCCATCAAAGAGTAGGTGAAGGATCTGAGCAGACATTTCTCAAAAGAAGACATTTTACAGTCAACAAACATGAAAAATAGCTCACCATCACAGGTCATTAGAGAAATGCAAAACAAAACCACATTGAGATACCATCTCATACCAGTTAGAATGGTGATCATTAAAAATCAGGAAACAACAGGTGCTGGAGAGGCTGTGGAGAAATAAGAATGCTTTTACACTCTTGGTGGGAGTGCAAAGTAGTTTAACCATTTTGGAAGAATGGTGATTCCTCAAGGATCTAGAACCAGAAATACCAATTGACCCAGCAATTCCATTACTGGATATAAACCAATAGGATTATAAATCATTCTACTATAAAGACACAGGCACACATATGTTTATTGCAGCACTAGAACCACCTGCAATTCTCATCAATGATAGACTAGATAATTAAAATGTGGTACATATACACTGTGAAATACAATGCAGCCATAAAAAAGAATGAGTTCCTGTCCTTTGCAGGGACATGGATAAAGCTGGAAACCATCATTCTCAGCAAACTAACACAGGAACGGAAAACCAAACACTGCATGTTCTCACTCAGAAGTGGGAGTTGAACAATGAGAACACATGGACACAGTGAAGGGAATATCACACATCAGAGCCTGTTGGGGGGGTGGGAGGTAAGGGGAGGGATAGCCTTAAGACAAAGACCTAATGCATGTGGGGCTTAAAACCTAGATGATGGGTTGATGGGTGCAGCAAACCACCATGGCATATATATACCTATGTAATAAACCTGCACATTCTGCACATGTATCCCAGAATTTATAATTACAAAGAAAAGATAAACAAGGTCTGGGAATCTAATGTACATTATGTGTGGTGATGGATGTGTTCATTAATTTAACTGTGATAATCATTACAATGTATATTTATATCAAATCATCATGTACACCTTCAATGTATTCAATCTTTGTCAATTAAATACTTAAACAGAAAAATCAACTGATTTAATCTTGAAGATACAGAAAAATAAAAATCAAGGTGAGTTGAAGCTTGTCAAAGAAAGCTTCTGAAGGGTAGCTTTTAAAATATAGTGTATTATTTGATTTTTTTATTACTACAAAGAAAAGTTACTTGTATATGAGACTTTGCTATACTTCATTTCATTTTTGACATCTATTAACTCATTTTACACATAAAAAATTATCAGAAACTCTAAGTCCAAAGTATATGAACTATGAATTCATTGGTAAAATTTGTTGACTCTAATTTTTTTCTTCCTTTAAAAGAGGATGTATACAATTTTTAATATATATATATAATGAGGAATGAAGAAGAAAAATACAAAATGTCCTGGGTAAAGTTTCTTCCCAAAAATAAATTATCTACTTTTCACTTTAGCATACTTTTGTAAGCCTAAGTATGCATACTGCCCAGGCAGCTTTTGTCTAAATGGAAAAGTTGTGTAGGAACTACCACAGGCAGCAAGGCAGTCTATCCTTTCCATCCCATTCACAAATGTTGATCTCAAGGGTACTCCTTAATAAACCTCTTGCATGGCAAATCCCACCTCAAAGTCTTTATTCTGGAGTCTGAATATGCACCAGTTAATGGTCACTACGTTTTGAGGATGTATAGGTTATCACTTTTTTCTGAGCTTAAGATTTACTTTTGTGTATGTGGTTGGTATATACCCCATGAAGAAAGCTATGTAACACATCGAAGAAGAAATGCTAGTTGGGAAGTGGGGGATGCCAGAGAGAAAATGGCTAGGAATGATCCAAATGGAAATTGAATAAAAATGTTGGGCTTGAAATTATATATTAAAATAAGCAGCCGGGCGCGGTGGCTCAAGCCTGTAATCCCAGCACTTTGGGAGGCCGAGGCGGGTGGATCACGAGGTCAAGAGATCGAGACCATCCTGGTCAGCATGGTGAGACTCCGTCTCTACTGAAAATACAAAAAAAATTAGCTGGGCACAGTGGCGCGTGCCTGTAATCCCAGCTACTCAGGAGGCTGAGGCGGGAGAATTGCCTGAACCCAGGGGGCGGAGGTTGCGGTGAGCCGAGATCGCGCCATTGCACTCCAGCCTGGGTAACAAGAGCGAAATGCCGCCTCAAAAATAAATAAATAAATAAAATAAAATAAATAAAATAAAATAAAATAAAATAAGCAGTGTTGAAGCTATCATAAGAAACAGGAATAACTAAGAAGAAACAGTTTACCTGGGCAAAGCAAAGGGCATAGTCTGTGTGAATCCTATAACATTTAGACCATGACTGAGTCTATTAATAAGCAATTAGCCCATTTTGGCTGCACCAGGAAAAGTGTACAATGTACAATGTTAAAGTATCCAATGTACAATGTTATTTGAGACCAAGTGCAAATACTTAATCTCCCTTATGTTTCTCCACTTTGTGGAAGGACATATAATGACATTAACATTCAGATTAACAAAACATATTGAGTTTTGCCATATTCTAAATGTGTGTTCTATTTGTGTTTTAGATATCTAGAATAACCATGCCTGGATTTCTAACCCACAGAAACTGAGATAATAAATGTTGTTTTAAGCTGCTAAGTTTTGGGATCAGTTGTTATGTAGCAATAAATAACTAATACAGATATTAAGGAGCACATTGGAATACTTCCTTCTTTGTTTTTAGTACTGATAAAATTTAGGATGAATGCTTGACTATTAGTTTAGGTGACTTTTATAAATCATGCCAAATATATACATCTATGGTATACTTTTGATTCTATTTTTAACATCCAAATCAATTATAATTTGAAGAGCATAATTTTATTTAATTTCTGGATATATTCTACGGATTATGGCTAAGGCAGCATGATAAATACTCCCTGGAAGAAAATCTCAATTTTTCTATCATTTTTGACAGATAATTTATATTGGTTTTATAAATAGCTTTAGTTCTTCAAGTACTATGCCATTTGTATCTGCATATTATATTTTTTCTTTCCTCCAGCCATGCTACCAATCACTATTATCATGCTTACTTAGTCAGAAAATGATGTCCAGAGACTTTTAAGTCTCATAAACAGATTTACACCATTAATAATTGTCAGTAGAGTCATGATCTGAACCCCAAAAATGACTGGTTCTGAAGCTCATTAAACTATTTTCATTGCTCCGGGACATGTTTCGTAGGCTTCATAAAGCTCACCTTAGCAAAGCATATAAAGATACAGCATTCAGGATGGAGACAATTCCTGGAACACATGCTAGTGAATATCTGTGTGTAACTGATTCAAGGGTGCCTTTCTTTATTAAAGGCTCAAAGTAGTCCTCAGTTTTCTTCCTTTGAGCATCACATATGCTGTTAGATTTCAAGCAAATTACTGCAAGGGCTGGATCCAGATGGAATCACGCTAGATTCTTTGTCTAATTTAAGTCTTCAGTTCTTCTGAGACTAATTTAGGAAATCCATTGACAATTTTCTTCAATGAGGCTCTTTTCATGGTAAAATGCTTTGTACTCTGTTTATTTTGCTGGTATGAACTAATCTTTCTCCTTCCAAGAGATATTGGTTCTTTTCATTGCCGTGTTGAGCTAAATCATCACTGTCATTCACATGACAACACCCAGCTATAGTACAATCTTGGTCACGGATATGTTCAAGAACACACAGTGTGTCCAGTCAGTTTAATAAAGTCCTTTTTTCCAAAAATATTGAAGTTGCATTAAACACAACATTGACCAGTCTCCATTTTAAACATTTAGTCTATGTATCTGAGAATCTTTTACTATCAGAATTTATAAGATTATGGTGTTTGCAATGTAACATAAAACTGGTACTTTGTAAGAATTTTTAATGAAATTTAAAGTCTGTTATCTGAAGTTATTCCTTCCTTGCATGGAACATATATTTTGCCTTTTAGAAACTGTAGGAAAAACATGGGCTGGTGGATCTAGTAAATAATACTACCAGATTGAAATACATTTCCAGTATTCTGATATTCACTTTTCTTCTTTCAAGTATAAGGCACATTTTGGGTTAACTGTTTGCAGGCTTGTTTATTGCATGAGAGTAGTGTAAGCTACTTTTAAAATTTATCTGGCATATAAAGATACAGCCTTTCTGCCTAGTGGTTTTTATGGAACATTATAAATGTATTTATTTCAGTCAAGATGCATCACTGGAGAGCTGCATTGTAAATTCCACATGCAAGATAAGTCTGCAGTTCATCATTTATGGATCTCCAAAATTTCAGAGTTTAAACAGATGGTATAGATAAGTACTAGTAAATTAAAGAGAGAATTATTAATAATAATATATATATTATTAAAATATATATATTATTATTAATATATATATATATATATATATATATTTTTTTTTTTTTTTGAGACGGAGTTTCGCTCTTGTTACCCAGGCTGGAGTGCAATGGCGCAATCTCTGCTTACCGCAACCTCCGCCTCCTGGGTTCAGGCCATTCTCCTGCCTCAGCCTCCCGAGTAGCTGGGATTACAGGCTTGAGCCACTGCTCCCGGCCTATTTGATATTTTTAAGTATAAAAGGGCCTGTCTTACAAATTAGTTTTCCTGTCTTACTTTTGCCTGAAGTAACGTTAGAATATCTGTTATCAAAGTATCTACACATTGGTGTTTCATAGGATAAGGACTCCAAAAGGAAAAAGGTTTCTAGCTACAATTTGAGTGAGGAGTTTGAAAAATTTAAGTAAAATTTATTAAAATTTTTACTTTGGAATAAAATTTTAAAAACATTTAGTTTTATAAAAGTTAAATCAGAAATATCAATGTGAATTTAATAACTTTAAAAATATTTTCTACTTATGTTACTAAGTGGGTCTGCAAGTGATGATGACAGTTAAAAAAATACCATCAATAATTGTGTGCAACAGTTATATTTCCGCTCAGAGTTTTGTGTCTAATACTGTTCTTTATCCAAAAGAAATCAGGTTTGTTTGTGGAATTTAGGATGAGCCAGAATCTTCTAATTGTTTGCAAAGAATAACAATAGTTTTTAAAAAGCGGGGAAGACACATGGTTGAAATCACCAAGGAGCCAGTTTAAAGAGTTTCTCACAGGTAAAGCTGTTATATTTTGAGTATTATAGAGAAAACAATAATTCATTAAAGCTATGTGTCCCTAATCATACTCAAAATATAAAAATAATAGGTATTTTAAAGTGTGGGCGGGGCGTGGTGGCTATTACCTATAATCCCAGCTACTTGTAAGGCTCAGGCAGGAGAATCCCTTTAACCCGGGAGATGGCGGACTTTCCAATAAGTTATTATAAAAAGTGTTTGTATTAAACAATTTGGATGGAATGCATACTACATTTAAGTTCTGCTAAACCTCTGAAGTTAGACTCTCCTTGCAAAATTGTATGGCTTTCTATGGTGACTCATCATTTCAAAAAGTGTACTATGTCACATAAAATATCATCCAAGAGGTAAGGTAAGCTCTAATATCCAATTTACCAAACACCCATGTCCTTTCCATGTCATTTGGTCATGCACAGTCAGTACTGGCTTCCCTACAAGGCTGGCTGTGTCATGATGATAAGTTACTTCCAGGAGTAACTGGAAAAAGGAGCACCTCCTAGCCGTTGCTTTCCTTCAGCCTGCATGTGATCATTTTAGCCCTGCACTTAACTCTGGAGAAAGAGCTTCTAGGTGTGTCTGCCTTTGCTCTCATTGACAGATTCATTAGGAAACACCCTGGATTCTAAGGATGAGGCAGATTCCTCTGATTACCTGAACTGTCTGAGGGCTGAATTCCTGAACAAAATCAGATTCTATCAGGAAGAAGGAAGGATGATATTAGGAAGAAGGATGGCTGATAGGTAATAAACTGGTCACTCCAAGCTAAGAGAAGTTGTAAACCAGGTTTGGAGAGCAAAATTCTTGGCAAGTCAAATTAAGTAACAGTGCATTGTGACAGAAATAAAGTTAAAAAGTAAAGTTGTGAAGATTATTATAAAAGACATGGTAATAAGTGAGATTAAAAACTATGAACATCCACGGGATGTATCAGACATGATTTGGGAAAAAAAAAAAAACATAGGTTAGAAAAAATAATATGAGAACACTAGCCATAATGTACCAGTTTTACTCAAATTATTATTATATCTAGGTGTCTGTATCCCAGTTATAGCCCTCTGATTGGTTGCCCTCTGAGTAGGTTACAATTATAATTTGTAATTTTATCCTACTCCTAAATTTTCTACTGACCAAAGTTGGTTGAGTTTAAGACTGTTAATTCTATTTTCTATGAGTATTATGTGAGTCTATAACGCCAGTGAAAGTATGAAAGTAAGGATAGAGATGATGAATAAATAAGCCAAACTCATCTGGTTCAATTAAGTTATTAATTAAAAAATATTTTATAATCTGTGGAGATTTTTTCTACTTAAGGGGTTAGAAATCCCTAGAAAAACTGTAACTTAAATTGTAGGTTTTAATTTCTTAAAATAATTATGATTAACATTTAAATTATTTACTGGAACTTAATCAACTAAACTTGATAATACTTAAACATTTAGGGAATACTTAAATATTTAGGGAATGTTCAATTGTCATATGCATAAATTAATCAAAGAAAAATAAAAATATTGAAAATGTTAATGCCCCAGTCACTGAATTTATAAATAAAATACCAAAATTTATAGGTTGAACTTAAGGAACTTAAGAAGAAAAGCATATTTATAATTTTAATAGATGTTAAACATAGTGATTATAGCAATTATTTTTACCTTCAGATATACCTAAAACCAGCTTTGGCTATGATCAAGGATGTGGTGTAGGGAAGGTGAAAAATGTATGCCTACTCCAGCTGGTTTTGTATCATACTATCTATGTAATTTAGGAGGTTCGAGTTAGCCCCGGAGATGATAAGGAATCTGCCTATGACTTCCTGGATGGAAATTATGGAAACCAAGGAAAGGATAATGCCTTTGAATCAGGTAAACATCAGAAACATCAGTTCTTTTCCTCTTTATTATGTATGTGGTAATGAGGTCAGAAAGAAGAAATTGGGAGAAGGTGGCTGAAGAATATTTTGGAAAAGTAGAGCTTGTAAAATGTTGGCAGGGCACAGTGGCTCATGCCTGTAATCCCAGCACTTTGGGATGACAGGCAGATCACCTGAAGTTGGGAGTTCGAGACCAGCCTGACCAACATGAAGAAACCCAGTCTCTACTAAAAAAATACAAAAAAAAAAAAAGTAGCTGGGTGTGGTGGTGCATGCCTGTAATACCAGCTACTCGGGAGGCTGAGGCAGGAGAACTGCTTGAACCTAGGAGGTGAAGGTTGTGGTGAGCAGAGATGACACCATTGTACTCTAGCCTGGGCAACAAGAGTGAAACTACATCTTAAAAAAAATCTTTAGGGCCATCTTTCTTGGACTGGGGCTATATTTGACTTCGTGTCTTGATAGATAATGTATAGTTGAGAAATGTAACTTTCTGTGAGTCACCTGACCTCTGCTAAATTTCTTCTGAATCCTGCAAGGCCCCTAATTTGATTATGAATATAGAGGGCTTCAATGGTGTTTCCTGATACCAGTTCTTGGTGTCTTATCTCTTTACTATAATCACCTATGCTCACAGCAGGCTGTGGGATTTCCTTGCAGAATGTATTAGGTTGGTGCAAAAGTAATTGCGACTTTGCCCTTTTTTTTTTTTTTTGTGCCAACCTAATAAAACTCCCTTTAGCAGATGCTATTGATGAAAAGATTATCTAGAATTCCACAAGTCTATCAACCATTTTTTTTCTAAATAAGGGAAGTATGGCAAAAGCATTAGGATACTGGTATGATGTACAGATGTTTGAAGGTTCTGACTTAATAAATGATGTTTTTCTAAGCTTATGTAGCAAATCCTGTAATATTAGAATGGTTCAAAGGCTTTGAAGTATTAATTAATTTATTTTTTTTGTGTGTGTGTGTTTTCCTTTGTTTATTGTATTCTTGTGGCGCGATGGCTAGCAAGGGTACCCTTCCTGCAGTCCAGGAAGTAAAAATTGCGTTTCTGAAATATCCTTTGTCTCAGCGCTAATTTTTCTTTGCAGCACCGAGCATCTATTTCCAAATTCTATTTCCAACAGGGGCAATCCGTGGTGACTGGAACTTGGTGTCTGTGGCCGAGGGCTCCAACATGGGGGGCTATTGCAGAAGGCGGAAATCTGGGCAGGTACCTTCAGTGCAGGGGCACCTTCCTACTTGGCACTCGCTATTCCCTTCGGCTTTGTTAATTTAAAGTGGTTTTATCTGAGAGCTTGAGAAGGCTTTACACTGCTCCCATTTTGTGTTAATAGAATCCCTTCTCATTTGCAGGAGATGTGAATCATATTGCTAATCAGATTAACGAGAACAATTCAAACTTTCATTATTATTATTATTATTATTATTATTATTATTATTATTATTATTTGCTGTAACAAGACCCTAAAACTAACTCTTCTTACCCTACCAACCATGAGAACAGAAAATGTTTTTTAATTAAAAAGAAAAGAGAAATTATCCATGCAGGTGGGAAGACTCAGAAAGGTTCAGTATGAGTCACTCTGATACTTGCATAAATCTGCCAATCAGAAAATCAGGATGCTGGAAATAGGTAGAAGTGGAAATTGAGGAGTAGACTAATTAGAGCAGAGCCCCTCAAACTTTAATGTGCATATAAATCATCTGAGAGAATGTCCTCTAAATGTACACACTGATTCAGTAGGTCTAGGAATCTGTATCTTTTAACAAGTTCCCATGTGATACAAATATAGTTTGCAAAGCATGTGATAAATTAGAATTTGGGTGTGACCATAAAACAGACATAACCAGAGATTATCTGGGAAGTGGTTCCCTGTAGAAGGGGACTCTAGATATTGATGTCAAATGGGCGAAAGAGGGGTAGCAAGTGGTTCAAAACCAAAACTCTGGCTCCCCCATGGTGTGGGCAGGTGTGGGCTAGACAAGGCACAGGGAATCACTATTGGACTCCAGGTCAGGGAAGAACAGAAGAAATTTAGTTGACATACCTTATTGTAGACCTAACTATTGTGGTTGGGTAGGAGCCTAAAATAATCCTTAAAAGTCTAATTTGAGCTTCTCCAAACTTAATACCAATCATTTGCGAGTCATTCCTAAAAAAAAGGCAGATAATATCTCTTTATCTATTATGTATTTCTGTCTGTACCCATCCATTTGTCCATCCATTGTCTATCAGGAATTTTGCACGTTATTTTCATTCCTTAGAATGCTCTTTCTTTCACTTTTTAAATAGCAGTCTCCTTTGTCACTTGGTTCTCAGACTAAATGCCATGTCCGTTAATAAGCTTCCCTGTTCTTGTTCTTGTAATAACCTTTTAGTTTACATCTCAGCTCATTGTTCCTGTTTGTGTTCTCTATTATTTAACTAATAGATATTTATTTTACTCATACTATGTGACAGGACTTTCCTCAATGCTAGAAATGTAGGAATAGACAAAGAGAAAATGATTGTTTTCAATTCTAGTGACCTGTTTTCTATGTAGGTTTAACTAAAGTTCGCAATTGTTTGTTTTGGTTGTTTAATTGTTAACCTATTGCATTGTAGACAGCATGACTCCAGAAACCATAAATATCTTATTCATATATCTGCAATATTCGTTGAATAATTTAATGATAAAAATAGAATAATAGTGAGCAATGGAGCTAAAATCTTTCATGGAAGATGTATAATTACGCAAAAATGAGAACGGTTAAGGGCATTAATAAGATACTTAGTAAGATTTTGCAAGGTAAGAGGGAAAAGATAATTATTATGCTCTGTATATAGGGAATGGCATGTTTCTGGGAGAAAAATGTAAGCATAGTGTGTTTTCAGTCCTGGAAAAAAAAAGTGTATGGCCTGTGCAAAGAAGGGAGTGACAACAGATAAATGTGGGAGGTGGAGAGAAGCTGGTGTGTGAAAACTATGTTAAGATACATGTTAAGAAGTGAAGTCTTGTAAATCATATTGAGAAATATAGACTTTATGCTAAGATCAGTGGGAAGCGACTGTGTACTTCTAAATGGGAACACTGTAAATTTCGTTTTAAAAGATTATTTGATGTACTTTGAACAATGGACAGAAGCAAAGCTATAGGCAAGTTGGAAGGTTATTGTGGTAATCTAGGCCAAATCAATTTAAAAACTATTAGAACTAATAAATAAGTTCAGCAAAGTTACAGGATATAAGATAAATATATGTAAATCAAATGTATTTCTATGCATGAGCAATTAACCTTTAGAAAATAAAATAAATAAAACAATTTTATTTATCATAGTATCAAAAGAAAATACTAGAAATAAATTCAGTAAAAGAAGTATAAAAATTATACTCTGAGAACTATGAACTATTGTTGAAAGACAGGAAAGAAGGCCTGAATACATGAAAAGTTATCTCATGTTTATGGATTAAAAGATTTAATGTTGTTAAGATGGCAGTACCACTCAAATTAATTTACAGATTCCACACAGTCCCTATTAAAATGTGAGCAGGCTTTTTTCAGAGATTGACAAGCTTATACTAAAATTCATATGGAAATTCAAGGTACCTGGAATGGCCTAACTACCTTTAAAAAAGTGCAAATTTGGAGGACTCACATTCACTAATTTCAAAACACAATGCAATGCTGAAGTAGTCTTTCTGTGGCCTGATATTCCCTACTTCTTCAGTATAACTTCTTTCTGCTTTTCCATATGCATCTCCACCCAAAGAAATTTCTTATGGATCTTTGAAAGCATAATGCTCTTCCTGTGCTATCCCTTTGCACAGGATAATCCTACTGTCTTCATCACCTCTGTGCCACCAGTTTTGCCTAGCTTACTCCTTCACATCCTTAAGGCTCAAGAAACAGTTACCCAGGAATCTTTCTATAACCTTTGCTGGTCTGTGTCATGGCACTCATCTCATCTGTAATTATCACCTGTTTGATCATGATGTTCAAGTCTTTATCTCCAGCCTACATTGCTCATTTGTGTAACATTTAAGTCCTGTATCCATATTTCTGATTTTCATGTTCATACTTTCAAATTGTCTATAAGGATGTGCATCACCCATATCCAAACCTCAACTTTTATGTCCCCAAGTATCTTTCCAGGATTTGAATAGGCTCCTCCCAGGCTATTCCCTATTTTAATGAACAAATGTCCCAATGCTTGGATGAGAAACTTAAGAATCATATTTGGTACTGTACAGGGTGAATGAGCGTGCCTCACAGATTATCCAATACAAGGCAAATCCATTCCCACATTTGTAGGGGGGTCATAACTCCAAAGGGCCATTGATGAATTTCATCAGAAATCCTGTGGTAGATTCATTTCTAGAGATAAAGGGCTCCTCAGATGGACAACATTAGTTTGAAAACTCCCTAACAAACCACTTTGCAGAAAATTTATTAGACTGTATGCCATCAAGAAAAGCTAGGCAAAACTGGTGGTACAAATGTGGTCAAGACGGTAGGATTATCCTGTGCTAAGTGTGTATGCAGGAAGAGCCCTATGCTTTCAGAGATCCATAAGTAATTTCTCCAGGTCAAGATGCATATGGAAAAGTAGAAAGAAGTTATACTTGAGAAGTAGGGAATGCCAGGCCACAGAAGAGTTCCAGTGTTTTGCTAGAGTTTGAATGATTTTGGAGAAGGGTGACAAAGAACGTATATTTTAGAGAATCACACTGGCATTGGTATAGATCTAGAAAAAGTGTGTACTCTAGTAAGCTAGAAAGGCCTACCCTGTCTAAAGAGACCAATTATTACAATTTTTAAGTAAAAATTGTTTATATTAATGTTGTATTTCACAATAGCAAACATGATATTAAATGAATGTATTGCTTCATTTTTTAAGACCAATCCCTTTTTGTAAGAGTTTTAAAAATCTAATTAAACAGAATTTACCCATTAAAATATTAATTATCTTGACCATATCATGTACTTTTTAATGATGAGCTAGTATTCATTTTTCAGTAATACTTCAGGGAAATGGTAGTGTCATTATTTCTTATAATTGCAGCTTGAATTGTTGAGTTTTGCTTTAAGCTATTAATAAGCCAAAATAGGTGAACAATTATAATTTCCTTTTTCAAAGAGTATTTGAATGTTTGTAGTCAATTCTCGGGAAATCTCATTCAGGTAGAGTGCTGGACTCTGACCTCATCAATCTATATTATTTTAATTACTTCTGGGATCAAAAAAGAAGTTCTAACATTCTCCAGACAGTGAGTAACATTTTACTTTATGTGATTTGTAAATTTTCGTACTGAATTTAATCTGTAGGCTCATTGGTAAGAGATTATACTTTGAAGCAATCCTTACCCTGAAAATTTGCTCTCTTCTCAAGTAGAAAATATTCAGGTGATGGTGCGAGCGTTAAAAGAAAATTACGCATAGGTAACACTATGACTTTTGTTTTCAGGGAGACTTGTTTGCCTGACCTATTTGTTTTATTTTAAAAAATATTCCAGCATAGAACAAAATCTGAAGTCCATTCCCAGCAGCCATCCATATGACATTGGTCACTGTTAACTTAGGAAAGATTATTTTCTGATCACAAAACTTATGTGAAACCATCACACAATTCTGGAACAATTTTCTTCAAAGATTATATTTTGTATTCTCTATGAATATGTCATATGACTCTTGGGTCTTCATATCAAAGTACAATTTTAGATAATTTTGGATATTTCCATTCTAAGAAAATGTCTTCTGAACTGGATAAATTATCGCCGCAAATGTTTAAATATTTATCTGTTCCCTATATTATCACCTACCAGAATATAACATCTACCAGTTAATATGTAAGAGTGAAATTTTAAAAATGTGAAAAAATGCACAACTTGTTAAGTAGGCATAGAGTTATCACTACCTTAACTCTGCTGTAGGTCTGTATACTCCTGGTATGGAAATATACAACTACAGATCCTAGAAATATTTCCTATAGAGCGTCAATCTTACTTATTTAAAATATATGTTCAATTTGCGAAAGGAATAGTATACATGACAAAGATGTTCATGTATAAAATGCCTTCTTTTCTAGTTAATAAAACATGATTTAAAATAAGAATAATATATTTGCTTCTCAATAGTAAATTTTGAAACATAATCTGAACCATTGTAAATTGTTTTATTATGTTGATATTTGAATGATTTGCTCATTTATCTGATAAATGTACCAGAGCATTTTAGGATGAACATAAGATATAATTTTATAAACACTCAATTGAATAAATATTTAGTTTCTACTCAAAATTTTTTTCTACAGAATTTTAAAAGATATGCAGCTCCCTAACCTAAATAAATGTACTCTAGAGTTAGTCTTGTGAAACAAAGTATAGCAAAGGAATAACAAGTTTAGCAAAGTATAGCTAGAGGAAGAGTATGCATCACAAAGGGTGTTCATGTATAAAATGCTTTCTTTACTAGTTAATAAAACATGATTTAAAATAAGAATAATATTTTTGCTTCTCAATGCTAAAGTTCTAAATTTTTAAATATAATCCAAACCATTGTAAATTTTTTTTTATGTCTATATTTGAACGATTTGCTCATCTATCTGATAAATGTACCAGAGCATTTTAGGATGGACACACTGGTCTGCAAATATACTTATTTTATTCTATCTCCACCTGGGAGTTTGTTTGTTAAAAATGCTAAAACGTTCACTTCCCAAACAGAAATTTATGGGGGAATATGTATGTGTGTCAAGGTTTTAATAATTATGTTGATTACTGATTGGCTGTTGAATCAACTGCTCCAATTTGAAAAATATTTGAAGGTAAGAAGATTAATTTTTACAAATAAGATAATATGCAGGCAGGCAGAACCTGATTGGAGATAAAGGTCAGTAGCCATCTGTTCCTCAGTCTTATTTAGAAGAGCAGAAGGTGTGGTATGTCATGCCCAAGCTGTTTTCAAATGCATGATAACAAAAAATGTAAAATCATTTGGAAGGTGAATTTTCTGAAATTTCACCTTGAATCGCATTTCTTCCTCAGATAAATAAAATAAATATTTCATTTCTGCTCAAAAATTTTTCTACAGAATTTGAAAAGATATGAAACTCCCTAACCTAAATGAATGTAGTCTAGAATTAGTCTTGTGAAACAAAGTATAGCAAAGACAATTATTAGAAAATGGAGGTATAAACTCTGTACAGGAAGCAGTATGTGGATTTGCCACTGATTGGCCAGTTTTTCCACACTGAAATTTTGTCTTCCTGTTCATTAAAAGACTTAATGATGCCTTGCTTAATATTATTATTATTGCTTAGTAACTTGGGGTATACATGTTTCTTTCTGGAATTTTTGTGAGAATCCATGAGAGCAACAATTTTGAGCTCTGATATCAGCAGACAAGACAAACTTACTGAAGGTTCTAGGTGGATGAGAGCCCTACGGCAATAAAACATGTAAACATGACCATTCTTTTTAGCTGCATCAACTCTTTTTAGTATTCCCACAACCGATCTCAATTTTCTCTTTTTATAACAACTCAGTAAGGGGTTTTACCAGAGCAGACAAGCATGAAATTAATTTTCCATAGAAGTTTACTGATGCTAGCAAACTTGCTGGTCAGTCATATTGGTGTAAGTCCTGATGCTGGCTTGACTGTTTCATTTTCTTCTTTTTAATTGCAGTAAATTTTATCAGCATAACTTTTATAATGTATATACTATGCAAAAGGTTTAAAAGAAGAAATGTAGTGTTCTTCATATTTAACCTCTTAATATTTAGTAAGATTTGTAGTAGCATAATACTGTTTTCTCTTGTTAATAGCAAGATGACTTAATGATTGGTCTTGGCACTTGCTTTACCTGACCTACAGAATGTCAGAAGAAAGAAGATGCCCCAAGACTCCACGGGTTTACTAAAGGGATGAGATGCCTCTGAAGCATTAGCATTGATGCGATTCTTTTCAGAACTAGCAAAGCCTGCCTATGTTAACTCTAACCTGGATAATTTTTTTCTCCATGTTGTTAAGCCTAAAATACCTCCTGTATCTTGGCAAACACTCTTCGATGTAATTGTTGCTTCAAAGCCTTTAGGAATTATATACTACCTGTTTTAAGGATATATAGGTTGTTGATTAATAGAAGCAGTCATTTCTAATTTTATATATCTAAGAATTTTCAGGTTTTAGCTCTTTTCATTCTAACAGAACCCTGTAAAATAGTATACAACCTAGGTCGTGTGCTAATAGAGTTTACACTTCCTCAGACCTGGCCTGAGTAGAGGCTTCTAGAGTCTGGTAATTTGGACTGTTTTCACACTGCTCTGCTCTTTAGGCGACCTTCTTCATATAGTCACTGCCAAATGCATAAGTTGGTTGTCTTGAAAGGCTCAGCTTGGCTCTCCCCTTTGTACTCGGGAGGTGAGCTCCTGCTGAGTTTCTCACATCTTCCTGATAACATTTAAGAGAGAGAAAAAAATTCCTCCCTTAGTTTCTGAGACCAGTGCATGTTTTGTACATGGTGTTCCTGAGTATCTTCTGGAGAGCGAAGATTTTACAGATGTAGCAAATCTCTTGCTTGTCTACTCCCCCAGAGTGCTAAATGAGGTGTATTATTTGATCTTTTGCTATTTTAAATTTGTTTGGAAGCTAAGAGGCTGAATGTATAAGAATAGAAAGGTAAACCTTTTGAAAGGGTGTAACAAGTGGAGAGTGGGGTGAGAGGAGGATACTTTGTGACACCCAATCTCCTGGCCATGCCCTACCCAAGGGCTGGGCCAGATTTGTACCTTTTTACAAATATTTATAGAACATTTATTAGATGCAAGCCAAAGTACTGAGTTGCTGTCAAGCAAAACAAGAACAGCAAAAGGCTGTGGTCTCTGTTCCCAAGGCTGTGTCTATGTGTACGCTCATAGATATACTCATAAAAAATCTCAGAAGCATTTAAACTGAAAATATGAGACAAGGTGAAGTTATAATACTAGCTAGCCATATATTGAATGCTGTAAATGCTCATTAAATGCTGACAAATATCCCATGAGGCAGCTGCTTTTATTTTCACGATTTTATGGAGGATGAAACTGAAGTCCAGGAAGGTTCAGAAACTTGCCTAAGGCTGTACAACTCTTCAGCAGTAGAGCTAGGATTTGAACCAAGGCAAACCTGGCTCAGCATCAGTGTGCCAAACTGTTAAGCAAAACATCCCCTCCTCACGGTATGGTGCAGAACAGCAGCTCTTATGTGTTCTTAAAGAAGTCAGCCTTCGAGGAGCAGTACTGCAACTTTTACCTTTTTATGTCCCCTTTTGCTAGCAAAGTGAAAGTGTGTGTGTGTGTGTGTGTGTGTGTGTGTGTGTGTGTGTGTGTGTGTACTAGAATGACAGTGGTGCTGAAGGGAAATTGTCCTCTCTACTCCCCTTTTCTCATTTTGTGATTGGGGGGTGAAAATCGTAGATAGGAAGAACATAGGCGAATTAGACTGGCTCACATCCTAGCTCTGTCATTAATCAGGTGTATGACTTTAAATAATTCACTTGGCTTCTATGGATAACCAGTTTCCTTAATTGCTAAAGAGGTTGAACCAGAAGTTCCCTTCCAACTTTAGAAATCTAAGGTCAATGATGTCACTGTAGAGATGGATTTATCATCTGCAGACCTTTCCACTTTTGTGCACACAAATAGTTGTTTATTTGAAGTCCCTAGTTACAGCCTGTCTACTTTGCATAACTGATAGCAGAGAGTTTTTATTCTATGAGAAATGCTTTATTTCTGATTGCTGTACATCAAACTGATGGATCTGCCATAATTTCTCAGCTGTCAAACTGAATGTCAAATTAGGACTTTGTGTGTCCTTGAAGTGCTTTGTCTACTTTTTCCATATTGTACACAGAAAATAGAGAACACATGGTTCTTGCTTAAGTGTCTAGGGCACTTGATCTTGGTTAGCATTTAAGCAATGACTTTTAAACTGCATTATCAACTGGAAAATTTATTTTTAAATACACTTTTTATTGATATCTCACAGAAATAACTTACAAATTCAATTCACCTTCTGTCTGTTTGATGCCAAAAAGCACAATAAACTGACCACCATATTTTTATAAATTCACATTGATATTCATTTCTAAATAACACTATCATCTTTACAGTACTTATTTTATGTGCATAAATTGAAACATCTATAATTCTTGCTGTATAACATTAGGATAAACTTCCTCTTACAGAAATATGTTTTTTCTTTCAACGTATTTATTTTCAGAAACATTCAAATTTAATAGTGAAATACAAGGTCCTAACAAGGATGTTAGTGGCATCAGTGTTAGAAGAGGGACATCTTTAGCATCAAACATTGTTGAATTTATTAAAAAGATTTAGACACACAGAGTGGTGACAGCCACGTAGCTGCAAAAATGGATGTAACGTCACTGAACTGTACACTTAGAAATAATTGCAATGATAGCTACTCTACTGTGTATAGTTTACCACAATAAGCAATAATAAGAATGATATTGTAGTTGGAATGCTGTCAAGCCAGCATCCATGATCTCTAAGTTCAACCTATTGTTCCTGCTTCATAAATTTCCATATGCCATTGCATCTTGTGAGGCATTTAGTCTACCTCTTTTACATTTTGGTACTGACTATCATCTATTCTTCCCCATTCTTTTTATTAAGTGTAACAATTTCATTCTCCATTGTCTTAGTTTTACCCAGATTCTAAGATTTAGTCCAGGAGTTGGAAATAAAAGTGCTCACAGTTGTCAGCAGTCAGTTTGAAGTACTTTTACTCCAAAGCAAGTACACAGAAATGGTAAGAGACAATCATCTTCATGGGGCAATTTTCCCAAAAGAGAATTATTGAGAGGTCAGGGTAGCTCACCAGAACATGATACTCTAATTGATTGAATTGAGTTTGGAAAGTGATGATCTCAGTGAAAGCTGTGAAAATAAAGACATATTAATAGTAGCATTGCCCCAAAATAAGTAGTGGGGAGTGAGGTATACAACTACATTTCACTCATAACTAAATGAAGAATTGGCATTGCATAAAAGGGTTTAGAATTGTGGGATTGTATTAAATCCAGAAAATGGTTGCAAGAATAAAGAGTATGACTCCTAAAGCCATATTACCTGGGCTCACAAGTCAGCTCCCTAACCTTGAGCAAAGTATTACTTCTTTATGTCTCCATTTCTTCAAAAGGGAATAATGGTTGTCCTTATTTCATAGTCATGTTGTAATAGAAAATGAGATAATCCATGTGTAATACTTGATACAGTATAAGGGATAGAGTAAACATGTGCCAAGTGTTAGTAATTATTATCCATGACACACAATATTTTATTGTATTAAATTACACAATCTTAAGCTTGGAAGGGATCCGTTGTAGGAATTTTCTCCAATACGTTTTATAGATATAGTTATATAGCAATAAGGTGCACTGTACTCCCTGTGTATCCTATGTCCTTCTGAATAGGTTTAATCATTAGGAAATTTTTTCTTGTGGAGCCAACATCCATGATCTCTAAGTTTCAACTATTGTCTTGGCTTCAGGGAACTTCATATAACATCAGAGCTTTCTTCTACATGGCAGCCTTTCAAATGCAGTGTATAAAGACAGATATCTCATTTTTCCATTTGTTTTCTCATTTCCAGGATAAATATTCTAAATTTCTGAGTTTATGTTTTAATCCTCTTTATTTGAAGACCTGTTACTTGCTAAGAAAATATGCCTTCTCAACTCCCTTCCCCGCTACCTTCTTCCAAAATAAAGTTTGAAAAATTTATTTATTCACATGGCTGCTAATGGTCACGAGACTCAATTCTAGCCAGTAATGTGTAAACAGAACTCAGACTGGAGACTTTTCTTTCTTTCTTTTTAAATAGAGATGGTGTCTCACTATGTTGCCCAGGCTGGTCTCAAACTCCTGGGGTTAAGTAATCCTCCCGCCTTGTCTTCCCAAAGACTGCAGACTTTCTGGGAAAGCATCTAGTTTCCCAGTAAAAGTGACAATCCCAAATGGTTTGTCCCTTCTCCTTTCTTCCTCTCTTATGTGAGAACATGATCACTGGGGCTGTAGCAGCAGCACTTAAGATGAAGAATTTGAAGGCAAAAATAGCAAGCTGAGGCCCCAGGGTTGGAATCACAGAAAGCCTAGCACTTATTAACCATTTTTAGCAGCTGAACTAGTATTTATAACCAATATTCTTCATCTTTTTTGGCAGATTAGATAGGAACTGTTTATATCATTAAACCAGTGATTCTCCAACTTTAGCATGTGTCAGAATTATGTGTGGGGATTTTTAAAACTCAGATTGCGGGATTACTGCTCTAGTTCCTAATTCTGTAGACCTGGAAAGGGGACTGGACATTTGCATTTCTAACAAATTCCCAGGTGATGTGGATGTTGATGTAGTGGTGGTGATGGTAGTGATTGGAAGGAACTTTAAGAATTACTGATTTATTTATTTATTTATTTTTGAGAATTACTGATTTAAACCATTACTAATCTGATTGTCATTTCTTTGCAGTTTATGACCTTCCTTTATTAATATAAACAAAATTCGCTTTACATGATTTTGAATAGCTCTCTTGAAGTGTTTTATCAATATTCAAAAGGGATTTTTAAAACTCTTCTCTGCACTAGAGAGCTACTTTATCAGACCTTCTATACTTTTATACCAACTAGCATAGTCATCTGAATCGTACTTTATCAAATCAATTGTCAGTCCATAAGATATTTAGTGAAATTTTATTATGTTCAGCATATTGTGAGGATTCAAGGAAAGGTGAGATATTGACATTGCTTCCAGAAAGTTTACATAGAAGTTGATACACAAAGATACAAGAGATCAATTTCCATCTGTATCAAAAATTACCATTTCCAATGAGCTCTTAATTATATTAGCATATTTGATACTCAAGATAATGTGAAGTAGACAGGAGAAATATTGTCATATTAATTTAATAGAAAAATTGAGGTCCAGACTAGGTGCGGTGGCTCACACCTGTAACCCCACCACTTTGGGAGGCCGAGACCAGCAGATCATTTGAGGTCAGCAGTTTGAGACCAGCCTGACCAACATGCTAAAATTTCATTTCTACTAAAAGTACAAAAAAATTAGCCAGATGTATGCATATGCCTGTAGTCCCAGGTATTCAAGAAGCTGAGGCAGGAGAATCCCTTGAACCTAAAGGCAGAGGTTGCAGTGAGCTGAGATCATGCCACTGCACTCCAGCCCGGGAAACAGGGTAAGACTCAGTTGTTTTAAAAAAGAAACAAACTGAGGTCCAATTAGTTAATGAATCTAAAGAATGCCAAAAGTAACAAAACTCAGCTCTAGGAATTTTAACACCTAATTCAATGCACAATACCTTAGACAAACGCTTGTAATTCTCTTTTGTCACTTCTGTCTCCTCCCTTTTCAGGACAACATACAAATAAAATTAGCTTTATTTTTTTAATGCTTTGTGGTCATAAATTGCCTCTCAACCAGAGTGAAAGATAACTGGCTGTTCGAAAATTATCTCTAAGAATCTTTTTAAATGCAATATTCAACCAGTGAGAGATGTTCAGAACCACTGGGTACCACTGCACAAACATGGCCAGCTTAGATGACAAGTGGAAACTGCAGTCCTATCTATGTGGCCTGGTATGGAACTGCATTCATCCAGAGGAAGAGGAAGACTATTTATCAGCTTTGGGACAGAGGGTGTCAGCTTCCACTAGCTACTCTTCTTCCACAGCACCATGAAAATATCAAAACATTCCTCTTAAGTTGGGGACCATTTTTGAAGAAATATGGATCAGGAAGATATTTGGAGAGGGAAAACAACATTAAAGGAATTTTGAAATTTGACTTAACTGCTTATGTACTCAAAAGAGATTACTTGCAACTAGACACAACTAAGTTACTTTGATTTTAAATTTAAGTCTTCCATCCTCTTCTCTCTACCTTCCTCTACCTTCCATTAGCAAATATAAGGACTCAGGAGGAAGTTACTCTTCTGGATTTTAGAGAAGTAGATGAGCTACTTTTTGTTTGTTTCTTTGTTTTATATGTTCTAATTGCACGGTGTAAATTTCTAGCACATTGTATATGTAACCTTTGTCACCTACTTCAAAGGGTAATAATTAATTCCAATAATAGGAAAAGATACATGATGGTATACACCACATACAGAATAAAGTACAAGTTACATTTCTTGCCCTGGAATTACTTGCAGTCTAAAATAGAGAAAACACATGTTGATATAAATGTTTCTGAATGTAAGTAAAGCAATTCTGAGTTCATTACACAGTTAGTAAATATTGTTCATTTGCACAATTAAATTATATGCACTTTTCCTTAATTATCTTTCTGTTTTAGACACTTTAAAATTCATGAGATATAACAATAAAATAAAATAAAACCTTTCTAGTTTTAAAGAATTTTAGTTAGTATACTGTAAGTGTGAATTGAAAGCCATGCTGAGAAAGAGATTTAAATATAACAATTGCCTTTTTTTGGTATGTTATTTTACATGAAAAATCAAAATGTAAACTTAATTTCTGTTCAGGAGTGGGATTCAAAGTGAAGTAGGCTATTACTATATAGTGTAATTTGCATAGTAATTTTTTTTTTCTTTTTCTGATGATTGAAATTCAGCCATTAGTGATGGATTCTTTAGGTGTAAGCGTTGTGGTCTTTCTGTAGGCCTTTTAAAATGCAAATGAACATGGAAGACTGCAACTAAATGAAGTTCTGTACAACTTAGCATGGTTGCAAGTATCAGATGCATTCCTTTCTCAGCAGAGCAACATAAATATTTTTAGCTGTTTGGAGTAAAGTATAAAAAGAGACATTAAAAGTTGGAAGAAGGGCAAATTTTCAGGAAAGTCAAGTGGCAAGACGTGCCAAATCCAGTATCCCTTCCTTTACAATTACGGCTACAGCTGTGCCTGTTTTGTTATTCTATACATGTGTAGGTTGCTAACTGCTGTAATAACCACACAATCTCATGAGCTGAACAATAAGAGAGCACATTTCAACAAAATGTTTGGCATGTGGTGGCTCTGTTAGATGCTGGGTCCTTGAGGTCCTCAATTGTTCCCCTGCTTTATTCTTATTTTTGTGGGTACATAATAGGTACATGTATTTATGGGGTATATGAGATGTTTAGATATAGGCATGCAATGTAAAATAAGCGCATCATGGAGAATGGGGTATTGATCACCTCGAACATTTATCCTTGGAATTATAAACAGTCCAATTACACTATTTTATAATACACAATTATTATTGACTATAGCCATCTATTGTGCTGTCAAGAGTTAGATCTTATTCTTTCTAAATATGTTTTGTACTCATCAACCATCCCCACCTCCCCATCCCCTCACTACCATTTCCCAGCTTCTGGTAACCATCCTTCTCTCTATGTTCATGAGTTCAATTGTTTTAGTTTTTAGATCCCACAAATAAATGAGAACATGTGATGTTTGTCTTTCTGTGCCTGGCTTATTACACTTAATAATCTCCAGTTCCATCATGTTGTTGCAAGTGACTGTAATCTCAGCTCACTCCTTTTATGGCTGAATAGGACTCCTATGTGTATATGTACCACATTTTTTTAATTCATTCATCTATTGATGAACACTTGGGTGATTTCTAAATCTTAGCTATTGAAAACACTGCTGCAACTAACATGGGAATGCAGATATTGCTTTAATATACTGATTTCCATTCTTTTGGCATATATCCAGCAGTGGGATTGCTGGATCGCTTGGTAGAGGAATTTTTAGTTTTTTGAAGAAGCTTGGAACTGTTCTCCACAGTGGTTATACTAATTTGCATTCCCACCAACAGTGTACATGGGTTCCCTTTCTCAACATCCTCGCCTGCATTTGCTATTGGCTGTCTTTCGGGTATAAGCCATTTTAACTGAGGTGTGTGCTTCTGCTTTAAACCTACAAATGACAAGATGAGAGAGGGAATGAGCAGGTGTTTGCATAAAAATCCCAGGAGACTTTGGGGGCCATTGTCATTTTTGTGGCCAGAAGTAACTGTAAAGCCTTTTCTGGATGCTAGGCATCTGGGCAAAATAGTTTTTCCATGTTCCTAGGAGAGAAAGTAGATGATGGTTTGGTAAACAGCCAGCTTTTTTTCCTGCTGTTATGAGCTTTCAAAATTATTAATAGAATGACCCTCTAAATGGTGAAAGTACTTAATATTTGAAATTGGCCAGACATTAGATTGACAGTAGATATGATTTCCCAGGTAGGGAAGACATTTAATAGTCATATACAACACTTCCACTTTGTCATCTTCTCTTCTTAAGCTCTACTTATAGTAAATCAATAAACACTGATTGGGTCCCTGTTGTACCAACTATCTATAATCATCACTGCTATTAACACCTATTGACTGTGTACTGTATGTGGAACCTTGTACTGCCTACTTAAAAAATACAGTGAAGCAGCAAGTATGTTAGGAAATTTCTTATCTGATGTGATCAGGATCAGAAGGTGAGTACAATTTAAAGATATAACTGAAGCATTTTTATTTTTAACTTAATACATATGAATGTATACTCATTCACCAATTTCTAAATGTAGGGCAAAGATCTTCCTTGCCCTATAGGTGTTTATCATCACATACCTTGAAAAACTCATGATGCCTAATCTACCTGGAGCACACAGTATTGATCACCTGTCTAGAAGTTACTTCCCCTTTTCTATGCTCCCAAGAGCTTCTTGTACCTTGGTGCATTTCCCTTCCCCAAGTGAATTGGGTGATTTGCTAGCTTGCCAAAGAATGGTGTTAGGTAATGATCTGTTTCTGGCCAATGAGACACAAAAGAAATCCGGAGAAATTCATTGAAAGATGTCTTTGCTGTTAAAAAAACAATGTAAGGATGGGGTAGTTAGTATACCAGAGTTCCCTTTCTGCCATTGACTATTGATTTATCAGGGTGGGTTTCCTTATTCTGCTGCAGTGATTTTGTTTTCATGAAGGGTCGTTGCCAATAAACTGTGAGTGGTGGGGCAGAAAGGTGGAAATGCCATGGGATGACTTGATTAAGCTGTTGTGTTTAAGGACCCTGGAGCCTTTCTACCTCAGGACTTCTGGCCAACATGAATAAGAATTCCATTATTCCTTTTGAGCTATTTCAAGATTTCTGTTACTTTCAGCCTAAAACATCTTAATTAAAACACCACAATTCCTAATTTGGGTTTTGTTAACCTGCTATGAGACATTAAAGATGTTTATTAAGACATTCCACATGACCAGTCCTCCTAGCTTGTGATGATTTTTTTCCAGTGTTTTACTGTTTGTCTTACTCACATCTAATTCAAAAGCAGCTTTTTTTGGTTTACTTTAAAGTAGCTCATATTTTGAAAATTCAAAAAGCATTAAATGTAATTTTCATAGATGCAACATATCTTTTTCACACTCATATTTTATTAGTTTATGTGATTTTTAACTAAAATGCATAACTACAATAATAAGCACAACAAAATTGGCTGAATCTTAGCAAATATATGACTCAGCTCGTAAGAACAGTAATTGCATGCACACGAAAAATAGTCTTCAGCCAGCTGAGAGCTTGCAGGGATCAGAGTACTGAAGGCTATGGATTAATCTATCTATTCCATTGTTGAATGGTGTTGAGTTAAGACCTATGTATCAAGTTGAGCAGTATGCAAATGCCAGTTTTGTTTTTCAAAAATGATTGAGTATTGGCAGTTTCAGATGTTTCAACACACACACACCACATCCTTCAGTCTCCAGGGTTTTAAAATCCGATTAGGGACTGAGAGATAAGAAAAAAACCACCAGTACAAGACAGTGTGTATGTTGGTGTTCACCCACATTCTCTCAGATTCATTTTTATTGTTTTATTGTTTTCACTTTTAACAGCCAGCGTCTGTGGCTCATTTTTAAATAGCCTCCCTTAGGCTACTGGAGCCACTTTGTCCTCCGATGTTGAGAGCTAGAAGTGCCTGAGAATGCACATCCTCCAGGGAAGACTTAAGCAATGATGAATGATGGATGTGGAAATATGAAAACCCAGCCCTCTTGTCCAGGGACTGGAGCTGAATGGAATTGGGATGAAGCCGCCCTCTGTGGGACTTCACCCACATGCTTGCTCTGCTTCCTCCTCCTTCTTTTCTTACTTCTACCACTCTCCTACTGATTTCTCCTGGACGCTTCCCTTAATCACTTGCACACAAGTTTTCCACTCAAGGGTGCCCTTGGGAACTCTGTCGTAGCACAACAGAAATAGAACATGTAGACTGAGTGGTGTCGACAATATTAATTAGGAAAATTAAGAGTTGAGGACTGTCACTGCCAACTGCGGTGATGAAGAAAGTCTTCCAAATAGAGTAGAAGCTAGATTTTATACACTTGTATCTATTCAACAAATGATTGTAGAGTAACTACAAAGTGCCAATTAGTGATGATGGCATGGCATTTGCTAGGCCAGTAGTTCCCAAATTATGATCCCTGGACCACCAGCAGAAGCACCTTAGAATTTGCTAAACATGGAAATTCTCAGACCCGCAACCCAGAACTAACTTATCAAAAACTCTAGGGTTGGTGTTTAGCAGTTTGTATTTTTACCATCCTGACAGGTGATTCTGGTGCATATTCAAATCTGACACCACTGCCTAAAGATCTGGTGACATATCCTATCTGCCAATGAATAATTGTAAGCTTGGACAATTTATTTCCTTTTCTGATGTTTAGTTTCCTCATATGAAAAAGGTAGGGGTGATGACACTTGCCTTTTGGGGACCAAATAAGTTTTGATCTTCTTGACTTCATTTTTCTCCATATTGCCTTTCTTTCCTTCTATTTATCTCCTTCCTTCTCTTCTTCCTTTTCTCCTTATTTCCCTTTCTCCTTCCTTCTTCACACTCTCCTCCTTTTGTCCTTCTCTCCTTCTCTTCATCTCCCTTCCTTCCTTCTTCATCCCTTCCTCCTTCCTTCTTCCTTCATTTCTTTTCCTTTCTCCCTTCCTTCCTGCATTCCTTCCCTTTCTTTCCTTCCTTTGTCTTTCCTCATGCTTTCGACTTCTTTTCCTGATGTTTTCAACCTGTTTATGAAAGATGGGTTGAATTTCACTAGGTGGAAAAAGAGGACTAAACTTCCTAGTCAACGGAAACAGTGTTCAAAAGCACATCCCAGTCACAGCAGGGGGATCATTTGGCTATAAAGAAATCATGGTGAAAGGATAGGAATGGCAGGTTGTAATGAGGAAATGGGATTTCAGATGCCATGTTGTAGTTTAAACTATATTGTAAAGGCAATGTTAAGGCATGGTAAGTGAAGGACTGAGAGTAACTTGGCAAAATCCATGATTTGGGCAGACTTATCTGGCAATGATCTACCCCAATTAGAGGAAGATCAAGATTCAGCCCAAGTATTTAGTCAGTAAAGCTTAAACATTAATGTTGGTAATTAATCCAAATGGGATCCTGAATCAAAATCCGTGTACTCTAAATATGAAGTAGAATGAATCTGAGTCCTGTTGAGCAGGTGAAATCAACTTGGCTAAAATTTAAGGAAGTGAGTAAAGATGGCTTAGAGATATTCAACCTGATAGAATGAGAAAATCCCTGAAGGAGAAATCAATGGGGAATATTGCTGAAGGAGACACACAGAGTTTGAGGTGAGGTGAGATTTGTGGGTTACTGTATTCATGCTTCTAGACATCCAGAACGGCATTGTTCTAAAAAATCCAAAAGAGCAAAGTTTCATAAATATCCCTGACAAACTGAAATATATGTATAATTTATACACACACACATGACAAATTTCACTCTCTGCTACTTGTATAACTACACAGCAATTGATACATTAGTTTTGGGAGAAATTCCTATTTGGATAGTAAAATAAGAGTGTTTTGAAACATATATTAGGTTGGCACACAAGTAACTGTGGTTTTTTGACATTGAAGGTAATTTCAAAAAATCACAGTTACTTGTGCAACAACCTAATATATGTAGCATATTGTGTCTGTGTGAGATTTTTATTTTTGGGTGTCTGCAAAATGTGCTGAGTTTATTGCAGCCACAGTACTCCATAAGATTGCTTTGTGTATTTCAAGTTTTTACCCCCATCTGGGCTGGATACACTGAGTGCTAAATTCACTTCCTTGTCATTTTATTCTCCTCCTGTCAGCTTCCCATCCATTGAACAAAAAATATCTGGAATCCCCAAAGTCACAAATAAGTTCTGCATTTGGCCATTACATTGATCTTTCTATTTAGCATATACTTAAAAACCATTTTCTATTGATCATAGCCCCCTCCTCAATATCCAAACTAATTATTTTGAAATGTTTTTTATGTATACTTCCATTAGTTACTTCAGCGTTTGACCAATAATGGGAAAGGACCTTTTAGGGTTTTTTTTTTTTTTTTCCTCATGAAAAATTATGTGAATCAATGGCTGCTTTCTGATGCCCTGTGAAGTTCTGTGAAGATTTTTCCTGGCATCTTAATTGCAGTAGAGTAGACCCACTGTTGTTCTGGACTCTCTCATTCAAAACAAACAGAAGGAACCTTGTATTAAAGATTTATATAGAGTAACGGTTCAAAACCAACCTGATCCATAGAGGAGCATAGCATGGTTCACTGTGGAGTCATTTGGTCAGAGACAGTCTGAAAAGATGTTATTGTACAGCAATTATATTTTCTAGAGAGTTACAGAGAGAAGTGGGTTGCCTCAGGATATTCCAGAAGGATATTTGCTCCAGGAAAATAAATGTGTTAGAGAAACAGTATAGGAGTGATCCTCAAACTTGAGTATGTATCAGAATCACCTGAAAGTCTTGTTAAAACAGGACTGCTGGGATCCACACTCAGAGTTTCTGCTCCAGCAGGTCAGGGATTGAGCCAGAGAATCTGTATTTCTAATAAGTCCCCAGGTGATGCTACTGCTGTTGGTTGGTGACTGTTGCCTTAGAGAGCATATCCTCCAGAAAGAAAGGTTAGACTCAGGCATAAACAAGAAACAGATTTTTTTTGCTACAATTTTTTTTCCAATTTAATTGTGCAAGAGATTAATTTTCATAAACACTATTTTCTTCATAATTCAAATTTACCCAAATTATTATTCTTCATTTTCTTCTCAATAAAACCATGAAAACAAACCCCAAAATTAAAATCTTCAGCAGTATTCGAAATCTTCCACCTGTATCCCTGCCACACTGGTACTTTTGCTGGTTCTCAAAACATTTCTAAGCCTTCATTTCCTACACATTTGTTCATTCTACTTGTTTTTTCTGGAATGCCATCTTGTCTTCACCATCACTTTTGCCTTTCAAAGTCCAAAGCATTCTTCAAGACTCAACCTAATTGATTCTCTTCATTAGGCTTTCTCTGATAAAGTGAAAACTTCCTACCCTGAACCTCTTGCAAATTTGCTTTTTCTCTATTTTATGTTTTTCACAAAATCTTTCAGTTCCACCTATTGTGGTTAGGTCAAAAAGTAAATACTTTGATATTTAATTTAGTGAAGACCTTTTAATCTTCATATTCACCCTATGAGGTAGATACTATTATTATCTTCATTTTATGGAAGGTTTGCTTTTGTATACATCATTTACTTCTTAATTTAAATTACATAATATCAAACATATGATTTTAAGTACATTTGTGTTCCCCCAAAGTACCCATTGCAGTGCCTTGCAAATAGTGCTTATTAAAACAATTGCTGCATTTAAGATAGTCATATTTTGTTTGCTATAAAACAGTAAGAATAAACTATTCAAATTCTCATGCAGGTTAGTTCTGCAGGCTTCTATGTGAATTCTGATTATTAGGAATGACTGGTTGATGCAATGGTACAAAGAGCTGGTTCCCTGTCATCATCAGTTCATAATAACTCAACAGGCCAATACAGCCCAGAACTCCTGTGAGATTGACAGAGGCCTGTGTGGAAACTGCATTGTTACTCAACTTTACCCAATCCCGTATGCTGTACTCTCTCACAGGCCTTGACCTCGATGGTTCTCCCCAACAAATATCCTGCACACTAATTTCCATGTCTACATGGTCTATTTCCTGAATAACCCAATCTAAGAAAAAAGTAGTATGGATGAACTACATTACCTTTTTTTTAAAAAAAAAAAAACATTTTCAGAGACAGTGTTTTAGAGTGGAAATTGCACATGCTTTATAATCAGAGATTGGAACTTATCAGATATGATCTCAGGGAAGTCAATTTCTCTGAGCTTCCATTTCTCATCTCAGAAGGGATATCTAATTAGGATTAAAGGTGAACCAAATAAAACACCTACTTTGTAATTTGACAAAATTTGGGCACTGAGAACTTGGAGGCCTATAAGTGGGTTAAGTTGAATCATTAAAAGGCTAAATGTTTAGGGCACATCTTCTTAACCCTTCCGAGATGTGCTTTTTATTCATTATGTTGTGATACCATGCTTTGTATTGAACGTTTGTATTGAAAGTTTCTACTTAAAGAAGCCACATGAAACCAAGTTAACCAATGTTCTATAGGAGATATTTTCTTCCAAGTTTGAGAGTAGGGATTTTTTTTTTCCACACAAAGACTGGGATTTGCATAGCTTCACCTCAGACAATAATAGTTACATAACGTCACTTGACACCTGCTTCTTCCGGCTTCCAAGGCTGACAGACTGGCTCTATGCCACAGCAATGGTGTTGACTCCCTCTACTGACATGCAGAATGCACCTCTCTTGACCAACACTTTCCTTCCTATGATTTTATTTTATTGTTATTGGTTTAGGATTTTGTTATAAATCACCCTTTTGGAATGTGTTGGACTAAACATAAATTGATCTCCATGATTCTGAACTCTTGAATACTCTCCCCAACCAAAATGTCCTGATATGGATTTTTTACCTGTAAATTTCCTCACATGAAATACAATCTTCATTTTAATGATCTTCAAATTCTCAATCTCTTCTAATGCTCCTTGTCCATTACTCATCTTCAAGTTTCATCTATATCTTTTTGAATATGAACCCTGTCTTAGCTATAATAACGTGAGCTAACTGCCAAACGCCAACTACTGGCCACCATACATTTAGTACTTGCTATGTACCAGGCAATATGCTAGATGCTTTACAACACTGCTTCTTGAGTATGGTTTCCTGGACAGCTGCAGAAGCATCATCACTAGAAATTGTGAAACACAACTTCTAGAGTTCCAACCCATATCTGGTATATTGGTAATGCTAGAGTCCCAGAAATCTATATTTTCACAAGTCCCTTAGGTGAGTCTGATGCCTTCTGATAAGCTCCAATCTCTCTGATAGTAAAGCAGGCACAATTTCCACTAAACTCCAGGTTTAAACATTTCAAGAGTCATACTTTCAATTTCTACTCTCATCTCTCTGGCCCCATAATTTCTACCTCATTGCTTACTAATCCTAGGCATACCATGCTGTATGTTCTGTTTATTTCTATACTTATGTTTTCAATATTATTGGGAGAGTAATAAAATGCTGATAGTCTTTAATATAATAAATGTATATTTTTGACCCTGTAGCAGATTCCCTTGTGACTTAGTGATCATTCTTTGTCTTTTGTTGATTCACTGTAATATCTCTTAGAATTTGTTCTAAATACCCCCCACATTTTTTTAGCTTACAATGCTATATCTTGTTGACCAACAGATATCAATAGAAGCCCTCACCTCTCTTTTTCTGGAGGTACTCAGGGAAAATAATATGATCACTTTCCACTTACTTTCAATGCACTTTAGAATCTCAGTATATCTCATTTCTATTCCTTTGTTCTTGTTTCTAAGGAACCGGTGACCCTTTTCTCTGCTAAGATTGATTACTCACACTCTTAGTTCACTAGTTGTGTTTTTCTTTTCAGATATTGCTCAGTCAGTTCTCCCCTTCTCTCACCTAGAACTTCTCTCCCACACTTTTGGCCCCTTAATCAGCAAAGTATGTTTGGACTTTCCCTTACTAAAGAGAAACAGCCTTTTCTTAAGTCTGCCATCAGTCATCTACCCTCGTTCTCTTTCACCTTTAGTTCATAGTCAAATTTCTTTAAAGAATAACCTCACGTTTTTTCCTTTTGTATCATAATTGTGATGCCGCTTTAGTGCAGCTATTTTTCTCAAATGTAACCAATTAACTCTTAAACCAGATCTCCTTTCACAACAAAAACACTTTCTCTATGTGTATTCATGTTTTTTCTTTAATCTCTCTGTGCCCACCTGACCATCTCGAGAGCAAAAATTTTCCTTTAGTTTCCATGGCACTGAAATAATAGAACCCATCTTCCCCCATCTTTTTGGTAGTGCTTTGGTGTCTCTTCTTTTTATCTAATAATTAACTTACTCATTAATTATTAAATATTCAGGAAACCTTTGAGAGCCTATTATCTCCCAAGCACTCAGGTGCTGGGGCTGTAACAGTGAAGAGGATCCATGTGGTTCTACCCTCTCAGCCTAAGCAGGTTAGTGTAGAAAATATAAATGGTAATGAAAAAATCAGTACATTATTTTTTAGTTTTTAATTACTATATGTGGAGGGTACTACGTTTCACATTTTACAGATGAGGATATTGAGGAACAGGGAGGTCATATAACTCTAAATGTTTGTCCTGAGCACTTTTTGTTGCATTCTCTATTCTACCTCATAAACCTCACATTCTCACAACAGTTGAACTCCATCTACATGTCCAGAGCTCTAAAACACAAGAGCTTATACAAGCTCCAGTACAGAACCCATTTCCTTAGAGCAAAGCTTGATTTCTAGCTGTATAAGCATCTCTACCTGAACATCTCCCGCAGACATTTGACTATAGCTGCTCAAAGAGAACTCATTATCTCACAGCCTTCCTAAACAAACATTAAAATAAAACTGACCAACTGTAAACTCCCTTCTTGGGTTCTCAAATCTTAATAGTGTCACTTTTTCTAGTTATCCAGGGAAAGAAAGTTAGAGATATCTTTAAGAAATCCCTCTTCTTCACATAATTGCTACATGTTGCTAGTTACATCTCAGCAATGTCTCTTTTTAAACACTCTTATATTTCATTCTCCACAGCTGCTATCACTGTTCCTACCTTCAAGATCTTTTACCTGGTGCTTCCACGGCCTCCTAAATGCTCTCTGCAGATCTACTATTTTCTGGTTCTAGATCATCTTATTAACCTGTTATATCAGATTAATCTTTTTGGCGCATTCCTGGTCATGGAGGTCCCCTGCTCAGCATTTCTGGAGGGAAGTACAAATTGCTCAGGCTAGCCATTATAGCCCCACTTGATATCTTTCAGTTCTTCTACTCTCCTCCATGCACTGTATATTCTGGGTAGAAGGATACACTACTCCCTTCCTTTGTATTCCTGTCAGACAAAATCACATCATATTTTAAGGCTTCTGTCAAATGACTTCCCTTCAATGAAGTATCTCCAGACTGCACTGCCTTTTGAACTTTGCTAATGTATTTGGTGTTCTCTTCTGGCACGATACTCCGCCTAATATGGCGCTTATTGGTATGTTGTCTAGTTTCTCCTTCAAAGCAGGAGCAGAACCAGTTTTGTTCACTCCAAAGAAAGGCCTTTACCATAGTAAATTAGGCTTAGTAAGTACTTCCTGAATTGAAATAGAAGGATGAGTGTTTACATCGAGAGGAAAGCATGGAGAAAGAGAAAGGGTCAAACTAACTTAACAGTCATGCTAATTCAAAACACAACAGATCTTTTGGTGCATTGACTATATTTTCTGTCCTTATTTCTTTGTGCTTGGCATCTGCTCTTCTTATTTATCTGTGGGTTAATAAGTGATTTGGCTACTTGTTAATACAAACTTGAACAGCCCTGCCATGTCTGCAAAAGTCAATCATGGGCTCCTGGGAGGAACAGACTGCTCCTTAGAGGATATTACTTACATTTTCTTTCTAAATGAGGGTGTGCTTGTGGGGCGCTCACTGTGGATTGTTTTTCAGAGCTTCTCTTGAGAATATGCAGAGTGGTGTATTGCCGAAATCTCTCTACCGTTCCGTCAGCAGTAGTGTTTATAATGATTTTATCAGGAGTGATTATTAATAACAATAATGAGAAGCTGCCTGTAGGGTATTTTATCCTTCGGCACTGTTTATAAGTTATTTGGCCCCCACAGCATCCTGAAACCCCATGAAAACAGGGCTTGTTTTGTTATTTCAGATTATCTTACAAATAATAGCTCAGCTGATATTAGAAAGCAGGTTTATTTTGTTCATTTGCGTTTTGTAACTCAAAATGTGGTTTTTAAATCGGCAGCCTCTGCCACACCATTCAAACTGCAGAATATCAGGCCTCACTCCAGACCTATTGGATGAGAATCAGAACTGTAACAAATATCCCAAGGTTATTCCTGTGCAAAGTAAAGTTTGAAAAACACCCCTTTTAAGTCCTAGAACAGAGCAACAAAAGGTATTTAATCATTAGGGTACTTTAGTGTGTGTGTGTATGTGTGCGCGCGCGCGCGCCTCAGAAAGAGGGAGAGAGAGAGGAGACAGACAAGTAAGGGGAGAGAAATCTCAGTAGGATATGGGTCCCTCCAGTGGGACGGGCATGTGGGATTTGTGGATGTGGGACTCCCCTGTATACTTGCAGTAGCGTCACCAGATTTCGTTGCAGCTGCTATCTAAGATTGTTGAGGGTAACTGTTATTATAGTTAAATATGAGAGTTGAGAGTGTGGGTGAAGTTGTTGTCAGGTACTGCACCCAAACCAGGATAAAGAAGCTAAGCACAAAAGGAAAGCCCCTTTTCGAGCTTCACTCAAAAAAGCAGCTCACTCACAGCAGCTCACTCAAGCTCATTTTCAGTATCTCTAGTTTCTAGATGCATTTCGCCTCCTCGTGTTTCCCCTTAACGCCCACGACCCACTTACTCTTTTAAAGCTAGTTCCTCGCCTCTAGCCTCCAGGTTTCTTCACTCCTTGTCATCAGTCTCCCTGTCTCCCGGCAGCCCGCAGCCGCGGGCCCCTCCCTCCGCACGGGCTCGCACCTCTCCCCAGCCTGGTGCACCTGGGCTGACGCGGGCTCGGGACGCGTGTGGAGCGCCGCGAGCGCGGCGGAGGCAGAGGCGCGCTGACTGCCACCTCCAGCCCCTGCCGGAGGGACAGCACGAGCTGCGCAACGGGGACCCTCCTCCTCGGCCGCCGCTCACGGCTCGCGGCGACCACCGCCGCTGAAGCTGCGGGCGGGCAGCCGTGCGTCTCCCAGGACAGCCAGCCCCGGCGGCTGCTCCTCCCGGATGCCAGGGCCAGGGCGCCGGGCGGCCGCCAGCAGGAGAATGAAGAGCTCGGTGGGAGGAAGGAGAGAAAAGCTCCTGGGGGCGCCGAAAGCTCAGTCCAGCCACGGTAAGTTGAGCGCAAAAAGAGGTGTCTCGGCTCAGGTGGCGGAGTTGGTTGGGGCGCCGGGCAGCGAGCTAGGGTTGCGCCCCGGCGGGATGCCAGGCGCGAGGGGCTGGGGCGCGCATGGGGGGCGCGGAATGGACGTTCGCACCGCCCAGACCTTGGACCACCTCCTCGGTATCCCGCGCCATCGGTCCACACCCGCTGCCTCTTCTGCTCGGTGCCCAAGGAGAAGAGAAGATGTGAGGTTGCGGGGCCAGAGTGAAGAGCGCGGAGATTGAGGGTCTTAGGTCACAGCTTATTGCTGAGAACTAGGGGGTAGGGGAGGCCGAGGCGGGGGGTGAGGTCAGCCTGGTTCTGGCCAGAGTCGAGGGCTGGGCCGCCCGGGAAAGACGTCCTACTGGCTGTCTCCCATTGGGTGTGCGGGGCGTGCTCCCTCCTGGGGTGAAACCTAGCGAAGTTGTTGGGATAAAGAAACACAGCCGGACAGCTTCCTGTTTTTTCTTTTCATTAAAAAAAAAAGGAGATGCACACGTTTTGTGGGCAGGGTGAGAAGCTGCTGAGTTATACGAAGCCTCCCTCCAAGGAAATCACTTGGACATTTAGGGTGGAGTTGGGAGGCTGAGGTTAAGCCAGGGCTCCTGAATCTGATCGTCGTCTTGGCCATTTAGTGCTGCTTTTATGCCTCCATTGGGTACCTGGAGGACCAAATTAGAAGAGAGCACAGAGTTTGTGTTCCTTTTGACCTCTTGCCTCTTGCGAGACGTTTTACTGGGTGTATAAATTTGGGTCAAAGGACACCTGCAGCCTCTAATACGGTTTTACCCTGTGTGAAATGCCCAATTCCAGATCAGCGCCCCTTACAGTTCAGGCTTGTCCACAACATGTGTTTCTGGAGATTGTGTTGCTGGGTGTTTTAGCCCGAGCTGGTCTGTGATTTCAAACAAGTGATGCGTGGTTCCTGGGCATTTGAGTGTCTTCAGATTCTGGAACCTTGAACTGACTGAGGAGAATATCTGACATTCTGCAGGTGTAACTAAGGATCCTAGAGCTGGCGCTGTTCTATGCTAATCCCGTGGTGGTCCCGGGATGTGATGGGGAAAATCATCTCCGTTCTGCTGAGGCTATTTACTAGCTGGTCTGTTAAATGTCCCTTTCAGGTGACCACTCAATTCTGGTTCACGGTGTTTTCTAAAACCGACTGGAAAGGCCTGCCTCCCTCTGGGTTGTCCTGCCACTCCTTGGCCTATGCTGGGTAATTCAGTCACACTACTTTGGTCTCTAAGCATGAAAGGCAAATATGGGTCATTTCAAATTATGTAGATTGATGCAACACAGCATGTCCGGGGTTTGCTGCAATTTCTTCACATTTTTTCCCAGATGTTTTTCAGAATTAACTTGAGCACTCTATTCAGGGAGCTAAAATATAGAGTGGGGGAATGGACAAACATCTTGAGTTAATGTATTATCTCAGATTTAAGGAAATGACGTGCTGGAAGTTGTCTGTGTTAGGAGAAAGAGACCTGAGCCAAAAATCAAGGCTTCTGAATTATTTTTGCTCTATGACAATGTGGCTGAGGGATCTTTGGGGTTACTTAACAACACCCAAAATGTGTTTCCCATTCACTGCACACCAAACTCTACAGCTACTGTGAATGCATAACAATCCCAAGAAGGTGGTGGTGTCACTACCTCCATTCTGTAGACAAGGAAAAGGAGCTTTAGAGATGGTATATTGGGAAAAGTCCCAGAGTTGGTGTTTAGTAATCCAAGCTTGCAGAACTCCAAAGGCAGTTGTTAACCCCTACATGACCTCTTTGAGTCTCACTTGATAAATGAGGGTAATAGATCTCTCAAGTTCTAATTCCATGAAAAATTTGTACACTGATGATAATATAGGTTGATTCATACACAACCATCTCAGGTATTTAATATAACAGAATGCAGAATTTGAGATGTGAAATCAAATAAAAAATGTGTGGCCCTTATATAATTCAGTCTGCCAGCTCTAGAGAGGGCAGAACACTGAGATCTTAGTGTTCATCTTGAATGACATTCTTTGAGTCCTGTTATTGTAAATCAATAGTGCTATATTATAGCCCTTGTCTTAACAATGTGTGATTTATAACATCAAACATGTCTGGTGCTAACATCATATTTGTATGACTATAGAGTTATCCTGAGGTCTACATGAACACTTTCATATATCAGCCAGCTTATAATTAAAGCTCAGATCCTGGCAGGATTTTAAATTTCCATTAAGAGGTACAAGCAGCTTGTTTTAAAATTTCCTTTTTATTTTCAATAGTATTTTCAAAACAATTACCACCCCTGCTGTGATTTGCTATTTACCAGGTGCGTCAAAAGTTCAGTAATGAAAATGTTTGCAATTCAAGAAAACATAGTGTTTCATCCGTAGTGACAAAGATGAGATGATTCACATCTAACTTAGGGTTTTTTTTTTTTTTTAATTTAATCAAAATGTTGCATTTCTCATTGCTAAGTGTATGCAGGTAGCTGAGTATACAGCATCTATTGTTTTCTTGTGATCTCCAACTTCATAAACTCATCACTCATGAGTTCTTCAGCTAAGTAATGTTAGTACCTGGCTATAAAGATTTTGAGGTGTTAAAAGTAGGAATAAGAATAAGATACATTTGTCATGTTTCCTCACTAGCGGTAATTATGCTTTAAGAGTGATGATATATTTTAAGTCACAGATCTGATTTGCCCGTACATGAATGGAATTATCAAATAAAAGTTGTATAAACCCATTGAGATGCTAAAGCTGTTAATATTCCAAATGTGGAAACGGCTTTGGAAAATAGAAAATCTTTGAGAAATTAAAGATATTTTACTCTGTTTCATTGTACTTGCATGGTATCTTACTGTTTTCAAATAAATCTGCATGTCTCATAATAACTTGCCTAGCATGGTATCTTACGGTTTTCAAATAAATCTGCATGTCTCGTAATAACTTGCCTAGAGATTTGTTTTATTTTTTTTTGGCAGTAGGTAATGAGGTTTTTTTAGTAGCTAACATATTTAACCTTAGAACAGTGTTAAAGTAATGAAACTAATTATCAACTTGAATTGTCAAACTGCAAAATATTTTATGACAATAGGAGTCTTGTAAATGGTTAGCCTTATAATCACATGTATGCTCTATTGTTTTAAAAATGTTTGTTTCATATTCATACAATAGGACTAATATTTTATTTGATATTATTTGATGATTTGAACAATCAGATCTCTGAGGGTAATTTAAGCTCCATAAACATGAGTCCCACTGACATCCCAGATTGAAGAAACTAATATTGGAAAAGGATCTGTAATTTTTAATGTTTCAAGAGCTTGGAACTCAAGGTAGATGGTACTTCTTAGTTTTCTAACAAGGGCTCTAAAGTGACAGACTAAATAAAATAAAGCTGGTGAGTTGAAAAATCAAGCAAGTGCTTAAATTGCCACTTAGGAAGCAGAGATCAGCTTCAGTAGATTACACATCCAAAACTGCCAGTGTAATTTATATTTTTAACAAGTAGATGATACACTGGGGATCATTTAAAACATTCTAGTACATTAAAATGTATTTATTTCTACCTTTTTAGAGCCTGGTGAAACTAGTGATGTCTTCTTGCCATGGAGTCAATGTTTATATCTTCCCCCAAATTCATATTGTGAAGCCCTAACCCCTAATGGGATAGTATTTGAGGTGAGACCTTTGGGAAGTGATTTGGGTTAGACGCGGTTATAAGGGTAGAGCCCCCATAATGGGATTAGTTCTCCTGTAAGATGAAGAAGAAATGAGGGCCCTCCTTTTGTCATGTGAAGATGCAGCAAGAAGATACCCATCTGCAGACCAGATAGAGGGCCCATCCCAGTCGTTGAATCTGCTGGCTCCTAGATCCTGGTCTTCACAGCCTCCAGAACTGTGAGAAATAAATGTTTGTTGTTTAGACACCTAGTACATACTATTTTGTTATAGCAGCCCATATTGATTAAGACACTCCCCATTTTGGAATAACTCATGATTAACATGAAAACTTTGCAATGAGAGGAAGTTGAAGGACACCTAGAGGCAGAGACGAATCAAATTATTTTACAAAGCCTTTATCCTATTTTAAATGTGGTTTTAATCATATTCAGATAATTCTTTCCCACTTCTAGTAGTTTGCCTAGATTGGGGCATGTTTCAAAGAGTATCTTATTCCTAACCTCCTGATAAACCAGTAGAGTATACTAGAACACAGTTTTAGAATGGGATAGAGCCTTTTCGATTGCTTAATTACTTTACCTATAATGTCATTCTTCCATATGTTCAATTTTTTTGGCCTTATTTGGAATCCACAGGGATAGCTCTCTTTAATTATATCTATTAAAACAAGCTAGCATGCAGAATTTCAAAACAGGTCTTTTCAGTGAGAAGTTTGCAGTAAGACAATTTTCATTTTCCTTCCTTGTAGTTATGTAGCCCATCTTTCAGGAAACAGTACTGATCTCGATGTACCTTAATCAGTCATTAGACCTATTTGTCCCTGTGAGAATAAAAGACATTGTTACGGCACAGTGTTAGGAAGCTCCATTTGAGGATTTTCCTGAGAGTCTCTTATAACATGAGGTCAGATGTTCTCTATTCAGTCTTTTTTTGGTGATCTTATGTATTCTGATTTTATTACTAAAGAATCATTTGCTGCAGTTTTTATAATAGAAGAGATTATTCGCTATTTCTTTTTCCTTTGCTCCTCCAACAGTCTCCCATCTATCCTCAACTGAAATGGAAGAAAAAAGAGTAAAGTGTATCTTTTCTTTCAGATGGTCCTTAAACATAAGAATAATACAGGAAACTCCAGGAGGCATCCTGAAAAAAATACAGGTTTTGAAATTGTATTTAGTTAGGTACAACTTCCAGAAGTTAGCAGTCTCAGTTTCCTAAAGCCATCCAGATCATCTGGAATTTAAAGAATAAAGGTTCTATGTACTGGACCGAGTTTTTAGGTAACTATAAATTCTATGTTCATAGTAAATTCATAGTACATTCTATTCATAGTAAAATTTGACATCAAGGTCAGAGAGAAAAATAGTTATTTAGCATGGTATAGCATTTTAAGAGGTATGACTTTGAGGACTATACTGCCTGGATTTTAATCCTTGTTTTTTAATTTTAAGTGGTGAGAATTTAGTCAGTGTATCACATCTCTCTTTGCCTCAGTATCCTCATCTATAAACTAGTGATAATAAGTCTCAGAGCACTGATTGAAAACTTAATAAGGTAATACACATAAAGTGTTTTGAAAAGTGTCTAGTACCTAGTAAGATAAATGTTAACAATTTTTATTTTCATCATCTATTTGTTTCAAAGGGCTACTGTCCCAAGATTGTCAAAAACTTGGAGGCTTAAAACAACAGAAATTTCTTCCTTCAAAATTCTAGAGCCCAGATGTTTGAAGTTAGTATCACAGGCCAACAGCCAAATGTTGGCAAGGCTTTGCTCTCTCAGAAGGCTGTAGGGGAGAATCTTCCTGGACTTTTCCAGCTTCTGTTGGCATTCCTTGGCTTGTGGACACATCACTCCAATCTTGGCCTTTGTCTTCACTGAGTGTCTTCACTCTGAGTGTCTACTAATCTCCTTTTGTTTCTCCCTTATTAAGGACATTTGTGTTTGCATTTAGGGTCTACCCTGATAATTCAGGATAATCTCCCCATTTAAAAGTCTTTAATAACATATGCAAAGACCTTTTTTCCAAATGAGGTTATCATTTACAGTTTCCAAGGATTATAAATGGATATATTTTCAGTAAGGGCTGGAGAGTACAGGAATGGGAGGAGAATATGCATTATTTTGTCTATTACTGTCATCTTTTTAAAAAATATTATGTTGATGCATGAAAAGATAGCAGAACCAACATAAATAAAATGTAAAAAATGTGGAAAGAACCAGAAATTTAAAGTATATTATTTTAAACTGTTTTAATTTTGACCAGATTTTGAATAAAAGATGTACAGGGCAATCAATTATTTTCTGCTCTCTTCACCCTAACGCACTCAATCAATATTTTATGAGTGATTACTGTGTGCCTGGAGAGTGCTAGTGCTGGGAATATCAAAGTTGATGGAAAAAGCGAGAGCCTGTCCTCATGGAGTGTAAAGACCAGTGTATAAATCATAGCATTACTCTAGGCAATGACTACCTTACTAGTATTGAGTACTTTTATTGGATATAGTTGGCTCTTTATGTTTAACCTCAGCATTTTAGAGGAAAGGAAGTATGATTAAACTGATGTTAGAGATAAGAAACTATGCCAAAGAATATGCACAGATGGGAAGATTCAAATTTTAAACTCTGTTTCCTCTGATTGATTGTACTGTATATGACTTGAAATAAGATGAAGAATCAAGACAAGCCTATAAAGTAAATACAAATAATTTTTTATAAAGACAAACATCTCATTGACTGACCACATAATGTAATTACATAGAAATGTCAACTAATGAGATGTTCTGGTTAATTGGGCTTTGGTTTAACCAGAAAGGTAAGAATTATTTTTAGAATAATTTTTTGTTTTCCAAAATTTTTTCTCAGCTATTTGTTGATATTCTGGCCTCAGTGAATAGATAATATTTACTTATTTATTCATACTTTATTTTCTTTTCCTTTTTTATTTATAATAGGAAATTTACCATCTTAATCATTTTAAGTGCACAGTTCAGTGGACATTCATATTGTTGTGCAAGCATCACCACCACCCATCTCTAGAACTCTTCATCTTGCAAAACTGAAACTATCACCATTAAACAATTGTTCCCATTCTTCCCTGCGCACAGTCCCTGGCAATCACTATGCTATTTTCTGTCTCTATGATTGATTTTGATTAAGTACCTCATAAAGGTGGAATCATACAGTAATGGTCTTTTGGTAATTGGCTTATTTCACATGATTTCATCCATGTTGTAACGTGTCAGAATTTTCTTCCTTTTTAAGGCTAAATGATATTTCACTGTGTGTATATATGACATTTTGCATTTCCTGTCAACTGTCCATGGATACTTGGATTTCTTTGGTTTAGCTGTTGTATAAAGCTGTTTCAGTTTAATGTTGCTATAAACATGAGTTCACAAATATCCTTAAGACTCTATTTTCAATCCTTTTGAATATACTCAGAAGTGGAATTGCTAGATCATGTAATATTTCTAACACTTTGAGGAACTGCCATACTGTTTCCACAGTGGTTGTACATTTTTTGTTTCCACTAGAAGTGTACAAGTTTTCTAATTTTTCCACATCTTCACCAATGCATATTTTCTATTTTTTGATAGTAGCTATCCTAATGGGAGTGAAGTGGAATCTAATTGTAGTTTTGATCTGTATTTTCCTTATGATTAGGGATGTTGACTCTCTTTTCATGTGTGCTTATTAGCCATTTGTGTGTCTTCTTTAAAGCAATGTTGAGTCCTTTGCCCCTTTTTAATCAGGTTGTTTTGTTATTGACTTTTTCTATGTATATTCTAGATATTAATCCCTAATCTGATATATAATTTGTAAATATTTTCTCCCATTCTGTGGTTATCTTTTATATGTCTTTTTTTGCACAAAATTGTAAGAGTTTCATAAAGTCCTATTTGTCTATTTTTTGTCATTGTTGCCAGTGCCATTGATGTCATATCCAAAAGCTCATTGCCTATTCTAAATCTTTTTTTTTTTTTTAAATCATGGGGTTAAGATGTCTTTAAAAAGTATGTAAAAATCACTAAATTCCATAAAAATAAAAGCCTAGAATGAGTATGAAATAACTGTAATTACAGACTAAAATATGAATACTATCACAAACACAATGTTGAGCATCAAGAGGTAGAAACCCCAAAAAGCATGATTCATTTACATAAAGTTCAATATTAAGTAAAGCTAACTTACAAGCACATCGTGGTTAATGTTGAGGGAGGAGGTAAGATGCCAAATGTTTCATTTCCTGTTTGCGGGTGTTGGTTACCTAGGAATGTTTACTTGTAAAAATTCATTGAGTTGTATTAATATGATCTATGCAGAACTCTGTATTTGAATTATACTTTTAAAAAGTTTGAAAAGTTAAGCATTGAGATGCTCATGATAAAGAGAAATTCCCTTGAGAGTAAGAAAGGTAAGTAAAGAAGTACTCAAACCTATGTTCTGTAAGAATACATGTTCACCAGACTTGGTCCATCAATTTAACCATAAGTTTTTAAACAGCCATTAGACCCAAAGAAGCAGATATAATCAGAAGATTATTTTTTCCAGAAAAAAAAAATCGTTCTTGGTACTGAGTCTTAAAAAATGTTTCTCATGAGTCTTCATAAAGAAGGAATGGAATGGCCCAGTGAGCAACATCCTTGTTAATGTAGCAAAGATTTGAATAGGAATCATACTTACAGAATATAAAGAAGTTTAGTTACTGGATGTCTCCTTGTCTGACTTCAACCATTTTAATTTCTAGTATGATGAGGGGTTACATACCCCTTAGACAATGCCCTATCCATTCTGCCCCATTTAATGATGCTTTTAACAGTGGGTGCGGGTCAGTGAGCTTGAGCTTGTGTATTCTCACAAATTCTTAGTGCTGATAGACTTTGTGATGGTTTAGAAGCTGGAGTCTGCTTGACTCTTTGGGGAATCTGAGAAAAGGGATTTCTTCCAGAAAAAAAATGTTTCTGTCTAAGATGGCAGTAGCCAGCAAGGTACAGTGGGCAAGGTCCAGGCAGTGGTAGACCTTGCCCCCTACTGCCATCTCAGAGATACACACTTTTGCCTGGAAAACAGCCATTTCTCAGGTTCTCCAAAGGAAAACTTATTAAGAAGTAGTAAGTATGATACAGTGAACTAACTTGGACTTCCCTTGATAATTCAGTTATTTGCAGGTCTCGTTGAGAATCAGTAATCATGACAGTGAGTTCTGTGACAGTAGAGATTTTGTTTTATTAATCTTTCTGCCTCCTGAAATGCCTGTTAGTGCCTTAAAAAAAAGTAGGTGCCCCGAAACATTTGTGAAACAATTAAATTATGCTGCCTGGTAGACATAGAGGTTGTAGAAAATTCAGTTGAATAGCTCTCAGAGTCTAAACACATTCTGCAATTTGCCTTAAGAACAGTATAATTCCCCCTCAGATTTTAATATGCCTTTCCATTTGTTCTCTCCCAAATAAAGTAGACACATCTCAATTACTGGGTAATTGACAGCTTCTAGTAGACTGAATTTCAAAAGTATTATAGGACCTCATAAAGAAGAGTTTCACCTTAGAAAATTGCTTTCAAAATACAGTTTTTCAGTTCCTATGGAATTTGGTGAATGGTTGGATCTGTAACAGTATTTTATTAGTGGCATAATTCTTAATTACATATTAATCAGAAATTATGTCTAAGGCAACATATTTGATTCTTCATAAATAAAAAATCAATACAAGTTAATATGAGATGATACTTAAAGAGTTTTCCCTTTTTAGATTATAAACTAGAACATGTGTTCTTAATTTAAATTTTCAAAAATTGAAGAACCACTCAGAACTACAAAAAAGCCAGGAAAAAGAATTATTTTCTTAAAAGGTTGCCCTTAACACAAGTAAAAGTTTCCATAATTCAGAATTTTTAGCAAACATAAAATATTTGAGAAAACCAAATAGTGTACACTCATATTAATATATTAATATAACTAATAATAACAAAAGTCTGCCATTAGAAATTATGGGATTTACATTTCTATGTATATTTAGAGCAAACTGTTTTTATTTTTTCTGCTAGTTCACATACTAAAAACTTACATTGAAATACTATTTCACAGAACACAAAAGTTACAGTTGGAATTATTTTTCTTCCCACAAATTAGATGAATAGGCATTGCCATTAACTACTTTTTCTTTTTTAGATAAGGACCCAAAAGTAAGAAAGGTCAAGTGATTTTCCAGATCAAGTAATTTGTGGGTGGCAACATTAAATAGTGAGCTATTTTTGACTCAAAGCCTGGTGTTCTCTCTGCTGCCCTGAATAGTTTCCTTCTCTTTCTACATACACAGAGAAATAGCTTCTGCTACGTCTATCATACATTGGAATGATTTACTGGAGGAAAATGATAGTACATGAATGGAATGGAGATGAGAATAATCAATAAATGACAGTGTTAAGGGAGCACTAATGAAACTTTAATTTGAAAACCGCTTCAGAATATACTCCTAGATAGGCTTCATAACCATACTCATATTTGATGTGAAGATAAACTACTTTTATGTCAATGCTGAAGTGACTTTAACAGTTTTGTACCTTGATGTGGTCCTTAAGGAAAATTGTCAGGACCGTTAATAAGTTTCTAAATTGATTAGGCTAATTTGATACTCTAAAAGAGATCTTCCTATAAATTAATGCTACTTATTACATTTTGATTACAGCAAATTGCTTGCTTTCCGTGCCCAAGTTTGAAAGTTTCCAGTCTCTGCATTTTTGTTTTCCCCAGTTGTTGGGTTTCTATTTGGTCTTGACACGTCGGAACAATGAATCATCTTGTCCATTAGCTGAGTTTGGAAATTTTGTGTTATTCAGTGAATTTGTTTTTACAGCATCCCTTTGATAATTCAAAATCTGGCAAGTTTATTTTCCCAGATGTGTTTTTGATGCAACATCAACTAGTTTTGTTTTGAGCCGCAAAGACTGACTTTTTATCCTTAAGAATCAAATGGGATATTTTAATAATCGACATTATGTTTCAGAATAATAAAAGGTTTGGGCAATAATAGTAATCTCTAGAGGGGTCACATAATCAAATAATCTTAGAAGGTTCTCAGTTTGTATAACCTGAAGGAAACAGAAATGTGCCAACTGAGTGATCACCTCGATGAATAGTGTCTCATAGGAATATAGCTATTAATTTCTCTTTCGTAAATTCCCAGAGTCTAAACTTTAAAGTTGAAATGTTGTTTCTTGGTTCCTAACAGTTAAAGCATGAACAGAAAGAGAGGAGTGAGACAATGTGTGCCAACACAAAGAACCCTTCATGCTCCCTACTGTGAATAGGTCATATAGGGGCATTGGTATTTGTTCCAACTTGAAAGAGTTTTAAGACTTCATGTCATTACTTCATTGCTAAAATAAACAGCCATGAATCTTGGAAGCTGACTATTACTAAGGTTTTAATAAATGGAGTCTAAGAAATGATAATAGTAATGTTAAAATTTGGTTGATTGCTGTCGAGCATATAGAGAACACAGTGGAGCGTGTCCTTTAAGATACTGCCAAATACTGTGCAATCTTTATTGTCTTTGGAACTAAATCTGTGATGCTGACTTCATGAGTGTGTGTGTGGATAGGAGTATAATGTGTGTATACAAACTGAAATAGTTTGGAAGTCATTGAGAGGCTAGTTTGAGGATGACTTGGCATACCTTCATGGAAAATCATAAAAGTAGTTGGCCTTAAAGAATGTAAGTACCAGGCACAAGTTTTAAAGAAAGAAATAATGCTCTTCATTACTAGCTATGGTTTATTTAGCTTTAGGCTTTTTAGTTCCTGAAATTTTTCAGAAAATGAGACAAGTTGCAAGAATTAAACTGTGAATACTTTCCAAGAAAACATCAGAACCATTACCAAAGAGGATGCTGTTGAAGCTAGTCAGTGCCTTTGATAGTCACAGTAATCCCAGCTGAAATTGTTTCTTGTTTGTAGCTTTGCTCTGGCCTTCCATTCATGTTTAAAACGTGGCTTCATACATACATTTAAGAACTCAACTGTACATTAAAAATACCTTTTTATTGAACATTATGTTGCCTCTAATACATATATCCATTTCTCTCTTAAAACTCAGGTTTAAAAAAATAGTCATGGCCAAGCAACATAAATGATACTATAAATTCATTTGTTTATGTTTCATAGCTGGTTTCCTTATCAATGAGAGATTTAGTATCCATATAGAACACTTTTCCTATCATTTTAACTGGCATTCCCATTATCATCTCAAACTGAATTCATAATTTTACCCCTAAATTCAGCTCCGCATCTTCTTGACATAACTGTCTTTCAATATCAAGGCTTTCTCAGAGTTTAACTATTTCCATACATTTAAAAAGTAGATACCAGTCTTGACACACAATGAGTTACAATGATTCCTCAATTTTCATCATATATTAATAAATATGGGGACCCTAAAAGGGTCCTATCATTAGTATTGTTACATTTATTTTCTGGAAATTACAACTGCTGAGACCATTCCTAAGTTCCATCAATATGCCCAAGGTAGCAGAGCCTCTGAAAATATTCGAGGAAGACTTTGCTTTAAAATGAAAATCTTATTTGTTCTTTTACAAGAGTAATACCTGCTCATTTTTTAGGTGGTATTGGATTCCACGAGACAGAAAAACCTCTTGCATGTTGTGTAACAATACCTCTGTGTTTATTTTGAGTTAATGGAATCAATTACAGCCTTCTCCTAGCATTAGCTAATGATGGTAGATCTAAAATGGCCCCTGAGATAAGTTATTACACATTGCATTGTCATATTGTTCCCAGTAAATGAGCTAAAATAACCATAGTTTTCAGGTTTTTTTTTTAATACAGGTAGTCAAGGCAGTATACTTTTTTGTCTAATGTCAGAAGGGATCATTTGGTTGAATTTCCTGGGTACTGAGCCTGGATATGTAGCCAGATGTCTTGTAGGGTTATGATACCTAGATACTAACTCATACAGATGGTTCCAATAACTGTGGAGGTGAGTGTTTTCTTTTGTCATTTAACATTTAAGCCCCAACTAGGCATCCATTATCAATGCTGTTCAGCCATTGTAATCCCCAGTAACTGTTACTGTAGATGCCGTTCTAATTTTTTCCTTGCTTTTTAAGTCCTCTGTCCAATGCCTGCTCACATTCAAAATATTACCTGATTTTTGCTTCTCAGATGAAATAAAGACCATTAGGCAAGCAAATCTCCAACATTTTTAGTACAAGTTACAGCTCTATTCACCATCACTTTGATTCAAATTTCCTCATTTCAAAAGGATTGCTGTCCCATGCCCACTTATTTTATGATTCCACCTCCTCCTGGTGCTGCCTAAGCAGTTCATCAATTACTTATCCTCTCTTAAAACTTCACTCTCTCCTTCCATCTGCTCTCCCACCAGACCTGCTGTATTGTCTTCTATCTAGAATAACTTTCTTCAAGCTGCTACTTGAAGTTGCAGAATGCAACTTATGGACAAAGTTTCATTTTGTTAAAAAATAAGGTTGTGTTTCTTGAATATTTGCAGAGGCTCTGCCACCTTGGGCATTTAATGGAATTTAGGACTTTTCTCAACAGTGGTGAGATCTCTCCTTGGAATTGCTGTCAGACTTTTGAAAAGGGTGGTATCTATGCTTTGTCTTCATTTTCTCACCTGAATTTGTCATATTTCTGAGATAATTTTTCAACTATTACAAGTGAACTTTGTGTCACATCCACAAATCTCTTTTCAGTATTACTTCTTGAACATGCTGAAATATTTGACACTGCTGACTGTCCCTGTTATTCATTCAACAAATATTTATTAAGTGCCCAGTACTGCATAAGGTACAAACTTTGGAAATATAGATTTAATTCAGCATTTTCTTTCCAGGAGCTCAAAGATAATTGGGAAAGAGAAAAATAGACCATTTAAAATAAAGCATATCAAATTATTGTAATGTTTAAATCTATTTACTCTAATTTCTTGTTCTCCTTCTTGTGATTACTTAGAAGGATTGCAATTCTCCACTCCCTTGAAGTTAGGTTATTCCAGCAGTTATGTTACTGGCTGTGGCCAATTAAAAGTAAATGGAAGTGATGTGTCATTTCTGGCAGAAGATGTTAAAAGTTGGTGTGTGATTTGCTAAGGTTCGTTTTTCTTGTCACAGAGACAAACATATGGTGAAGGCTTTGTCAACCTGTGAACCTGAGAGAATGACTTGAAACAGAGGGCCTGCTGACTTGATAAGAACATACTGAGGGAACAAGAAATAAGTTTTTGTTTAAGTTACTAAGATTTTCCAGTTTTGTTACTTCAGCATAACCTAGCATGTCCTAACTGATACAATGGAAAGGTAAATAAGACACTGTAAAGACATAACTGTATGTTTTCAAGCATTTATATCTGCGCTTGCAAGCTTTCTACTGAACTTTTCAAACTGAATATTCCAACATCACCTTAAACTCACCACATTAAAAATAATTTCCTAAGACTATAAAAAGATTTGCTTCATTTCCTCTTTCTTCCTCTCCTTCACTCCTTTCTTCTTTCTTTTCTTCTTTCCTTTCTAAAAAAAAAGTGTGTCAAAGAGTATTCACTTCTGTTAAACACTTCTAAGACATTTAATAAGAAATTTAACATTGTTTTGTTATAAATAACTGAAATTATAAAAAAAAAGTAAAAAATGAACAGAAGATAATTTATCCAGTTTCATTCTGTGCCTCAGCCTTCATGGGCCCATCTGCATAAGAGACACTGTGGTTATATTTCCACTTATGGCAAATTGCAGAACTTCTATCATGGCCCCCATCAGAGTAACTGAGAAGGAACCTTGGCAAAAAGGGAAACAGGGAACACCATACCAAAAAGAGGAATCTTGGATCTGTTTTCTAGAAGGAAGCCATGCAAGAAGAGAAGAGAAGGTGTCTCTTAACAGGTGGCAGAGATCCAGGGAGCAAAGAGGTTTTGTTTCTGTTGGTCAAAGATCAGTGTAGTCAGGAGTAACATCTATGTCCACTAAGCCAGCAAGTGAGTTTGAAATGGGGTCCAAAGAAAGAGGAAAGGGTATAACAGCCTACATCAAAAACCATGTGAGCACTTAAGCTTACTCCTCCTTCCTTTCCCTTCACAATGTCCCCAGTACCCCTTCTCTGCCTCTGCCAGCATCTGATATCTTTCATTCATCCTAATTAAAAAGAAAAGAAAAGAAAAAGAAATTTGCTTGATAATAGGTAATATTAATTTATCTGTCTTGCATCTAATTGAAAGGTAGTAGAGGGTCTGTGAGAAAAACCTGTCCACAGCCAACTGCAGATATTTCTTAGTGCATTTATTACTACAATCAGAACTACTCTTCAGTTTGTATTTTCTCCCTTAAAAACTTCTTAAAACTTAAAAACAATTCAAGATCACATAGAGACTGGGAGATAATTATACGCTCTGGTCTATTTTTCTTCCTATCTGAAAGCTTCATTGTATCAAGACAGGAAAAGTACTATGTAATTATGTATGTGAACTTCTTGATAATCAACGATGGAATTTTCTCTTTATGTGCTAATGCTTATTCTTACACTTTTTCATATAATTAATATGCTAAGTAAAATGTAGTTTCTATTGTAACTTGCTATCTTGTTTCCTATACATACTGAAGATAAGGTATTATCTGGATAGTAAATGTTTTACTCACTTAATAGTAGATTCTGATTTTATTATCACTCAAACCTACCATTCTTCATATGCGATATTATCTTATTCTTCATATATGATATTATCTTATTCTCTCTTTTAAATTTTTACCTGGATCTACTTTGTAAAATGTTCAGAGCTAGCTAGCTAGCTAGCTTTCTTTTCTTTTTTCTTCTCTTTTCTTTTCCTTTCTTTCTTCCTTTCTTCCTTTCCCTCTTCCTCCTTCCCTTCCTCCCCCCCATTTATTTATTTCTATCATCTATCTAATAACTTTGAATTGACTAAACTCAGAAACATCCCATTTGATTGGTATTATCGGTAATATTTTTGATTTGTCATAGATTCTTCTATTCCCATCTCTTAAGGAATTAAGCCATAACACTTTCTACTCTATGTATTATCTACCTATCTTATGTTGATACAAGACTTGCAACCATATTTTTATATTTCCTTGAAATATTTTTTTTTTCTTTTTTTTTGAGATGGAGTTTTGCTCTGGTTACCCAGGCTGGAGTGCAATGGCGCAATCTCGGCTCACCGCAACCTCCGCCTCCTGGGTTCAGGCAATTCTCCTGCCTCAGCCTCCTGAGTAGCTGGGATTACAGGCACGCGCCACCGTGACCAGCTAATTTTTTTTGTATCATTAATAGAGACGGGGTTTCACCAAGTTGACCAGGATGGTCTCGATATCTTGACCTTGTGATCCACCCGCCTCGGCCTCCCAAAGTGCTGGGATTACAGGCTTGAGCCACCGCACCCGGCCGAAATCTTAGCTGTAAAGATGATCAGTTGGGAAACAAAGTTCTAGCACAGAAGACCTGCTGGAATCTCATTCAGACAGTTTCTATAGCCCAGGACAGCATTGTGTCTGGCCTCTTTTCTCTCTGCCTTCTCTCTCCCTCTCACCTTTCTTAGATTTACCCTCACTCTTTGCTGCCCCATTTCAAATACCTACTGTAAAATTCTTTCCTTAAAACAATCAGGGGATACGAAAAGAGAAATCATACAAAGATAACACTTGAAACAACAGCCTATGCCAAACTTTTCGTGCCTTTCTCATTGAAATATATCTTCTGGGTGGCTTGCTGTTTTTTGCGTGTAGACCATTTAACAAACGCCCAATAAGGCAAAACAGTACCTCTGAGGTATAAACATAGATGCATTGTTATGTGGTATTTGTATGGTTTGGTCTCTTGAGTTCTACCTCCACACAGTCCTTGGAATTCAAAGTAGTTAAATTTCAAGCTGCTTAAAACATGCATATTTGCTTACAGAGACTCATATACCTACACAAATTAAGAGGTTTTATTCTGCATAGATATTTTACATGCTTGCTCTTTGAAAAAAAGTTGGAAGTACTTTTACTTCTCTGCATTTCTAATGCAGAGAAATGCTACTTACAAGATAACACACAGAATTTACTGAGTTCTGTGTCTATTTGCTCTAATAAAGTTTTTCATGTTTTGTAGCTTGTATATTTTCATGACTTGATATATTGTTCTTTGTCAACAGGCTCTACTGTTAAATTTGTGGTATGTTGTATGCTGTGTATCCTAAAAATCTGTTTAATTATTGAGTTAAGAGCAAATGAATATTTCTTTCTTATACTCAACAGATGATTTAATTTTATTTTTGTATACTCTTGTTTTATACTATTTCTTATATCCTATGTTGTTATTTTCATAGATCTCGCTGTTGTTTTACTGGAGTACAGAACAAGTAACTATGTTAGAAAGAATATGTGTGTTGTAAAGTATAGATGTATAGATTCAGATGAGTCTGCAAAAGACTTGAAACCATATATCCAGAGCTTTAAAAATCTGCATGTTATTTGATCTAACAAATCAACTCATGGAAACTTCTTCTAAAATGTAATCTTTAATGAAAGTATCTCATACCCATAGGCTTTTATTATAAGTTTATAGTTGTAGCTTTTTTGCAAGGTGATGGAGACTATATAAAGGACCTAAAATGCATTCCAATAATGTGATACATGATATGGCAGAAAATACATCTATTGACATTGAAATACACTTTCTATATCATAAGTAAATACAGAGGATCACAAAAAAATGTATAATAGATTTCAGATTATCCAATTTTATAATCAAACTTCTATAATAAAGTGTCCAAACAGTGTTGTTCAGTAGAACTTTATGCTCTGAGGGTAGTGTTCTTTCTGTATCTGTGTTTTCTGATATCGTAGCCATGAGTGACACATGTGGTTAGTGCGGCTAAGGAACTGAATTTCAAATTTTGCTTAAATTAAAGAACCACAACACCATATTAAAAAGCACAGATACAGAAGACTGTTATACTCCAAGGACTGTATCATGATTGCTTCTGGTAAGGAGTCATTAATTATAAGTTTTCCTGATGTTCTCTGTTATTGTCTATATTTTTTAAATTAAGGTTATATGAAAACAATAAGGAAGTCTCTATTTTGAAGACAACATGCCTGATGGATATTGTTATACCATTAAAACCATGGTAAGTAAATCATTCCTTAAGGTTTTAATAATGTATAATGTGTTATCCATTATTAATTCAATTTAATTGAATGAATACAATTTAATTTAAATGAATATGATTGATTCATTTTATTCTTATCACGATTTCTGTCATATTTTGAAGATAATTAAAGTTTCATAAGGTATTTGTGTCTCTTGGATTGAGTTTGTGTTTTTCAAAGATAGAAAAATATTTTTCATAATAGCAACAATGACAGCCAACATTTATTGACTTACTAAGTGCTGAGCACTGCTTTACATGCAGTAACTCTAATCCTTACTGTATCTACTTGAAATATGTAGTGATGTTTTCTTCATCTTGTAAATGAAGAAACCGAGATATAGAGAATTTTCACAGCTTGCCAAGATTATTCAGTTAGAAAATAGGAATGGGGAGTTGGAGAATCTGGCTTTCAAACTCAGGCAATATAAAAACCTAATAATCAGCATAACCTATCTTTCTCGTTCCACATTCAGCAGAAGGAATGCTAGTAAGAAGCAGATGGAGCACTGAAGTTAACAGAGTTGTGGTCTGGCCAACCACAAAAAGAAGATAATGCAAGAAAAAAGCAAGGGAGTGGAGGGTGCATGTGTGTTTGCAATTAGAATGATTGCCCATGGAATTCATGTTGGATAAGAAGGGAAATGAAGAACACTGTAATGTGGGGAGGAGGGAGATAAAAAATGATTTGAGTCCTCGTAGTAGAACATGTGAGCAAGAAAGATAGGAGGTTAGAAAGTGAGATGTTTGAGAGAAGGGATACACTCATTGGCTCGGTTAATGCGAGGGTGTAACGATGAGAGTGTGGCGGAGGGAGGGTGGAGAGTAAGATGGCTCTACTTAAAGGAGTGAAGGAACGGGACTGTAGAAGGGCTATCTAATTCCATATTGAAATCACCATGAGTTATGACAAAAGTTGTTTTGAAAAGAGTGATCCTGAGGCAAGAACTAAAATTTTGAAGTGGATAGTGAATGACTGCAGCAAGGAAGCGGGGATAGTGCTACCGTCTGAGGACACAGGATTGATCCCCATGTTCTATTGTTTGTTGTGATGGCAGGGTCTGGCACATAGTAAGCAATTATATCAGGACATCATGAATTAAAATTGGGCATATTTCCTGTACTTGGAGGGCTACCAAATATACAGAGACTGCAACAGTAAATCGGGGAGAAGTGATTGTATTTTGTATGAAATTTTCTGAGCCACTGACCTGGATGACAACCTGATGCTGCTTGGGCATGGTCATGGTCCAGAAGATGTGGTGGAATTCAGAGAGGCAGTGCCAAGGGCACAGCCTGTGCTTCTGTTACTTGGCATGGCACAGATAAGTGAATGACCCCATTTTTCTGATAAGAGGATATACACTGAATGAAGAGATTCCAGGAGCAAGAAGCTCTGGCAGGCCTGTGAATTTAAGTTAAACTAGACATCCCACACTAGAAATTTGTTTGAGGTAGGAGAAATAGGGTGTAATAAATGCGGCTTCCTTAGCTACTGACTGCGTGGAGAACTTAACATCTTTTCTCCCTCATCTTGCTTCCTACCTTACCTTTGGTGGAATTAGGAACCATCTAGAAACAAAGAAATCATGACACGATGAGGCCTCATGTCTCTTCTTGTAGAACTCCACGGCTTGGAGAGGAGGAGAGCTTCTAATCACATAGGAAAATGAGGTTTTAAAATGGATATTGAGTAACTCTTAATAACTTGAAAGTGACTGAATGACTTTAGAATTAGACTGAAATGTGATAGGAGCCAACTATCTAATGGAAAGAGGGACTTTAACAGCAAACACATTAACAGTTGTCTGTGGAAAACTACATATGCCTCCAAATTTTTATCTACTCAATAGGTCTAGAGTGAATGAATGACTCAGACCTGCTTATAATTTGGCATTGCTTGCTGAAGACCTCAAAATGTTTATATCTAAACCTTTAGTGACAGGAAGCTACAGAGACCTGGATGGTTGCTGTGTTCAGTAAGGTCAAGATGAAGCTGCTCACTAAAAATGTGCTAGGGAGTGATTATATTATAAGAATCAAAAATCCAAAGAAAACTCTTAATTTGAAATCTAAGAATCTTAAGATGAATTTCCCATCTGGGCTGTGAATCACATTTTTACCTTGGAAAATGCAAACCTCAGTCACACCGTGTCATGCACAGGAACAGAGATTATGTGTGATTGTGAAAAGAGGCTCTGCTAACGTAAATTGATCTAAACTCTACCTAAAATGCTTTGCAATGCCTTGGTGAACTCAGCTCATGTTGTAGGTGACTGAACATGTTCATAAGTTTATTAGATGAAGAATGGAAGGAAATTCTGTCAAAGATTCTTAGGAACCTAGTAACTTTCATCCGTTTTCTTGAATTTTACTTTCATATGTGCCAGGAAAAGTGAGGATTGTAAACTACCTCCTATTTAAACTTATTACAGACTTTATTCTTGAAGGTGGAAGAAAGTCTGTGATACCCGTTATATTGCTGCAGAATCATTGCTTTCTTGCCACTGTGTAAAGGTCTGTGGCTGGCTCAGATAAGGAAACATTAACATATCCCTTTTATGTTGGCTGCAGGAACAATATGAGGTAATGATACAAAAGATGGTTAAAAGAAAGCCCCACATGAGGATGAGTAAGAAATACACAAGCAGTTCTTTTCTTACTCTTCAGGTTAGAACCATTTTCATTCCATATTTGGAAGGAAAACTTGCTTAAATCTCCTACTCATACTTAACCTGATTTTTGAATTGCCTTCTCTTTTTATGGTAAGAAGGGGAAACAATTCAGATCTGTGGACTGATTTTTTTTGAAACCCATGATAGTACTATTGCTTGAAGCCTGTGTGGAAGATTTAAGAGTTAACCTTAAATGTGCTTTGTGATATGTATTTATTTAGTCTTAAACTACCACCATGTATCATTGTTGGCTTGTTTGCATTGGATTTTCAGCTTACTCTCATTATACAGAGTTATTGGATGTATTTGTGTTTGAAGCAACTTAGTTACAGCAAGCATACTGCTTATATTGTAGCTTGATGTATAAAAATCTGATTTAGATTTTTGGAATGCTAGTATCTGGAAAATACCCTTAAAGTATTTTCCAGCCAGCTTGGCCAAGTATTTCAGTAATTATGCTTGTTAACTTTTATTATTTATATCTCTTGTGTCTTAATATCCCTTGTCTTTGTATACACTGCACATTTCTGAGAGAATCTTTCAGAAAGTTCTAAATTAAAGAAGAATGGTCTAAGGAGAAAAGATAGGTGGCTATATGTTGCTGTGCTTTCTAGGGAGGGGCTTTGATAGAATCTCAGTGACATTAGAATGTAGCATATTTGTTTAGCTGCTTTAAATTACTGTTTTTATGGAAAGCAAAACCAATTCTGGTTACTTTGCATTCCTATAAGATAACTTGAATGGTTATTTTATCAGGCTAATTGCTTTTTAAAATTAACCTTTTTATTTTGAGATAATTGTAGCTGTGCATGCAGTTGTAAGAACCAATGCAAATTGACCTTTGCTGATATCATTGTAGCATTGTGGATAAGAGTATGTGCTGACCCAGAGGGAAGCGGTTCTGTTGGACCTCTTCTAACATGTCCTAATTATGATACCTTAGGGTAAGTTGTGCTGCCTTACTGAGAGTGAGTTTCTTCATCAGTGGGGTGAAAAATAATTTAGATCTCCAAGAATGGTTTTAGGTGTACCTAGGGTGTAAGGTGTGCCTGCCGTGCACTAAGTGGTTAATAAAATAGTCTGAAGTCATGGGAAGCAGTATTGTGTTGGACAACCAGGCTTTGCGCATTGTGGATTCATAGAACAGGATAAAACTTTAGACAGTTCTACCAAACAGTTTTTGGTTATATTCTGAACAATTAAACCAAACTCTGTGTTCGTGTTTACTTAGAACAAAGCTAGGCTTTATTGAACATTTGATGTATTGCATTATTGTTATTCTTTCATACCTGTAATCTTTTGCTTAGATTTTACAGCTTCATGAGTGGTTACATCTTACATTATTAACTGGTTTTTGTCCTGCACAAGAATTCTGAAGATTAAACAAAATGTCATAGCAATGTCTAGAAATTTATAGAAGTAAGTAGTTCTCAACGCAGTTTTGAATCTTCTTACATTTTCATGCTAAGTGTTGTTGGACCTAGGCCATAAATACCGCACAGGAAACTGCATAAGAATTCATGTGTCCTCTTGATTTATGGTCCAGTGCATTTATTATCTGTCACACATCCTTGATCATATATGCCTTCCATTTTTTAAAATGAAGGATTTCCAGAAATAGTAAAACACTGGGTTTGGTCCCAGAAATGTCAAATCTTATAAAAGATGTTTTACAAAGTATGTTCAATTGCATTATCTTGTTTATTTCTCTTTCTTGAAGAGTAAAGTTCTGTACATGTGAGGTAGGAAAGGCAGATATCACCAGTGTACACTGAAGAAATTGGAAAATTATTTTCTCAGAGTATTGTGTTGCCACTAGAACTTACAACAACTAGCTCTGCATTGAACAGTCTTTCCACTGAATCACACTTTCCCTACACAAGGCCCCTGGAACATGATTTATTCACATTGTGACAGTTAATATGATGAAAAGGTAATTCATACTGTAATTACCTAGGTTCAATTTGAGATTCTTCTGCTGCTGCTACTATTCAGCCAAACATGTATTTGCTTGTTTATTTCATGGGCTCATTTAATTCTGAAAGCATATAATGAGTAGCAGGCACTGTTCTAGGCACTCAGCATACAAAGATTAATTAGTATTGGGATTTTTACCTTCGACAGATGAACAATATAGAGAAGGAGACACAGAGTTCTGAATTTTAAACAAATATTAACTTTAAATGAAGGCTAATTAGATAAGATAGTAAAATTAATTGCTTAGATCATGAATAGAGCAATTAGCATATGCTCTGGTTGGAATCATTTACTTTCTTGTAACTCCTGGATTGAACAACTTTGTGTGGTTATGCCATTTAATGGCTAGCTTTGTCTACATGCTTGTATTAGTTTGCTAGGGCTGTCAAAACAAAGTACCACAGACTGAGTGGCTTAAAAAAACAAATTCGGTTTCTCACAGTTGTAGAAGCTGTCTTTCAACCAGAAGTCTGCTATCAACATGCCTCTCTCCTTAACTGGTAGATAGCAGTCTTCTGCCTGTTTCTTCACATGCTGTTCCCTATAAGTGTCTGTACTCTACTTTCCCCTTCTTATAAGGACATTATTCAAATAGGATTAGGGAACGCCCTAATTATTTCATTTTTAATTATCACTTTAAAGGTTATCCTACAGTAGTCACATTCTGAGATAATGGGTTTAGGACTTCAACATATGAATTTTGGGGGGGATATAACTCAGCTCATAACAATGCCATTGTAACTACGGGCTTATATTACTTAAGAAAAAGCTCATTAAACACTATTTGCCTGTTTTCTTCTATAAATATAGGCTCCATGAAAGGCAGGCATGAGTTTAAAAATATGTATTATTATTTGTATTCTAAGTATAGACCTTAGTTAGATTTTATATATGCTGCAATTATCACAGAATTCCAGAAGTGGAGGTACTGTAATTTCTTCTGAAATTTATTCACATTTCACATGAAACGAGACAGCAATCATATTGAAGGCACCTCTAGATACTGCACATTCCATTTTATCCAATCTAGTTGTTTGAGTGATGGGTGAGTTTATTGAAATTAGTAACTTAGAATATTCTTAATTTATATGCAAAATGGAAGGTTATTTTCTGAGAGACTATATAGTTCTGTATAAATGTGGTTTTAGAAATTTTGTTCCCAAAGTTAATAGCTCAGATTTTCTTCCTTTCCCGTCCTTTTGTGAATCCTCTGTTGTTATGGCACACATAAAATTAGTCGTATCATTTTTAAATCTTAGCAACGGTGTATCTTAACCTTTCTAACAACACTACCAAGCTGGAGAATCTATTTTTATTTAGCTTCTAACTCAGATTTTTTATTTTGTTGAGCATCAAATAGTCTAAGTTTCTATTGATATGTCTGATTGTTTTGAAACTGTGCAGTTTTTCTGATGTTGCTAGCCTTTTCTAAAATCGAGTCAGCTTCAACTTACTTTCTCTTCCTTGGGGGCTATAGATCAAGTACAGTTTACTATTATGATACTGTGAGAGACCTTTTGACTTCAGTTCAGAACTATATAGATCAAAATTCAAGGAGAGAAATCTTTCTTTCCTGCGGTGGTTTGACCTGAAATAACTGGTTTCTAATGCTACCAACAAAATAATTTCTTATAAATTGATTTTTTAAAGCTATTTTAAAAATATCTGTGATAAACTTAATTAAATGCATTGTTTAAAGATGAATAAACATGTTATGACCAAACTATATGATTTTGCTCTGTAGCTCAAAATGAAACATATTTTTTGGAAAGGGTAATGAAAAAATACAATATGGTGCGAAATATGTGTTTCTCTCCTTCGTGTCACTTTCCTTTTTTACAGTGTCTTACCTTAATCCTTGAAGTTTTATTCTTTGTTTGAACATTATGTGGGTTGGCAGCTGTGTTACAGGAGAGTGAAAGTCCCAAATGGTCAACTACTCAAGTGGATACTTGTCTTTGTATTCTCCAGCAGCATATTAACAACATCTGACTGATCAGAAACCAGAACAGAATGAAAATGGCATTATGATAGTGTAGTGTCACACTCTGGATAAAAAGGAAATTTTAAAGTAGGTAAAAGTGGCAGGTTGCATTTAACATTGACACATTTGATAACTACCTAGTTTTCTTTATTTTCATAATTAGCATAAAATGCACTAAGCTTTCTTGTGAGAGGAGGGAACTTAATTTTTTTAAAATGAGTATGTAAAATAGCACTTATCTCTTACAATGTTTTCTAAATTGTATAAAAGGCAATTGATAGTTAGAAGTCAGGTGCCCACTGCCTGGGTTTAGATTAAAATTTAATCACTTTTGGATTTGGTTCTTTGGATGCATTTTACACCCCTTAAACTTTAGTTTTCTTCTTGGTATAATGGGATAATAATGTGTAAACTCCTAAGTTGTTCTTGGGATAAAATGAAATAGTGACTATAAAAGCACTTCACATAATATTGAATACATAGCCAATGCTTTATAAATTTATCTTGCTATGATTGTTATTAAAACATTTCAAAATAAAGTGAAGGAAGATTTCCCAGTACAGTGCTTCAAATAACCCAGATTGCCTTTTCTTCCAACAGATATGTCATTATTTGTATTTAGACAAATATTTTTAGAAAAAGAAATGAGTATTTCTTTGAGGAAAAAAGTCTATCCTATTCCTTTGAGCTGAAGAATGTGGTAGACATGAATTTATAGAGCCTGGCTTATAAATTAAGTCATTCTGTAGGCATAAAGGCTAACAGGAGTGGGAAATACGAAAATAAATTTGTGTATGTCAGAGGATGCCAAAGGAGTAAAGCAGACATGCAATTTCCATTTCTAGCTCATTACAGTTGGGTTCCAGGAAAAGCAGACTCCATGAAGAGATGAGTATGCAAGGGGTTCTTTTTGGGATCAACATGTATAGAAGGGAAGAAAGCAGGATCAGGACAAAAGAGAAGCTGAACCGTGGTGTAGTCATAAAAAGCATTCAGCCAAGCCATGGGAGCTCTAGAACTGGAATAGCCCCTCAGAGATGCCTGACATGGGCAAGAGTGCAGGCTTATACCTTCATGTTGACCAGTCATTGCATGCAGACTGCAAGATCTGAGGGATTCTAAGAAAGCCATATGATCTTGGACTAGGGGACTCTCTTCCCCTGAGTGAAATAATTGGATGTATCAGCCAGTAGCTCTTCTAGAAGCTGAAATATGAAGTTCTGTAGTTTTGAAGGGGGTCATCTTGGTATTACAGCCCAGCACTCATTACACAACCACTTTTCTGTACATAGGTGCTTTATTTTCTCTGTACGTAAGTTATAGTATGCATCTAATTACTTTGTTACTGTTTGTCCTTCCCCAAAGTGAAAACTCCATGATAGCAGGGGTTATGCCTGTCTGGTGTACCTCCATTGCCTACATGGTGCTTGGGACATTGTTGTCATTTACTGTCAAAAGGAATAATCTAAAGTATTTGTTTAATAAAAGAATGTGGCCACACGTGGTGGCTCATGCCTGTAATCCCTGCTCTCTGAGAGGCTGAGGTGGGTGGATCATGAGCTCAAGAGATCCAGACCATCCTGGTCAACATGGTCAACCCATCTCTACTAAAAATACAAAAATTAGCTGGGCATGATGGTGCATGCCTGTAATCCCAGCTATTTGGGAGGCCAAGGCAGGAGAATAACTTGAACCAGGGAGTTGGAGGTTGCAGTGAGCCAAGATTGTGCCACTGCACTTCAACCTGGCAATGGAACAAGACTCCATCTCAAAAAATAAATAAATAAAAAAGAATGTGAAGTTGTAGGTTCATTTATTTTTGAAGTCTCAAAGATACTATGGTAAGACAGACTGAGTAGTTGGAAACCTTCAGCTCTGTATCTGGTATGATTTATTAATACAGTTACCTGGACAGTGAAATAATTGGGTTAATAGAGAACTACCACAAATGCAGTCCACAATAAAAACAATACTATTAAAATTATTAATATGTTTTACACTGATTACTATTATTACTGTTTTTATAGTTAATACTGCATTGTATAGCCAACACCTTTTGGATAGCAATTTGTGAGAAATGTATACTAGAACCCATGACACTCATAAACAATATTACACCTGTGCTTTGTAGAGTTCCTCAAAATAAGGTTCCTTGAACCACCCATGACTGAATCACATAGGAAGCATGGAAAAGTAGAAATTTTGGGCCCAAGCATCTCACTTGGATAGGGCTGAGCAACTACCTTTTTAAAAGTCTTCCCAGGTCACTGTCATGCACACTGAAGATTAAATCTATTGTTTAGTTGATGAATGAAATCTTAGATCCACAAAAGGGAACAAAGGGAAACAGAACCAGCATTTATTCGTCACCTGTTTTATACCAGAGCTGTGTTAAGGATTTATCTTCATTAAATATACTTAATATTTACAAACAAAAAGCCTCAAATATTACTGTTGAAAGAAAATACTGCCCTGCTGCAGTGGCTCATGCCTGTAGTCCTAGCACTTTGGGAGGTAGAGGCAGGCAGATCACTTGAGCTCAGGAGTTTGAGACAAGCCTGAGCAACATGGCAAAACCCCTTCTCAACAAAAATAAGTAAATAAATAAAAATAAAACTTCATAATTAGCCAGGCGTGGTGGTTTGCTCCTATAGTCCTAGCTACTCAGGAGGTTGAGGCAGGAGAATCACTGGAGACCTCCTTGGCCCAGGAGGTCAAGGCTGCCATGAGCTATGATCAGGCCACTGTACTCTACCTTGGGTGACAGAGTGAGGAGACCCTATCTCAAAAATACAAAAACAACAATAAATCTATTAAAAGCAAAGGCCATATTATCCTTGCTTTTAGGATGAGGAGACTGAAGCTCAGAGGAATTAGTAATAATGTAGTCAGTAGTGAGTAGAGATGAAATTCTATTCAGTGTTGACTCCAAAACCGATTTCCTTTTTACTGGACAGTGATACTCCTTGGTCATGTAATTTAACACACACACACACGCACATACACACCCCTCACCCTTGTGCTTATAAAAATTCCCCAAAACACAACAGACAAAATGGAACAGTTTGTCATTAATTTTCACGGAACTCATATACAGTATGTGCAATTAGGTCACTGCAAAGAGCGAGCCTTATCCTTTGGAAAGGCATCATGAAGGAGGGGGTTTAGGTGGATCTTAAATAATGGGTGGCAAGTAGACAATAAAGTCAAAATAGTCTTTTCAGTTGTTCATTTTTTTAATGGATGTGGTAAAATGTAAATATGCTAGGGTTATGGCCCAGCAACCTGGAAATTAAGCATTCCAGGTAATTTTGAGTTACATTCAAGTGTGAGAACCACTGTACATGGGGCACTGAATATAACATTGTTTTTTTAATAAAAAAAAATAGCAAAATATTCTAGGTCTGTTATTTAATATTCTCAGATGCAAGCTTTAAAAAATGACTTTAGAAAGCTTAAATAGGATGGAAATTTATTAGAAAAATATTGGGTAGCTTATAGAGTCAATGATATTACTAAGAAGTGAGCTGAAGAAATGGGCAGGAACTGAAGATGTCAGAGGATCAGGGAACATGGTCAAGGCCAAGCCACAGGTGCAGGCAGTAGGATTGTCTCCTGCTGCTGCCACAGACGCAGCTGCCACCCAGGAGTCCCATCAAGGGAATTAGTTGTTGCCTTGCTGTTCTGTGTGTCTCCAGTTCCAAGTCCTCAGTAGGGGTCTCTGAGTGGCTGAACTGAAGTCACCTGCTCAACTCTTGGTCCTGGAAATAAAGAGAAAGTATGTGCGGGCACTTTTGGCTTCCACAGTGGGAAATGCCCTGCAATGGAAATGGAGATCTGTCAAAACCATTGCTGGGTTGAGTTGTTCTGTTTTGTTTTGTTTAGTGAGTGGTTTCAAAGATACTAATGGTTTTAATGATGAGTCTTGAATTAGCTCTTTTATGCCAATGCTGTCAAGTAGACATACCATGCAATCTGTGTATATTTTAATATGTCTAGTAACTACATTTTAAAAAGAGGCAGAAAAATGTTAATAATTTAACCAAATATCTAAAAATGCATAATTTAAACATAGTCAATATAAAACAATATTAATGAGATATTTGATATTCTCTCTTTTCTAAGTGTTTGAAATCAGGTGTGTATTGGTACATAACAGCACATCTCAATTTGGACCAGTCATGTTTCAAATGCTCAATAGCTACCTGAATCTAGCAGCTACCACTGGACACAGAAGCTTTAGATTATTAGGTATCCTTTATAGTGGTTTGGAATAGTCAGGAGGCTTTTGAGATTAAGGTCTCTTGGACAAGTTCTTTCCAGAAAAACTTAGGGCATATGACTTAATTACAACCCATTGGAGATATTTCTGCAAGGAAGGAGATATTATTTTCTATATTCTGTGCTTGTTGGTGTCCTAGCAATTCATGGAAAATCACCCTGGAGAATATATAAGAATCAGTAGTTCAGAGCTGCTTCTGTTTTCGTTTTCTTGCTTAAAAAGCTCCAGCAACTGTCTGTTGCATGTAGGTTAAAAATCTAACCTTCTGCAGAGGTCTGTTCTTTGGGTAGTTGTCATATAGTTCTGTCATAAAGTATTACAGAGATTATAGGATATATGTGAGTTTTTAAATAAGTTGTTCAAGTAGGAGAAAAAGGAGATAATTCTAGATGCAGGAAGAAAAGTCTGGCTGTTCAGATTCAGAGAGTTTACAAGTCAGTAATTAGCAGAACTTGATTGTAAGGGTACAGGAGACATTAAAACTAAAGGTAGGACTGAAGTTTTAGCCTGAGTAACTGGTAAAATGGAATTACCATTGATAGTAATTCATTCAAACTTTTGCTTCATTAATTTAATAGTTTTAAGTGTTTACTGTGTACTTGGCACTTTTTTGAAAGCCAGGGATATTACCATAATTAACAGTAACAGTTCAAATTTATTGAGGACCTACTCTGTGCCTGGCATTAATGTAAGTTCTTTAGAAGAAATAGTCTTGTTTTAAGGGTTATAATACATTAATAGCTTAGGATATGTTGAATGATAAGTAGAAGAGCTGAGAATTTAATTTTATTCTATTTGATTCCATAGGCAGTTATGAGTTTGATGCTCCTAACCCCTACATGTTATCGCCTCTAAAAGATATGACTGTCAGCTCTGATACTGATTTTTTTTTGTGGCATTTACCTTCTGTAGTGAATAGTAACAGAGGAGGAAGAAAGGAATGCCCATTTGCCATTCAGATAGTGAATAGTATTTTTTGATTTGTTCGAAATGGTGCTTACAAAAATTAGGTGAAGATATGAAACTGATCTCTGAAGATATCAGAAGAGAATATATGGAAAAGGAGATTTGTAGACTTGTTGGTAAGTCAACTTTTTTAAAGAAAAATAAAGGGCCAGAAAGCAAGTATTTTAGGAATTCTGGGCTCTATGTCTTTGTCACTTGTTTACATCAACTTAGTCCTTGTAGCAAAATCAGCCATAAGCTACATGTCATAGATGGGTGTGATTGTGTCTAAAATCAACTTTAATTGCAAAGGTAGGTGGCAGGCACATTTGGCCTGTGGACTCAAATTTGTGGACCTCTGATACAGATAAAAGTATTGTTATAATATGTTAAGAGTTTGAAGAGAGATTGGTAACAATATAATCTCATTTTTTGTAGATACTGAGAAAGCAGAAGAACAAGGAAAATAAAAAACTTTCTTGAAATCTTTGATGTTTCCAGAACTAGAATAAGAAACCAGGTTTTCTTGATTATTGTTCTAAGTCCCTAGCTATCATACCTCTGTTTTCAAAGATGTTGCTTGTCACCTTAATGGTGACAAAGTTATCCTATGTGGTAGGTAGGCCATGACCTGGACTGCCATTGATCTGATAATATGGGAAGAGATAGAATATGGAAGGGATATGTGTCCTGGTAGCACAGCAAAGAATTCCCTTATGTGATAGTAGATAGATATTAAAGCTGACATGGCTCCTCCTTTAGCTTAATGACATAAAGGGAAGTGAACCTGTCACTCTGGATTCCTTATCCTCTCTATGTGGGTGCATTTAATTACTTATGTGGTAGCACATTCATGTGGATGTAAGGAGTCACTAGGAAGGTAGATCCTATCATGCACTTTTATCTGCATCTCTTGTATCTCTTCTGTCCTATTCACATATTATTATCATTATCATTATTCTTTGGAGATGGAGGCTCTCTCTGTCTCCCAGGCTAGAGTGCACTGGTGTGATCTCAGTGTGACTACAACCTCCACCTCCCAGGTACAAGCAATTCTCCTCCCTAGACCTCCCAAGTAGCTGGGATTGCAGGTGTGTACCACATCACCTGGCTAATTTTGTATTTTTAGTAGAGATGAGGTTTCACCATGTTAGCTAGGCTGGTCTCGAACTCCTGATCTCAGGTCATCTGCCTACCTTGGCCTCACAAAATGGACGGATTACAGGCGTGAGCCACCATGCCCAGCCTCACATCTTATTTTTGTTTGAGTAGTGAACAGGGTGGTCATAAGTTTTAACTGGACCCAAATCTTTATTTGTGTCCATTTTAGAACCCAGAACTGTTCTTTGTGGTCTACCATAGCTCAAACATTTATTTCAAAGTGGCAATTTAACAGGCATAGTTATAGTTAATACTTAATTTGAAATTCTTCTTTCTTAGTAATAACCTTGAGATAACCAAAGTTCTTAATTTATCCCTAAACAAGTAATGTTCTATTTTCATTCATGGATAATACTTAATATGTTTTACTTTCTTAAATGGGATTTTTAATTGAATCTATGGGAATGTCTGAGTTTTACGAAGCAGAGAGGGGAATGAGTATGAGTACATGACTGATGAGTTGATTTAGACAAATGTTCACAGAAAGTGGGAAATGGAAAACAACAAATGGTACAGAGAAGGGCTCAGAGAGTTAGGTAGAGAAACTGAGTATTATCAGAGGACCTCAAGAGGTTCTGAGGAAAGAGTTTTTTAAAAATTAGTGGATGTTGATCATTATCAAAAGCTGGGTGCAGAAACTACCAGTAGACTTGGCATTTAGGAGGTGATTAGTGACATTTTTAATGATGCTTTAAGATAGTGAGGCCAGAAACCAGTGTACTGATGTCTAAGGAGTGAGCACATAAAGCATGTGAGCATTAATTTCAGAAAATGGGGAAACTAAAATGGACTATAGAATAGTAGCAAAGATAATCACCTTTCCTTTCAAAAAAGAGGCACTTCTTTATTTCTGAGCATCAAACGGAAAAGGTTAACAGAAAAGTGACATGTTAATATCTAACATTTATTGGAGCTGTTGAGGGTTTTCAGCTCAAATTTCTATTCTGCATATGGACTTTACTGCAAGCCTTTCATCTGTAATAGCCCTTGATGGTAGAGACATGGCTAATTAATCTTTAAGTATTCGGCACCTAGCATAGAATATGGCACATAGTAAGTATTTGATAACTATTAGTTGAACTGAAAAGAACAGACCTTCCTTGTTCACAAAGAAGGTGAGTAAATGATATTAACTATGCTAATATAAACATAAACAGTTTTCAAATATTGGCTTATACACAGGCAACTTCAATTTCTTTTATCGTTTTGTGGTGGCAAGCTTTTATGTTATTTAGTTATTGAACTTCAGCTAAAACTAAATTGTATAAGTTGTGACAAAACAAGCTGGGAGGAGCAGCACACAGGAGTGCATGCTTTAAAACATGCATATAAAATGTGGATGTATGTGTGTGTATGTGCACACAATTATGTGCCTCCCTCTCTCTCTCTCTCTCTCTCTCTCTCTCTCTCTCTATATATATATATATATATATATATATATATATATATATATATATATATGTTTAAACACTAATGTTTTCCTTTTAAAGTGAGTTGGATATGTTTTGCTGCACATTATCTATGTTTACATTATTTTTGTATTTATAATAAATATCAAAACTAAAAATCTTGTTACATTCTGTACTGTGAAAGCAACTCTCAAAGTATTAATGGAAAAGATAAGACATACCTACAGCTATTTATGTTAAACTTATTCCCAAGTCAGCATCAATTTCTGTCCACTCTACATTGATACTTCTGTAATGTCAGTGTTTACTATAAAAATCTGACTTTACTCACCTCTTTTTTCAAAGAAAAGGACAATCTACACCTAAATAGGTCTTCAACTACTAAACTGTTGTGGGATTCTATGTTATCAAAAAATGTATTTTCTCTCTCGTTTATGTGTTTCTTTGAATTATTAAACTAAAAAGATCATGTGGAAATCATATTTTCACAAAGTCTGTCAGGAAATAGAGTTGTCAAAGTATTACTTGCTTTAATAAAGTTTTATATTGTACATAAAGTTAAGCATGCACTGAAGTGTAAGGAAAACATTGTAATTACTTAAAAGAGTTCTACTAGTTCTCTTGACTATTATTCATTACCTTTCTATTTTCTCTTCATGTTTCTCAACTTACTAGAAAAATATTTTAGCAAAATTTTAGTGACTTGTTACTCTGCTTTCAACAATATATTATAAACTCTAAGACAAATGATGCATGGATGAGAAAAAATTCTAATTCTGCCCTGCAGCCACATACACCCCATATGTAGGATTTGACTTTTCTTACTTCAGTCAGCTTGGTGTCCAAAGGTATTTGCTGAAAAGTCAAAGGGTCCACCCTCCCTGTACTATCCATGGGTTGAGGCCACCTTCTAGTCATGAAAACTCTATGGGAAATAAAATAGTGATAGCTCCAGTCATTTCTGTTCTGCCCTCTAACCTTAATTAATATGGTGCCATTCTTTTCCTGCCCTCTTGAAATTTTATGAAAACATACAAATATGAAAATAAAAGCAAAAAGGGAGGTAGAGAATATTGAAGGTTTTAATTATTTCTGCTGTTTAGTTTCCCTTGGTATCAGGCAAACATTTCTGAAGTCTATGCCAAGTCTATCCACTTTTCTGTGACTATTAAGCAAATTGGTCATTTGGGGTGAGTTCTAATACCAAGTGTACCAAACCAGTATCTTAACTGTATTTTACTTTTTTTTTTTTTTTTTTTTTTTTGAAAAGGAGTCTATCAGTTGCCCAGGCTGGAGTGCAGTGGCACACTCCCAGCTCACTGAAACTTCTGCCTTCCACGTTCAAGCAATTATCCTTCCTCAGGCTCCTGAGTAGCTGGGATTATAGGTGTATGCCACCATACGAGGCTAAATTTTGTATTTTTAGTAGAGACAGGGTTTCAGCATGTTGGCCAGGCTGGTCTTGAACTCCTGGCCTCAAGTGATCTGCTCGCTTTGGCCTCCCAAAATGCTAGGATTACAGACGTGAGACACTGCACCAGGCCAAGTATCTTAACTGCATTTTTTTCGATGAAATATGGAAGTATCCATTCTTATAATAAGCATGGCACATTAGAAAAAAAACCTTATGGAAAAAGTTAAGTTTTACTTCTAGATGTTGAAGTAATTCATAAAACATCATTGAAATGATTTATAAAGTGTTGCTGAATGTATAATTCTTAGTGACTTTCTACTCTTTGACAGCAGGTAAATGAATGGAGTTTTATGACTTTATTTGAATAATTTTATGTAAAGCTACTAGAGGTATTCGCTAAGGGAGCATAAAATATTTTCTCCGCACTAACAGTAAGAGGTGTTTTATTTTTGGAAAAAGAAAGCAGTCTGCGCAGTGGTTTAAAGGATGTCATTCATTACCATTATGTCTGTAATGAGACATATAAAGCACAGGTAGCATTTTCCTAAAACACTCTGGTCCTACGTATTAAAGCTTACTGCTTCTAGATTACTAACCCACATTATGTGAAAATTTGGTATAAAATATGTCTCTGTTTTTAGAAGTGCTATAATATTTGTTATAACAGAAATCATACAGAAACAAGTTTGATTTATTTTGCTATTTAATTTTACCAGCTATAAGCATGGAAATTTGATGTGTAGTGAAATACTTGATAATATGCTGTGGAAAATAGCTGTCATATGTAACAAGATAAAAATACATAAGTTCCTCTCTAGGTCACCAGTTTAACTTTTGAAAATAATAACTTGGGCTTCTTTAGCAAAAGTCACATAGAATATAAAAATAGCCTGTTGTAATTAAGATTAAAACAATCAGAAAGCAAAAATTAATTGAGTCACTGTTGAATAAATCAGTTCCATAAAACTATTTCTGATACAGTTGAATAGTTTTTTAGTATGAATAAATAAAAAAAGAATTAAGTTTTGGTACTGTAAAATTTCCAATACTATTTCAGGCACTGCCCTAGTAAAACAGCTCTACTTTAAATATTATACTTAAAGCTTAACATTATATTATAATGGAATATGTCTTTGTTTAAATTTTCTGGAATTTATTTGTTATATCTTTTCAATTCAAGTTAATAGTTTTACCTTGTAAACCTTATCTAATAATAAAACACACTGGGACTTTCTGGAGATCGGATTAGCCATAGTCTTTTAGATTACTTAATTGAATCTAGATCAGTAATTTAGTGTCTTTAATCTGCATCATCAGCACTAGTTTATGAATAGAATTGTTTTAGTGGACTCTGAATACCGAGTTCAAATTTTCTACTGAGTAGAAAGTTCAGAAAACACAGGAAGTCCCAAAGTAAAAATATAAATTCTTCTGAGGCTATACTTTATACTAAACTCCCAGACATACCTAGTGTTCTTATTTTGGAAGACAATACAAAGGTTACCATCTTCTAGGTAAAAATATGTGAAAAGAGATCTTACACATATGCACATTTATAGGCTACCTAATAAAGGTTCACAAATTAATATTTTTAAATTAATTTTCATTTGTAAAGACATGTGTGTCTAATAGAAATATGGAAAATAAAAGTAGAAAAAAGTTGTTCCTTAAAACCGTTTGGTTAATTTTCTGGTGGTTTACTTTGACACACATAAACATATATGTCAATGCTCTTCAGGCAGAGACCATCAGGAGCACACCTTAGTTGAACAAGTTGAATTTATTACCTATTGCAGTGAGGGAGAACACATAACATGAAAAACTGTTGTGCATTTCTGTAAAAGGGTATTCAATAGGATTGCTTATAGGATTTAGGCTTTTGTTAAAAGATTTGAAGGAGAGTTTAAAGAAGTGAGGCTTTAGATTGCTATCATGAAGCAGAGGTAATTTTATGATTATCTTAATTAACTATCTAGAAGGAAAAAATATTAGACAAAGTCTAATGCCATAATTAATAAAGAAGCAACAGTCACTCACATGAACAAGGATAGTGAAATGTTTGGTTATTTTTGGAAACTCACAATATTCATGAGTTGTCTATGTTCAGACATTACAGAATGATCTTACCTTTGTTTGAAACCATCATGATCATGGGTGGCCTAATGTGGTTAAATTGTTTATGTTCAGCAGAAGGCCAATACCTATCTGTGAGTGCCAGCCCAACTTATAACAGCACCGTGGCCTAACTCACAGATAAGGGCTGCTTTTCTCTTTAACATATATTATGATCATACTTTATATTAAATGTATAATACTCTATGAAAGCAGGAAATGTGTTCCATTTATTTCTGATCTTTCTAGTGCTTGGCTCATAGAATGCTATTTAATATTTGCTGCATTAATGATGTTTTTAAACAAAGAATATGTTATGAAAAATTTGATGTTGAAAAGTATGAAGAAAACAAAATGAGAAATCCAAGAAGTAATATTTAAAGAAATACTGCCTAAAATTTTTCTGTAATTGATATATTAATCTATAGATTCAAGTAGTCCTACAAAAACTGACCAGAAAATACAAAGAAAAGCTCATGCATGGATGCACACTATGGTAAAGCTGCTAAAACCTGAATATGAAGAAAAAATCATAAAAGTGGTCAGAGTACAATGTCCACTTCTCAACAAAAACAATAAAATATGAAAACTGTTTGTAATGATATCTTCCAAATCTTGGCATAAAATAGAATTCTATACCTAAGAAAATATAATTTAGCTATGATGGTCAAATGATAATATTTTCAGACAAGTAAGTTGAGAGAATTCATCACCAGCACATGAACATTGAAAAAAAACAAGAAGTTCTTCAGTCAGAAGTATAATGACACTAGAGAGAAGCTCAGAGATATATATGCAGCAATGGTAAAAGTGTGAGTGCATTTTCTTGAATCCATAAAATTTTAGGATTTAAAATATCACAGAATTTAAAAGTATAAATTGGAAAGGGTATATGGAGCTAAAGTATTAGAAAGCCCTTTCATTTTTAACCTTTAAGTCAGTAATACTACCTAATGTATGTAATTGTCACCAAATACATAATATAAAGCCAATAGAAGTGAAAAATGAATTCTTAAAAAGAAGCAATTTACAAAAGGCAACAAAAGAGAGAAAAGTAACACAGAACAGAAAACAAATATAACTTAAGTAATTAATAGTTGCTTTAAGCTCAAATATATTGGTGGATAACAGTAAATCTAAGAGAACTACTGCAGTAAATAAATATTGTCATGTGGATTTACAAGAGACATCTCTTAAATATCTGAATGCATAAAGTTTAAAAGCAAAAGGATATGTATAGTTTCTAGTCTAGGTAAGATGAAATAAGTAGTTTACCCTGTTTCTCCCACTGAATGAATGTAGCTTAAAACATATAAAAAGTTCTGAAGATAATGTATGGAACAAATATCTGAGTACTTTGAAAAGTGAATAGCAATAAATACATTGGCGAATAAGACCAGAGTTTATAGTACCACCTGATTGGCAGTGAGTTTGCCTATTTCTCTCTCAGGTATCCACCAGCTTCCCCCCAAGGCTACCTGAAAGCTGGCTATCTGCACCAGCCCAGACGGACAAATCATAGAGTCTAGGGTGGAGGAGTGCAAATATCGTCTCCTTTCAGTGCAGCAGTGGCAGCTGTTATAAAAATGCTCCGATCAGGAAGGGTCGAAGTACTAAAATGAATGGAAATATAGAAAGTCTCCAGAAATAAATAGAATATACATAAAGAAGAAAAAAAATGAGAGATTTTTAGCAGTGAAGAAATAAAATAATGAAATAAAATATCTCTGAATAGGCTAAATGTTAGAATAAAGATGTCAAGAAAAATTCAGTGAAATTGAAGACCAGTCAGTCAGAATTATATAATCCAAATAACACAGAGGAAAAAAAAAAATGAACAGAGTATTACAGACCTATGGGACCATAAACTCAATTTAATGTTTATGTCATAAAATCTCAGAAGGAAAAGAGTGCAGTGAAATTTATGTGTAATGAAATAATGATGGAAAACTCCCTAAATCTGGTGCATGGCATAAACCTATGTATTTAAGCATCTGGATAAAACCTAAACAAAATAAAACCCAAAAAATACTTCTCAGACAAACACACTCCTGAAAACTAAATGCTAAGAAAAGTATTCAAAGAAGACAGAAAAACATATAAGGGGTCAGTGTTTTGAATTACAGATTTCTGATCAGAAATCATGAAGGCCAGAATGAAATGGCACAATATTTTTTAAATGTTGTGAAGAAAAGGACTGTCAACCTAGAATTCCATGTCCAACAAAAATAATATTCAGAATTTAAGGTAAAATAAAGATATTCTCTGATGGGCCGGGTACAGTGGCTTACACCTGTAATCCCAGCCTCTGAGGCTGAGGTGGGCAGATCACAAAGTCAGGAGTTCGAGACCAGCCTGACCAACATAGTGAAACCCTGTCTCTACTAAAAATACAAAAATTAGCCAGGCATGGTGGTACACGCCTTTAATCCCAGCTACTGGGGAGGCTGAGGCCAGAGAATCGCCTGAACACAGGAGGTGAAGGTTGCAGTGAGCTGAGATCGTGCCATTGCACCACACCCTGGGCAACAGAGTGAGACTCTGTCTCAAAAAAACAAGACATTCTCTGATAAAGAAAATGTATGAGAACCTGTTTCCAGCAGACCTGCTCTAAAAGAACCGATAAAAGTTCTTCAGAAGATAGGAAATGTTACCAGAAGAAAAGTTAAAACAGGAAAAAAAAAAAAAAGGAAAAGTAATATAAATGCATGTGTATAAATACAATAGATTACTACATTTAACAGTATATCTTCAACTATACATCTCATAGGCTGGTATATAAATAATTGCAACGTTTATTTCCAGAAATGTTGCAGTTATTAGTATGAATTCCATGCTGCTTATTTCACAGGATGATGGTTTTTCTCATTGTTTTCATTTTATAGCCACTTGCTAAATCAAATTCTCATCTTGGTTGTTCATATAACATAAATTCCTAATCTGTAAAATGAATTAAGTTTTACTTATCTTCATTTCACCTTTTAATTTTGTTGTTGCATTTTTTGTTTCCTTGTAATCCATTCTTCTCATTTTTCTTTTTTTAAGCTTCATTCTATTGGCTTTTAATACAAGCCTGTTAGTATTAAAGCCTGATTACTTTCAACTCCTAATTCATAGCCACCATGCCTTCTGCCTTTCACAATACCAAATAGTCTTTAAAATATTTTATTTCTATAGAAATAATTTTCATAAATTTCTTCATTGAATGTTCAGGCTAATATTCTCTTTGTTCAGTGAAAGAGCCCACTGAGGCCATCTAGGTAAAAACCTCCTTTCTGGAAACTAATACACAAGATTTAGAAATAAACCTGCTACTGTAGTTTAGGTTCTGCAATGTTATTTGCCTAGTCCTTGAGTAAACTTATATCATTGAGGCAGATGTGCAGGAACTGGGCAAAAATAATAAACATATCCTTCATAAAACAACCAGGTCTTGATAGGTCTCCTTTTAATAATGGATAGAAGTAGTGAATAGGAAAATTAGCTTGATGACTAGTAAAATGTGAACAACTGGTTCAACTTGGTGAAAATATCATGGGTATTTATTGTACTACTCTTCTATATTTCGGCTTTTTAAAAACATTTTAAACGATTAAACTTCAAGTAAAAATCAAATATGTGATATTTACAAAAGCAAGACCACAGATTTTAAATCAAGTGCCTGTGCCAGGAATCCACATAAATAATTTTGTTCAAAGTTACTATAGAAATTCCCTAAACTCAAATGATGTCAGTTTTGAATCTCATAATTGCAAATTCAATTATTGTATCACTGTATTAAAGATGTGTCCTTATTAGCAGAATTTTGAATAGAAAAACTTGGATGAATCATAGTGTTTCAAGAAATTCCTAGCATGTATATTGGGCAACATATTTTGGTAGTCCATAGCTGATACAAATTTCATCCTTAGTTCTCACTGAAAGTCCTTTGCACAGAGCTTATTCCTTGTACAGAAGTTCTGAATTGCATAGTCCATCTTCCGTCCTGTTTTGGAGATTCATGTCTCAATTTTTGTACTATAATAATAACATGGAAATTAATGAAAAATGTGTTGCTTTTTAAGTGTGCTTTAGATAATTTGATTTTATGAAATAATAGTAAATTCTCACTAATGTTACGGTCATATATAGCCATTAAAGTAAATAAATTCCAAGTTTTCTTTTTTTCTTTTTTTGAGACGGAGTTTCACTCTTATTACCCAGGCTGGGGTGCAGTGGCGCGATCTCGGCTCACTGCAACCTCTGCCTCCTGGGTTCAGGCAATTCTGCCTCAGCCTCCCAAAGTGCCGGGATTATAGGCGTGAGCCACTGCGCCCAGCCTCTTTTTGTTTTATTCATACTATTTATAACAATTGTTAAGGTTTTTATAATTTCACATTAATTGCTTAGAAACTATAAAGATTTTCTTAACTTAAATTTTAGGTAATAGACACTTCTTGTATTCTAAATTCTCACGGATAGTTCTAGCACTGCCACTCATTGCACAATCTATGCAACGCCTTTTTATTGTAAAGCATGATGTGAACTAAAAAAATAATAAATGGCCAACATTACTGATGTTTAGAATAAAGGCGTTGAAGTGTTGTCATAGGAATATTTAATGAACAGTTCTTAAATCAGTTTATGGTAAATCTGGTACAGAGAACTTATGCTTCAATAAATCTTCCCTACTGCAAACACAACCCAACAATAAATACATAAGCACACATACACATATACACACATATACTTGATTTTTTAAGAGCTAAAATTCATGTGTAGCAGTGTGATAAGGTGAACATAGCCATACACCAGAAAAGATACAGACATGTCAAGTCAAAAGTTGGGCTGATGCTGCAGGGCTTCTGACCTTTGGATCTAAATTTGGAGAGAGGTTGCCTAGATTTTGGAAACTGTAGAGTTACAGGAGCAAAGAGTGCAAAGTAAAGGCAGGCACACTGCCTAAAGCAAGACTTTGATAAGGTTCCCCATTTTATTCAATAATTCATTCAACAAATGTGCAAACCTTCTAATATATCCCAGACATTATTCCACACAAATCCCTGCTTGTGTGGAACATGCATCATGATGAAGAGGAGGTCATGAGCTAGGAGAACCAGGGTGAGATGGAAAGTGGGAAGAGAACCTCCTAAAAAGAAACTGAAGCATTTTATTGGGTGATCTGTCACATCACAGCAGAGGGGGAGCCCTGAAATACCACTATAAGACTTGAATTTCAAATAAGGATCCAGGGATACAGAAAAGCTCAAAACATTGTAAAAGAAGAAACAAAAGGTGAATACATCAACCAAAATAATACAACGAGAGTAAATTTCCTTCCTCAATGGTCCTGCAAATCTAAATCCTAAAATATTTGAATAATTTTTACCTTTAAGACAGACTATAAAAACAAACCTCAGTAGTCAGTACCTGAATTTACCCCAGATTTATAAAAGCTTGACAAAGATTTAAAATAAACATTTAAAAAAGTTTTAAATAGACAAATACAGGCTTAATTTTCCTTGAAAATTAAAAATGAAAGTGTAAAATAAAAGCAGGCAGCAGTTAGATAAGAATAGTTCTAATAAAAATGAATCAATTAGAAATTTTGAGAATAAAATACTCATTGAAATGAAAAGCTCAATAGATGAAATAAATACTAGAGTTAGCTCAGTTTAAAGGAAAATCGATCAATTTGCCACACAGACAAGAAGATAAATATACAAAGAAGTCATTAAGAAATAGGACGATTTTAAGGTTTATAACCTTTGTTGTATATTGTGATAGCTACTAATTATAAGTGACTAGTGAGCATTTGAAATGTGGCTAATCTGAATTGAGATGTGTGATAAGTACAAAATACAATTTCTCAAGGACTTGCTCAAAACAAGTTAACTCAGTTTTTATATTGATCACATTAAAAATAATGTGTATATATTGGATTAAAAATATTACGAAAATTAATATCACCTGGTTCTTTTTACTTTTTCATGTGATTAAGAAAACATAAAATTACAAATGTGGCTTGCATTAAATTTGTAGTGGACAATGTTAGTCTAAATATTTACTCTTATGTGAGAGTTCTAGCAACTAGGATTTGGTGGAGAATAAATATTTGAAGAGCTATTAGTACAAATTTTTGTACAATTGAAAAACTTTTGTACAACTGATGTGATTTGGTTTATGTAACATCAAAATGTTACATAATTTTTAGGATAAATAAAGTAAGTAAAGCTATACCTAGAAGCTTTATAGTGAAATTGAACCCCAGGTATAAAGAGAACAATTTTAAAACTGCTAGTCTGCACCATTGGTTGACCTATGAAATACCACCACTTGAACCGATAGTATATATTCCTCTGGAGATCACAGAAAATGGAGTAATGTATTTACATTGGTAAGCAAAAATATGTCTATCTAAAAATATTGTAGCAAACCAAACTGTTATTAAAGAATGAGGAAAAATAAGAAAATAAATATTTTCAAATAAACATAATCTCACTTACCATCTGTAGATCATCACTAAAAGAGTTATTGAAGAATGTACATCAGCAAGGATAGTGGACTAAAGGAAGGCATGGCATATGAGAAATAGCAGAAGCCTAGAAAGTGATCAAATATGAGTAGCTTTTTTATTAACTTTTTTATTTCAAAATAGGTAAAGTTAGGTAAAAGTAATAAAATGTGGTAATGCAGGTGTTCAATGTCTACTTATATGCTAGCATCAGAAGTATAGAAATACTGAATCATTTAATTGTGTTAAGTTTATAATCAGTAACATGAATTAAGAGAAATCCCTAAAACAAATGAAACGTAACATACAGGTTTTAATATAGAAGGGGAGAGAAAAAGAACTCTAGAAAAATATATTAGTGCAGTAGGAGCATGAAGTGAGGGAGAAAGAAGACGGGAAATGGATAGTAAGCGTGAAACATGAAATAAGAAAATAAAGTGCAAATAGGTTCAGTAGTCTCACTGTGTGTAAATGGATTAAGTACTCTGATTAAAAGTCAGAAATTGGCCGGGCGCGGTGGCTCACGCTTGTAATCCCAGCATTTTGGGAGGCCGAGGCGGGTGGATCACGAGGTCAAGATATCGAGACCATCCTGGTCAACACGGTGAAACCCAGTCTCTACTAGAAATACAAAAAATTAGCTGGGCCCGGTGGCGCATGCCTGTAATCCCAGCTACTCAGGAGGCTGAGGCAGAAGAATTGCCTGAACCCAGTAGGCGAGGTTGCGGTGAGCCGTTGCACTCCAGCCTGGGTAACAAGAGCGAAACTCCGTCTCAAAAAAAAAAAAAAAAAAAAAAAAAAAAGTCAGAAGTTATCAGACAAAAAGATACCTAAATAATAATAAAAAATGTATGTAAAAGACTTAGGTAATGCAAAACAAATAGAAAATAAAGGAATAGAAAATAATATGTAGATTTAGAGGAATGCTTATCATATATTAAGCATTTAATAAATGTCAATTCAGTTTCTTTCAGATAGATATTTTCATATTAAAATTATTTTTCTTCTTTATTTTACACCTCAAGTGTTGAAACAGACAAAATGAAGAGAAATGCCTTAAGAAATAGCAATGTTCTCTTCTGTACAAGGTTAACATTTACAAAGCACAGGGGCAAAAGCAATAAATCACATCTATACACCATCACTGAAATATAGCTCCTCTCCCTGCCTAGAGCTCAGTTTAAATACACATCAGCCTCTTCACATCTGCCAAGCAGCATGCAATCTTCCACTGGGAGTACAAAATAAGAAAACACAGCACCACCTGCTCTGTGGAGATTGCAGCTTAGGGAAGAAGTTCATGATCTGGTAGATGGACCTACATGGAGATTTATGTTAGTCTTTAGGAAATCCTTGGATTTCCCAAAATGATGCATGGAAATGTGGCTAGAAGCATTTTTCAGTGTGATGGGTATAACTTTCATTAATTTCTTAATGAAGTTAAGGTAGATATTTCCTGAAATTTAGGACTACCACTTCAGGATGGATTAGGTAACGTAGGCCCATGGAACTTACAGGAGGACACCGATAGGCAGGCTTTCACCCATTTTAATTTTTTCTACCTGTGATTTAATTTAGAAAATTTACATTTCTTATTTTATAAAAATTATCCCAAAATATCCTTTTCACTCACTCTTGTTGGAGATAAAGCTGTCTTTCCAGAATCCAACTTGTAAGGTTTAATGCTCCTGACTACCAGTTTTCAAATGGGTTTTTATGGCCCATTCTCAATTATAATTGCAAATTAGTAAGGGTGGTAGGGTGATGCTAAGAAAGGAACAAAATCTTCAGTCTTCAGATCTCATTTTAGTCAGTATTTTTTGCACCTTTTTCATATTTAAAAATACTTAAAATAGATTTCAAAGTCATTTGGGTTTCACTTTCAATTCCTGTTTCTTTCTTCCTTATAAGGAGGAGTTAATGACCCAAAGCCAAAGATCTTGGACCTTGCAAATGGCCTAAGGAGTTTAAACATGAGGTAATGTCCTATTTTCTGGCACCCCGACTGCTTTTATCAACTTGCTTTCCCACCTTATGATAAATACATAGGCCACATGCAGTGGCTTCTGCCTGTCATCTTAGCAGTTTGGGAGGCCGAGAAGGGTACACACCTTGAGGCTAGGAGTTCAAAGCCCACCTGGCCAACATGGTGAAATCTTGTCTCTACTAAAAATACAAAAAATTAGCCAGGTGTAGTGGCGGGCACCTGTAATCCCAGCTATTCAGGAGGCTGAGGCAGGAAAATCTCTTGAACCTGGGAGTGGGAGGTTGCAGTGAGTGGAGATTGTGCGACTGCACTCCAGCCTGGGCACCAAGACTGAAACCCTGTCTCAAAAAAAAAAAAAAAAAATTAAAAGACAGATAAATGCAGACATAAGTGAATAAGCAACAAAATACTTTGAGGGTACTTTGGCAATGTTCTGTATCTTGATTGTTCTGTATCTGTATGTGAGTGCTCCTTACACAGATATGTTTAGTCTGTGGAAAGTGTCAAGCTATACACTTACGGTCAATATACTCCCATAGGTAGATTTAGTCACTAAAATGTTTTAAAACAGACATGCTTACTTTTATTTTTAAAATCCAAATCTGTATAGGTGTCATTTGTCATGACTTTTGACCACTCATCTTAGACAGATGCTCCATTCTTGGCAGGTTTCTTCCTGCCTTTTAAACCTGTCCTACTTTCCTCATTCTACCTTGCCCTAAATGTTTAGACACCCCTTGTAGTGCCCCCTTCATGGAGCAGAACTGAAGGTAATAACATTTCCTCAAGGCACAGGAAATAACAGCAGATAATAAAGCCCCAAGCAGAAAATGCCTCAAAAATAGGCAAGAGCCTAGTCCCCAGCTCACACTACCACCCCAGGAGTTTCTTTGACAGTGTTCCCTCGTCCCTACCTGGGATTTCAGGCCCCCAGTCTTCCTTTATGCTTGGGGAAGGAATTTTTCCCCTTCTCAGATCTTCCCCAAATTTGGCATAATCTACGTAGATAACTTTGATCACAATGAAAACACACTTTTTATGAGACAGGGGTACAGTAATTAAAGTGTGCATATTCATTGCCTTTTCCCTTGTTTAATAAATGGAAATACAGACTCCAGTGCAAATTCAGAGGCAAAATTGAACTACATACTTTGGGAACTTCCTGTAGGGAAAAGCAGAAGAGAGGGAGGGAAGGAAAACATTTGGGAATTAGAGACAGGGAGGAGGGAAGAGAGCCACTGTGTCAGGATTGCTTATAAGAAGGGGAAGATGGTGCACCTGCTATGAGGTATGGTGCTTTGGGGGAAAGAGATGAGTAATGATGATCCTTAGGAAATTTCCCCTATGTTATATGCGACATTTTTCTTTGTCACCTCTTAAGAACATTTGCAGTTAAAAATGGTCAGACCTTTAGAGAAAAAAAGTGATTGTTTTTGTTCCCTCATGATACCTAAAGAGAAGGCAAATGGCTGGTGTTTTGTTTTGTTTCAAGATGGAGTCTCACTCTGTCACCCAGGCTGGAGTACTGCGGTGGGATCTAAGCTTACTATAGTATCCACCTTTTGGGTTCAAGCAGTTCTCCTGCGTCAGCCTCCCAAGTAGCTGAGATTACAGGCATGCACCATCACACCTGGCTAATTTTTGTAATTTTAGTAGTGGTTTTACCATGTTGTTCATGCTGGTCTCAAACTCCTGACCTCAAACAATCTGCCCGCCTTGGCCTCCCAAAATGCTGGGATGACAGGAATGAGTCACCATGCTTGGCTAATAGCCCAGTTTTAACAGATTAAATACATTAAGAGATACGAATATATTGTACAGTTTTCTAAAATTTGTTTATTTAGGACATAATTTTACTGTATTGCTGGACAACTAATGATCAGTTACAGGGCTTGTCCCACCTGCCCCTTCTCACCACTAAAATAAGTACAAAAAAGCGTTCCTCAGTATGACTGACCAAATATTAAAATTCTACAGCTGGAGTAGCTGCAGTTGGGAATTTGTTCTTAATTCCCAACTCTAAAAATTTCTGGAACAATTTTCTAATAAAAGTCAAGGTCAAACACCTGGACTTTATTTACTTCAGAATTTATTGTAGTAATATACATAATTAAACTTAAGCACTCTGTGGTTTGCACTATACTAAGTACTTTTTGTTGTTGTTTGATTCTCATAACAAACTTATAAAGTAGATAATATTTTATAAATTTTATCCTCATTTCACCAAAGAAACAGATGTGCAGAGAGGTTAAATGACTTGCTCAAGTTCATAGATGATAAGTGTTAGAACTCAAATTGAATCCAGACAGTTTACCTGCTCCTCTAGGATCTCTGTTTTAATCACTATTTGGCCTCCAGAAAAGACCACCTTGTCAATATCATTCCCAGTGTGATTACTGGTAGTAGAGGAAAAAGGGGAGGCAGTATTGAGTAGCACTTCTGGTGAGGGAAGGTCCATGTGTATAGTAGGCAGTAAAAGATCTCTTTCCCCAAAATACTGTCTATTTCTTTTTCCAAGTGCACTTTAGAATTAGCTGGTCAAATTTTATTTAACAATACTGTTGAGATTTTTACTGGGTTTTCTTTGAATATACAGATAATTTGGGGAGCATACTGAAATCTTAGCATGTTGAAACTGCTCATAAAATAATGAAATATCTTTTTATTGTCTTCCTTAGATTAGTATATTTTTATATGTCTTCATCTGTCTTGTGCATACTTCTGTTGTTTATACTTTTGTGTTGCTACTACAATTGGACTCCCATTATGTTATAAATACTATTTTTGTATATAGAAGAGTGATTGAGTTGTCTGTATTTATTTGACAAATGGACCCCTTACTGAAATTATTTCATTAGTTCTAGTAGATTTTGTTTCCAGAATGTGTGTGGTGGTGTTGTACTGCTTAATACTAGTTACAAATAATGATTATTTCATCCTTTATATTCAAACATTTATACATTAATTATCAATCTTATGTACTGAACATAATTGGTGATAATTAGTGTCCCATTCAGAACACCAAAACTATTTCACTTCCAAGTTGATTCTTGAATTTCGCTAGAAGTTTTTTACCAGGTTAAGAAGGTATCCATCTATTCCTTTTCCCTCCAGGTTATTATAATTAGTTTAGCACAACTATGGAATTTTGTCAAATGTAACTTTAGGAGCTTTCACTGTATCTTTTAATTTTTCTGCTATTAAAACTCTTAATTAGGGTATCCTAATATTGGGCCATGAGCTCATTCCTAGAATAAATTGAACTCATGTTGTAGGTAGTATATATTGCTAAAAGGCAGAGGCTGGCAAATTTGGGTATTTCAGCTTTATCAATTATTAGTTTTGTGGTTTTTAGCAATTTTCCTCACTTTTCTGAGCCTCATTAATGTCACATATGAATATGAAGAGTGTTAATTTCTTTTCATAGGTTAGTGGGGGGGGATAATTTACTTTCCCTTAGCACATTGCCTGGCTTTTGTAAGTACATAATAAAGTTTATCTGGTATTATCTTTGTTGTTAAGAAACAGATGTTCTATAGAAATTTTGTTAACTTAGCTTTAAAACTTTTATTTTAAAATTATCTTTAAGAATAAAACAATATGTACTACTACTTACATTGAAAATAAGAAATTTGGCTGGGTGCAGGGGCTCACACCTGTAATCCCAGTACTTTGAGAGGCCAAGGTGGGAGGATCACCTGAGGTTGGGAATTCAAGAGCAGCTTTACCATCATGGAGAAACCCCGTCTATACTAAAAATATGAAATTAGTGGGATGTGGTGGCCCATACCTGTAATCCCAGCTATTCAGAAGGCTGAAACAGGAGAATCACTTCAGCCTGAGAGGTGGAGGTTGTGGTGAGCTGAGGTCATGCCATTGTACTCCAGCCTGGGCAAGGAGAGTGAAACTGCTTCTCAAAATAAATGAATGAATGAATGAATGAATGAATGAATGAATGAATGAAAATAAAAAATTAGGAAATTTAGCAGTCTTTAGCTAACTTCCCCATTAACCTTTCTCTTTCTTCTCTCATTTCTTCTCGCAGTTTTGTACGCTTGAGCATTTACCTAAATGTGTCAGCGTTATTCAGCTAGTAGTATTATCAGAAGTGTGTTTGCATGCGTGTGTGTATGGGGAATCTTCAGACCCAGAACTACTTCTTACCCGCTTTCCATTCCATTCCCACTCTCGTCTACTTACTATCATGAATTTGTGGAATCTTATTAGTATCAGAGATAATGAAAGATGTTTTATCAATGATGAGCATATCCCGAATTTACCAGCAACAGGGAGTCTGTGGGCACACATTTCCTGTCCATGGGGCAGTAGAGATTGCATACTTTCTATCATTTTCAAGAGTATGGTCACCTACAGTCCTACAGATCCCAGTGAGACAAAACAGAGCAACAAAAATCCATTTAAGGTGCCATAGCAATGAGAAAGAGAACAGGATAAATACAACACCTAGTCAGAGCTGTTAGCAGATGACAGTACTCAAATAAAAAATATCCAGAACTTACATTAAAAAAAAACATGTTTTCTGAGCTTAATAATTCAGGAGAAGAGTTTAAAAAGAAAAAAGAATCACTGGATGGTTAATTGAAAAGTAGAAACCTATAGAGAAGTAGCATGTGGGAAAGTATTTATATGAAACTTAGAGAATACGTTGGTGCATATTTTATACAAACAATGGTATTTAGTGAGAAAAATAGAACAGATGGGAGAGATACAAAAATTAAATAATAAAGTAAAAGATCCCTGAATTGAAGAAATCACTGGCTGGGCAGATTAAAAGGGCTGGGTTAGTGAGAAATGATTGGGATAGACTGGTAAAATTCATGATATCTGAGGGGGAAACCTTATAAAATCCTGTACAATAGATTCAAGTTACCTAAAAAGACTCATGATGTTTCTCATTTATAGCACTGGGAGATAGAGGACAGTGAAATAGTATCTGGAGTTAAAAAGGAAAATCACTACAGTATGTTACTATACCCAGCCAAGATATCCTTTCCCTATGCACCTGAAAAAATATCATTGAGGATATAAAGAAGTCAACATACATCATCCATGTTCCTCTATAAAGAAAATATTTATGGGAAGACTATAAATACCAAACAACAGGCACTAAATGTTAGGCAAAGAGTAAAATAATGTTGAGTAATAGTATGTATGATATGGGTAAAGATATATTGCCTAGAAATATGACATATAACTGTGAATGAAACTCTAAAAACACAAAGTATATATCACTAATCAGAATTTAGTGAAGTCTAAACAATCCCAGAAAAATATCTATAATTTGATAAAGGAAGGAAGTTTTCTGAAGAACTCGCTTTATTGAAATTTTCAGAGGAATAGAAGTAGGAAAGAGAAGAGATTAATAATAGAGATATAAATCATTCATATAGGTAGGAGAAATTATTATCTTAAAAATGAATATTGAGACATAAGAGGAGGGTAGCGATTAAAAGAATGAAGATTCCAAGATAGAAAAGCACCATAAATCTGGCCATTTAGCAAGGAAAAGAATGAAATGAATAGTAACTTGTTAACACCAGCAATCACAAGAATGAGAAAAGTAGGAAATAGCACTTGAAGTAACTAATAAAGCAAGTTGAAAAAAATAAAGTGTATCAGTCATTATATTAAATATATATAGACTGAATCCTTCCATTAACTTGTAGGGACTTGTAGAAAATGTTTTAAAAAAGGTTATATAGCATTTTATTTATATGAGTCACACTTAAAATGATAACTAAAGGTTGATAGTAGTAATTAGTAGTAATGTATAATAAAAGAGATAACAGAAAATGGCAAAAAATGCAAATTAGGTGAAATTTAGAATGAAAAAATTTGAACAGCATGAAATGTAATTTCAAATAATGACAGTACAATTTGTGAAACAATTGTAAAAATTAGGAGTTTGTATGCACCAAATCATACAGCAGGGTTTATTATGTTTTTTGCACAAAATTTGTTTTTCTTGCTTTCATTTCAAAAAATGTGTTGTTATAATCCATTTTTCTTCTGATAACAATCATAATCTAAGCAATTAACAAGTAGTTATATTCAAAATGTACAAAATTTAAGTACATTCTCATCAAAAATATAAATTAAGAAAATATTAAATATTGAAAACAATTTATAAAATAAAATGTTTTCAAAGTATTTAAATTATACTTTAAAATTGAGAACAAAATATTCATCAAAAAAGCAGACATCTTAAAAGCAATTTTAAAATTATAATTTTATTCTATTAAATATTTTAATAAAAATAAAGCTTTTTATTCTAGTGTTTAATGTGTATCTAGTTGCCACAGTAGTTAATAAACACTTTAATTCATGTTGCTTCTATACAAACATACATATGTATAAATTTAAAATAGTATGAATTTTTTAATCTAAATATTTCCTCACTATCATATGCCAAAAAATTCTGACCACCTTCAGAACTATCTGGGCATTAATTTGTGAGTACCGCCAGACCGCATATTAGAACATGAACAAAAACATGGAAATAAATAATGGGAAAATGCTGGGGACATTATTTTTCATGTAAGAATTAATTGCATTCATAATGACTGAAAGGAAGAATTTTGGACCAGTTTTTTCTTTCCCCTTACTAGAATACTAATCCTACTCAAACCTTCCTTGGGCGTCAAAGCAGTGTTCAACTCTGATATCAGCTGCAGAACAACTCAGACAAATCTCAGTGACATTTAGAAACAGTCATCTTTTGTCTGGAGAACACAGGGTAGGAGATGAACAGAAGGGTCTTCCCTAAATCCTTATTGGTGTATGTGACCAGAGAGAAGGTTGAGGATGTATAGAGTACAAGATTCCACCTGAAGCACCTATGAACTCAAAACAAAACAAAAAAATAAATAAAAGTGTGCTTATGTTTCATGAAACGCCTGATCTTCCAAATCACAGTGTCCAAGGCAGGGGTCACTCTCGTCTGGGTCAAAGAGAGTTCTGATGATAAAATGTCTCAAAATAATAGTAAGATGTTTTATGATCAAAACCCATGGGACATAGCAACAGATACACTTAAAAGAAAAATGTGTAACTGAAATGCCACTATTTAAAAATATTTTTCAGAAATTGAAATAGATTCAAGGTCAACCCCTGTTGGCCCAAATTAAGGAAAGTTGTGTGCAGTATCAGCTTGTGCTTATTGTGGTCTTTTGACCTGCCAGTTGCCTTTGTGTGTGTGTGTGTGTGTGTTTTTTTTTTTTTTTTAATTAGAATTTTGCCAATATTTTGTAGTATGTCATCAGATTACTTTCTGGGACCACATCTTTTCACAGGAGGAGATTGTGAATCTGTGTTCAGGGATTCACAAACTACAGCCCATAAACTATAGGGAAATCTGTGGACCCTGCTATTGCTAGCCTCTATGCATTTTAATGAGACATTTTTTGATTCTAACATTTGAACAGCATTTCTAGTGTCTAATATGATCATATGCCAACTTTTGCCCAGTTTTCCACTACTGAAATTTTTCTTTAAAAAAATTGTTGTCCCATATTTTATAATCACATAAAAACTATGTCAATATATATAATTTAATATATTAGTTAATACTTAGTTTACTTAATATTAACTAATATTATATATCATTCTATAGATGTTCTTTGTTGTGATTTTTTAAAATGTCCCTGTCCGTTAAAAGGAGTTCTTGAATTAATTAATACTTCAAATGTTCCAGTTAATACTTGACAAATAATTGTAAAGGTCTGTACATACAATAAAGACTTGGTTAAAAAATAGTTTTGGCATTTTTCCCATGTGCTTCTAAAATCTATAATTTATTGTCTTATGATATTTATAGTGAGCAGCTTCATGATAATTACAAATTTGGCTTTTGTTTCATGCTAATTTTAATATATTTTATGAAATATAACAATTTATAAAAGCCTGCAGTGTAAACATTTTAGGTAACTTCTTTGGTCATTAATCAGGAAAATAGTCATGGCTTTAAAAAAGCAAAGTATACTACTTTCTCAAAAGATGCATTCCAGAGAACTTAACCTATGAATATTATTATGTGACTAAAGCAACCAAATTTCCATTTTTCTTATTTCCAGTGAAATTTACCTTTGTTTTCATCATGACTCCCAGTTTGATAATTGTTGTCTTTTTTCACAGTTCATCTTTGTTTTACCCACAGTACTTAATTACTTCTACAATGCTCAGCCTAGTATACTATGGTTTCTTTCTTAAAAGTTTTTGGATTTCCTGGAATTAATTTTTTTCTAGTCTTGTATTCCTGGTGCTCAATCTTGGGTAATTCCTTTCTGCTTAATTTTGGTTTCTCTGCTTGTTGCTTCCAAAATATCGCTGAAAAATGCAGGCAGTGAGCCAATTTCTTTGACCACCAATTCACTAAGCACTAATTTATCTTGGCTCCTCTCTCAATCAGAAACACTTGTACTCAAATTTAGTTTATTTCCTAGTTTATTCTCCACATCTCTGTCTCCACCATTTTCCGTTTACTTCAAGCTCTTGACGTCACTTTCTTCACACTGCAGACAAACTTGTCTGGTTCTTTATTGATCGATAAAGGTTATCTGATGTTCGCTCTCTTTGTAGTTTTCCTTTCCACATCAAATTTTCCCTGCATCTTCATTTTTTCAATCTTGTCTTCTATGTTGATAAATAATTTTATTTCATTCTACTTAAAGCTTTCTTTCCACTTGGACACTGAAAATTCAATCTTTGTCTGCTTCCATTTGCCCCTAGCTACATCAATTATTCTCCACCCTTAGCATTTCAATATTGTAATTTCCTCAGATTCTTGCCTTGTAGTTAAAAAATATCATCAGCCAAAACACATTGAGCACTCTCCATATACTGGCACTCTAATTCACTTTTTTTTTTTTTAATTTTTATTGCATTATAGGTTTTGGGGTACATGTACAGAACGTGCAAGATAGTTGCATAGGTACACACATGGCAGTGTGTTTCGCTGCCTTCCTCCCCTTCACCCACACTTGGCATTCATCCCCAGGCTATCCCTCCCCAGCCCCCCCGCTGTCCCTCCCCCATTCCCCCCAATAGACCCCAGTGTGTAGTACACCCCCTCTCTGTGTCCATGTGTTCTCATTTTTCTGACCCACCTATGAGTGAGTATATGCGGTATTTCTTTTTCTGTTCTTGTGTCAGTTTGCTGAGAATGATGTTCTCCAGACTCATCCATGTCCTTACAAAGGACACAAACTCATCATTTTTGATTGCTGCATAATATTCCATGGTGTATATGTGCCACATTTTCCCAGTCCAGTCTACCATCATTGGGCATCTGGGTTGGTTCCAGTTCTTTGCTATTGTAAACAGTGCTGCAATGAACATTCGTGTGCATGTGTCCTTATAGTAGAACGATTTATAGTCCTTTGGATATATACCCAGTAATGGGATTGCTGGGTCAAATGGAATTTCTATTTCTAGGTCCTTGAGGAATCGCCACACTGTCTACCACAATGGTTGAACTAATTTACACTCCCACCAACAGTGTAAGAGTGTTCCTATTTCTCCACATCTTCTCCAGCATCTGCTGTCTCCAGATTTTTTAATGATTGCCATTCTAACTGGCATGAGATGGTATCTCAATGTGGTTTTGATTTGCACCTCTCTAATGACCAGTGATGATGAGCATTTTTTCATATGTTTGTTGGCCTCATGTATGCCTTCTTTTGTAAAATGTCTGTTCATATCCTTTGTCCATTTTTGAATGGGCTTGTTTGTTTTTTTCCTGTGAATCTGTTTGAGTTCTTTATAAATTCTGGATATCAGCCCTTTGTCAGATGTGTAAACTGCAAAGATTTTTTTCCCATTCTGATGGTTGCCGATTCACTCTAGTGACTGTTTCTTTTGCCGTGCAGAAGCTGTGGAGTTTGATTAGGTCCCATTTGTCTATTTTGGCTTTTGTTGCCAATGCTTTTGGTGTTTTGTTCAAGAAGTCCTTGACTACTCCTATGTCCTGAATGGTTTTGCCTAGATTTTCTTCTAGGGTTTTTATGGTGTCAGGTTTTATGTTTAAGTCTTTAATCCAACTGGAGTTAATTTTAGTGTAAGGTGTCAGGAAGGGGTCCAGTTTCTGCTTTCGGCACATGGCTAGCCAGTTTTCCTAACACCATTTATTAAACAGGGAATCCATTCCCCATTGCTTGTTTTTGTTTGGTTTATCAAAGATTATATGGTTGTAGATATGTTGTGTTGCCTCCGATGCTTCTGTTCTGTTCCATTGGTCTGTATCTCTGTTTTGGTACCAGTACCATGCTGTTTTGATTACTGTAGCCTTGTAGTATAGTTTGAAGTCTGGTAGGGCGATGCCTCCCGCTGTGTTCTTTTTGCTTAGAATTGACTTGGCTATGCAGGCTCTTTTTTGGTTCCATATGAAATTCATGGTGTTTTTTTCCAGTTCTGTGAAGAAATTCAATGGTAGTTTGATGGGGATAGCATTGATTGTGTAAATTACTTTGGGCAGTATAGCCATTTTCACGATATTGATTCTTCCTAACCATGAACTTGGAATGTTTCTCCATCTGTTTGTGTCCTCTCTTATTTCGTTGAGCAGTGGTTTGTAGTTTTCCTTGAAGAGGTCCCTTATGTTCCTTGTGAGTTGTATTCCTAGGTATTTTATTTTCTTTGTAGTAATTGTGAATGGCAGTTCGTTCTTGATTTGCTTCTCTTTAAGTCTGTTATTGGTGTATAGGAATACTTGTGATTTTTGCACATTGATTTTATATCCTGAGACTTTGCTGAAGTTGCTTATCAGTTTCAGGAATATTTGGGCTGAGGTGATGGGGTCTTCTAGGTATACTATCATGTCGTCTGCAAATAGAGACAATTTGGCTTCCACCTTTCCTATTTGAATACGCTTTATTTCTTTTTCTTGCCTGATTGCTCTGGCTAGAACTTCCAGTACTATGTTGAATAGGAGTGGTGAGAGAGGGCATCCTTGTCTAGTGCTGGATTTCAAAGGGAATGCTTCCAGTTTTTGCACATTAAGTATGATATTGGCTGTTGGTTTGTCATAAATAGCTTTTATTACTTTGAGATATGTTCCATCAATACCAAGTTTATTGAGGGTTCTTAGCATAATGGGCTGTTGAATTTTGTCAAATGCCTTCTCTGCATCAATTGAGATAATCATGTGGTTTTTGTTTTTGCTTCTGTTTATGTGGTGAATTACATTTATAGACTTGCGTATGTTGAACCAGCCTTGCATCCCTGGGATGACTCCTACTTGATCATGATGGATAAGTTTTTTAATGTGCTGTTGCAATCGGTTTGCCAGTATTTTATTGAAGATTTTTGCATCTATGTTCATCATGGATATTGGCCTGAAGTTTTCTTTTCTTGTTGAGTCTCTGCCAGGTTTTGGTATCAGGATGATGTTGGTCTCATAAAATGATTTGGGAAGGGTTCCCTCTTTTTGAATTATTTGGAATAGTTTCAGAAGGAATGGTACCAGATCCTCTTTGTGTGTCTGGTAGAATTCAGCTGTGAACCCGTCTGGACCTGGGCTTTTTTTGTGTGGTAGGCTCTTAATTGCTGCCTCAACTTCAGACCTTGTTATTGGTCTATTCATAGTTTCGGCTTCCTCCTGGTTTAGGCTTGGGAGGACACAGGCATCCAGGAATTTATCCATTTCTTTCTGGTTTACTAGTTTATGTGCATAGAGTTGTTTGTAGTATTCTCTGATGATGGTTTGAATTTCTGTGGAATCTGTGGTGATTTCCCCATTATCATTTTTTATTGCTTCTATTTGGTTGTTCTCTCTTTTCTTTTTTATCAGTCTGGCTAGTGGTCTGTCTATTTTGTTGATCTTTTCAAAAAACCAGCTCTTGGATTTATTGATTTTTTTGAAGGGTTTTTCTTGTCTCTATCTCCTTTAGTTCTGCTCTGTTCTTAGTTATTTCTTGTCTTCGGCTAGGTTTTGAGCTTTTTTGATCTTGCTCCCCTAGCTCTTTCATTTTTGAGGATAGGGTGTCAATTTTGGATCTCTCCACTCTTCTCATGTGGGCACTTATTGCTATATATTTTCCTCTACAGACTGCTTTAAATGTGTCCCAGAGATTCTGGTACATTGTGTCCTCATTCTCATTGGTTTCAAAGAACTTCTTTATTTCTGCCCTCATTTCTTTGTTTATCCAATCAACATTCAAGAGCCAGTTGTTCAGTTTCCATGAAGCTGTGCGGTTCTGAGGTATTTTCTGAATTCTGAGTTCCAACTTGATTGCACTATGGTCTGAGAGACTGTTTGTTATGATTTCAGTTGTTTTGCATTTGCTGAGGAGTGCTTTACTTCCAATTATGTGGTCAATTTTGGAGTAGGTGTGATGTGGTGCTGAGAAGAATGTATATTCTGTGGATTTGGGGTGGAGAGTTCTGTAAATGTCTATCAGGTTAGCTTGTTCCAGGTCTGAGTTCAAGTCCTGGATATCCTTGTTAATTTTCTGTCTGGTTGATCTGTCTGCTATTGACAGTGGAGTGTTAAAGTCTCCCACTATTATTGTGTGGGGGAGTCTAAGTCTCTTTGTAAGTCATTAAGAACTTGCCTTATATATCTGGGTGCTCCTGCATTGGGTCCATATATATTTAGAATCGTTAGCTCTTCTTGTTGTATCAATCCTTTTACCATTATGTAATGACCTTCTTTGTCCCTTTTGATCTTTGTTGCTTTAAAATCTATTTTATCAGAGATGAGAATTGCAACTCCTGCTTTTTTTTTGCTCTCCATTTGCTTGGTAAATCTTCCTCGATCCCTTTATTTTGAGCCATTGTGTATCCTTGCATGTGAGGTGGGTTTCCTGGATACAGCACACTGATGGGTTTTGGTTTTTTATCCAATTTGCCAGTCTGTGTCTTTTGATTGGTGCATTTAGCCCATTTACATTTAGGGTTAATATTGTTATGTGTGAATTTGATGCTGCCATTTTGATGCTAGCTGGCTGTTTTGCCCATTGGTTCATGTAGATTCTTCATTTTGTTGATGCTCTTTAGCATTTTGTATGCTTTTAGGATGGCTGGTACTGGTTGTTTCTTTCTATGTGTAGTGCCTCTTTCAGGAGCTCTTGTAAAGCAGGCCTAGTGGTGACAAAATCTCTGAGTACTTGCTTGTTCATGAAGGATTTTATTTTTCCTTCACTTATGAAGCTCAGTTTGGCTGGATACGAAATTCTATGTTGACAGTGCTCTTCTTTAAGGATGTTGAATATTGCCCCCCACTCTCTTCTGGCTTGTAGAGTCTCTGCTGAGAGATCTGCTGTGAGTCTGTTGGGCTTCCCTTTATGGGTGACCTGACCTTTCTCTCTGGCTGCCCTTAGTATTTTCTCCTTCATTTCAACCCTGGTGAATCTGACGATTATGTGCCTTGGGGTTGCTCTTCTTGCAGAGTATCTTTGTGGTGGTCTCTGTGTTTCCTGGAGTTGAGTATTGACCTGTCTTGCTAGGTTGGGGAAATTTTTCTGGATAATATCCTGAAGAGTGTTTTCCAGCTTGGATTCATTCTCTTCATCACATTCTGGTACACCTATCAAATGTAGGTTGCGTCTTTTCACATAGTCCCACATTGGAGATTTTGTTCATTCCTTTTTGTGCTTTTTTCTTTAATCTTGGTTTCACGTTTTATTTCATTGAGTTGATCTTCAACTTCTGATATTCTTTCTTCTGCTTGATCAGTTTGGCTGTTGAAACTTGTGCATGCTTCGCGAAGTTCTGGTGTTGTGTTTCTCAGCTCCTTCAATTCATTCATATTCCTAAGTTGTCCAATCTTGTTATCAGTTCCTCGAATCTTTTTTCAAATCTTTTTTCAAGGTTCTTAGTTTCTTTGCACTGATTTAGAACATGTTCTTTTAGCTCACTGAAGTTTCTCATTATCCACTTCTGATTCCGTCATTTCGTCACACTCATTCTCCGTCCAGCTTAGTAGTTGCTGATTTTTCAATTGGGTCTCTGTGTGGACACTGAGATTGTTGATAATGAAGTATTTCTGTTACTTAGTTTTCCTTCTAATGGTCTAGCCCCTCTGCTGTATGAGTTCTGAGGTCCACTCCAGGCCCTGCTTGTCTGGGGTATACCTGTAGCAGCTGTGGAACTGTGAGGGATGATACCAGTTTCTTCTTCTGCTGTCTTTGTTCCAGAATGATGCCCACCAAATGTCAGTCTGATTAGTCCTTATTTGGGGTGACTCTTTGGATATACAGAGGTCAGGGAGCTGCTTGAGGAGATGGTCTGTGCTTTATAGGAGCTCCAGTGCTGAGCTGTGAGCTCCGTTGTTCATTCAGGGTTGTTGGGAGGTTGTTTATGTCTGCTGCAACAGAACTCATTAAACACCAGCCTTTTTTTTTCCCCCCTTAGATGCTCTGTCTCAGGGAGTTGGGGCTTTCTTTATGAGTATCTGTTGCACTGTCCTGCCCCACTAGGAGGCAGTCTATTCACTATTTGCCTGCCAGGGCTCTGCCCTGCTAGCACGTGTCCGCCCTGTTGCTGCTGGGCTCTGTTGTTGTGGAGCGCTCCCCCCTCCTGGTGGAGTCTCTCTGTTATGGCAGGTTGCCTCGGCAATGGCAGGCTACATCAGCCCTGGGCGGTACTTCAGTAGGGGCGGATTGCGTCCTACTGGTGGATGCCCTTCCCCCACCGGGCTGCACTGTCCTAGATGCCAGCTGCAAAACTCTCAGCCCCAAGTGCCTCCAATCGCCGCCCTGCTTGTCCCCGTGAGGGTGGGACCCGCTGAGCCCAATCACCCAGCTCCCTGCCTCAGAGTCCGTCCTCTCTCTCTCTCTCTCTCTCTTCCTCTCCCCAAGCTGAAAGGTCGACTCTCTCACTGGTACCCCAGTAGCTTGCTGATAGGGCACTGGGATCCGTGTGATCTCCCGTGCCCCTGCCCACTGCCCTGGTTCAGATCACGCTTCCCAGGAATCTCCTGGTCTGGCTCATTGTCCAAGTCCCATTCAATCAGATGGACATGCCAATCTGCCCTTCCAAATCTCAGATTGCTGGTTTAACAGGGCACCCAGACCAGTGAGTTCCATGCTGGGTCCCGCTGCAGCGCCGAAGCAGCTGCGCGAGTCGGCTGCGCTAGCCGGCTGTACTAGCGTCCCGTGTCTCTCCCACACCTGAGACTTTCAACACTCTGTGGGCAAAAAAGGTCCATCCAAGAATGCGGCTAGGACTCACGCTCTGCACCTTCACTGAGAGCTGCAATCCTGAGTCACTTCTACGACGCCATCTTGCCAGGAGTCTCACTTTTTTTTTTTTTAATTAAGTCTCACTGTCACCGAGGCTGGAATGCAGTAGCATGACCTCAGCTCACTGCAACCTCTGCCTCCCGGGCTCATGTGATCTTCCAATTTTAGCCTCCCAGTACCTGGATTTCAGGTGCATGCAACCCTGCCTGGCTAATTTTTGTATTTTTATTAGAGCTGAGGTTTCACCATGTTTCCCAGGCTGGTCTCAAACTTCTGGCCTCAAGCAGTCTGCCTACCTTGGACTCCCAAAGTGCTGGGATTACATGAGTGAGCAACCATGCCCAGCCTGATTCACATTATCTAATAGCTGAAAAGTGATGCGAATTTATTAATGTGCCTGGGGGAAAATTATAGACTGATGACCTGTAGTGTGATTACTGTTATTATCCAATGTGGTACGGAAGCTTATCTATGCTTATTCCTGGGGGAGGAGGGGATACGGAATGTAGAAAATTCTTTTGAGGGGGATCAGTAAACTATTAGGGAGGATGTACCATGGAGGTGGAGGCAGATATTATAGGAAGGTGAGAGGTGGAGATGCATAGCATCAAAGGTTTTTTTTTAGATGGAGTTTCGCTCTTGTTACCCAGGCTGGAGTGCAGTGGTGCAATCTCGGCTCACCACAACCTCTGCCTCCTGGGTTCAGGCAATTCTCCTGCCTCAGCCTCCTGAGTAGCTGGGATTACAGGCACACACCACTGTGCCCAGCTAATTGTTTGTATTTTTAGTAGAGACGGGGTTTCACCATGTTGACCAGGATGGTCTCGATCTCTTGACCTCATGATCCACCCACCTCAGCCTCCCAAAGTGCTGAGATTACAGGCATGAGCCATATGCCTACTTTTTAAGCAGAATCCAGCCCCCTTCTATAATACTAATCTTGTGGCCTTTCATTAGTAAAGGCAGATTCAGTCCCTGAACAAGGAAGGAATCAGTTTTAGGGAGAGGCTATTATCATCCTTGCTTTAAAATTAAGCTATGAACTAAATTCCTCCCATGGTTAGCTTGACTTTTACCCTGGAGTGACTGAGAATAGCCATCCTGTAGGCTGGTAGCAAGATGGAGTCAGCCATGCTCGACTTCTCTCCTTGTCATAAACTTTGCAGAGGTGGTTTCACATTTAATATCCTGTCTTAGCTCAAATGTCTGTTGTGTTTAATACTATTGTTGGTGAGATAACTCCTTCCATTTTGAATTTCTGTTCCCTTCGGCATTCTCTGATATTAGGTCTACTGATGCTATTCTTCTCACTCATCTTTGCTGCATAGTTTTTTCTCTTCTCAGATAGTGTGCTCCTCAAGATTCTGTCTTTGTGTAACACAAGCCATGTAATCTATTCTTTACGTATCTTATCCTCTTCCAAGGTTGAAAGTACCATTTCATCCTAAAATAAGGTATCTCACTATTTTAGACATTAACCTTGATGAGTCTCTTAATAGCCAACTTCTCCATGGTCGTCTAAAATATCTATAAAACAAGTCATTGTTTCCCCAAACTTTCATTCACCCGGTCTGACTTGTCTTCCTTAATGACATTTCCATCCACTATACTAAGATACGTTACTCAAAAAGAATTTATGTAGATACTCGAAGTGCTTTCTCCTTTGCTGCTTTTCCCAATACATATGTTCTCACTCGTAAGTGGGAGCTAAGCTATGAGGATGCAGAGGCATAAGAATGATACAGTGGACTTTGGAGACTCAGCAGGGAAAGGGTGGGAAGGGGGTGAGGGATAAAAGACTACAAATTGTGTTCACTATATACTGCTCGGGTGATGAGTGTACCAAAATCTCACAAATCATCACTAAAGAATTTACTCATGTAACCAAACTACTACCTGTTCCCCAAAAACCTATGGCTATAAAAAAATTAATTAAAAGTTAAAAAAATTAAAATATCTTTAGGGGAATTATAATGAAAAAATCTTGAGAAACACTGAGCTAGAGTAACTCAGAGAAGCACTGCCATTTCCAGAAGGACTGGAATCTACAACAAATGCAGATCAGAATTTCTGCAGAGCTTTCATATCCAAAGCAATAGGATATGAGAATAGAGCCAAAATGAAGCAAACCAAGAAATGAATAGAAGAGGTTGGGCCCTGAGGATATCCTTTTCACCTTGGAATCTAGCTATCCTAAGGTGAGAATTCATGCTGGAGTTTTTAGTTATGAAGGCTAACATGTTCCCATGTTTGCTTATGCCAATTTGGGTTTGGTTTATAAGACATGTTTAAAAATCACTTTGTGTAGTAACAGCCCTTCAGGATATTCTGATTCTTCCCTATGTTTATAGATGGTTTCCTGCTACTCATCCTCTCTTTTACCTTTGGATTGTTACAGATTATACACTTATATCTCTTTGTCTTAGCTTAAGTTATTTTTTCCCCTTAACCATAAAATTCTTGAGTCGTCTGTTTTGTAATATCTTCTTAAAAGACAGGTTAAATATGACATCACACCATATTGTTCAATGAATTTCTCCCACACCAGAATAAATAGAAATTTATTCATGTTAATTTTTGTACTGCTCATGTTGTATTGTTTTTAAAAAGTGTTGTATCTACATCCTAGTGATACCGTGAGGTTTCAGAGTATTTTGAATACACTTGTTTAATTTTGTATCTTCTTGCTCTAATGGTGTAATTTCAAAATAGGAATTGATTATGAAAGTTAACTTAATTGCATTTTTACTCACAGATACTATGTATATTTATTTTTTTCTCAATGTTTCTGAAGAGAAGAGGGAAGATGATTATCAGAACAGTATCTGCACAAGCCAAACAAGTATTGGAATGCAAAGGGAAGAGACTCAAATTCCATACATGAAGAATTAATAGAGTTCTTATGAACTTAGGCAGTTTTGCCCTATTGAGTTATTAGAAATGAGAGGGTAGTGTGAAGATTTCCAGCACAGGAGTCCAAAGTGGTGTTTGATTCTGAGGAAATAATAATTGGAGGAATCTCATGCCTCCAAGTGGTGTCATGCCTCCCAAAATGCATAAATTGGGACTACTTTGTATCAGACTGAAAATTCTTCATCAGAATAAGGCAGGTATGCCACTTGACAAACTTAGGTGTATAGCAGTGCTCCTAGAAACACAGACTTCATAGCCTGACAGACTTCATGATAGTAAAAATTGATTCAATTTATTGTAGCATCATCTGCCTTTCTGAAGCTTTTAAAAATACATTTGTGTCATATTATGAGACAGCAAAGCATGAATATTATCTTCTTTTTCTCCTCTGCATCATAGCTTTAATCATAATTAATATTGCAAGTTTATACATACAAGCTAAATGTAAAATTCTGTCGAGTTTACATCTCTATGTTTAGGAATTGTTTTTCCTTGAATTTTATTTTCCACCAGTTTTTCTGTCTTTGCCTATATTTAGCTTAAAAAAAATTTAGCTGAATGAATAAATTGGTAAATATATGTGATGATTTTTTAAAAAATTAAAAAAAAAGTTAAACTTGGTGTGCTAGAAATGAAAACATACTATGAAACTATATTTATTCAAATAGTAGAATATTGGAAATATTAACCTACAAAGCAACCTAATCAGAAATTTTTGTAAACATTCCACATCAAGGAGAGAAAAAGAATCACACTCAAATAAAATCAAATTACCTTTTTGTGTTTCACTGTAATTTAAGTAAAGTTGAATTTAAGTGTTTGATATAAAGATAAAAGTGTTATCTTTCGTGTAATAATTTATATCTGGAAATAGTAAAGCCTTTAAGAATACATACTATTTATTCTGTCACAGAAGTTCTGCTTCCTTTCTCTCCTTTGTTTTGTCTCTGGTTGTAACCCTGATTTCATCTTCTCCACTTGTGAACATTACTATGACAGTAACCTTGTTGTCTCTACTCATTCCTTATTCAATTCAGACTTTGTAGTATTGTATGACTCAGTTCATCGTATAATACTACAAAGGAAAGGACTGATAGCTTTGACATAAAATTTAATGACTCATATAACATCAAATACATCATAAAATTAAACACTGAAGTAAATATATTTAAATAATAGAAATAAAATCCTTAATATAAAATTGTACTTAGAAGTCAATCAGAAAATGTTAATTAAAAATGAATGGGCAAAATTATATGTTAATAGAAAAATAGAAAAATGGAAAGTAAAATTCTAAAAATGTTGGTGAACCTTATCAATTGTAAAGTTCTACAAATGAAAACAGCATATATAATTTTCACTTGCAAATATTGAGGTTATTAAATGAAATATTCCTAGTGATAATATAAGAAAGACAAGTGATAAAAGTTTAAATTTACTTCTCCTCCTAAGAAAGCAATTAAAGGATCTACACAAAAATCTTTAAAGATGTTATTTGATTTGACATAATAATTGTAATTCTAGGAATTTACCTTAAACAACTAACCAGCAATGCAACTGTGGGGTTAACTGCAGTCATATTTACAGTAGTGAAAATTTGGAAATAGCACAAATTTGATAGTGGGTTGGATATATTATAGTAGATCTACAAATAAGCATTAAATTATGTTCTCAGATATTTTAGGTAGTAATGACGAGAATTATCATGTAAAAGTTACATGTTTTGTGCTAGGCTCTTTTATGTAACAGCTCATATTCTCATAGCCATCTTGAAAAATAATTTTATCCATATTAAAATGAACTTCAGGGAATTAAATTCCTTGCTTTGCTCACAGTAGTAATTGTGATGTCTGCAAGTAGATCCAGGAAATGGTCTCTGGAATCTCCTTTTAACCTTTATACTATAATGTGACCAAACTGGTCGACAATCACAACCCAATATTGTAATACACTTAATACAGTATAAAATCCAGTCCAGCAGAAGTATTTATTGGAGGACTTATTTCTGCTCGGATTAGTCCTCAACCCAATGTAAATAACTCTAATCTCTCAGGTGAGGTATTGTTTGGTCCATTGAGCAGGATGCCAAGCCTCCATGGCTTTATTGGGAATTAGCAAGTTTTCTCCTACTTATTATATTTTGGATCTTATGATGTCTCTTTCTACTGAGCACACAAAATTCCACCCTGCTGGCCATTGTTTTATTTTAAATATCAAGGTAAAGCAACTTGAATGTGAAAATACTTACTTTTGAAATGCCAAATGTGGGTGAAGGGGAGGAAGGCAGCAAAACACACTGCCGTGTGTGTACCTATGCAACTGTCTTGCACGTTCTGCACATGTACCCCAAAACCTAAAATGTAATTAAAAAACAAAGAAAGGCTATACTATAGGAAGAGAGAGAGATACTACTCTTTTCAAAAGAGCAATACCCTTGAGATTTACCAAAAACAGGACATAATTCAAAAGTGAGTTTGGTCAGCTTAATTGTTGACTGTCACTATTGACCATTTTATGATTTTTAAAAAGCTAGCTTAAATGCATTTTAGTTTTGTTGTAGACCCAGCCATGATTTATCTTGGAGCCTGTCTTTTACATTTAAACTTTTCTTATATATTTAAACAGTTGAATAGAATATATTTTTGACCTTATATTAATACTCTCTATATGGTCAAGACAAAAATAGCTTGATATCATTATTTTTACCCTTAGAAGTGAGAAACTGGGACAAGGTCATGCCCTCTTAAATCCAAGCAACGTTTTATTTATACTTACCCTCTTTCTTAGAATCCTTTATTATAGGAAAGATTACCACATGAATAATTAAAATTTTAAATGTACAGGGCAGAGATAAGTAAATAATTACAAACAAAGTCTCATTTTTATTTAAAGCAAAAGCCGCTATAGAGGAGAATTGAAGATGGTGCTGCCTTTCTTAGAAGGGACAAATATCTTCTTCCTTTTCGTATTTTAGTGCCCTTTTCCAAATGAAATGTTGAATAGCCTGGAGAGTAACACAGGGGCTGCTTTTCCTTTTTTGTTTTAAATCCATTAGTGGAATATCTTGGCACCCTTCGAGCTACACAGTGTGGTTTTCTGACTTATTATTTCCTCTCTGGCAGCATTTTCATACAAGTACAGAAAATGGAAAATTTAGCTTTATAGCCCATTATTTTATTGCAGAAGCAATGTAGAGATTCATCAATTTGCAGTTAGAAAACTCCTAATAAGCAAACTTTTGAAATTTATTAATTTGCAATCTGTAGAAGGATTTTGGCTGTATTTGTTTGTTCTGTTGCTGAGAGAAAATTGGAAACTTACATGAAAAATGGATCAGATCCAAATTCACATTCTGAATGATAATGTTTGTGTAAGTCACTGTTTAAAATTTGCACTTTGATTCTCCAATATCGCCTCTCTTGGCTACTACTTTATTTTCTCAGAATACACTGAGTCTGGCATGAATTCCCCTTTTAGTAAATTTTGCTGTCCATAAACTCTAATCTCAGTGACTCTTTTTCACGCTGCCTCTGTTGTGGCTCCTCACCAGTGTCACTACCCTTTCTGACCAGTGCCCATGTGTTACCTCTTCAGGAAACTGGCTACCTTTTCCATTACTAAGTTTCCTTTTTCATTCCCTGGGAATCACTTAATGGAATTCAAGGCAGTGCTTCTCTCTGTCTTTCTCTTTCACTCTCTCAAGAAAAGGAAAAAAAAAAGGGCAGGTCTTACGGTTCTTATAATGTTTGTGTTACCAAAATGTTGTTTTCTTTAAATAATAATTAAGCTGGGATGGTAAATTGGGCTGTTAGTGTTTTGAAATGTATATAAAGAAATTACGGAATTTACACAAGGAAAAGGAAATTTTTTAATTATATAAAATTCCACTCAGATAAGTAATTACCTAAAATGAAAAATTAAATGCAACTTGGAGTAAACTTTTTTAACATAATTTTTCAGCATTTTTGGCACTTAAAAGTAGATTTATTTTGGTTTAAATAATGTATATTCTTTTGGAAGTTGCACTCACTCTAGTTCACCAGAGTCCTGTAATTACCGTGTCCGTGCTTTAAACTACTCTACCTCCTGTTCTAGTCTCTTGACCTGAAAGTAAATGGAGCTTTCTACAGACCTAAAATATAATGTGGAATTTAATTATGTATATTTTAAAATCTGATTCAACTAATTTAAAAATAAAGGGTAGTTTTATTTGACTTTTAAGAGCTTCATTTATCTTTTATGAATTTCTCCTTAGAAACATATTCTGAATTTGATGATCTTACTAATCTTCCCTGCAGATATGTAGTGCTGCTTCTTTGTTACTTCATATGTGTCTTATGTGATTTGCCTTAAATTTTTCCTATTTAAGAATACCCTAAGATAGTTTTCTTAAAAAAACAGATACAATGAATTCTAGGTATGCTAAGAGTATGACTATTTTAAACAAACAAGTAAATAAATATCTTACTTCTTGCCACTAGGGCAACACACAGGTGTATCACTATTCTATGAGAAACTGAGTAGTCCACCATAGTCCATTTGTGTTATGATTTTCCCCAAATACCATATGTGTTACACGGATGTGGTTGGAGAAATGGCATGTGTACATGTGCAAAGACACACACAGTACTTATTCTCCAAATAACCATGTTTTTTCTTATACCTCAAATTCTTATCTCTACATGGATAACTTTCAACCACTGCTATCCTGAAACTTTGTAACATACACATCTCTAGTCCAGTGGCTCTCTTAAACTTCAATTCTGTGATTTAAAAACTCATTACTTATACTATTTAGTTTAGAGTCTTCATTGTGGCATTCCAGGATTCATCCATTATGACTCTTAGCTATTATTGCAGACTTACCTTTGTTCCTAGCTTTCTTGTTCTGCCTGTTCCAATTACTGACTTTTTCTCAAACATTTCCCACCTCCCCACCCCACTAGGGCTTTTCTCAGGCAATTTCTTTGGTATTGCACTTACTGTCTGGTCCTCTTTTTTAGGACTCAATTCCCTTTAGGGCTCAGGAATCTTGGATCTATTCATATAGTTTAACCCTAGTTTTCAGAGGAATGAAAAAGATTGTTTCTTTATATGAATTTCAAATTAAATCCCCTCTACAGAGACACCAATGGGATATTACCTTCTTGAAACTCTAATGGATGTGTAGGCACAACATCTGAGAACACTTCAAGCAGCCTTGTATTTTATTTCTGGAACTGTGTTTCATGTTTTTCCCTCAGCAAAGTGCAGATATCTTGAGTACAGGGGTAGTTCTTCTGGAATATAATATATAATGTTTAGCTCATTATCTTTATATCTAAACTTCTCCTTTTTGTCTACAAATCTACTAGACCTAGCCTAGAAAGCTGAGTTCATTCCTCTCTAACTCCATAACCAGCTAATAAGCAAATCTCATCTGTCCAACTCTCTGACAGTTTTCATGCTACTACACCTTACATTATTGCCAGATCAGAATAAGAAACATACCAAATATTCTCTCTCATTCAAATCTTATTGCCTCACCTGGCTGCTGGTCAGCCTTAGTATGATTGCCCTCCCCCTTCTCCTTTTGCATAAATGGCCGCTTTTTCCTTTCTTGATTATGAGGGTTATTTAATGGAGCCATAGTTCTTTCACCATTATTGTAGAAATACTAGTAGACAGATAATATAGGAGATAAGAAAATAAGGCCTGGCGCGGTGGCTCAAGCCTGTAATCCCAGCACTTTGGGAGGCCGAGGCGGGTGGATCATGAAGTCAAGAGATCGACACCATCCTGGTCCAAATGGTGAAACCCCGTCTCTACTAAAGATACAAAAAATTAGCTGGGCGTGGTGGCGCGTGCCTGTAATCCCAGCTACTCAGGAGGCTGAGGCAGGAGAATTGCCTGAACCCAGGAGGCGGAGGTTGCGGTGAGCTGAGATCGGCCATTGCACTCCAGCCTGGGTAACAAGAGCGAAACTCCCTCTCAAAAAAAAAAAAAAAAAAGAAAAAAGGAAAAAAGAAAAAAAAAAAAAAAAGAAAATAGACCAGCTCAGTAAATAAGAATAGCAACATCATAATATGCCATTCTTCTGGAAGAACACAAATGGAGTATGCTTCAGGGTCTGAAATGTGATAGCAGGAATAAAAAAAAAAAAAAAGACTTTTTTAACCACAAGAGAAATGTTTACTCTACTTTAAATCCATAGATAAGTCTTAGAAGCTTCCCTTCCAGGAAAACTAGATTAGTCTTCTCCCTGACACCCCTGTCAAATTCATCCTCATGAAAATTGCATTCTAAGGTCATTAAGGGCACCTTATTCTCATTACCACCCCCATCACCATGCAAGTAGAAGAACTCACGAAGAAGGAAATATGAAAGAGAATTCTGACTTTTGTGGTTTTCTTGCCCTTCTACAAGGAAACAAGCTATAGACATTTTTCAAATTTTGGTAGGGAGCATTTGCCCTCCAAAGATAAACAGGTAAAAGGAGGAATACGAAAACCTTCTTTCAGTTCAACAGAATTATACTTAAAAGATGAGTGCTAACCTAGGAAGGTAGTGCTACACAGAATATTTAAGAACTGTTTGACAATTTCCCTCTGGTTTAAGACCAAACCAAAGAATTGTAACAACACACAGGTGAACGGTAACAAAATTTCAGAGAATATAACTGCCCTGTTGATTGGTGTAGTAATCATTGGTTGTTCATGGGTGTTTTTAGTTCTCTACTCTTCCTGGGCACATGGTAGAAATGTACTTCCTAGACTCCTTGAAGTTAGTTGTGGCCATGTGATTTGCTCAGGCCAATGAGAGATAAGCACCAGTGACATACATCATTTCTGGGCACAAGTTCATAAGAGCTGGGTTGGTCATTCACCATATTGTCTTTCCTGTGCTATGACAAATAATGATGCTCCAGGAGGTAGAGGCTCCATCAGCCTGAGACACAGGGAAGACGATATGAAGCTGAGCCCAGTGCTGACTGTAATGTGAACAAGTGTAGGAGCAAGAAGTCAGCTCCTGTTGCTTTAAGCCACTGAGATTTTTGAGGTTGTTTGTTACTGTTACTGCAAAGTAACCAGATTGATGTAGTTGGTAATCCCAAGAACTATTAAGTCTAGTATTCTTGCAAGGATGAGTGAATTCAAATAAAGAATTAAAAGAAAAAAAAAAAAAAACAGGAACCTAGGATAAATAATATGAAACAACAACAAAGTAGCAGATAAATGATAACATGGATTAGGAGAAAGAAATATAATTAGATACACATTTGGAAAGCATCTGCTTTCATTCTCAATAAAATCTAATAAGCTAGTAATTCATGAATAAAGAGATTACAAAAAATAAAAAAGATTAAAGGAAGCTGCCTAAGATTACAGCTTAGATTAAAAGAGAACTAGATGAGATAAGGAAAAATATTTAGAGATTAAAAATGCAAAAGTGAAATGGAAATCTTTATTGGAGATAATAAAAAGCAAAATTGACAGTATAGAAAAAATACTGTACTAAGCATTTAATGCTTTCATCATAAGAAATAAGTAAAATGAATTAATGATTTTATTAAAACAAAGTACACTATTTGACAACTGCTGCAGGAGACATTAATTGAAATACAGGGAAGAAAGTAATGGCACTGATAAAATACCTGGCTACTTACAAAATGAAAAATAGCGCTTACCCGCCTGCTTATATATAAAGAGAGAAGATAGGAAATATTCAGTATTAGCAACAAAAATATTTTAACCATAAATATGACCTTTTTTAAGAAAAGAAAATACTGGATGTAGTTGGTAACCTCATTATATGGTAATCATTTTCCAAGAAAAGATAAATTACCAAAATTGGTGCTGAAAAAAGTGGGAAGCATGATTATATTACTAACCATAGAAGACATTAAAAATATATCAAATTATTTCCAACAAGGGTCATGTCCTTAGATAGATTTGAAGGTTATTTGTTTAAAATGTCTAACAGATAAAGGGAAAAGTCTCCAATATACCTTACAATTTTTTCACAGCATTGAAATTAATAGCAAAAAATAAAATTTGCATGTCAATGTCAGCTTAAATACATAGATTCAAAAATCTTAAATATAAGCAATTTGAATTCAGTTGCATATAAATTAGGAACACCAAGATTTTGATTTTAACGTCTATTAAATCATAAAGTATAATATTCTAGATATTCAAAATGCATATCTGATTGTAACATCATAATTAGAAAATGCATGAGAGGGATATACTCTAGAGAAAACAAGAAAAAGCCTGCTGTTTATTAAAAATTATACCTGAAGATCTATGCAATTGATCTAAGCCCGATTTTTCTTAAAAATAATACTTGAAGCTTTATGCAATTAAAAGGAAACAGAGGCTGGGCATGGCAGCTCATGCCTGTAATCCCAGCACTTTGGGAGGCCAATTCCTGACCCAATTACCAGAGGTCGGGAATTCAAGACCAGCGTGGCCAACATGGCGAAACCTTGTCTCTACTAACAATACAAAAAATTAGCTGGGCATAGTGGCACGTGCCTGTAATCCCAGCTACTTGGGAGGCTGAGGTGGGAGAATCACTTGAACCCAAGAGGCGGAGGTTACAGTGAGGTGAGATTGTGGCATTGCGCTCTACCTGGGAAATAAGAGCAAAACTCCATCTTAAAAAAGAAACAAAAATAAATGCCAAAAACACTGAGGATGAGGAAATAAAATTATTATTGATTAAAGTGGTATGATTTTTTACATTAAACATAGATCATAAACTTACATATAACATAAAAAGACAAATCAATGGTTAGATTTTAATTACAGCAATATGGTTTGGTGGGTAAACTGATAGAACTCTCCTGACACAGAAAAGCAAAAGAAAAAGCTGCAGTGCATTAAATAAGCCAACATGAAAGCTACAAATGGGGAAAATCATGTCAAAAATACCAACATCTCAACTCTTTGTTAATAATGTTTTATTAACAACTCTATAGGGAAATACTTAAATTGTATGTTTTCTTTGTCAAACATATGAAGTCTTTCAGCTTTTTGAACATATCTAAAAGTTTATTTTCCATTTATTAAATGTTGCTCATTGATTAAGAAAAAGCTGTAGTATAGAATATGTTTTAAAAATCATTTAAAATACATAGATAAGCTGATAAAAAGTAAAGGAAATCCTCATAAACTAAAAAGAAAAGAGGCAAGAGAAGTGAAAGAGTAGTAAAGCAAACACCTCTCCTTGGCACACAAGCAGGTTCCTGATGGCTAGAACTTTTCTTTGCAATAGCCATATGTTTATGAGAAAGGAGTAATGGCAGAAGGCAAAACCCAGAATATGTGTAAGGTGGGAAATCCCACTGACAATGGGATAAACCATTTTATTGAAATAAGGTGGACTACCAAATAAGCCACTCTACTAAAACACAATGCATGTAGCTGCAAGAGAGGCTGGACATTTTGCCTTCATTCTAAGCAACATGTGCAGCCAACAATCTTACTGAACAATGGAATGGAGATTGGATGGAAAATGGCAGTTTCTTGATGATCATCAAAGAATTAGTATGTCCCAGTTATGTTAAAATTGCATTTAACATTAGCAAGAAAGATGAACTATCTTTTAAATTTTGAAATCAGAAAATTAGTTAAGATTTTACACATTTTTATCATGAAAACTCTTAAGAAACTGAGAATAGATGAAAACTCCCTGTCATAGTTACTAAAAGACATTTTATATTTCTTTAGCTAGAGGAATAAAAAATTTAAATATTTAAAATAAATACAAATCTTAACTAAGAATAAATTTAATGAAAGACATGTGATGCCTTTTAAAGTAATATTAAAACTAATTGGAACAGTATTAGAAAGCATATAAATAAAGCCATGCACAATAATGCAATGTCTAAAATGGTAGGTATCTTAATTATCTCTAAATTATCTAAAAATGTAGTGGAATATCATTAAAAGCCCAAAAAAGCTGTTCCATCTGAATTGCGAATTTTATTCTTAATTTTAATAGTAGCACAAAAGACAAACGTATAGCCAAAATACTTTGCAGATATAGAATAAGTATTATCATAATACTATACTGTTTACACGGAGGGTAGACCAAAGCATAAATATAAACTGTACATATCATGGTGGGAAATTACAGATCAGTGAGTAGGAACAGGACAGTGAGTAGGAAGAGGAAAATAAATTGCATATACAAACATAATTTTAAATATACCTATATAATTTTACTATTGATAGAAAAACAAAACCACAATGAGAAACCAACTCATACACAGAAGTTGGAAACAAAATTCTGTGGAAATACTAAGTGTTAGTGAAGACATGGAGTCCAAGGACACCTCCTGGATAGCTGGTGGTTAACAAAAATTTATTTTAAAAGTTTAGAGGAAAATTTGTCACAAGAGGATACTAAGATTGAAAATCTGCATGCATTCTGGTAGTATGAATCCAGCTGTACAATTTAGGAAAATTCTCATGCTGTGCGCCTAAGGAGACAAGAAGAAATTTCATATAAGCATAGTTTGCAAAGCATAAACATGGAAACAATATAAATGTCAGTAAATAGGAAAATGAAAAAAATGAAGTGTGCACCCTGGAATAAAAAGGATATACATAAAGTGAAGCTATATGAAGAAGAAATACATGCATCAGTATAGACAAGAATTTTAGACCACAATATACTGCAAAGAAAAACAATACATGCAGTATGATACTCGCTGCATAATTTTAAAAATCAACAGGACAATAGTATATATTGCTGTATAACATGTATTTTCATATAATGCCAAGTTCACATGAAGTAGCTTGAAATGATAAACAATAAATTCATAATGGCTTCCTTCAGATACAAGCGTAAGAGATGTGTCAGGGTAGAGGATTTGACTATATTTTTAATATTTTACCACTTAAGCCTGTTAGTAAGTACCTAGACTTTTTTCTTTGCCATTTTTGTATGTCTGAATGTTTTTACACCAAAAACATTTCTTTTTATGGATATTCAAAAATATTTAATTGACAAAATTATATGTATTATGTATAACATGTTTTGAAATATGTATACACTAGGGAATGACTAAATCTGATTAACATATGCATTGGTGTACTTATAATTTTTTTTGTGGTGAGAATACTTCAAATTCATCACCTAGCAATATTTAAGAATACAATACATTATTATTAACTATAGTCACCATATTGTTAAATGGACTTACTGCTCTTATGTAACTGAAATCTGTTACTATTTGACCAACATCTTTCAAACCTTTGGCTCCATCCCAAACTCCTATTCTGTAACCACCATCTTCCTCTTTGTTTCTACAAGTCCAACTTCTTTAGATTTCATATATAAGTGAGGTCATGTACTATTTGTCTTTCAGTGCCCAGCTTATGTCACTTAACATAATGACCTCCAGATTCATCTGTTTTCTCAAATGACAGGATTTTTCTGTTCTTTAGGGCTACATAGCATTATGTTATGTATATATAGACCACATTTTCTTTATTACATTGAATGGCACTTAAGTTGTTTCTGTATCTATGGCACTTAAGTTGTTTCTGTATCTTGGCTGTTGTGAGTACATCTGCAAAGAAGATGGGAATACAGGTATCTCTGACGTACTGATTTCAGTTTCTTTGTATATGTACCCAGAAGTAGTACTGCAGGATCATATGGGATTTCTGTTTAATTTTTTGAGGAAACTCCATACTGTTTTTCATGATGACTACAGTAATTTACATTCCCATCAAAAATGCATGAGGATTCTCTTTTTTCCCCATATTCTTACCAACACTTTATCCTTTGTCTTTTTGGTAATAGCTATTCTTTTTTTTTTTTTTTCTTTTTTTTGAGACAGAGTTTCACTCTTGTTACCCAGGCTGGAGTGCAATGGCACAATCTCGGCTCACCGCAACCTCTGCCTCCTGGGTTCAGGCAGTTCTCCTGCCTCAGCCTCCTGAGTAGCTGGGATTACAGGCATGCGCCACCATGCCCAGCTAATTTTTTGTATTTTTAGTAGAGACGTAGAGACGGGGTTTCACCATATTGACCAGGATGGTCTTGATTTCTTGACCTCATGATCCACCTGCCTTGGCCTCCCAAAATGTGGTAATAGCTATTCTAACAGGTGTGAAATGATAGCTCGTTGTGGTTCTAATTTTCATTTCCCTAGTGATTAGTTATATTGAACATTTTTTAATGTACCTGTTGGTCAATTTGTATGCCTTCCTTTGAAAAATGTCTATTTTTATCCTTTGCCCATTTTTAAATTGGGTTTCTTGTTTACTTGCTATTGAATTGAGTTGGATGTTATATATGTTGGATGTTAACTTATTTTCAGATGAATAGTTTGCAGATTATTCTGTAGGTGTGTATGGGTTGTCTCTCTGTTGCTTGTTTCCTTTGCTGTACAGAAGCTTTTATTTTGATATAATCTCATTTGCCTGTTTTTGTTTGTGCTTTTGGGTTATATCTAAAAAAATTATTGCCCAGACCAATGTCAGGAAGATTTTCCCCTGTTTTCTTTTAGTAGTTTTATAGTCTCTGGCTTTACACTTCAGTCTTTAATCTATTTTAAGTTGGTTTTTCATATATGGCCCAATTTCATTCTTCTGCATGCAAAAATTCAGTTTTCTCAACATTTATTAATGAAACTGTTTTTTCCCCATTGTACATTCTTGGTGCATTTTGTTAAAAATCACTGGGCCTTAAATGCATGAATTTCTGTATTTTCTATTCTATTTCATTTGCCTTCATAGTTGTTTTTATGCCAATACTCTGCTGTTTTGATTACTATAGTTTTGTAGTATATTATAAAGTCATGTCATGTGATACCTCCAGCTTCGTTCTTTGTGCTCAAGATTGCTTTGGCTCTTTGGGGTCTTTTATTGCCCCATATGAATTCTAGATTTGATTTTTTTTAATATCTGTGAGAAATGTCATTGAAATTTTGATAGGTGTTGCATTAAATATGTGTAGATTACTTTGGGTATATGAATATTTTAGCAACATTTTTCTAATCGATGGACATGGGTTATTTTTCCATTTATTTGTGCTCTTTAACATCTTTTATCAATATTTTATAGTTTTCAGTATATAGATCTTTTACCTCTTTGGTTAAATTTATTCCTAAGAATTTTATTATTTTTATAACTATTTTAAATGTTTTCTTTTTCAGAGAGTTTTAGTGTATAGACACGCTACTGGTTTTGTATGTTTATTTTCTACCCTGAAACTTTATTGAATTTATTTATTCTAACAGTTTTTCAGTGAAGTCTTCAGTTTTCTTTCTGTAAGATGATGTTGTTTGCAAACAGGAACTTAAATTGTTACTACCCAGTTTGGATGTTCATTGGTATTCTTATAGAATATTTTATTTTTGTTGTTTTTTTTTCAAATTATGATTTGTTTTACAGTTACTTATACATATTCCTCTACTCTCCCCCAGTGAAAGATTCTGTAATCTTTCATTGGGTAGGAAAAATGCAAGTTCCTCAGGGCCTAGAGTAAAGTTACAAAAATAACCTAAAGTGTTTTATTTAAGAGTGGATTTCTTTAATTTTGCTAGGTTTTATTTTGTTCAATCAGTATAGCTATATTGAGATAGCTATAATCGTTATATAAATTATCTTAAAATAACTGATAGTCATATCCATGGCAAACCTTTGTAGATATTGGTCATCTTATTGGTTACTAAAGCCACCAGCAGCCTCTTTAGTTTCTGCAGATAGAGTGAACCCTGAAAGCAACCTGAGAAGAAATGACAGTTTATTATTGTTATTCTCCTCCTGACTCGAGCTCAAAAAATTTGAATTGTGTTAAAAACTACTCTATAATATGTTTTAATCATAAAAAATGCCTTGATTCAGCTTGTATCCTCTCTGCCAAATTATTTCTTAGAATTAATTGGAATCAAATAATGTTGCAATTTTTTTTAAAGAACTGCATAATATAATGCAGTTATCATTATATGAATTTGCTGAGAAAATAAAAGAGCACAAGTTCATGGGTAAATATATTCAAGAAACTTTGCCTTAAATAAAGACAAACTATTTATTGATTCTCAGAGGTTTAAAAAAATCGTTTTGATGCTATGAAAATGTAATCTCCACAATGGAAATCAGATCATTTAATTTTTTTTTGGCTTTTGTTGTTTTCTATTTATTTTTAATTTTAGGCATACCCTTTTAAAATCAAAACATTTTCCATAGAGTTTAGCTTGAGAAACAGTGATGTAACATGCTAAAAGGAGAGGGAGCTGTAGCTAGTCACACTGTAGCTAGTCACAGGTACTATTTTCTCCTCATTCCTCCCTTCCTGTTTAAGTCTCAGTCAACCTTCCATCCCCAATCTGCTTAAATGAAACATTGTACAGTAACCTTTAAGTCACCTAATCATATGAACTTTCCGGAGTCTTTATTCTCTTTGACTACTGTGTGTCTTTTTAAATTCTTAAACTTTAAAAAATTTATCTTTAATACCTTCCATTTTCTTTAACTTCGTTTTATTTTGTTTCTTAAAAGTGTGAAGATTGTATGCCTGTTTTAATAAATCAAGCAATAGAGACACAGGAGAAGTTCTGAAACATACTCTTTTCTGTACCTTTCATCATTATATCCCCCAAATTGATCAACATTCATGAATCAATAACTATCACTACTTAATTTTCTCTGTGCCCAAACAAAACTATAGAAACATATTTATAGATGCACAGATTATTTTTAAATTTAATATCTGTAAATATTGGATAAAAATATGTATGTATATTTAAACATACTTTTTAAATGTAACCCAATACCATTTGCTCACAGATCAAGAGAGATACTCATGGCCATCTAGTTCAAATGTTTTCATATAATATTTTATGTATATTATATACATAAAAAATTCCCAGTGTTTATGAATTCTCACCACATGTGTTTGCTTTGTTTATTATGCTGTTTCAAAGAGGAAAGTAGGAAGAAAAGAGCACCCTGAGGTCAGATTACCCATTGCTCCACTCTTTCGGACAATTTTTATTTCATTCTCCCATATTGCCTGGATGAGTGGGACTTCTGCTCTGGACTTTACCCTTTGCAAAGTCCTCCTCTCGCCCCACTTCAGCCATGCCTCCTTCTCTCTATGAGGTCAAACGTTTGCTCATCAAGGGGCTTGTCCCTTTATAGGCTACAGACTAGACTTTGCTCCAGGTATGAGGAACTCTGGAATTCCTCCAGGGCTTGTGTGCGTCCCTTCCCTGGGCTATCCTCCCAAAGGCAGAGATCTGGCCAAAAGATGGCTTTTTTTTTTTTTTTTCCTGATGAAGGGAAAGGTAGAGGAGGTGGGTTGATCTGAGATATGTCATTTGGGATGTTCAGACATATGTTTGACAGGCCCTATTGGAGGGATCTGGGGTTGGGAATAAAGGGGTAGACTGGCACAGTCTGGGAGCTTGGGAATAGGAGCAAGTCAGTCTTCCTGTACCACCATATTCTAGTGTGACCTTTAGGACCTTAGGAGATTATATTTTTCAAGATAGGAGAATGCAATATGTTTTAATAGTTAACAAATTTAATATATAACAGAAATACAATCTATCACATAAATAATTGCAGGAGGAGTATGAGGGTCTCCACCTATACTTGTACTTCAAGCCCTGAAAATCTTAGGGCAGAACTGTTAATGTTTCCAAGAGTGGATGAATTACTCGTCCTGATATTTGCATCCTTGTATAATCTCTTCCCCTTAAGTCTGGCCCGGCTCTTTAGTCATGGCACCGTGCTAGTTGCTGGACTAAGGCTTAAGAAGATCTGGCAGCCTGCACTTTTGCACTCCAGAGAAGCCAACCACCACGCTAAAGACACTACGCTGTGAGGAAACTCAACCTAACCTTAGGGAGAGGCCATGTAGAGGCTTCTATGTCATCTGCAGAGATATGCTGTCTTCAAGAAGGAATTCAGCATTCAGCAAGGAGTGCAGTCAACTGAAAGCCACTAGCTGAAGGTCCTTCAGGCTAACTCAGTTTTCTAACTGAGGCAGCCATGCTTTTCTTAGACCCCAACCAGTGGCTAAGCAGAGTGGGCTTCTAGGTTCTGGTGATCCCTGCCAAACAGACAATTTTACTTTAGAGCCACACTTGAGTTGATCAACATTCTGTCAGATCTGAATAGCCATCAAAAGTTATCTTTGTACAATTCGATTTCCTACCCTCTTTGCTTTCATAGGTGCCAAACTTTTGTCATAGTCTGAAGGCATTCTCTGTCCAATTCTTCTTCCCTTCTCTTTTATCTTTCATAGGCATTACACCTTCCCTTGAAAAACTGCTTGCAATCCTAATTCCATTTTAGCATTTTCTTCATGGAGGACCCAACTGACACAGTAACTGAGGAATGAGCCAACAACAAGAACCTAGGACTCAAACAAGTGACACTAGTTCAGTGGTCCCAGCCAGTCTCCAGCTGTTCAAACCACCCCCACTAATGCCACACAGAGCAATGACAAGCTGTCTCTGCCAAGCCCTGCCTGAACTGTTGAATTCTGAGAAATAACAATCACAATTGTTTAAGGCTCATAAGTTTTGGGGGTAGTTTGTAGTAATAGATAACTTGAAACAGAAATTGTTATTTGGAGTGAGTGACATCATAATGAAATAATCATCTAAAACCTATGGTACTGGGTTGATTTATAACTATTTAGATAGATGGTATGTGGGCCTTCATTTGTACTTTTTCCCTAGGCCATTCAAAAGTTATAAGTGACCCAGTCATTGGTTCTCATGAAACTTTCTTATTTCTTTTCTTTCCTTTGACTTGAATATTCTTATCAACTTTCTCCTGTTTGTTTTTGTCAGCAATGTAAGTCTCTTTCAAAGATTAGCTTTTGTACTTCTTGATCAACATTGCCATTGGGAGGGACTATGAGGCAGGGGTGGCAGCTTTCCCTGATTACATCTTCCAAAGGTTTATCAGTTGTTACTGAGAGGGTGATATAAAATATTAGATAAAAATATTAAATTTGTGCCTAAAATATCCAAAGTCAGACTGTAAGATGTACATATAAAGTAATCAAAAGGTGACAAATTTTCTTTTATGTTTATATATTTTTCTACCTACCAAAGGTTCAGATCCACCTCATTTGCCTAGTTCAGCCCTAGACTAGTTTCCACTCATATGGAAACTTTCTTCATTAAGTTTATATATTCTCGTATGTGAGTGTCCCATTGTGACTTTTTTTATTATTTGAGCCATACACCTATATGTATGCCCGGTTTGACTTTGCAAACATTTATTTTTATTTTACTGCATTTAAAAAACTATTGCAATTCTCTTATAAGAGGCTGGATCCTATAAGGGAATCCAGATCACAGCCTTTGGAGGCATGTGAGGTAGGCTCTGTCATCACTTTCTCTCCCAAATGTCTGAGAGTTGCATAGCGCATTCTACATCTCATGTGTTTGCATAAAAATTGAAATTTTTTTCTACAATGTTATCTATCTTTTGTGAAAAAATTATGTACAAATATATTAGGAGTGTTTTAGTAGTATTTTACCAGAATTTCCCCAGCCTCTGAAAGACTATTACGTCTTTACAGTTTATTATTCAAGTGTAGAGACAGAATTTATTGTCACCTATGGTATGTAATTCCAAACACAAGTTATTATCAGCATGATGACTTCTTCATTCAGAGGAACACTGGAATTTTCCCACCAACAACAATAGAAATTAATGGGCATAAACAAACATTTTGAACCAATTATAATCCTATAGTGAAATGTGTGTGAGTGTGTGTATAAATAGATAGGCAGAGATAGATAGTTACTTCCCTGGTCCTGTAATGGAAAATAGGTATCTAATTTTTCCACTCCTTTGAATTAATATGTTGATTTTTTTTAAAAAAACACAAAGGATATCTAACAGGGATAACAGATTAAAGCATTACCACTAAGAAACTTTTTTATAAAACTCAAAATATATTGAATTCCCAATAAGTGTTGACATTGCTGATATTGCTTATTAATTTTGAATTCTTAAAACAGGCTAGTATTTTGAATTACATTCTTTTTTTTCTTTGCAATTAAGAAGATAGAAGCTTAAGCTTACAGACATTGAGTGGCACACTCATCAACATCCAGTTTGTAATCATCAGCACCAGGATTCAAATCTGGTCTCTTTCATTCTGAATTTCATGTTTCTTTTTATTTATTTTAGCCTTGAAATTTTAAATTAAATTAATATATCTATTTAGCTAGTCGTTTAGCATCATGAGGAAATGAAAAACATTCCCTAGTACATATTGATGTATAATATCCATTATGTATTATATATGATAAATATGCAGGGGTGGACCAACATCTGTATATAACATAATGAAATAAACAGATTCATAGGAACAGTTTTCTTATTAGAGGAGATATTATTGGAAAGTATGAGAAAAAATAGCACTAAATAACGGAGGCTTATTAAGGAGGGAAATCGTACAAAGAGGCAGCAATAGGAGCGGCAAATTGTGAGGAGGCTAAAACTGCATCCGCCTCTTATTAACTAGAGCCATTTTATGGGGTTTACTGCCACAGTTTTGTTTCTTATACCTACGCAGTAAATTTTCCTATAGTAGCACTATGTTGTAACAAAAGTACATAATGCAATATTAAGGTTATATTTATAATTGCCATAAAACATCTTTAATGTAGGTATCCAACATTCCTCCTCCTCCAAATATTCTATAGAATACAATAAATTAGGGAGAAAAAAAGTGTCAGTGAGTGCCGCAATCTAGGCAAAGATAGAATCACCATCCTGGAGAAGAAAATTTATTGACCCCAAATTTAACATAGGTAAAACGCACAAATATGTAGGAAGCAGAAGAAACCCCAGATGAACCCTAAGACTGTACTTGAAAACTTTAGCATTCACCAAAATTACTTGGAGGGATTGTTAGAACAGATCACTAGGCCTCACCTCCAGGGATACTGATTTAATAGTTTTCAAGTAGGAACCATTGATTTCCATTTTATTGAAAGGTACCAGGTAATGCTGATACTGAAGTTGATTCTGCTGGTCTTGGGGCCAGTCTTAGAGAACTAAATTCAACATGGGAAGTAAGAGCTGGGAGTCATGCCAAGCTGTGGGAACACCTGAAGAAAATACTCAGGTAGCATTCTTTAAGCAGAAAATATAATGTGTGATGTCAAATATGTATCTATCCACTTTGGAACTTATTCCTAGCTTATACTGAGCCTAGATGTTATACTGGGTACACTGCTGTAATTAGCTTGTAAGGAGAGTATTGCTAGAGGGCATCATTGAACCAAAGAGGAATCTATTGTATTGTCTTCAGGAAAGGTACCGAGTTTAGTTGCTAGAAAGGGAATGTCTGAGGTTTCTAAATTAAAAGGAAGATGTATAATTTATTAAAATCTTATGGAGAGAGGGAGAGAGACTAAATTAGGAATTCATGGGATTGCTAATTGAGGTGAGCAAAGGACATAGTTGGAGTTTAATCAAAAGTAGCAAAGGTTTCTATATATTTTTGACTCCTAGTTGCCCTAATAATGGGGCTTGCGAAATTATTATGACACATGCAAATGAATAATATAGTAACTAGGATTAGGTTTGGGAGATTTCTATGAAGGCTTTTTGAAGGGATTTATGATGTATAAGTGATGACATTTGAGTTATATATAAGACAGTAAATTTCAACATACACATTTGAGAGAGCCTCTGGATACTACTAACTTATAGCTTCTTGAGGTAACTCTTGAAATCAGTGGAGATAATAAATCATGTAGTTGCATATATACATTGTTAAACTTGCATCATGTCTAAATGGAAAACAGGAATCTGGGATGAGACAATGTAAGTATGCATTACTGTGGAGATCTGGAACTGGGACAATTAAAGCAGCTGTTATTTATCTCTCTCTCTCTCTCTTTTTTTTGTCACTATAGAATTTTGGCCTTAGAAAGTAATATAAGGAGATAAGAAGTCAATGACAATTAAACCAGAAAAAGAATAGAGCTCTAGCATATTTTAAAAATATTTATATCAAATACAGAAAACAAATACTTGTTACAGAAATAAAACTCTATGCCATTATCACATTTGTATTTGATTCCTTCCCTTATCTATTGAAGTCTATAGATCTTTAAATTAGCCATGTGAAAGAAACAATATAAAATTCCAAGTTTTTCATGTTGAAACATCTGGGTCGTTGCTTTAAATAGAGGTCTACAGAATCTCTCACATAGTTCTAGAAATACTGCCAGTACTGGGCAATCAATTACTATCCTCTGTAAAAAGAACTAACCAAAAAAAACGAATTAAAGCTTACAATATTTTATTTATACATATACTTAAAAACTTAGCAGCCTACATTGGTGAAATATCTAAGAAACATGAGATAAAATATAATGACTAAATATACAGCATGTTACTGCATATATTAAAGCAACAACAACAAAACGTTTACATGTATATTAGGACTCAGAAGATAGTCTTTCTGTATTTTTTTAACAAAGTCTTCAATAGTCTACAAAACCCACAAAGTAATAAAATTAAAAAATAATAAAGGTAGTATACAGTACATTACATAATATAAAATTAGTCAATTAAAAGCCAACATTAAGATTCATCCTGCTCTCAAGTAAAAAAGCAGAGATGAAAAGTCAAAGAAGAGAGGCTCCAATATCCAATATTTTTAGGAGATAACAGAGCTGTAGTATGTGATTATCTTTTGTGAAGATTAACCAGTTCTAGTTAATCTAGTTCTAGTGAAGATTAACCAATTCATGATTAATAATGAATCAAACATGATGATGATACCAAAATAAGAGAAAGATACTGGAGGAAAAGGAAATTTATAACCAATTTTACATACGAAAATTGAAGCACATGTGTTTGTAAATAAATGAACATTTAATTGTTTGTATTAATAAGTGATAATACATAAATAAGCAGGATTAATCCTAAGAATGAAAAAGTTGTTTAATATTAGTAAATCTGTAAAGTCTCACATTTTTAATAGTATCCCTAATAAAGTGAAGAAAATAACAAATATATACAAGATCATAAACCCCACAATATCTAAAACAAGTCTAGAAGTTCTTGGTAATGCAGTAAGACAATAAAGAAGTATAATAGTTTTAACTGTTGTAAAGAATATTATAAAACTATCATTATTTGCAAATAATACACTGAATTAAATCTCTTAGAAATAAAGTTCAGTAGGATGCTTAATTATAAAAGATTTATGGGAAAGTTTTTAATGTTTGTATATGGTAGAGTATAAAATTAAACAGAAAATTCTTCCATTTAAGAATTTACTATAAACTAATATACCTTGAAATAATTTTATAAATAAATATGTAGGATTCAAATGATTTTGTTTTTTAAAGCACAAAAACTCATATAGTCAGAAAATAGGTCTTGATGATTAAATGTTGTATGATACTGTAATCTTTTCTTCCAATAAATATATGTGTTTAGCATAATGACAAAGTTCCATTATTTTCTGGAGGAGCTGTTCTGCAAAGTTATTTTAAAGTTCATTTGGAAGGAGAAATCAGAAAATACCAACCAATGGTAACAGTAAATAGAGGAAGTGGGAATATTATGGCCTGAATGTTTGTGCCCTCCTCCCCAATTCATATGTTGAAGCTTTAATCCCCAGTGAGATGGTATTTGGAAATGGAATCTTTGGGAAGTAACTAAGGTTAGATTAAATCACAAAGGTAAAGCCCTCATGATGGGAGGAGAGCCTACATAGGAAGAAGTATCCTAGCACTGTCTCGATCCTCCTGCCCACACAACAAGGAAAACACACAAAAATAGACATATTGGTTAGTGGAAATGATTAAGGAAATATTGGCAAATGGATACTACAGAGTCATTAAAAGCCCCCACATGGAGAATGGCCTCAGCAACATGGAATAGGAGGCTACTGACTCTCCCTCTACCCATCAACACACCAAATAAAAATCAAGTAAAAATCTACACACCGATCAATTACTTCTGAGAGAAAGAAGCTGAGAAAATCCTCATGTTGGATTGTTTTGTTGTTTTTTTAATCTCTGATGGACTGGAAAATGTTCTTTGTTGAAGATGTTGAGCCAGACCAAGAAATATCTAGGCCTCTCAGAAACATGGCAAAGAGAACAAGAGGGATGAGAAAGCAGAGGTCAGAGCCTAGGCAGGGTACTGCACAATGCCCTTCTCCGGGCATCTGGGAATGAGTGCCAAACAGGTGACCTTGCCAGAAAGGCCACTGTTTGAGTGACAGAGATCCTTGCTACATCCGGTTTCCGGCTGCTTCTCCAACCCCTGTGTTGTGGTGTGGCCACATTTTTCAATAATAGCAAAGGGTGAGAGGAGTGAGAACCATCTTTGACATTGGTCTGCACCCCTCCTGAAGGTGGACAAGCTCCTGGGAGGCTTTTGTCCGTGAGTGTGGTGTGGTCTGAGGAAAACATTCATAATGAATAGGTTGCTAAAGCTGAGGCACACTCAGGCACAAATCTTACTTCAGCACCATTCCAGTTAGGAAGGAATTCCAAACACCCAGCTTCCCTCTGAAGGGACAATGGTTTGAGCCACACATATAGCACTCTAATCATAAGTTTCCTTGCAATTTGGCTCTTAATCCACCTACCTTGGAAGTAGAATGGATTAAGCATACCTGAATCTTCCTGGAACACAAAACAATGTCGCAGTTTTATATAGGGTGATCACACTTCCAGGGACTTCTCTCAAGATTGAGGCAGAAAAGGGACTAAAACTCAAAGCTTCCAGTTTTACCCTAGAGATTTTTTTTTTCCCACAAACCTTTCAACTGCTGCTGCTTATAGATAAGCTCCTAACAAGTCTGCATTAGAGAGTTAACTGGGCTGACAAGCCATAGACCTGCAGGATTCTGAACAGGAGCTGTGCATATCCTAAACCTTTTCCCCTAGTTTATCCCATGGGTAAATCCAGGTCTACTGATTGCTCCTGGAAGGCATTGATACATGCATCAGTGCTCCAACTTTTATAGGTCCCACACCATATCCTAAACCTTCTAGCCTAGGAAATGGGAGAAACCAGGCATGTGTGATTCTCCCTCGATTACAGAAGAAAGAGATGATTTTTAATAAGCACACAAGCACTTCTGGGGCCTAAACCTCCTATAATCAGTGCATAGATGGGGCTAAAGTGCACGTTTCCCAGTTTTTTCCTGCAAGGGGCTTGCATGCCCAGTTTTCTAGCTGCTGGTTGAGGATTGAGCTTCTATCTAGCCTGCGTTTGGGAATTGATGGCATAGTCAAACAGTAGACCTTTGGAAGACTGAGAGTTTGGGTACTTCTTGAATGTTTTTTCCTGGCTTGTGCCAGTGATAAAGCCATGTCCATAGATTCTCCCTGGAAGCAAATAGATTGTGTATAGAACAGCTTGCACCTAAGGAATTGCCTCCTTACCCACCTAGATTCCACAGCTGATGGGGCTCTGCATGCCTGAGTTTCCCTGGATCACAAAATACAAAGAGGTGAACACATTCAAAGGACCCACTTACCGAAAATATTCTGCCAGAAACAAAGGGGATAGTAGGAAGGAAAATTGAGGCATTATTTACAGATCCTCTTCCAGGCTTAGTGTAGAGAAGGTGAAAGATTATCTTCTGTTGTCAGCTTCACCCTGAGGATAGAAGAATCTAAAACATCTAACACCCCAACTTTTCCAGCTGCCTCTAGAGACACTGGCTTATAGCTTACCCATTCTGAGGTACTGACAAGAGTTGGCACAGGCACAATCTCATCTCCAGGTGGCCACTAAAAACAGAGTCAGCAGTTTAGACAAACACAAAGATTTGAGAGGCACTTGACTATCTCTGGCTAGACGGATTGGTGACCTAGTTCTTTTATAAGAGGCCAGTCTAAAAGGACTGAGGGATGCTATTGTCTTACCTAATAAACAGAAACCAACACAGAGAGTCAATAAAAATAAAGCAGGGAAATATATTCTAAATAAAACAAGAGAAATCTTTACATGCACAATAATGAAATGAAGATATATGATTTACCCAACAGAGAATTCAAAAGAATTCATAAAAATGCTCACTGAGGTTAGGTGACCAAAATATGAACAAACTTAGAATTTCAACAGAGACAAACAATAAAAAGTACCAAATGGAAATCATAGTACCGAAGAATATAATAACCCAAAGTTGAAAAATGTAATTCAGAGTAGATTAAGCAAAAGAAAAGATCAGTGAACTCAAACACACGTCATTGGGAATCATCCACTTAAAGGAACAAAAAAGACAGTGTAAGATTATGGGAAACTATCAAGTGAAACCATCAATGCATTATTAGAATTTTAGGAGAAGACATCAAAAAGGACCAAAAAGCGTATTCAAATAAATAATGGCACAACACTTCCCAAGACTGAGAAGGGAAATAGAAGTCCACATAAAAGAAGCTCAAAAGGTATTAAATAGGATGAATATAAAGAGACTCACTCTGAGACACAGTATATTAAATTATCAACATTAAAGGAGAAAATTTAGAAAACAGCAAGGGAACAACTTGTTATATACAAGGAAACTTCCATCAGACTAAAAATGGATTTTTCAGAAAAAACATTGCAAGTCATAAAGAAGTGGTTTGATATATTCAAAATATTGAAAAACAAACCTTGCCTGTCAGGATTAATATGCCAGGCAATTCTGTGTTTCAGAGATGAAGAGGTGATAAAGACTTTCTCAGACAAATAAAAGCTAAGGGAATTTATTCTCACTAGAACATCTTGATAAAAAGTGTAAATTTTTTCAAACTGAAGGAAAAGGATGAAAATTTTTAGAAGAAAATGTGAATGTATAAAACTCACTAATATAAGTAAATACATTGTTAAATTTAAAACATTCTAATACTATAATGGCAATGTGTAAGTTAACCTCATCTCTAGGATGAAAGCTAAAAGGAAAACCTATTAGAAAAATCTCTAGCTATATATCTTTTTGAGGGATGCAAATCATAAAAGAATTTAAATTGTGACATCAAAAACATAAAATGCTGGGGGTTATGGGTAGAAAATGTATAGAGTTTGTATATGCAAAGTTAGATTTTTTAATAGCCTGTTACAAGTATGAAGTGTTTTATGTAAGCCTCAGGGTAACCACAAAGCAAAAGCTATAGTAGATACTAAAGATAAAAAAATGTGTCAGAGCATTTCATTATAGAGAACCAATAAGCCAAAAAGAAATCAAGAGAGAAAGAAAGGAACAAAAGATGTATAAAACAAGTAGAAAAAATTTTTAAAAAGTCATTAGTAAATCATTACCTGTATCAATAATTAAATGTAAATGGATTAAAATTTGCAATATAAAAATATAGAGTGGGTTAATGAATAAAAAATCAAGACTCAACAATGTTCTGCCTTAGAGAGCCACTTCACCTTTAACAACAAATAAACTAAAGGGATGAAAAAATACATGCTATGCAATGGAAAAGAGAGCACAGGTAGCTAAACTTACATTAGACAACATAAGCTTTAGGTAAAAAAACTGTCACAAGAGACAAAGACCATTATATAATAATAAAGTGAATTATACTAATAAAGTCATCAACAAGATATAACCATTGTGTTATATCTAAATTATATCTAATTTATATATTATATATATAATGTAATATGTATACTATAAAATAATATATGTATTATATATATTTATATATATATAATAATATACTATAAAATAATATAGTGTATATATTATATATATTTATATTATATTATATATATTATATATACTATAAAATATAGTATATATATTATAATATATAAATTAGTATATATATTATATAATTATATATTACAATATAATATATATAATATAAAATATATATTATATATAACATAATATATATATATATTAATTATATCTAATAAATTATAGGGGATCAACATCCTACTTTTGGCAATGGCATATAATTCTAACAGAAAATCAATACAGAAACATTGAAGTTAAACTACACTTTATACCATACGGACCTACCAACACATGTAGGACATTGCACCCAACAGCAAAATAACACACATTCTTCTCATGTGCACATGGGTGATTCTTCAGAAAAGATCATATGTTAAGCCACAAAACAAGTCTCAAGAAATTTATCTGTTAAATATCTTTATCAACCAAAATGGGATAACACTAGAAATCAGTAATAGGAGGAATCAGAAAAGTTCACAAATATATGGAAATGACAGATACTTTTGAACAACTATTGAGTCAAAGAAGAAAGTAATAGGGAAAATTACTTTCTTGAAAAATATCTTGAAACAAACATACATGGAAACACCACATATCACCTTAGGCAATGTTGCAAAAACAGTGTTAAAAGAGAATTTTATAGTGACAGTCATGAGCATCAAAAAAGAAGAATGATCTCAAATGAGCAATCTAACATTATACCTCAAAGAACTAGGAAGAATGAACTAAGCAAAAGATTAGCAGAAGGAGGAAAATAGCAAAGATCCGAGCAGAAATAAATGAAACAGGGATTAGAAAAACAATGTAAAAGATTAATTGAACTAACAATTGGTTTCTTAGAAAGATAAGCAAAATTAATAGACTGTTACCTAGCCTAAGAAAAAAAAAGAAGGCCTAAATAAATCAAAATTGAAAGAAGAGATATAATGGCTGATACTACAGAAATACAAAGGACCATCAGAGACTACTATGAACATGATATGCCAACAAATTGGATAACCTAGAATAAATGGATACATTTCTAGAAACATTTAGCCTTTTAAAAAACTGAATCATGAAGAAACTGAAAATCTGCGGAGACCAATACTGACTAAGAAGATTGAATTAGTAATAAAAATCCCCTATTAAAGAAAATCCGAGGAATGTGTGTCTTCATTCTACTAAATATTTAAGAAAGACCTAATATCAGTGCTCTTAAAACTAATCCACAGTACGTAGGAGGAAACATTTTCAAACTAACTTTATAAGGCTAACATTCTGATACCAAAACTAGACACGGACACTAAAAGAAAAAATTACAGGCTGGTATCTCTGATGAATATATAGATGTAAAAATCCTCAACAAAATATTAGCCACTTATATCCCACAACACTTTAAAAGGATTATTTACCATGATCACGTGGGACTTAACCCTGAAATGTAATTGTATTTCAACAGATGCAAATAAAAATTGATTTACTTCACTAATAAAATGAAGGACAAAACCCATGTGATTATCCGAATATATGTAGAAACATTTTAAGAAAATCAATATCATTTCAAGAGAAAAATCTTTCTGTAAGTTATATATAGAAGGAATGTTTGTAAACTCAATAAAGGCTGTATATGACAAGACAGCTAAAATCATGATTAGTGTTAAAAGGTTGAAAGCTTTTTCTCTGAGATCACGAACAAGACAAGAATTTCCACTCTCATCACTTCTATTCAACATAATAGTGGAAGTGCTAACCATAGTAATTAGGCAAAAAATTAAAAAAGTATCCAAATATAAAAGGAGGAAGTCAAATTGTTTCTATTTACTGATGACATGGTCTTATATTAAAAAAAAAAAAAAAAAACTGTAAAGACTCCACCAAAAAAAAAAACAACTTATAAATGAATTCAGTAAAGTTGTAGATAGAAAATCAACCTGCAAAAATAAGTAGCATTCCTGTATGCTAATAATAAACTATCTCGAAATGAATAAAATAATCCCATTTACACTGGTGAAAAAATATACACAGATGTATATTTAACCAAAAGTAAAAGATTTGTACACTGACAACTATAAAAGTTATTAAGGGAAAACAAGGAAGATGCAAATAAATGGAAAGGTATCCTATGTCCATAGATTAAAGAAAAGAATATTGAGCTGGGCACGGTGGCTCATGCCTGTAATCCCAGCACTTTGGGAGGCGAGGCATGCAGATCACAAGGTCAAGAAATCAAGGTCATCCTGGCCAACATAGTGAAACCCCGTCTCTACTAAAAAAATACAAAAAAAAAAAAAAAAAATTAGCTCGGCATGGTGGTGCGTGCCTGTAGTCCCAGCTACTGGGAGGCTGAGACAGGAGAATTGCTTGAACCTGGGAGGCGGAGGTTGCAGTGAGCTGAGATTGCGCCACTGCACTCCAGCCTGGCACCTGGTAACAGAGTGAGACTCTGTCCCCCCCCCCCCAAAAAAAAAATAATTGTTAAAATGTTCGGAGTACTCTAAGCCATCTACAGATTCAATGCAATACCAAACAAAATTTAAATGTCATTCTTCACAGAAATAGTTAAACTAATTCTGAAATTCATATGGAACCACAAAAGACCCAAAATAGCCAAAACAAAAATAGTCTTTTTGTCCTGAGCAAAAAGGACAAAGCTGGAGGCATCTACTGCCTAACTAAAATATTATAGTAATAAAAACAGCATAGTACTGGCTTGTAAACAGACTCACAGACCAATGGAACAGAGTAAAGAGCCGTGAAATAAATCTACACATTTAAGTTAAGTTGATTTTTGACGAGGTTGCCAAGAACACACAGTGGGAAAAAAGGATAGTCTCCTCAATAAATGGTATTTGGAAAACTGTGTATCAATATGCAGAAAAATGAAATTGGACTGTTAGCTCACACCATACACAAAAATAAATTCAAAATTGATTACAGGCTTAACCATAAGACATTAAACTGTAAAACTAATAAAACATAGGAGAAATGTTCTTCATTTCTTCATTCCCTTGGTTTGGGCAATGATTTATTTAAATATGACTCCCAAAGCCAGGCACCAAAAGCAAACATAGGCAAGTGAGATTATATCCAACTAAAAAGCTGCTGCACAGCAAAGGAAATAATTAACAGAGCAAGAGATGACTATGAGATGGGCAAATATTTGCAAATTATAATCTGATAAGGGATTTAGTATACAAAAATAAATATAATGGACTCAATAACAAGACTTCATGTAACCTGATTTTAAAAATGGGCAAAGGAACAGAATAGACATTTCTCAGAAGACCTCCAAATGACCAATTGTCACGTAAAACAATTCTCAACATCTCTAATCAGGAAAATGAAAATTAAAGCCACAATGGAATATCACCTCATATCTGTTTAAATCTTATCAAAAATATAAAAGATAACATGTTGGCAAGGATCTAGGGAAAAGGGAATTTTTGTACACTGCTTTGGGGAATGTAAATTAGTGCAGTCATTATCAAAAGACAGTATGGAATTTCCTCAATTCAACTACTAGGTTTATATACAGGATTAAAGTGAAATCATTATGTTGGAAATATGTCTGTACTCCCATATTTATTGTGGAATTATTCACAATAGCCAAGATACTAAATTAACCTAAGTCTTTATCAACAGATGAATGGAAAAAGAACACAGGGTGTGTATATACCCAATGGAACACTATTCAGCCTTAGCAAAGAAAGAAGTTCTATCATTTGAGACAACCTGAATAATGCTGAAGGACATTATGCTAATTGAAAGAAGCCATTCACAGAAAGACAAATACTACATGATCTCACTTATATGTGGTACTCCAAAATGTTTTACTCATAGAAGAGTGGTTAATAGAGGCTGGAGCATGGCAGAAGAGAAGTGGAGATGTTTGTTGAAGGGTACAAAGCTTCAGTTAGACAGCAGGGATAAGTTGCAGTGATCTATTGGGCAACGTGATGAGTGGTTAATAATGTGTTGCATATTTCAAAATTGCTATAAAAATAGATTTTAGATGTCCTTACTGTATCGTTTCTCAGCCTTTTGGGTAAGATCAAGTGTAAATGTCCTTAATGTAAAGAAATAAGTATATGAGGTGATGAACATATTAATTAGCCTGATGTAATCATTTCACAATGTATTTCATTATCATAACCTCATATTTTATTCTATACATATATATGTTGTGTCAGTTGAAAATATGACCAACAGTTCAGAAAATTCCTCAAAGATTTCAAGATATGAAATTTCCATAAATATAAAGAGAATGGAAATGAATTTTGAAATAGGACACGTTATATGCATCAGCTTTACTTAGTGTTCTGTGTGTTGCTATGTTCATTCAGGATATATCTTGGAAGAATTTTTACTAATGAAACCTTAATTTCAAAGTTAACAATTTAGTTCGCTTAACTAAAACTAATGTACTAACATTTTAGTTTAGCAAAACTAAACTAGTTTGCTTCTTTTTAGTTTGATCCACCGATGAAATTTCTTCTTAAAGGCCGTTTAGGTACTTGCTATGATGTATATGTGGTGGAAAGTCTGCTAGTATCTACCTGAGATGAATAAAATAACATAGGCGTTACATGCAAGTTATGTAATATCACATTTTGTCACTGCATTCTAATACATGGCTAAATGAGCTCATCTGTAAGGCACCTGCTTCCTGTAACATTTTGTGATTGTCTTGTATTCTTTTTTCTGGCTCTGTTTCTTACGAGTCCTCCCTGCTTTCTCTGAGGCACTGCAAACGAAAAGGATACAGAGTAGAAGTGGTGCCACATTCTTCCCTTATACCTGGTAGCCACCAAATGATATAGCTAGTGAGATCATTTCCTCACTGGAGTTTGTGATCAGCTGTTTGGCCTCTGGCTTTTCACAACTATCTGGGTTGTAATTCCTGTTTTGTTTACTTTGTTGAGAATCCATAGGTTCATAAAACTGCTTTCATAACAAACTTTGGAATTGAGGCCAAGATTAGGAAAGCCACCATGCTTGAGATGTTCAGGGAGTTGTGAAATATAATTTCATGATCAACTAATTATGTGTAGTGTTCAGTGTAAACATTTTAAGCTTGATATTTTAAGGGGATCCCTTAAAGAACTTTATTCAAAGATCCAAAAAAAAAGATGCAAAATATTCTTTTAAGGTTTTTAACAAAGAGCATATTGCCATTTTTACAACTGCTTGCTTTGCTAATGTCATACAAATTGTATATTGTTTTGGAGCTTGTAAATATGTTTTGACATATTTTCTGTGGATCACTGAATATATCATACTTTCAGAAAAGGAAAGAAAATGAATGGCCCTCTTAATTTTCCTTTGATTTGAGGTTCTGCTGAGATTCAAGTGATTTCAATGTGCAGCCGAGGTGGAAAAACATGATAAAGAGATATGTCTTAATTTTTCCCTCTAAGCCTCATTGCACCCTTGAAAATTTAGTTATGTTGCCAGTAAAATTCCAAATTGCTTGGAATCTCAAATTAACAATAATTTTCTGTCTTCCTCTTTTAGGACTAAGTTAAACAAGAAGAAAATAAGCACATATTTGGGATCGTGTGTGTGTGTGTATGTGTGTGTGTGTGAGAGAGAGAGAGAGAGAGAGAGAGAGAGAGAGAGAATGAATATCAACTTTTCAGGTAGTGTCCTCAGATAGTGCTTATTGGTGCCATATCTCTTTACCTGTTGCATCTGTGATGATCTCTCTTATTTATTTTATGATACTGAGATGGCTCAAATACTTCTAGACAACAATAATACTAAAAATAAAACTTTATTTATAGTAAACATATTCTTCTTGAGTATGGGGATGTACTATATTTAAAGAATGTTCTTTGAAATGATTGAAACAAAACAAGTATGGAAAATTTACAAATTCAGAGCTATCCTTTTTCTGAGTTTTTTTAGACAAAATTATGCGTAGCTTGTGCTTTGCATAAGGAGACAGATATTAGTGTATTACACTACTGTAGAAGAATTAGAAAAGTATTATCTTATTTAAATAACTCCAAATATTTGTCATATTTTATATATAACTGATAAAAAATAATGCTATAAGTACCGTATATATTATTAGAAATTAATATATTGTATGAAGTGATATTAGATTAAGGGCTACCTGTACACCACTGTGGTTTATTATAAACCTTTCCTGTGTGTCTTTATTTCATAGCTTTACAAGAAAATAAATTTAATAAGAAATACCCTGGGGATGTATCAAGATCTGGTTGATTCCTAGGTGACCTGGTCACCTGAATTTATATGAAACTACTGCTGTTCTCTCGGAATATGATTTGACATAAGATTTACAGCAAATGCTTTTTAAGGATTAAATGATAAAGTTAATACTAGCTATATTTTATAGACACTGTCAATTGAGTGTGTTAACAATGTTAACATTCCTTAACATTGACAGGTGGCTCAATCTTTGTGTGAAGACAAAGTAAATGTTGCTTTCTAATTAGAAAATTTCTAATTCATTTTACATTTTTCAGTAGAGAAAAAAATCATCTCAATAAAATGCAAACCCAAAACTTTCAGATGGCTTCAATCTTTTTCACTTACTAAATGAAAAATAAACATTCATCATTTGTCATAGTCAATCTTTCTACTTAGTCAAACTAGTCAGATCTTTCTACTTTAAAAAAATGGATACATGAAGTTAGAGACATAAAGGAATGTGTTGGAGGGTGAGAGGCAGGTGAGCCTCCTATCACCAAAAACATTGCAGTTTATTCAGAATGACATACAGGATAACCTATTTAAAGATAAGTTCTCTAAGAATACTAATTTTATGTTGTAACAAAATTGGTGATTCAGTTTGTTTGCCAGGGAAATACTACCTCTAGTTAATGTTGAATAATTCCAGGTTTTTTTAAATTGAATTAGTGTATGGCCAATTTCAAGTGTATTATTCAGCAACATCTAGCTTATTATTCAGTAACCTAAACATTCATTCTGTAACTTTTTCTCCTCTTTGCTTATTTTCCTTTCACATTATCTTCCTTCCACATTCACTTGTTGGTGCTACTTTTTTCCTGCCTGCCCTTTAAATGTAATAAAATGTCCTTTTATCTAAAATGATCTGGGTCTGTCAAAATAGATTTCCTCAGAAAGGATTTTCTTTTTCAGGTGTACCAAATTTATATCTTTCTCGTCTCTCCTGACATTCTTAAATTATGATCGTAAATTTTATCTTATTATTTTCATAAGAACGAATGATTCATAGAACAAGAATCCCAAGTGGGAAGAGGCTGTGTTTGGATGGTGTGGTTAGTTTATGCTTGCTTTTTCTTTATTTTACATGCAATGAATAGCCCTTTCAATTATAGCTGTAATTTTGAAATTAAGATCAGCCATAGTGTTTACTGGTTCTTAAAACATTACTCTTCTCTATGGTCCACCATACAACTTAGAATTGCTGCATGATATGTAAAAGGTTTGGGTCATTTTAAAAAATACTGTGTTTATTGATAATGTTTAAGCTTTTAAAGATTAAGATTCTTTTTTATTGGTGAATGTAGAATGGCAGTTTTACTACCTTGCCTCAAGGAAATATAAAAGGAGGTCCAATGTTAATTTTCTTGTCATCTTGTAATTATGTCCAGATATCCACACTTCATAATGGGTACCACCAAACACATTAAAAGGCAATATAAGGAGCATCAGATCCCACTATGGAACCTTAACCATTATTTTCTACCCTTTTTCTAATGAACTAAAAGAATTTGAGGGTCAGATGTCAATAGAAATGCATTATTCCTGTTAAGATTGATTCCTTTCCTTCCCCTGCCCTTCCCTCCCCTGCCCTCCCCTCCCTTCCCTCCCCTCCCTTCCCTTTCCTTCCCCCTTTCCCCCTTTCCCCCTTGCCCCCTTCCTCCCTTCCCCCCTTCCCCCTGCCCCCTTCCTCCCTTCCTCCCTTTCTCCCTTTCTCTCTTTCTTTCTTGGAGAATGGATGGAAGATTGTACCTTCCCATAAATACAAGGAGTCCAAAAGAAATGTGGTAGCTTACTTTTATTGGGTGATTACTCTGTTCTAGGGAATGACCTAGGCACATCATCCCACTTATTAACTCAGTCTCTTCTTACAATAACCTTCTGAGACAGGAGTTACTATTATCCCTGATTTAATACATACAAATTGAGGCACAGAAAAATATCTTGCACAAAGTTGCACATAGCTATTACATGTCAGAATCTGGTTTGAACTTTACATATTCTGTATCCAGATGCTTCACTCATGAAAAGTTATATTGCCTTTAACTGATACAGATTTGAATTATTGAAAGAAAGGAAGATTAGGGCACTGTTTCTTCAGTGGACATCTGCTTACATATCTGACTTGAGGATCTGTGCTCTGTGCATATTTAAGAAGAAAAAATTGAATTACAAAGCAATGAATAAAATGTATATTCTGCAGTTGTTGGGTAGCATGTTCTGTAAATATCTATTAAGTCCATTTGTTCTAGGGTAGAGTTTAAGTTCATTGTTTCTTTGTTGACTTTCCATCTTGAAGACCTGTCTAGAGCTGTCAGTGGAGTATTGAAGTCCTCCACTATTATCGTTTTGTTGTCTATCTCATTTCTCATAGATTTGGGATTTTCAATGTTAGGTGCATATAAAATTAGGATTGTAATATTTTCCTGTTGGACTAGTTCTTGTCATTATATAATGTCCCTCTTTGTTGTTTTTAACTGTTGTTGCTTTAAAGATTCTTTTGTCTGATATCACCATAGTTACTCCTGTTCACTTTTGGTGTCCATTTGCATGGAATATCTTTTCCCACTCATTTACCTTAAGTTTATGTGAGTTCTTATGTGTCAGGTGAGTCTCTTGATGACAGCAGATACATAGTTTGTGAATTCATATCCATTCTGTTATTCTGTGTCTTTTAAGTGGAGCATTTAGGCCATTTACATTCCATGTTAGTATTGAGATGTAAGGTACTAGTCAATTTATCATGCTATTTTTTGAATACCTTGTTTTTTTCATTGTGTTATAGTTTCATAGGACTTGTGAGATTTATGCTTTAAGGATATTTTATTTTGGTATATTGTGAGATTTGTTTACATTCTATTCATCAACACATGAAACATTCTCCATGAGAAACCATATGATAGGCCACAAAACAAGTCTCAACAAATTTAAGAAAATCAAAATTATAGCAAATACTCTCTCAGACCATAGTAGAATAAAATCTGAAATCAACTCAAAAAGGAACCCTCAAAACTATGCAAATATATGTAAATTGAATAAACTGCTCCTGAATGATCATTGGGTCAACAATGAAATCAAGATGGAAATTTAAAAACTCTTTAAACTGAATGGTAATAGTGACACAACTTATCAAAACCTCTAAGAAACAGCAAAAGTGGTGCTAAGAGGAAAGTTCATAGCATTAAATGCTTACATCAAAGAGTCTGAAAGAACACAAACAGACAATCTGAAGTCACATTTCAAGGGGCTACAGAAACAAGAATAAACCAATCCAAACCTAACAGAAGAAAAGAAATAACAAAGATCAGAGCAGAACTAAATTAAATTTTAAAAATACAAATGATAAATGAAGCAAAAAGTTGATTATTTGAAAATATAAAATTGATAGACCATTAGTTAGAATAACCAAGAAAAGAGGAGAGAAGATCCAAATAAGCTCAATTAGAAATGAAACGGGAGATATTACAAATGATGACATGGAAATACAAGAGATCATCCAAGGTTATGAACACTTTACATGCATACGCTAGAAAACTTAGAGGAGATGGATAAATTCCTGAAAATATGCAACCCTCCTATATTAAATCAAGAAGAAATAGGAACTCTGAACAGTCCAATAACAAGCAGCAAGTTTGAAATGATAATGGAAAAGTTACCAATCACAATAACAACAGCAGCAAAAACCACATCCAGGACCAGACAAATTCACAGCTGAATTCTATCAGACATTCAAACAATTTGTATCAATCCTATTGACACTATTCCATAAGACAGAGAAAGAGGGAATCCTCCTGAATAACTCTATAAACCCAGTATTGCCCTAATACCAAAACTAGGAAAAGATGTAACAAAAAAGAAAACTAAACACCACTATTCATGATGAACATAGATGCAAAAATCATCAAAAGAAAAAAAATACTAGCTAACTGAATCCAAAATGATAATCCACTGTGATCACATTGATTTCATGCCGGGGATTCAGGGATAGTTCAATAAAATCTGTAAATGTGATATACCACATAACCAGAATTAAAAATAAAAATCACATGATTATTTCAATAGACACAGAAAAAGCATTTGACAAAATCCAGCACCCTTTGTGATTAAAACCATCAGCAAAATTGACATAGAAGGGACATACCTTAATGTAATAAAAACCATCTATTACAAACCCACAGCCCACATTATACTAAGTGGGGAAAAGTTTGAGTGCATTCCTGGTAAGAACCAGAACAAGACAAGGATGGCCTCTTTTACCACTTCTATTCAACTTAGGACTGGGAGTTGTAGCCAGAGCAGTCAGACAAGAGAAAGGAAGAAAGGGTATCTAAATTGATAAATAGGAAGTCAAACTGTTCCTGTTTGCTGATGAGAGGATTGTATACCTAAAAAACCCTAAAGACTCATCCTAAAAGCTCTAGAGCTGGTAAATAAATTCAGCAAAGTTTCAGGATACAAAATTAATGTACAAAAATCAGTTATACACCAACAGTGTATAACTGATATACAGCAACAGTGACCAAGCTGAAAATTAGATAAAAAACCGAACCCCTTTTATAGTAGCTGGAGAACAGAAACAACAAGGAGAAGATGTAGGAATATACTTAATAAAGGAGGTGAAAGACCTCTGCAAGGAAACCACAAAACACTGCTGAAAGAAATAATAGACAACACAAGCAAATGGAAACTGTTCCCACACTCATGGATGGGGGAGAATCAGTATTGTGAAAATGGCCATAATGCTAAAAGCAGTCTACAAATTCAATACAATTCCAATCAAAATACAATACAATCATTTTTCACAGAACTAGGAAAAATAATCCTAAAATTCATACTAAACCAAAAAAGCGTCTGCATTGACAAAGCAAGACTAAGCAAAAAGAACAAATTTGGAGGCATTACATTACTTGACTTTCAACTATAAGACCATAGTCACCAAAACAGCATGGCACTAGTGTAAAAATAGGAACATAGACCAATGGGACAGAATAGAGAACACAGAAAGCCAAATATTTATAGTCAATTGATCTTTGACAAAGCAAACAAAAACATAAAGTGGGGAAAGGATACACTCTTCAATAAATGATGCTGGGATAATTGGAAAGCCACATGTAGAAGAATGAAACTGGATCCTTATCTCTTTTATAAAAGTCCCCTCAAGATAGATCAGATTTAAATCTAGGACCTAAAACCATAAAAATTCTGTAACACTGGAAAAATCTTCTGGACAACAGCTTAAGCAAAGAGTCTATGACTAAACACAAAAGCTAATCCAAAGGAATGAATATAAACAGATGAGACTTAAATAAATGAAAAAGCTTCTGAACAGCAAAAGAAACAATCAGGAGAGTACACAGACTACCCACAGAGTGGGAGAAAATCTTCACAATCTATACATCTGACAAAGGAATAATATCTGGAATCTATAAGGAACTCAAATCAGCAAGAAATAAACAGCCCCATCAAAAAGTGGGCTAAGAACATGAATAGACAGTCCTCGAAAGAAGATATACAAATGGTCAACAAACATGAAAAAATGTTCCACATCACTAATAATCAGGGAAATACAAATCAAAACCACGATGCAATACAATCTTATGCTGCAAGAATGGCCATAATTTAAAAATAAAAAATAATGGATGTTGGCATGGATATGGTGAAAAAGGAACACTTCTACACTGCTGCTGGGAATGTAAACTAGTACAACCACTATGGAAAACAGTGTGTCAATTCCTTAAAGAACTAAAAGTAGATCTACCATTTGATCCAGCAATCCCACTACTGGGTATCTACCCAGAGGAAAAGAAGTCATTATACAAATTAGATACTTGCACATACATGTTTATAGCAGCACACTTCACAATTGTAAGAACATGGAACCAGCCCGAATTCCCATCTATCAATGAGTGGATAAAGAAATTTTGGTATGTGCATGTATATATATAAAAACACACACTGTGGAATACTATTCAGCCTTAAAAGAGAATGAAATGATGGCATTTGCAACAACCTGGATGGAACTGGAAACTGTCATTCTATGTGAAGTAACTCAGGAATGCAAAACCAAACATCATATGTTCTTACTGATAAGTGGGAGCTAAGCTATGAAGATGCAAAGGCGTAAGAATGACACATCGGTGTTTGCAGACTCTGGGGAAAGGGTGGAAGGGGCATAAGGGATAAAAGACTACACGTTGGGTACAGTGTACACTGCTTTGTGTTGGGTATGCCAAAACCTCAGAAATGACCACTAAAGAATTTATTCATGTAACCAAACACCACCTCTTCCCCCAAAACCTACTGAAATAAAAAAAAAAAAAGAAGAGAATGCATTTGAGAGTAGATGGAGATAGTCCTGCATTTCTACTCTTTGCTATGATAGGATATGTAACATTCCTGTTTAGGAAGTAGACACCATAGAATGTAGAAGGGTTTTAGGTCCACATTTATAGTAAGCTGCATAAGAGGGCTGCCTATCAAGTAAGGGGACCCAAAGAGTAAGGACTTTGGAGAAAATTGCAGTTAACATTTAGAAAAGGTCACATCAAGCCCATTTCCCATGCCTGGAGCAGTGGGGAGAACCCTGCAAGGATTCCAATAATCCCAGACTCCACAAGGGGAGCCAGCATCCGGATCCCTGCCCAAAAGAAGGAATTCTTAACCAAGAGAAGACTACAATTTCATCTTTTTAAAGTAAAACAGATTTTGCGAATTTTCTCTGGTCCTTTCTTCAAACCCCTGGAAGAAATGAAAAAGAAGTGGAGAGTGTCGAGGAGGGAAAATGAAGGACACATTAGAATTTTCCAGCCTTTGGCTCTACCCAAGGAGTTGGCTGATGCAGGAATGTGAAGAGGAGAATTATAGAACAAAATCGAATATGAGATCAAATTTTAAACTGGATTAACTAAAGTACATCTTCAGTTATTGGAAAGCCATTAGATCTACCCCAGATAATTTGTGGACAGAAAGGGGAGAGTGAGCAGAACACAATTAGAGGGAAACACAAGATGACTGGAGAAAAAAACAAAAAAGGCCTAACACTTTCATGAGGCTCAGATTATTCAATGAATCAATTACCAATGCCTTCTCTACTGGATGCACAAATGCTGGCTTCAGATTGGAAATGTATTCAAATGGTCACAATAATGATACACTCAGGGCAGTGAAAAATAGGGTGTTTTATTAATTGTAGGTGACTGTACCTTTTGAGTTACTTTATACTTAATGACTACATTTATAGTGGGATTCTTTTGAAGATGAACAACAAATTATTAAATGCCTCTCTTCTTGATACTGTTGTAGTCCATGTTGGGTGTAAACATGAATAAAACATTTTCTATTTTTAAGTAAGCAAATGATACAGTGTAGAAAATGTCATTTAAGCAGATTATTACAAAATCTAGGAAATACAGTGGTGGAGATACAGTGTTGGGGAGCACAAGGCAGAGCACTCAAAGTAGCAGAATTCAGAAAGACCTCCTGAAGGACATGAGGTTTAAAATACTAAGCAGATTTTAGAGAAATGACTGTTCGTTTTTGATACTTTATCACAGTGTTCTTTAAACACATTAAGACTTTATTCATATCAGGGCCCTCCCGCATGCCTTGAATATCCTCACTCTTTCAGCCTCTAATGCTTAGCCATCCTTTAGACTCAGCCAAGATGGCCTGTCTTCAGAGAAAGCTAACCTCAGCTATAAATCTAAAATTTGCCCCTCGGTTATTTCGTCTGATCTTGCAGTTTGCTTCATATCTTCTAATAATTGTATAACATTTGTCCTAACTTTGTTAACACTTTTATTTTCCATAAAATTATAATTTTCAGGAGACCGAGAATCCTACTTTCTTTACTACTGCACTTCTAGGGTCTTATAATAGCGTAATAAAAGCTTGCTGCATTAATTTGGTTGATAGTGTTTAGCAGTTCATTCATCAGCATGTGATTATTTTGGCTTGTTATACTTCTTTCTTGCTCTGCTTTCTTGGATTTGAAGATTTTGTTGTTTGTGAGCTCTTCAGAGCCTATCTGAGTGACCTGTTGCCTTTATGGTTTTCTAGGCTACCCCTTGGGTTCTTGGTATTCCATAAAAGGATTCCTTCTCCAGTATAGGTTGTATCTGGGGATTCTTTTCGGTTCAGCCTCTCAAAGCTACTTGAATTCTCTGTTGCCAACCGTTTTTTGAATATTCATTTCTGACTCTCCTCTGGCTTTGCTGAACCCACAGCACTGCTTCTCTCACCACTGCTAACTTGCTTCCTTTACACGCCTCCTTGCACTAAATCTCTATTTCATTTTTTACTTCCTTTTTGAAAGCTATTAAGTTAGGTTTAGTGTAGAAAAGTTAAATCTGTCACTTAAAATTAGAATTTTGAGCTGGTTCATTCTCTGTGAAAATAGGAATAAGCACAAATAAGTACAGAAATACAATGAAATTAAATACGACATGATGTTTGTATAACTACTGCTGGTATTTTCTATTCTTCATTGTCAACCATGTAAAATAAAGTGTTAAGTGAATGTATGTGTTGAAATAACAAATATCTTGTTATTTCTGACAATTTTACCCATATGATCTATTTTCAGATATAAAAATTTTATGACAGGAAAGGAAACTAAAATGGGACCCTTTATTATTGGGTTCCATTCTATATTTCTTACCCTTGACATCCTCACACTAATACATTTAGTTTTGCACTGGAGTCCCATTCATAAGCAGCAAAGGCCAGTACTTTGGTTTGATATGCATAAAATGGAGATGCAAATACTCTGTGGACACTTATATCACCAATAGTGAAATGCATGATGATGATTAGTAAAATCACATATCTTTACAATTATTTATTTCAACATTTTACAAAGGCATTTCCCATTTAATCCACAAAGTATAACTGTGATACAGGCAAGAAATGCACCATCATCATCAATTTTCAAGTATGAAACTTGTCTTAGCACCTTTAGATGCATTGCTTGAGCATCTATGGCTAAAGAGTTGGTAGATCTGGGTCTTGGCTGCAGGACTTATGGCTTTTAGTCCAGTGATGTTTCTGTTAAACTCTTGTACCTCTTTGTGAGATCAGTATGCCAAGATAAGCATCATTAGAGTGTTACTGAATATATAAATAATGAGTGGCTATTATAATGTACAGTGGCAATTAAAGGACAGACTTGCAGGAGAATAAATCTTTCTAATACAGATTTTGAACTTTTATGCTGAAGACTGGATACTGGTGTTTCCTTAATTGATATTCTGAAAGTATAGAAATATACACTTTAAAACAAATTTAATTTACAATAAAGAATAAATTATCATTTTTGTGCCAATGCCCCAATGACTCACCATTTCAATTCTCATTATTCTTTATTTTTCTTTATTTACTTTTTGAGACTGAGTCTCTGTCACAGAGACTGGAGTGCAGTGGTGTGATCTTGGCTCACTGCAACCTCTGCCTCCGGGGTTCAAGAAATTTTCGTGCTTCAGCTTCCTGAGTAGCTGGGATTGCAGGCACTCACCACCATGCCCAGCTATTTTTATTAGAGACGGGGTTTCATCATGTTGGTCAGGCTGGTCTCGAACTCCTGACCTCAGGTGCCTGCCTAAGCCTTCTAAAGTGCTGGGATTACAGGCATGAGCTACTGTGCCTGGCCAATTCTCATGAATCTTCGAAGAAAATGTGTATGATAATTTATTGAAAGTTGCCCACTTTGGAGTTTTGCCATGAAACTCTTTTGACATCATCAGATGTAAGGATGTGGCTTTTCTTTTTATTAAAGTTGATAAAAATATTATTAGTGTCTTTTCCAAATTCCAGATATTGGTGTAACTAAAATTGAAGTATGATTATTTTAGATGAATTTAACTTTTTAAGTGGAAAGCAAAGTCTATGACTCCAATATTAGAAGAGTAAGATGCAGTTTTATTTCTTAACTTCAGCACAAGTGTCTTAAAAGCACCATAATCTTACCTTGATAGAGTATAAGTGTCAAAGAACCATTGTACTTTGTAATCACTTTGATTAAAGAAGAATTAAAGTGGTTTACAGCAATCAACAGCTCTCACACTCATGTGTTAGCAGCCATTATCATTTTACTTTCAGGGCGCAGGTGTTGGTTCAAGTAAGGGACTAGTTATGGCCTACCGAGATTCCTTGATTAATGTATTTTCTTACATTCTGCAAAAAGACAATCAAATTTTTAGTTTTCTAATCAGGTTTCATTTGGATGAATACCATAGTAATCATTTAAGGTAATAAAATACAATGTAATGTCTTCTTAGTTGAAAGTATGCTCTTCCTAGCATAGTTGAAGCATTTATCTTTACTGTGTTACCACTAGTTATGTGTGAGAAATAACATTTTCAAGTAATTGAGAAATGACAATGGAATAAGCAGAGCAGCTATCAACGGGTTTTGTCTTACTGTCTAATCAATTGATCTGTGGTGTATACCACTCTTCTTGTTTTCTTACCCAATCAAATTCAGATATACTTTGTTAAACTTAGTTTATATACACTTAAATGTTTTCAATTTTGATTATGTTGTTGCTATCCTTGTCATTCTGTAGTTCAGGTAAAAAATATTTTTAAATACTTCAATATTTTAACTAAAAAACAAAGATTTTTTTTTAAATTAACCATTGAAATCCTAGCCACAATATTTCTACTAGAAGATTAAATAGAAAAGATTATCTTATGTGCAGAGAGTTTCATTCAGACCTATTTTACTTATTTTTTATAAATTTATTAAAATGAACACATAGAAATACTATTTTCATGTTCAATCACCCAAATTGTTAAACAGCCAAAAGAATTTAACATCTTGATTGCAGTGGACTCTTGGCCAACCTTGGTGAAACTGTTCACACATATATAATGAGCCATTAAAAATCGTAAGTGATTTATGTGAAGTTGAATTATCCATGCTTCCTCAGGGCCTTATACTGGACAATCTAAGTATTTTCTATTAAACTTATTGTCTCAATAATTATTTCCAGGCCTGTAGTTTTCTATGAATCATTTATTTTTCCTCCATATAGATTACTTGAGATATCATACTGTCCTCGTGGGTATATTATAATGAAAAATTATATCTTTTTCTATAAGGTTCATGCTGAGAGATGAAATATTTGCTTCTAGTTTTAGTATCGAAGTAGACAAAGGCAGTATGTTATAATGCTGTCTTTGTTTTTCTTTCTCCCAAGTACTATATTCTGATCCAGCTTGTTTCGTTGAGGTAAAGATGGAGAGAAGAAAATCCAGTTTAAAAAAAATCTACTTTAGATGTGCACCTTCCAGGAGAAGGGGATAGATTCAAGGATCCTTGAATTAAAATTACTATGACTATAATGTAAATAGAAATATTGTTTATATGCTTACAAAAACCCTTCTTTGATGAATAGTATCCAATGCTACCAGAATATCCTTAGCCAATGGTAGCAGTTAATGGTATCCACCATCTGTCCTCTACCTCTCCTACTTTTTGTAGGAAAACCATTGTGCATACATAGCACACCTTTTTGCCTTTCCTGATTTTATGGGAGATCTATAATTCTGCAAATTGTAGATAACCTCAGCTGGTCCAGTAGAACTTGAACTGAATTCCCTCCTTATCCTGTGGAACAGATAGTTTTACCATTTACATATTCAACTTTCTGATCTGTAAATATGTCTGTTTTTTATATTTTCTTTTAAACCACTTATAACATCTGTCTGAATCTCTGGATGATTGAAATAAATTCTTTAAGACATTTATTTTAAATCTCTATGAGAATCATAATTTTACTCTTTTCTGTTGGAAAAAATTTTTTAAATCACTTCTCTAAGACAGGCGTTCTCAACTTCTGTACTGTGGGCATTTGGGGCCAATAATTTTTTGTTACGAGTTGCAGGATGTTTAACATCTTCTCTGGCCTCTACCTGTTTAATGGCAGTAGAACCACCCAGAAGCGTCTCCAGACATTGTTAAGAGTTCCAGTTTGAAATGTTTAACGTCACCCCGACTGAGAACAACTGCTCTGGGATAAAATATATCTGCTTTAATTTGTTGTTGCTGTGTTTTTGAGAGTGAGTCTCACTCTATTACCCAAGCTGGAGTGCAATGGCACCATCTTGGCTCACTGCAACTTCCGCCTCCCGGGTTCAGGCAATTCTCCTGCCTCAGCCTCCCAGTAACTGGCATTATAGGCATCCGCCATCATACCCAGTGCGTTTTTGTATTTTTAGTAGAGACGGGGTTTCACCATGTTTGCTGGCTGGTGTTGAACTCCTGACCCGAAGCGATCCGCCCATCTTGACCTCCCAAAGTGCTGGGATTACAGGCTTGAGCTACCTCCACACCCAGCCTGCTTTAATTTTCAAAAAAAGACTTATGTCTGCTGTTCATTATTCATTTTACTAGTTTACTGTGTAGCTAATTGTGTGTGTGTGTGTGTGTGTGTGTGTGTGTGTGTATTAGCTACAGTTTCTATGGATAAAGCTATCAATAAGATCAAATACGACTTTGCTTTTAGGAAACTTGGATCTAATTCCTATTAGCATCATATCCTGTTTATGCAGATTCTTGCTTACCTTTAGTCCAGGGAAATACATTTTTGCTCCAGTAAATGATTATTTTCCTTGTTTTGCCTGTTCTCTTTTTTCCATCTCTTTCTCTCTTTCCTTGGCATTTTAAAATTTATGAGTTGAATAATGATCTTAATTATAGCATAAGAGCATGCTATATACTAGGAAATAAGTTAGTAATAGATAAGTGAAAAAGTCAGCATTGATTTTATCCTTTCTTATCTCTGATAGTTTCTGAAAGTTGGCCCATGAGGTAACCTGTGAGTGAAATATTAAGTGAGAAAGTATTTGAGCACTTACAATACATTTTTGCACATGCTATACAATACGTATTTAAAAAGATACAGATACGTAAGATAAATCCAAGATACTACAGTTTGGCTTACTGGTGACAAAGCCAAATAAGGAATATAATTATTTACATATAGTCTAAGGGAAACAAATATACCAAATCTTTAATGCAGTAAATTTTCTGACAATATCCCAAGAGGAAATCTTTAAAAAAGTTTTATGGGTAGAGGGCTGTGGTGATGACACTGGTAGATAATGTCCTCACAATGCTCATACCTAAACTGAATCACAGGTTTTACAAGCCTGCTTTCATCAATAAAAAGCAGAGGTTTCGGCTCCCTGAGAAACTCAGTGAATGCACTTCTGCAGGGACAACAGCAAAGGTAATTAAACTAGGTCTTGGTCAGCCAATATATATTTATTGAGTTCATTATGGGTAATGTCCTAGATGGTGAGGGTTTAGAATTAAACTTAGAATTACTTTTTAATTCTAAATTTAGAATTTTAGATATTGGCACTATCTCAAGGGGAGAGACAATAAATTATGATGCATCCTGCTAATCCCATAGTAAGTTGATAATATTGCAAGTTGATATCCAGAATTTACAAAGAACTCAAACAGATTTACAGGAAAAAAACAAACAAGCCCATTCAAAAATGGGCAAAGGATATGAATAGAAACTTTACGAAAGCAGACATACATGAGGCCAGCAAACATATGAAAAAGTGCTCATCGTCATTGGTCATTAGAGAGATGCAAATCAAAACCACATTGAGATACCATCTCACACCAGTTAGAATGGCGATCATTAAAAAATCTGGAGACAGCAGATGCTGGAGAGGATGTGGAGAAATAGGAACACTCTTACACTGTTGGTGGGAGTGTAAATTAGTTCAACCATTGTGGAAGACAGTGTGGCGATTCCTCAGGGACCTAGAAATAGAAATTCCATTTGACCCAGCAATCCCATTACTGGGTATCTATCCAAAGGATTATAAATCGTTCTACTATAAGGACACATGCACACGAATGTTCATTGCAGCACTGTTTACAATAGCAAAGACCTGGAACCAACCCAAATGCCCAACGATGATAGACTGGACTGGGAAAATGTGGCACATATACACCATGGAATATTATGCAGCAATCAAAAATGATGAGTTTGTGTCCTTTGTAGGGACATGGATGAATCTGGAGAACATCATTCTCAGCAAACTGACACAAGAACAGAAAAAGAAATACCGCATATACTCGCTCATAGGTGGGTGAGAAAAATGAGAACATGTGGACACAGAGAGGCAGTCTACTATACACTGGGGACTGTTGGGGGGAATGGGGGAGGGACAGCAGGGGGGGGCTGGGGGGGATAGCCTGGGGATGAATACCAAGTGTGGGTGAAGGGGAGGAAAGCAGCAAAGCACACTGCCATGTGTGTACCTATGCAACTATCTTGCTCGTTCTGCACATGTACCCCCAAACCTATAATGCAATAAAAATAAATAAATAAATAAATAAATAAATAAATAAATAAAAATAAAAAAAAAAAAATAAATAAAATAAAAATAATACTAAAAAGAAAAATGGTAGATTTTTCTTTTCTGCATACATTCTATGCAGAAAAAATATATAAATGAAGTTCAGGAATTAGAATAGTGAATATATTTGTTCTAATTTTTCAAAATAATTATACATGTATGCATATATATAATTAAATTTTTCATACATATAAAAAAAAAAAAAAAATGGATTTAAAGGATAAGATGGTCAAGATTATAGAATACGAAAGTCCTAACTCTGGTGGCATGGTTAGTACTGGCCTGCTGCCTTCATTTTGGGAAATTATCTTGAGTGTCATCTCTAGAGTTATTGCCTTCTTTGTCTCTTCAGAAGCAGGAGACACATATGGCATTTTGTGGACATGATAGGATGTAAAAATGCAAAACACAATATCCAGAAAATACTGGCACCGCTATATGTTGTAGAGTATTGGTTGTTTAACCTCATGGTTGCTGAGAGAGGATCATACTGCATATCATTAGCATGGGAGGAAATAAAAATTCGACATTCAAAGTATTGTTTCTGCCAAATGCATATTGTTTTTACGCTATTATAAAGGCTAAAAATTGTAAGTTGAACCATTGTAAGCCAGGGACCAACTGCATAGGTGAAAAATAAGATAGAAAAGTGCTGAGAGGTCATAAAACAGGAAAACTTTGAGTTTGACTGAATGGTTTGATGGAAGGGGTTATGGAGGATCAGACATCTGAAAAAAGTATAAATAAGACAGGCAGAGGGTAGGGGGAGTTTTTTAATCTTAAAGAACAACAAGTGCACAGTTTCGAGGTGGAAATGAAGTTGTGTTTCGGAAAACAAAAGAACATGGAATGAGGCTGGAATCAACTTAAGGGTGTCGGGAGAAAGTGGTGGTGAATTTGAAAGCATAGACTGAGGCCAGATTACATGGGTACTTGGTAAGAAATCTGGGTTTTGTTCTAAGGGAAATCTATTTTTTTTTCCTATGTAATTAGGTTTGTTTCCTTGCCTTTATCTTGAAACTGTTTTGTAAAATTTTTGAAAAGTTTGAAGGAAAATGTTGCCTTAGGCAAATCTTTTTGAATAAAAAATGTCTATATAGATAAATTTTGTAGAAAATGAATTCAAATTAGTCTTCCCCAACATCTTTTTCTTCTATATCTCTGCCTTTTCTTTACTCCTCTCCTCTTCCTCCTCCTCTTCTGCTGTTAAGAAAAGCTGTTATTGCTGTCTCCTGACTATAATAGCTTAAGGACAATGTTCAGTGTATTATGATACAGATTTTTAATACTGAATATAAATGGATATGAGTAAATGAATGAACAGATGACTGAATATATGGATAGATGGCTGGGTCTCTGGCTCAAAATACAGAGTGTTCCAGGAAAGGATTTCAGGGAAGGAGGGGCAAAAAGGAGGTAATTGGGTAAAGACATAAAAAAAAATGTTGCACAGAAGATACCCAGAATGAAAACTCTTAAGAGGTAGAGGCAACAAAAGATACATTTGGAGATTAACTGAAGTGGGTCCCACATGAACACAATAAGATGTTTGTGTGATATTTTTGATTTCAGAATTGCAAAGGGAATTTCAGATTAGAGAAAGAAAACAGAGGACAACTATATAAGTTCGGTACATTTATTAAAATGTACCTTTAAAATAATTAAAATCAGGGTAAGATTCACTATACCTTATTCAAGAGGCATAACATATTGTACGACTCTATCAGTAAAAAAAAATAGTTTAAATTAAAGTTATTACAGCAAGCAAAGCAGTAATAACCAAAGATTTCACATAATACAGTTTCATGGTTTCTATATGCTTTCTTATAGCAATAAAATCTTTATATTTTGTTATATCTAGAAATGTATTTATATGACACTGGCATTCACTCTGTCTAATGACACTACTTAGATGAGTAATGGTTACTCCCTATTAATTTATTTATCCAACAGGGAATAAACTCACATAGAAATTTTCAAGCATATTAAAAATAAAAGAAGAATTGAGAAAAATGTTGGCTGGCAGATTATAGCAGAGGAGGGGCAAAACAGACAAGCTTCTCTGTGATCAAAGTGAGGGTCAAAAGCTGTATATGAAAAACCTGTTGGATAGCTTCAGGTTCCCAAAGCTCTGAGATACTTCCTAAAGCCCCTGATTATAGAAATGCATTTCGGCAATTGGGGGTAATTTTGGGTACTTTCACAAAGTGAAGGGAGGAATAAGTGATCACAGTGTCCCATCTGAGCTGTGAGCCAGAGAAAGGGCTCTTTCTAGGGGGGAAATATCAGAATAATAGTAAGCAGGAAATAAGAATTAAATGTTCTCTACACCTTCACTCCCTAAAGTAGGACTCATGTATCAGCAGCTCGCTGGAGAGTCAGAGTCAGATTCCACCCCAGATAGTCTGAGCCAGCATCTGCATTTTGGCCGGGTACCTAGATGATCACACATATGTTAAAGTCTGAGAAGTGCTGCTCTACACTTCCAAAGAGCACTGGAGGAAGTTTAGGAAAGTTATCAGCACAGTATAAAATAGCTGATTACCAGATCTTAAGGAAACAATACAAGCTAGAGCAAGCCAACATTTGCCATTTAAGGTTCATTAGGGCTTGGAGTTAGCGTTGAGATTCAGAGGAGCAGCAAGATTAAAGAATGTGGAAAAATCAATTCTATAGTGTGCTGTTTGGAATCATATTAACTATTCTTTACCTACCAAAAAGAAATAAAAGAGAATGATCAATTATATTTTACATTTAAAGACCTGGAAGAAGCTGGAAAAGTCCTTTTCCTACTTTGTAATTTAATTCTAATTTCACTTTTCAATCTGTGCATTATCTTATCTTGGAGTATCACTTATATCCCAAATTGCCAGTACTTTTTCCTCCATCACTCAAATTGTTTCTAACTCTATGACCTCTAGTAAGTCATGCCAAAGTCATCAGACAGGACCTAAACTTCCTTAGCTGTATCCTACCCCTGGAAAGATACGTATTTATCCTTGCCCTCGACACCCTGACTGCTCTAATTTCTAGGAAGTGCCTGCTTTGGCAGCTCACAGTCTGCTGGTGCCTCCTGCCTTTTCTCTGTCAAATGTGTCCTCTTCAGTTAACTCTTAGGGGACCTTTTATCTCCATGGTCTTATAACCACCAGAAATGCCTCTGATAGTTGTTACAGTAACAGATTTATTCAACCATTACTTCTCTCATTCATTTTACATTTCCCAACTATGTATTAGACAATGATTAGTGCCAGGGATATAAGAATAAGTCTCACGCTTGGCCCTTGGGAACTCAGAATGATGTTATGTATACAGATCTCTTACAGATTGGCAGTGTATAAGCTGTCTGTTTGCTTGATCATTTGTTTACTGATGACAAGAATAAGCTGGAAAATATGTAGGGCCTTGACTTTTTTCCTCCTGATAGGCCATTGTGTGTGAAAATTAGCTTTTATGATAATAGCTAATATTTATTTCGTTTTTATTGTTTACGAGGCATGACTTTGAGTGAATTACCTGCATTAGCTGATTTAATCTTCACCACAACCCCATTCTCCCCCACCCCCAACATTTTCCAGATGAGGAAAGTGAGAAAATAGGGTAAAGTAACTACTATACAGCTAGTAAGTAGTAACGCCTGGGTTCTGAGGGGGTCTGTCTCCAGAGATGTCACATCCTAAGATTCACTTCAATACACAGGTTCATTTATAACATAAGGTGCCTCTCAGTATCTTTTCAGTAGGTTAATACTTGCTTAAATATTCTCACAACACTTCCTGCTCTCTTCTGTACTGGAAGTCCGTGGACTATGGCCCATTTTATCTTGTAAATAAAATTTTACTAGAACACAGCCATGCCTGTTTGCATACATATTGCCCCTTACTGCCTTTGGGTTACAATAGCATGGGGTGAGTAGTTGTGGCAGTGACCCTCTGACCTGCAAAGCCAGGTTTCTTATTTGGCTCTTCACAGATAAAATTTACTGTCCTCTTTTAAAAATAAAAGTGCAAAACAACAGCTTATGTAAAACATTTGTAATTACACTTTATGGGAGTTTAATATATGGAAAATAAAGTACCTTTATTGCAATTATATAATTTTCAAATAGTTTTAGTGTTAGTGGATATTTCATTCTTTCAAAGAGCACGGCTGGTTTGTGCCAGTGCTGTGTGCCCCTCGTGATAGCATCAGAGTGACAGTTCTGTTGGACAGCTGGGGTTGTCATTCATGCAGTAGCAACCATTACCATTTTTTAAATTGTCATACCCGTGTCTCAAAACTAAATAATCAATTTTTGTTACCAATTACTTAGCACAACCTGAAACTGCAAAATAAATTTACGTACTAATTTGTCTCTTGTAAGGCATACTTACGTGGGAAAAGGAAAGAAAGAATATTTGCTTTCTTTCAGTTATTAGAATGCTATGACTTGAACTAAAAACAAAACATTAACCTTAGGGTTTGGGGTTTGCTTTTTCTTTCTTTTGTGTTTTTACTTTAAGTAGGAACACATTCAGTATTTATGAAGTTCCATCAGTGATTTTTATTGCCTTTTATTTTGTTTCACATAAAATATGAAAAGTGTGCATTTAGTATATTTGTAATACTTTAATTACTCAGAGCTTGATTTGCTTTTAATAATTCAGGAAATGAAATACAATCAAAATAGATCATTTAATTGTATATGCCTCATTCTAAATGGGAGTGCATTTAGAAAGTCAATTCATTATTTTCACAAACTCTTTCTACATGATAAATAAAAGTGTAGGTAAAATTAAAATAATGATGTTTTAATGAAGCTAAGGGGAATTTTATTCCAATATTGTTCATCTGGGGTTGTGAGTTCTTGTTTCAACTGAGAAATATTGATTTGACTATTGATCTTATTTTCACTGATATTGTAATTTATGAAAGCAGAATACCCAAACTGTTTCAAAATAATAAAAATATAATGACTGATATAAGCAAGTTATTTTTTACCTTATATTTTTTGAAAGAAAAGTATTTAAATATATAGTTTTTATTGGTGTTCTTTGGTAAAATGTAATGGAAACACCATTTGGTTAGAAAGTAGAAATTAAGAGGTTGATTCTTTTAGATGATAACAAGGAAGGAATCTGGGGATTTAAATAAACCTACATTTTAGATTGGTTTATACTCTGTATGTTATTTATCCTTGAAACATAATTATTTAATCTAGATACATAGTGGCTATTTCTCAAATACTTTTTCCCATAGACATTTGATGCAAGTTCACCTCTTTCAGGTTATTCCCTGATGAAAGCAGTTTGTTTAGTAAACAATTGATTAAGTAAATTGACCTCTTTATGCTTTAGAAATTAAACTTCAGAAGAGAATTACCTATTCTACTTGTGTTTCACTTTAAATAATCCATGTAAACTGTGGATATTGGGAATAGCGTATCAAAGCACTAGCTAGTATATTTATCATTACATATCCTTGGGTGGAAAGATAGTTTTGTTTTGTTTTCCTTGGCTTTATGAATGGAATGAAAATGATGGATGATGCTACCTTTCTCAGAAAAGAGAACATGACTTTGCTTGGGTATCTGTGCATCATCATATAATCAGGAATTTAATTCCCAATAATATTTGAGGTGACTCATCAAATAATGATAAAGTTTAAAGCAGTAGCTAAAGAAGAGTACTGTTTTGGGACATGAAATATAAATATATAGCAAGCTGTAAAAATAATACTTTTGTACTGGAATAGAAAATTTCCATTACATAATGCCTATTGTAACTATTCAATTTAGCCTTTGACTGGCAAAATTCCCTAAGACAAGAGCTCTTAAATTGACCTGTCTCCTTCCTAATTGTGCTTTCTCGTACTTCACTGTTATTTTTCCAGGTATTGTTATTACTAATTAGGAACATCTTGGTAGCTTTTCAAGCTAACGTAAGATAGCATTCAGCCAGCTATGTGAGCAAGAGTCCTGATCCTTACACCTCTTCTTACCTGCTGGTTTTAGTTGAGGTCTAGTTTGGGGAATGAAAATAAGTTGATTTAGCTTCTATATTCTGATCAAGAGAAGTACATTAAGAACACTGTGAGTCTGAGTGAAGATGAGTATCTTGCTATATTATTATTTTCTGCCAGTGGGCATGATTTGAGGAAGAGAGAATGAGAAGCAGCTTGATTGCTATATATTTCCAGAACTGCTTTCTCTTCCATACAAGAGAGGCAATGAAATGTGTGAAGGTGCAAATGGACAGAGTAATATTTTACATTGTAGAAGTGTGATAATATGAATCCAGTTGAGAGTAGCCTCAGTGATTGACAGAAATTCCAGAACTGTACGAGTTATTTGAATGAATCTAAACTAGCTCAGGCATTTTACAGATGGGAAAGTGGAGGCCAAGGTGGCCTGCAGAGTTAGCTGGTCCCAGTATAGAAGAGACAGCATATTATAATCAAAAGAAACAACTTTTGAATTCATATAGAACTGGGTTCAGATAATAATTATGTATTAGTTATGGGATGTCAAGGTATGTGGCTTAACCTCTAGGTGACCTTATTTTCCTACATGCAAAAATGATACCTACTGTACCAGGCCTAAAATGAGACAGCAAATATTAAAACACTTTGTGGAGTGCTGAATGCATAGTAGGTGTTGGACCAGTGATAATTTTCTTTCTCTAAGAGGCCCAGGAAGGTTGATATTCAAGCCAGTATTTTTTGATCGCTCCTTCCTTTCATATCCAAAATTCTACCACTCAATGACTTCAGACTGCTGACTCATAGGCCCTTGTCATAATCCTTCCCTTCTGTGACAAAAATTGATTTGATAGTGTGTGTTAGGTTGATGGCGACAAGGTCAATTGAGTTCGATTTGCTTTCCTCTCTAAGTAATCAACTTTGTTTCTCTGGTATGTGGAGACCTTAAAAGGCCTGGCGAGTTTTAAACGTTTCTGCTCTATAAATGTTTATTATTTAGATACAAAGAGTTCATTTAACCTCATTTGCTGTAATGTTTCACAAAAAAAATTTATAATTTCATGATGATCGCTTAAGTGTCTTAATTCATTTTAAAATGATTACAGCAGTAGAAACTGTCTTTAATAAAAAATCTTAAATGTTCTTGGCTTAAACATCACTTCCTCAGAGAAATCTTTGCAAATTATATTATCTGAGTAGGTCACCCTATAATTGTCTATTAGGCTGCAGTTTTTGTGTATCTTTCTATTGCATGTACCACAATTTGCAATTACATTTTTTATGCTGGTTTCCTTCACTAGTGCGTGAACTCCTTGAGAATTGGGGCAGGTCTACTTTGCTCATCATTCCAGCCCATTGATGTAATTCTGAGCAGAGCATATGGAAGGTGTTCAATAATATGTAGTATGAAAAAAATTCCATTATCTGAGGATTTTGGAGTAGAAGGAAGAGAGAAGAAGAGTCTGGAGCAACAGGAACTCCTGAGACTACTAAGGAACCCAGATGGAGGGCTGCTTCATTTGAACAGGCTCAACATAATCATTTAAATCCTTTTGTCTTATACCATGAGGGAGAATGGAACTTTAGATATCTAAATGTTCATTTCTGACAATCACTTTTTTCATTTAATGATGAAATATTTTTTATTTCAGTGCAGTTCATCGCTGGGTGTGATTTTATTCATTAGCTCACTCAACAAATATTCATTAATCACCTAATTGATATACCAAGTCCTGCACCAATAGGGGTCTTTCTTCCCCAGACTACAGAATACAGTAGGGAGGCCCATATTAATCAGGTAAGCATATATTAATATATCACCATATATGGTGATACACCTAAATGAAGCAAGAAGTGAAAAACTCAATTTAAAATATGAAAAGAGTCTCACAGAAGATGCTTCAAAAAAAGAAACATTTCTCTTGCTGACCTTTAATTCAAGGAGAAGCACATGGCTCTGGCATAGTACCTGCTAATTTTCTCTTATGGATTAATTACTGGAAACTTTTACTCTATTACCAACCTCATTTTGTCACATACTCAATTTCTGCCAAGACATAGTCCAAATTTATCTTATATATGTCTTGAAGTTTGGATACTTGTCAAATTCTTCCAGCCTTATGCCCCTTGAAGCCTGTCTTAACTTCTTCCTACCTTCCTCACTCTATTCCATGCCCCTCTGGGTTTTGTATGTATATATTCTCATTGCTCATGACAACAATTGTGACAGCTAAACAATAAGCAAGGAAAGAAAGTGATTTCTGTTTAGGAATATTCCTTCTCTTACAGTTTTTAAACTTTTAAGGCAGAATTTCTCATCCTTGACACTACTGACTTTTTTGGTTAGAAATTTTTTTTGTGTGTGAGGGGCTGTCCTGGGCATTGGAGGGCATTTGGCAGCAACCTGGTAGTACCCACTAGATGCCAGGAGCACCCCTCCCTCAGTTGTCACAATAAAAAATATATCCAAACATTGCCAAATGTCTTGTGGCATAAAAATTGCCTCTGGTTGGTTGGGTGTGGTGGTTCATGCCTGTAATCCCAGCATTTTGGGAGGCTGAGGCAGGTGGATGACAAGGTCAGGAGATCGAGAACATCTCAGCCAACATGGTGAAACCCCCATCTCTACTAAAAATACAATTAGCCGGACTAAAAATACAATTAGCCGGGCATGGTGGTGTGCACCTGTAGTCCCAGCTATTCTGGAGGCTGTGGCAGGAGAATCGCTTGAACCGTGGAGGCAGAGGTTGCATTGAGCTGAGATTGTGTCATTGCACTCCAGCCTGGTTGACAAGAACAAAACTCCATCTAAAAAAAAAAAAAAAAAAAAAAAGGAATGCCCCTTGTTGAGAACCACTGCTTTTGATTAACCAAGGCACTTCTTATTTATTCATTCATTCATTTAACAAATATTCATTAAGTACCTGTTTGGTGTCAGAAACAGACATTGAGAATGCAACTGTAATAAACAGACCAAATTTTTGCCCTGATGGGACTCACATGGTTATAGGGAAGTACAGTAAATTAAAAAAAAAAAAAAACCTAATGCATCAGTTCATAAAAAAGTACAACTTAAAAAAAAGAAAGCAAGGAAGCAGAGCACTATTTCAGATGGAATAGCCAAAGAAAGTTTCTAAAGATAAAACTTTTGAGCAAAGACATAAAGGAAAATAATTTGAAAGTTGAAAGTTTTGTGAAGATCTTGGACAAAATCATTGCAGAAAGAAGGAAGCAGAAAGTGGAAAATCCCCAAGTGGAGCAAGCTTGTGATTGAGAAACAGCAAGATGGGCAGCTTGGCTGGAGGCGAGTGAAGGATGACTGGGTTAGATAGATAGAGTCCAGGTACATTAAGTCACTGTAGAGCTTTGAGCTGGGCATTAGCATAATCTTTTTGTTAGTCTGGATAGTACATTCTGACAGATCTAGACAGAATTAACAGTGGGAGGGGAGCCAAGAATGGAACTAAAGAGGTTACCATGAGAAGGTCAGTATGAGATGAAGGCGACTGGAACTGGGGGTGATGATACTGAAGGTGCAAAATGTTGTTAGATTAAGAGATGTCATTCGAAGGTAGACTGACTGTGTCTGCTGAAAGATTGGATGTTGGATATCAGTAGAAGAAAGGGCCCAGCATGACTCATAGGCACCTGTGTCTGGGTGACAGTTGATGCCCTTTTCTAATATGAGAAAGATCTGGGGAGGGAGCAGGCTAGATGGTGGGAGAGAGGGTGAAGAGTTCAGCTCTGGACATTTTAAGTATGAAATGGCAAATAATAGGGATGCTGAGGTTAAGCAGTTAATTTTACCTCAATCATCTTTTTTTTAAAAAAAAAACGCTCAAAACAACCCAGAAAATTTGTAGAGGTAGTTGGTACAACCAACTTTTATTTTGAAATGACGAAACTGGAGCTCAGAAATCTTGAGTAAACCAGGACTTCTACTAGAAAAATTAGACTCTACATTGAGACTCTGGAAAAGGATTCTTAGGTTACAGCTGCCAAATATTTTCTAACGTTTTTACGTTAAGACTGGACAACATAACACATATGCTATTATACTTTGCAACAAATAGAAAATAACTATAGAAACTGAAAATTCATGTCTCTAAGGCACTTGTATCTATTTTTTTTCTCTTTTTTGTAGTATTTTTAATATAAAAGATGAAATTATGCAAAAAAATACCTCAACGATTAGGTTATCATGAGATTATCTCATCAACTTCCTCCAAAACCACTTTTGGGTCTTGGTCTGTATTTCTTACCCATTCTTCCATGTGAGTTAACTCCACATGTCACTTGGAAGATTTTCCCAAATTTTCTCCTCATGCCTTTAGAGTCCAAGGCCTCTGGCAATGCAAAGATTATCACAGAATAGCTCAGGTCTCCCTCTTCAAAATACCTCATTATATTGTTACTAACAGGCCGATGTTTTCTACTCTGTCTTTACTGAATCTCTAGGCAAAAGAAAAGAAAAAGGATGATAACAGTAAAAAATAACATTTGGAAACACCAAAAAAAGCCACTATTTATGAATGCTTTAGAGTATTATTTTTAAATACTTTATATAATAATATGCTGCATTTAAAAAAATATTAATGGATCAATCTGTTTCTACCAGTCAGGGTTCTTTTACAGAAGTGAGTGGCACACTCAAATAGATAAGGAGAGCTTAACAAAAAACAAAAACAAGTTTAACATACATCAACAGGAGATGGAAAGCATCTAGAATCACAGGGAGTCATTATCATCCATAGGCCTGAGGGGCAAGTAGAGGTATGGGTTTTAGAAACTCAGAGAAAACCCCTATTGCTGTTGAAGAAGCCAACACATGGGTTCAGTGGCCTTTGGTTAGAGGAACAAGACAAGCTGGAGGCAACAGGGAAGGGCAGGTAAAGATTTCCATCTCTCATTCCCCAACCTTCATGTCTCTTCTAGTGGGACCCTCACACCCCAGCTACATTAGCTTAGTCCAGGTAGAAAACTGAGGACGAGGCCTTGGAAGAAGACCGTAAGGCCAGACTTCCAGATACAGAGCAGGATGGGGACGAGTGGAGAGTGGTTCTGAAGGGGCAAATACAGCAGACTCATTGACGCTACATTTTTACAATGTATTACCTTCTGGAACATCTCTGCTCAGAGAGCCTAGACTTTGATTCCTGTGAAACTAGTTTTAATGATCATTTATTAGTTTTACCAAGCTAATTCAGCCTCTTCTCAATCCTAATGTCACGCAATGCATTAGGTTTTAAAACCGTGTCTTACATTATTTTTCTCATATTACATTGTACCATTTTTTATCTACTCTTCACCTATAATGTTACAATCTCTCTGGCTAGTTCTCTCTCTCCTCCAACTACTTGAATATATTCTAAGGTCTGGTCTCCTTTACTTTGCTGTTGATGGATATAGATGAATAACAGGTTGGAGAGGATGTAAATAGATGAGTAGAAAGGTAGGTAGGTAGATATATAGATAAATAGATAATTGTAGGCAAAACACAGTGGTTAAAGTAATTTCAGTTCATTTATTGTACATACAAGGCAGATAACTATCCCCATTTCATTAATATTAAAATGCCATTTTAAATTATTTAAGTTTCTGAAGAATTCCATGATGAATATGTTTTAACGTAATTTTGAAATAGTGGCATAATAGCTAGCTTTGTTAAACTTACTGCTCTACTAAAATTGTTTCCATAGAATAATTGATAAAAACACATTTCTTTAGAATTGAAAGTCTGGCTATGATTTTTGAGGTTGATAAATAGCTAGCTGTAGGAATAGCACATCCAATGTATAAAATTAAGAGTATAACTAAAAATTTATGGTTGAATTAGCATTTTTATATCAGGTAAAATTAGAAGGTATTTATTATGTTAGATAAAAAGGATCCCTCTTTGAGAATGGGCAGTTTTATATCCATTTTACTTATACAATTTTGTACAGTATTAAATAGAAATTCTAAAATATCTATCAAATTTATACCCATTCTATTCTCCCTATAAGAAATTACAAAATTATTTACAACCTATCAAAATCAATTCTAATGTAGTTTTCTTTCTTAAAATTTTAAGTTCTGGGATACATGCGCAGAAGGCGCAGGTTGGTTACATCGGTATATATGTGCCATGGTGATTTGTTACACCTATCAACCCATCATCTGGGTTTTAAGTGCCACATGCATTAGGTATTTGCCCTAATACTCTCCCTCCCTTGTCCCCCACCCCATGACAGGCTCTGGTGTGTGATGTTCCCCTCCCTGTGTTCATGTGTTCCCATTGTTCAAATCCTACTTATTGAGCGAGAACATACAGTGTTTGGTTATCTGTTCCTCTGTTAGTTTGCTGAGAATGATGGCATCCATTTCTTTGATAACAATATTAACAATTTTTAATTAGAATGTAATTTTAGTTTCCTTTAAAGTTTCTATTAGTACAGAAACCATGAATGCAATGCATTTAAGTAACTTACTACTTAGAGTAGAGCACATTGTAAATAATCTAATTGATTGTATTTTCAAGTTGTTAATATACTATATGCTTACTTTGTTCACACATCGTTTCCCCGCTGTTTTAACAATCCTTTTCTCTTTTATGTAAATTTTGAGGTCCTTGAAAGTAGGGATGCAGGAAGTTGATGGTTTCTTTCAGAGAGTCTGAGAGGGGGAAACTATTTTCAGAAAAAAAAAAAAAAGATTTTTATTCATTTTTTTCCCCACTGTGTTGGCATTTGGAGTGAGGGTGGACAAAGCACTGGCTGGTAAAATTTTGGGTGCCTTAGTACAAAGCAAGGCAGCGGTACCAACTGTGTAAAGACCAGTGTGTTCTTTACTACCATGTGCTCACAAGTTTTTCCAAAGCTGGCTTTACTTAGGATTTTTCCTCTAAAGCAGTAATAATTAAAAATTGTTTCTTTTGTTAAATCTCAAAACCTGAATGCACATCTTTTTGATATTCTAGTGACAACATGGGAGGTTCACACAGAGCACTTCTATTACATACTGAGGTACATGACAGCTGTCTCAAGGAAAGGTACTGTGTGCTATCTCACTTGTAGGCTAAACTAGTCGCATTTTATCATAGAATGCCAATTATACTTGAAAGAACAACTGACAGACTCTGGTGATTCTAATACTGGTATTTAGCAGAATCAAGCAAGCCTAAAGTTTAAAAAAAATGACTCACTATTTGCTGTGAATGCAAGTTTCAAGTTTTTATGCAAAAATTAGAATTTTGGAAAACTTGCATGTGGCACCATGAGGTAAACAACTTTCCAATTCTTAATGACTTTTCTGATGAGCTCAGAGATGATATTGTCAAATGAGATTATACAATAAAATAGATCAATATTTGGAAAATCAGTACATCTCTGTAAACCAGTAGTTTGCAAATGAGCAATGCATGAAGTTATAAAGAAGTGCAAGACAAATATTTACTCAAAGAGAAAGGTAGGCTAATTTAAAATAGTTTATTTGTATGATGTCAGAATCCACATAGCAATTACACTTTACAAAATTACCACAAGTCTAATTTTGCTGCAGTGTGAAATAAGTATATCTATAATTATCTGGAAGATTTCAAAAGCTCCTTCCTGGTCCTGTACATGTCTTCAGGAGACTAGTTTTTCTCCATAAACTTCAAGCACAGCAATATATTAGAGCAGATTGAATATCAAAGCAAGGAGGTGTTCACAAGTACAAAACAATGCTATTCTTTCTATATATGTATGTTTTTTGTTTTGGAAAATATAAGTATTTTTTATGAAACATGTTATTTTAACATGCAATTAGTCTGTAATTGTAATTTTAAAAAATAAATAATTTCAGTTTATATTTCTAATATGGCAAAAAGCAATAGATACAACCCACATAAATTGAATCTCTTGGGGTTTTTTAGTTATTTTTGAGTATAAGGAGTCCTGAGACCAAAACGTTTGAAAGCTTCTGCAGTAGGTCAAATCCATTCTTAAATTATTTTTGGGAGAATACTAAAAGTTCTGCTACCCGGAGAAGCCTTTTTTAGCTATTCTTTAAAAAGAATGATGAATCCAGTTCTAAAACCCAAGCAATTTTCATGATATTATGCAGAGTACATTTGTATCTCTTCCAAAATAGAAACAACTATACTTGTTTCACAATTTACTTTTTAACCTTTATTTAAATATTTCCAAATGCTGGCTTGCAAAAACTATGCACTATTTTTCTTCACTTATTCTGCTTCTTTGGCTATTGCATAAATGTGACTACATGTATAATTTTCTTTTTCTGTCCTCCTCTCTTTTAGAGCAGATGTTATCTCTAACATTTAAAGCTTGTTCCCAGTAATATACCCCAGTCCTTGCAAAACAAATTATTCTAATTAACTTTTTTTGTGGCAAAGTTTTCCCTAAACAGACTAAAAGTGGAATCTGTTCTATTTATATAGAGTAAGTCTCCCCTCACTCTGAAATTACAAACTCATCAGTTTACTCTATATCTCATTGTACCTTTGTAGGAAACATTAGCTCTGGATCCTTGGGTAAAACACCTCTCCTGCATGAGACATAATAATTTTACTATTAAATATTGTTGTATAATCTCAACTAGTTAAAAAATTAGTTGAGGTTGTAAGATTAAATATGATGTAAGATATTTCATAGCATTGGTGACCTCATTTAAAATAAATCACTAGAAAATAACTTGATAGAAAATTGTGGGATCATGAAGAAGTCATCAGGAATTTTTATTTATTCAGCATTTTAGTCATACGTGATACAAATCAGAGCCACTATAACAACAGCTTTACCCTACTTATTTGCATTTGAAATTGAGTAAGTGATAGTGGGATGAATATTTAAAAGACATTTTGGAAGGAAGATTAACAATACACCTCCCTCACACCCTTTGCTCATGCTGGGCAGAGTAGTGATCTTAATTATTTTCCTTCATCACCAATAGATGTAAACCTCTTAAAATAAATAGATTAAAAACTGAAGAAAACCACACATGAAATTCTGGAAGAAACCTGCATTTAAAATGAAAGCATAATGGAAGAATACAGAGAAGAGGAATAAGAGAAATTTCTAGAAAGAAGAGAAAATGATGATGCAGTTGCATCAAGAAGATGCAATCATATGAAAAATTGAGAGGTCCAGTATGATGATGACAAATGTTGATACCTTTATAGAATGACTGGAAGTGATAATGCTTGATGGTGGTTTCCTAAATTTGAGAAGTAAAAAGGAGTGGAACAAGTTCATACTTTGAGTGTAGACTCTAAGGATCCTATTAAACGACAGGAGACTTGGGTATGATACGGGCTAACGGTACAGCGCTTGTCAAAAAGAATTTGAAAATATGGGGGAAATATATATTGTTGCTAAAAAATTATATTATAAAATTGTGAGTCTCCCAAGGTCCTGTTGTTTCAGCCTTCTGTATGATCTTGAAGCATACCATGAATTTTCTTCTTTTTATTTTCTCCAAAAATGTTCTTCCTTCTTCTGATGGGCATGTACCTATTCATCTGAGCTCTTTGGTTGGGATAACTTTTGGCCTAAGTCTTCCTTAATGTGAAAAATATTTTCTATCTTTATGAACTAATTATTTAACTTTGCAGGGTTACAAAAGGTGGCATTATACATTTACTTGTGTTAAATCCTTCTCCACTGAGAAAATGTGAATCTGTGAAGATGGGGGAGTGTTTTAGTTCATTATGACACATTGAAGATTGGCGATAGCAATGAGGACATGGAAGGGAGCCATTAATATATTTGTAGAATGAATGCAGATATAATAAAGATGTCACCTGAAAATTTGGTTATAAACATTGTCTTAAAAAGCAGTGAGTTTACTATTTGTTATGGTAACTGCTGCTATACAAACAACAACAGCAGTAGCAAATGTTTTGTGTCAGTGTGATTTATACCCATCTCACTTGTAGACAGAAATTATATTGGTACCTCATGCCTTATACCCACATAGATTTCAAATCAAATAAAATACTAGAGTGTATACTCAAATTGGAAAAGAACTATCTGAAATATGACTGTAGACAGGAACTAAAAAAAAATTATTGATTCAGTTTTTTGAAGAGTAATCTTTAAATATGATCATCAAAAGCCTCTGCTATTAACATTGTTGAAATATAAATGGCAGAGCATAAAATATAGTCATAATATTTTGGGGAGACCTTTCTTAATTACATAAGCACCCTTATAGATTAGTGTATTAGGGTTCTCTAGAAGGACAGAGCTAATGAAATCTATATACGCATGGTAAGGAACAAGGAGAGCCAGTCTGAATTACCAAGCTGGAGAGCTTGGAGCCCAGTATTGGAAGGCAGGAAGCATCCAGCATAGGAGAAAGATGTAGCCTAGGAATCTAAGCCAGTCTCTCTTTTCAGGTTTTGGTGCCTGCTTATATTCTAGCCACACTGGCAGCTGATGAGATTGTGCCCCCTGAGATTAAGGGTGGGTCTATCTTTCTCAGGCCTACTGGTGCAAAGTGTTAATCTTTTTCGGAAACACCCTCACAGACACACCCAGGATCAATACTTTGTATCCTTCAATCCAATCAGTTGACACTCAGTATTAATCATCACAAATAGTATGGAAAACACGAGTCCCAATTTGTTTTTTTAAAAAGAGACTGAATTAAAAATATGAAATTTAAATTCTCAAGAGAATAAATACAAACTATTAGTGAACATGCACATAAAACTTTACCACTTCTCATAAAAGTACATATGAAATGGATAATCCTAGAATTTTAAAAATTGTGATGTGGTACTTTTAAAGTCTGAGAAATAGGCAGGTAGAAGTGTAAAAGAGCCCACCCTTTTGGTAGCTCATTGGCAATATGATTAAAACCTTTCTGATTCTTTCATAAGACAATCCTACAGTTAATGATTTTTAATGAGAATAATTGAAAAGTTTACAAAAAGATATATCCAACAAGATTTATTTAGACTTGTTAAGAATAGGAAAAGCGGCCAGACATGGTGGCTCACATCTATAATCCCAGGACTTTGGGAGTCCAAGGCAGGTGGATCACGAGGTCAGGAGTTGGAGACCAACCTGACCAACATGATGAAACCCTATCTCTACTAAAAATATGAATATTAAGCAGGTGTGGTGCCATGTGCCTATAATCCCAGCTACTGGGGAGGCTGAGGCAGGAGAATTGCTTGAACCTAGGAGGCAGAGGTTGTGGTGAGCCAAGAGTGTACCATCGTACTCCAGCCTGGGCAACAGAGCAAGACTCTGTCTCCAAAAAAAAAAAAAAAAAGGTAGGAAAAGAATCCCCAAAACGTTCAATGTGTTTTAACTAAGTTATAAGTTATTTTGTATCTTTAGGATAAAATATGCTCAGAAGTAAAACAAGAATATGAATATTCATTATTTCCACATTAAATAAAAGGAGAAAAAGGTAGGTTAGAGAGATATATTTTATAACCCAATTTTTTAGGGAAATATAATGAGTGTCAGCCTAAATTTTCTTCAAGGTGTTGGTGATTACAAAGTTTTGTTTTTTATTTATTCATAATTTTTTGCCTATTAGCATTTTTCAAGGTCTATACAATATAGTAGTTCCCCGCATTTGTGGTTTTATTTTCCCAAGTTTCAGTTACCCATGGTCAACAGCAGTCTAAAAATAATAAATGGAAAATTCCAGAAATCAGTAATGCATAGATTTTAAATTTCATGTCTACACACTGTTCTGAATAGTGTAATAAAATCTTGTGCCATCCTGCTCATCCTGCCTGGGACATGAATTATCCTTTAGTCCAGTGTTTCTATACTATGTATGCTACCCCCAAGTGAGTCAATTATTTGGGCATCTTTGTCATCGATAGAATGTCATGGATTCTGACAGTCCCTTGGTGTTTTGGGACTGTTAAGTAAAATAAGGGTTATGTGAATACAAGCACTGCGATTTTGCTGAGTAACCTTTACTAAGCAAAATAAGAGTTACTATTAATATGCTTACATAAGTAATGTTGGCAAGCAATTATATTTTTTTGATTATATTATTGGTTGTTGTGAATCCCTTCCTGTGGCTAATTTATAAATTAAATCTCATTATAGTTATATATGTATAGGAAAAAACAAAATATATAGGGTTCAGTACTTTCTGAGGTTTCAGGTATCCACTAAGTGCCTTGAAATGCAGATAAGGGGGAACTACAGTAAATTAAAACCATTTGTGTATTTAAGAAATATGCATATTTTATAATGAAATATGTAAAGAAATAGAAAAATAACATTGATTTAAACACATAGAAGATACTTGCTAAGTCAAAAAATATGCAAATTAAATATTTCTGATATTGAATGTCAGTTTTTCTTCAGGATTCTGTCCCTGGAGAGGACAACCAGCATACATGTACTCTGCTTGCACAGATGCATAAAATTAAATATATATGTACATATCTGCCAGTAGAAAAGCAAATTACTATTGCTTTAATTTGCATAATTATATTTGCTATTAAGACTCTAGTTTTGAAATATTTATTGCTCATCTTAATTTCTTTTTAATCAGTTGTGTATGTCTCTTACTCCATTTCTTTCTAAAGGAGAGTTTCTCTTTCTCTCTTTAACTGATAAGACGGAATCTGTATGTCTTATGGTCATTAACGCCTTGCAGGTTTTACTCTTTGCAAATATTTTCCCCATTATGTGCTTTATAATTTGTGTTTTCTTTAACATACAAGAAAAATAGCTTTTGTGTAGTCACAGCTACCAAAATTTCTATCATTTCTTTCTTGGAAAAGGATTAAAAGGAATTGGTATGGTGGATGAGGATGAATTTAATGTTTATTTTCTCATGAATTTGAAATGCCTCTCACCATGTTTTTGTTTCTGGATTTTTCTCTTGTGGCAATGTTTGGCTATTCTTGCGATAATGCTGTACTGCTACAGTAATTTAATTTTGTTTTTTAATGTGTTCACTTTTGCAGTATTTTCTAAGTTATTCTTATCTAATTGTTCTTGCAGATAGAACTGAGTCACTGACAAAAAAATCCAATAATAACCTCATTTGAGGTTTCAAATTAAATTGCATTAAACCTGAAAAAATTCAACGGCAGGGATTTGGAATCTTGGCATTGGTGAATCCTCTCATGTCATGAGAATGTGGCATGTCTTACCATTAGGCAGATTTTTATTTATCACCCTCAGGATTATAAACAGAAGAATTATTACAATTGTGTTGATTGACATTCTCTAATCTCCACAACTGAATAAATAGCTAATAAGAAACTGCTTTTATAATTTCCAGTTACTGCTGAAGTAGAGATTCAAAACCTGCAACTTGAACTTGTCTTCACCTAAGTTTGTATTTTTCTAATTGCTTTATTGATACAACTAATGTTATGGTTTCAATTACCATCTATTTTATAATTTTTACAACATGGTAGTCCTAACTTTTTCCCATCCTACCATTAACCCTAGCTGTTTGGAACCTTCTGAACAGCCCTTTCTAAGTCTCTCTCAAACTTAATATTTTTCTTCCCTCCAATGTGATTTTTTTGGTGTGTGCTCTTTATCTCAGTTATTGTCATCACAGTCTATTCATTCCCTCAGGGTGCAAGACCAGGATTTGTCCAAAACACCTTCTCCTTTGTTGTCTCCCAATATCTATCAATTATCAAATCTTCTTGCTTTTCAATTCAGGTTCACACTGTGCCAGCACAATCATCTTCATGGGAATAGATTCTACTGTGTCATGCTGCCATTTAAAAGAATGCTTTGTTGCTTCTTAATGCCTATAGGATAAAGAATAAATCCTTCAGCCTGGAGTAAGGAAAGTTTTCACAGACTTGGCCAATGTGCCTCTTGATTTTCATTTCTATCTTCTCAACTCCGCAATACAGCTATGCTTTATCACAGTCTACTGGTTAAACTTATTCAAACATGCCTCACATTGTATTGCCTATGTGCAAATGTTCTTTTCCTGTCATGCTCTTCTCCATGCCATCTCTGTCTGACACACATGAATCAGCCTTTAGTAGCCAAAGCCAGCTTCTCTGCTTCTCTGTCCATGCAGCCTTCCTCCAGCACCTAGACGAGTACCTAGACAATATTAGTCAAATGAGATGATACATGGTAAATACTTAGCACAATACGCAGCACCCAAGAATTATTAAATAAATGGTAATTTTCTTTAACAGTAATAATTTTCTTTTCTGTGCTCCTTTGAATGCTGCTCATACCTTTATCATACCGCATTAAATAATATAACAATCTACTTAAACATACTTACCTCACTATAAGACTGTAACTTGTAAGAAGGCAAGATCTTCATCCTCAGTATTTTTCTGTTGGGTTCATTTCCCCCACACAACAATTGATACTTATTTCTGATTAAAAGACATCAAAACAGTATTCAAATCAGAAAATTTAGTTTATTGGTATAAAATCGAAAGACCAGTACCTCTCCCCTTAATTTCCTTTCATAAGAGTTGGCTAAAATATGTGTTAAGCATGCAATTATGTAAACCTTGCTAAATCAATTCTTTGAAATTCTGAGGCAAATAATATTTTTAGTCTAATGTTTACATCTAAAGAGGAAAACAAAAGTCTTTAGTTTTGGATATGCGTCATCCTCCCTCCATCCCTTCCCTGAGTTCCTTATTCTTATTGTATCGATTTGAATTAGGTTGCATTTCAATTGCAGCTCTTAAATAACATTTATTGAATGTTTAACATGTGCCAAGAACTAAGCTAAGCACTTTGCAAGCGTTATCCATTTAGTCTTGGTCAGAGTCCCATAAGGTAAGTCACCCAAACCTTATTTTACAAAAGAGGGAATTGAATTTCCAAGAGGCTAGGTGACTTTCCCAGGTCTGTATGACACTTAGTGACTCAGATGAACCTAAAAATAATGTCTCTAAGACGCCAAGCTCAAATTCTGAACTATTGTGCTATATAATTCTCTGTGTGTAGAAGTAGGTCTAAGGAAATGGTACTCCACAAAGATGAGTGGGTGATTTCACCTGCCCCCAACTGGGGTAGGGATTCACTACTGACATCTAATGGATAGAAGCCAGGGATGCTGGCTCAGGAGAAAGGCCAAGATAGTTCTCCACCAAAATGTCAATAGTGCTGAAGCTGAGAAACCCTTGTCTAACAAATGTAAAGGTAGAGAGCCCTCTAAAATTATGGATTGCCACTTAAGAGATTTCCAAGTAGAGAAATGAGCTGGGGGAGAAAGGGGTGTCAGAGAAGAGGTTACGTACAACCAACCCTTGTAATATATGGTATTATATTTGTTCAGTTGTTTTTTAGTGGAAGACAATCATTACCATGGAAATACTCATGATGGAGTGCTTACTCCTTTTATAGAACTTAAGAAAACATCATCTTACATTGTTTAGGGAAGAAGTTACAGTGGAGACCCATGTAAAGGTGATATTTAAGCTCTCGTAAATGGATGCTTCTTTTCACATATCTACATTAAAACATCAGGTTTTCAGGTCTTGATTATTTTAGCAGATGTATATCAGCTAAATCTTTATATTTGGTGGAAGATTTTTTCCTAACCTGAATAAATATGAAAATTGCAAGTGGCTCAGTAGTTACTCTAGTGCATTTTACAGGCTTGATGTTTTTATTCTTCTGAGACAAGAGCGATTAATTGGTGGTGTCCCGATCCCAAGCTTCGTGCACGGGAGGTCTTTAGATGGACAGAGAAAGATGAAAACCCAGTCTGCTGAAACATTTGGTAGATTCTCAAGTCTTCATTAGTAAAATGTCTCAGGGGTCTTTGGATCCCATGGATTAAGGTATTTTTGGCAAGATGGATTTAGATTTAAAACCACTAAGGTAACCACAGATTCACTATTAACTCTCCACTGACAGCACGTGTTGCCCTTTGCTCATTTGCTGATTGCTGTGGAATGTAGTATTCTTTACCTCCTTTCTAGCCAGGGCTGGCTTTGTGCATGCATGACCTGTACAATGGCATGGGGCTCTGTGCCTAGAAGGACCCCGTGCTTTGTTTAATAATCTTCTCTCATCATCTTGAAATTCTTAGCTGTCGAATCAGGGGCCCAGATTTTCATTTTGCCCTTAGTAACCAAATTACACAGCTGGTTCATCCTTAGAAATTACATTTTGCTTATAAACTGTCAGACTGTGTGTGAGGAGTGTTGGGGCAATATTCCAATGCACTCCTAATGGATCAGTTAAGGACAAAGTCATTGCAATCTAAATAAATGGCATTTTTTTCTTCTGTTTATCAACCTGCTTAGGGAGACTGATAAGCAGAAATACACCTCTTTAAAAGTTGTCACTCGATGTTTGTTAAAATCTAAATTGATAAATCTGTCTTAGTAGTTCCGTCAAAATTAGAAAAATAAATAAGACTTTTTCATCTTTAAAAAGATAGGGTACAACCCACTCAAACAATACTGGAAATATATCTATTAAGAAATTTTCTGCTGAGCAGTCTAGGGAAAAAAACTTTTTTTTGAATTTTTAAATTGTATCTTATATGATTGTATAGCACTGTGCTTTGCTACATATAGATAAAATTAGGGGAAAATACTTTTAAGTTTACTACATTTTTGCCTTTGATTTTTCAAATTACAGATTTTGAGTAAACGTTTGTAAGCACCTAGAAACATACTTTATCATAATGTGCTATGTGAAGATTGAGATTTATTTTCTGGAAAGTAAATTTCCATACTGTGTAGTTGCTTTGGATGATTTGATAACATCTCCCTAAGGAAAGATGTGCTCAGTTAGCCTGGAAGCAGTGATCAATATCCTTGTATCTCATGTGATAGAGAGGCTTCTTTGAAAAAAGAAAAGCTGGCATGGCATATACATCCATCTCTTGCTTCAGGTAGACTCCAGTGGGCCTAAATATAAACAGAAAATAAAACAGTTTTAGCTTTCAACAGTTAGAAGTTGAAGCTCTCAGCATTAATTTCAAATAATGTGCATTTGCACATTTCTCAGAGGTTTGAAAGGGTTTGTCAAAAAGGATTGCTGCTGTTGCCCTTCAGTTATCTATTGATTTATCTATAATATATAAATCTCTATCCTTAGTAATTTTCAGGATAACAAGTCAGCCTGTCTGACCTCATCATTACCTAAAAAGTGATACATAGTAGGATAGGCCTTACACTGTTCTATTTACTTAAGTTTTTAAAAATAGTGTCTTATATAATTAGTTCTTTAAATACAGATTAGAATTATGATGGGGGAATGCCCTGGAGGTTGTAAAGTATTAGTTGAATGCTTAGGAGACTGTCGTGCTGTTGAGTATATGACATTTCTTCTGAGTTTCTGACAGACCATAAAATGAAAATATTTCCTGTTTCTAAGTTCCTACTGTGATCAAGACACATTATTGTCTACATTACATTTGTTAAGACAGTTGCTAATATGGGTGGGGGGCGGATTCTGCTTGTGTATTGCAAAATAAAAATCCCTCCCAAAACGTAATGGTGTAAGGCAGCAGTCATGGCATTATGCCCATGTATGTCGAGAATTAGCTGTTCAGTTATGGGATTTGGAATGGACATGGCTTGTCTAGTCCAAGAGAGTCTGGACTCTCAATTTATTGAGACTTGAATGTCTGGAAGTGAGTAGAACACCTGGCAGGAAACAGGCAGTTCTGGAATATCTACTCTTGAATGATTCTCCACACACAAAAGAGGTGGCTCCACTAGAACCATCAATCAGAACACTTACAGGTGACCTCTCCTGCATATGGCCTTTTCTCAGCATGATGATGCCTTCTGAAGGAGAAGGTCCTGAGAAGGAAGAGAGTATCCAAGAATAATAGGCATAGGCTTCATGAATTTATATGACCTCATCTGAAGAGTATAGCATCACTTCTGCTGTGCTGTAAAGGTCAAAGCAGTCACTTTCTATCACCAAATGGAGGAGACACAACTGCACCATTTATGGGAGGTTTGGTAAAAAATTAGCAGCCCTATTTTAAAATCACTACAGATAGGAATTCCAACTAAAGAGGTATGGAAGAGATGAAGAGAGGTTGAATAATTTACCAAAATCTCAGAGCAAGTAAATAACAAAACCAAAACATAATGGTATAAGGCAGCAGTCATGGCATTACGCCCATGTATGTTGAGAATTAGCTATTCAGTTATGGGATTTGGAATGGACATGGCTTGTCTAGTTCAAGGCAAAACCTTTGCCTCCTGAACAGTAATATTAACTGAGAGGCCCAAGTTTTACTTCTTCATCATAGACTTTGTCTAAATTGTATATATATGTAGTGAGTTGTATGATTCTTTTTAATATTGTGCATTGCTCTATAACTCTTGATGAAGGACAAGGAATATATACTATCTACCTTCTTCTCTATATCCCAGTGCTTCACAATGTGATTCACAGAAATTAAGAGCTCAATAAATGTTTGTTGAATGAAGTAAGGAAATTTCAGTTTTATCAAACTTGAATAAAACTTAAGGTTTTTTCCCATACAATGGTATGGTCTTATAGAGACATGTGGTCACTACCTCCCTTGGAGGTGATTGGAGATTGTTGGTTTTCTTTCCCATTAGCAAAGTGGATGATGGACAGAATAACCTTGATAACATTGGAATACAAAATGCTGAGACTTGACTGATGGCAGAAAACAGAATCTTCAGAGAGCAAGTTTGTATAGTTTATGAATCATTAAATCAGCTTGATTGAGGGCTACCAGATAGTGTTGTCATTGTTGCGTTGACTTAGATCTCTATTATATGTCCTTTGTGAAGTTATTTATATAAAGTACAGAGCAAAATTCTTGTTTTGATGCAAATGCTCTTGAATCCATGGAACTCTGCCTTGAAAATTGTCATATTAAAAATTGTAGGCTGGGTGCGGTGGCTCGAGCCTGTCATCTCAGTGCTTTGGGAGGCCGAGGTGTGTGGATCATGAGGTCAAGTGATCAAGCTCATCCTGGCCAACATGGTGGCAATCTCTGACTCTACTAAAAATACAAAAATTAGCTGGGTATGGTAGTGGGCATCTGTAATCCCAGCTATTGAGGAGGCTGAGGCAAGAGAATCACTTGAACCTGGAAGGCAGAGGTTTCAGTGAGCTGAGATCACACCACTGTACTCCAGCCTGGGTGGCAGAACGAGACTCCATCTCAAAAAATAAAAGAAATAAAACTTGTAAAATTTTTGATATATAAATAGCAATCTGTTAAATGTTGAAAACCAAATCAAACTGACTGTGTGATTTTTCAAGAAATGACCCCATATGGTTCTCAAAACATCTCTAACAAATCTTCATCAAAATATAAATTTCTAAGATCTTATAATTTTCATGGTATAATTGTTGGTATAGGTTACCTGGAGCCTAAATTAGTAATCAGCATCAGTTTTTCACATCGTGTAAAAAATCTGGTTGAAAGTTTGTTATACTTACATGCTAAATATTGCATACCTTATCCTGTATTATTTTTACTTTAGTTTAAGAAAAAAATTCTAGTTTTTTTTTTAGCTAGAAATAATTATTTTTTCTTTTAATTGGATGGCTTAACATATTAAATAATCAGCATTCTAAAGGACATTATTATCATAGACAATAGGAAATAAAGATGTGTTTTTATGGCCCAAGATAATTGCATGAAATTACCAGTACAGTTCTACTTCCTTCTGCCCAGAAATTTAAAATCTAACAGAATAGAACTAAGTAGTGAAACTGTATATGCGTATAAATAAAACTGTGTGAGTGAGTGTATAAATGAAGTTATATATGTGGTGAATGTTTAAATGAATGTATGTATAAATTGAACTATGTGTGCATGTATGTATGATTGACAAAAGGTACAATAATATGTGCTACCTATATATCTACACATAGAATGTTCTTAAAAATTAATTAAACTGGATACTTAAAATCAAAATTTCTACGGAAAGAGAGCCATTGCTTATTAGAAAATAAAAATAAAAAAGGTTTAAGAGAGCATGTAAGACAAAATGAGATAGTTTCTCTAAAAGTCATTTGGATTTCCATTTATTCTATCTTCATAATACGGGTAAAAATGCAATAATATTTTCCCCCTTTGATCATAGATTAGAAAAACAGCAGGCACTTAAGGCTTTCTTTTTGTTTGATTTAGTGTACATGTCAAGCAATTGAGATACTAATGTCAAATCTCATAATTAACATTTCAGTTAATTTTATAACAAAGTCAGGTCTAGGCTTTGAAGCAAGAGAAAATATATTTTTGAAGTTCATTAGAAGGGTTATGAGCCTGGGTCTCACTTATTGATTGGTTTTTCTTTGCAAAGGTGTTCTTGTTTCTTCTTTGAGGATCATCTACAAATAGTCACTCAATTATATTTCTGATGTTGAGTAAAGTATTCATAACATGTTAGGGAAATTTGGGCTGTGGTAGGCAACATGCTTCAGAGTAGACTGAAGTCAAAAAAAATTCATGTGCAATCCTTCTAAAATAAATGTAAGAACTGAAAAATAATTTTGCTGTTAAAAAAGGTGTAGATCTAATTGAGAGATATTCTGGAGAAAGACAGTTATGTTTGAAAAAATGTATGTTTCTTCTTGTGTGAAGTATTAAAATAGTTGTATTCAAATGCTTGAATAAGTTTGCATTTAAAGCATTTTCTCATTATCTGTGGTTTTCATAAACCTGATCAAGCCACCTATTATGATGTTCAAGTTTTCTCGCCAAATGTTTAGTATCTAGAAAGCAAAAGTGGTATTTGGCTGACTTTGTGGCACTGTCACTGAGTTTGGTTGGGACTGAGCTCTTTCATAAGGAGCTCAGATTAAGCCATGACACTTAATCTAAACCACTTTGCAGATTTTCCTAGAAATGATTCAGAGTGATTACTACTTGATTAGAGTGGTTCTTCATGTCAAACTCAATCACAGTTCTTTCCAGTTTGTCCTGGGAAGTTTATCATCTTGCTTGATAAGACAGGTGGGACTAAATATTTTCCACATAAACCATAGAAAGGAAAGAGAAAAAGAGCAATTTGCGGAACCACTTTCCTCTTCACAGTTTTCACTTAAATCCTTCATGGTTGTGCAGCAGCACATACTCACCTATTGTCTGTTGTGGCAAGCTGTTAAATCTGAAACACAATTTCCATTTTAAAATTAAAATGCTTTCATCAAGCAACTTTAAAATGCCAGTTAAGGAGAATCGAATAGGAAATGTGCTCCCTACTTTAACTTTTTTGTTTTTGCTTGTTTTGTTTAGTTTTTGGCTTATCCTTTCTTTGAGAACTCAAATAGCTAAGTCCATTGCACTACATCTAAATATTTTGGAATACACTGGTTTATGTGGAATTTGCTGCAGTAAAACTAGCAGTATGCTTTCCTTGGAAAGCAGGAACCACAGCTGGACTAGCCCCAGGACACTTGTATCATGTGGTAGGAATGCTGAGGTCAGAATGGTGGTGAAATAAATCAATATAGTAGTCTCATCCCTTTTAACTGTGACATCTTCGTAGCTGAAAAATTTATACTGAGCAATCTGTAAGCAAAGAAAATAATAATGTTGCTGGAATTAATCTATTTATTATTCTGACTTTATCCCCAAACTGGAATCTCAGTTTCCTTGAAGGCAATGTATGGTATTTCTAATCTGTCATTGAATTAAGACTTGTACAGCATAAATTTTCTATTCACATGGAGGTCATTTTCTAATTTCCCTGGCAATTCAGATGCAAGAGCAGACAATTTAAAAGGAATAAGTTAGGCCATATGGAATCGGGCTATGCCAACGCCACAGCTCCTCTAGCACAAACTTTAGCAGTCACAGCTGGTATTGAGACCTAAGAACCTGAGGAAACACAGTGATCACAGTGACTTTATCTTTATTTGATTGGGTACATATCACCCCAAGTTGTATAGTAGATGAACTAAACAAACCAAAACAAAAAATCTCCCTAAAAATAATAGAAGAGACTTCAATGATTTTAGCTATTACTTTTGAATATACCTGAAGCATTAAATATCTGCATTTGGAGGTTTCCTGAAATAGTAAATTCAGCATAGATTTGCAGACCATGAAGTCATTTGTATTTAAGGGATATTAAACACACTTGTGAATCCCATGCTGTTTAAAACTTACAATTTTAATTTGGGAGCTGATGTACCTGAAAGGGACATTAAATATTAATCATTCTAAGTCTCTCATTTTGGATTTGATGATCCTGATTCAAAGAAATTGAGCATTTCATTTTGATTGGAATATCTGTTAAGAAACAAAAGATAAAACAGAAATTCTATTTCTTGTATTGATAAGAATATATTCGATATTTATTTTACTTTTCTGCTTTTGATATATTCAATTTTTTTCATATTCAGTTGTCTGGGATCACTTTACTTCAAAACTAAGAGAGTTTCTCTTAAAACTCTCTAAAGACTAACACAATTTGGAGATAAATCACATCCCAAGTCTAAGGCTGTTACAGCAAAGCAACATACTGTGGCAAACCGCGGGTATTGCAAACCCTAGAGAAAAAGTTTAATAATGGCATTTTTTTCCCCTTAAGAAGGTTCTTGCGCAGAGTACTAACACTTTTTGGAGCTGTAGATTTTGTAGAGGTTCATTGGCTTTAAGGGGAATTAAAATCTTGAGAGGTTTTTCAGTAACTTTGTTCTGGTGAGAGGAGTGCTAAGTCAGTGAAGAGATTACTTAATTGAAAGGCTGACTGTTGTCAGAGATTATAAATTTCTTGTCACTTATGAAATATATACATATATATGTATATATAATAGAAATATATAATGGGTAAATTTCAGAGGAGCTCTTGCCTGCCTCCTGAGCTTCATGGCTGTATTTCCAGCTGTTAGTTGAATGCCACTTTTGATGCAGTGCTGAGCTCCCGCCTAGACATATCTACAGTACCCACCATCTCCTCTTACCTCCAGACCAGCTCTCCATCCTACCTGCCCAATCTCGATAACAGTGCCATTTTTCCAGGCTCAACTCCTGAGCGTTGCCTTTCCTTCTTTCTTTCAAACAATACAGTTAGCCACAGAGCTTGGCTGTTCCTGCCTTTCAAGTGTTCTGACACCTTCTGATTTTCAGTTTCATTGACTCCACCTGGTCCTGAGTCATGGCATTTCCATTGTCATAATAGTAGGCTAATTCCTCTCCATTTTCTGAATGTATCTCACTTTTAAAACAGTATTTAACATCTTACTCCCTTGCTCAGAAATCTTTAGTATTTTCTCATTGCTATAGGATATAATTATATTTTGTTCAGCCTAATGTCAAAATATTAAAATCCAATTCTTGACAACTCACAGTTCCGCCCTTCAAAGTAGTCAGTCTCAGTGATTTAGCTCATGCTGTTCTGCTAATTTACAGCATGGTCATAAGTTCTAGATGTATAGGCAATTTTTGGCATATATGACAATATTAAGTAACTATTCAATGCCTCTATTTCATGGTTTAAGCTAGCGAAGGTCACTGTAAGTGACTTAAGCAGATTGACTCACTATCCTGTATTTCCAGTCATGAGAAACCCTTTGGATGATAATTTACAGAGCTGGAACGGATGATGTAGCCAAGTAGATGGGCTACTAGCTTGCCAGATCTGAATAAAGCCTGTTGATGAGTTCCACACAGGAATGCTACAGGCTCATTTTTATTCAGTGAAGAGATACGATTACAGATGCACATGCTGGGACTGATGGAAATGTCCCAACACATCATATCATTGCAGTTTTCCCCAGCACAGCAATGAACCATACACATTACTAAGGAGGGGCAGCACATTAAACATGTCATGTGTTGTCACTGAACTTATGTGTTATGTAATACAGATGATTTATTGTATATTTTTCTTAATAGTCCATTTATTTTGGCTCCCCTGTAGAATGTTCTTTCTCTTTGTACAAAGTTATCAAGTTTCTTTCTTTTTTTCTCTATCTCCAAGTTAATTTCTCTATGAAATGTTTGCTGGTAACTCAGCCTGGATTAATCTGCACTTCCACAGAAATTGTTTTGTTTATCATGAAATATTCCCAACTACAAATTAATAAATGTGATGTCCTTCCTATCAGTTTTAATTATTTTTTTCATTTGTAATCCCAAGCATTCTCTGCTTCTAAACCCTGCTTAGAGAGTTACACATGAGTCTCCAAGTGCTTTTCCAGATAAGTCATTGTAGAGACACAGCAGAATTTAAAGTACCAATTCTTAGCACTTAATTATAAATGCTGATGGCTTAGGTGTAAAACAGAAAGAAATGAGCAGACATCTAGAAGATGAGTTTTCCTTTTCCCAGGCTGCTTAGTATTCTATGGGCTGGAGGAAAAGTAAGAGAGAGTGATCATGCATACATGAGAGGAATTAGAAGCTTCACTGAAGTTCTACTTGATACCATCCTGGGTGGGCTCTCGTTTCAATGCAGCCAGCTTATTACCTACTGACTATCAGGAGGACTGAGGCCAGTTTGCACCCTGAGATTTTTCTCTGTGCCCTATCCTTTGAGGACAACTCTTCTTCTAACAGCCAAGAACTCTAGTATGATGTTTCTCATACCATCTGTAGTGAAGGACTAGTTATTTAGTTATTTTGTTTTTATTTCCAGTGACTACACAGATTGATTCTTCTATATAACATCATAAAAGTAAACTACTGCAAAAATGGAATGAAAAGAATGATGACCTGCAAAAATTCAAGTAAAAATATACTTATAAGTATCTATAAATATACATATTAGAATATACAAATATACATACAAGAATGAATAGCCCTAACATCATCCTGTCAAATCACTATAGAAGTCTTTCAATGTTAACTTACCATGCCTGTATGTATATATGTGGGCACCACATACAGGGCACAGACGAGCACCTCCCTGTGAACGACATTTGGAGATGAATTGTTCTAGTTGGTTTCTAATGTGAAGGATGTAGCTAGGACAAGCAGAGGTATAGAGGGCCAAGAAAGCTACTACCCCTGCATGCTTCAAGAGCCACACACCTGAGAGAAGCTGGGCATTCAGGCTAATCAAAACAAGCTGACTGTTTCTGTGCTGGAACAGTGGCTGAAAAAATTTTACTCCCTTTCTCCACTCCCTACCCTGTGCTGTTCATTAGCTAATAATTGTGAATTTGTCTATTCTTAGGAGGTGTGTTATATTCTGGTCATAAACAGTGTGAAGATTTTTTAAAGAACTAAAAGTAGAACTAACATTTGATCCAGCAATTCCACTACTGGGTATCTACCCAGAGGAAAATAAATAATACAAAAGAGATACTTGTACACATATAGTTATAGCAGCACAATTCGCAATTGCAAAAATGTAAAACCAGCCCAAATGCCCATCAATCAACAAGTGCATTTTGGGTACAGTGTACATTGCTGAGGTGAGAGGTGCGCCAGAATCTCAGAAATCACCACTAAATAACTTATTCATGTAACGAAACACCACCTGTTCATCAAAAACCGACTGAAATAATAACTTTTATTAGAAAAAAAGTGATTTTAAAATGTTTTAATATTTGTCCATGTTTTTACCTTTCCCTAGAAGATCTTAAAATTCTTGGAGTTAGATAGTAAATTTTACTTTTCTTTGCATTTCCCACACTTTTTTGTATGTCTTACAAAATTGCCTATACTCATTTCTATTTGTTTTGCTTCAGCAAAAATGCCATGTAATTCTGAGGAAAACATTAAAACTTTAGATAGTGGAGAGAATCCATAATGGGTCTTAGGTCTATTTTTGGTGTTCTGGATTGTGTTATGCACACCCAGGCAGAGAGCATTTAGGCTAACCAAAGTGTTGAATAAAGAGGAATCTTGATTTAGCTAAATTTCAGTTTGTTTCTTCATCTGTACATTTGACATAAGAGCAGCTTATTCTTCTAGATTATTTTGAAGATTAAATAGAACATTGCTTATGAAGTACCTAAAATATGCTTTGCATACAGGAGTTACCCAGTAAGAATTAGTTTCCCTCTCCTTAGCAGTAATGTTCTGAATGTTTCACTCTCTTTGAGACCTGTGTGCAATAAAGCCTTGTTGGTAATATGGCCTTTTTCTTCTTTACACATTGATTGCATGCACACAAATATTGCTACTTGATAGAAGAAAATAGTTCTTAAAATCTTAATTCTAGCTTTAAGGGAAAGAAAAAAACTAGTTCATGAAAATCCTATGTTTCTTCTCTTTGTTTTTAGTGGCAGGTTTATACTACTTTCCCTTTATTTATATTACCCATATAATATTTTAATCCCTGAGAAGGCCATATTAAAGAGATATAAATACAGATTTTTGCCACTGGAGATGCCAGCAATGTAGATCCGCATCTTCTAGGAGTATCACTTTAACAAATTGCTAATGTTAACTTGCATCATTAACTTAGCCAACATCTCAGCATCTTAGGGTTTATTTTCCATTACTTACTTGTTTTTAGTAAATAATGCTATTTGTATTTTCTTTTTATCCATCTTATAAATTTACAGTTCTCATTCAGGGCTATTGTAGTGAAAGAAAAAATGGGTTTGTATTTATTTCTTAAATTTGTCCATAAGGTAAATAGAAAACAAAATCTAGAAAGTAAACTTCTGTGTGTCATTGTTCTTACTTTCTAAAAGTTCCTTGTGTTTCAGTGTGACTCATGACTATCTAGGTGTTGTTTTATGTTTGTTGTTCGTTTTGAGACATAGTGTCACTCTGTTGTCCAGGCTAGAGTGCTGTGGTGCAATCTCGGCTCATTGTAACCTCTGTAGCTGGGATCATAGGCGCCAGTCCCGTGCCTGGCTAATTTTTGTATTTTTAGTAGAGAAGGGGTTTTGCCATGTTGGCCAGTCTGGTCTCAAACTCCTGACTTTTAGAATCCACGCACCTCAGCCTATCAAAGTGTTGGAATTACAGGTGTGAACCATCGCACCTTGCCTCTAGTGTTTTTTTTTTTTTTTTTCCCCCAAGGCTAGAACGTATATGTGAATGGATCTTCTTAAACAAAAAATGATTATACACACATCTTGGGATAGTGGGAGATATGTTTTACTCTCTTTAAATTGGTAGATGTAAATTACCCCATACGTGTTCTATCTAAACTCTCTAAATACTGTTAGCTTTTATTTTTCCCTGAAACTTGTCCTTGTCTTCAAGGTCACAGCTAACTCCTTTAGCCTATCCAACTCTCCTACTGTATTCTTATTTTTGAGCTTGAATTTAGAGCCTTTGATTTCCAAAAGTTTTCTTATCCTGTAAATTGTGTTTTGTTGTTGTTGTTGTTGCTGTCATTGTGTTTTGCTATTATTTATCCCTTTAGATAAGGAAGCAACTCATTTTTACAGAGGTTTGTAAAAGCTAGAGGTTGGGTAGATTATTTAGCTGTTCATATATATTTATGTCATGGAAGCATAAAATGCTTCTTTTCTAGACGGAAGAGAGGCATGTCTCTCTTGCAATGGAGGAGATTACTTTACTGCTATTGGACATTTTATTAATACTACCAAATATTTACTGATTACTTGCCCTGGTCTGCATGAAGATTCACTTCATAAACTCTATTTTAAAATACATTTATGCCTTGTAAAAACAAAACTTTAAACAGGCTGTAGAAAGTGATATTTTGACACTTGTTAATAGGTAATGCTAGTACAGATCTTGGATATTTTTCATTTTCTGAAATTTTGAATAATGTTAGACTTATAGAATTCTATAGTTGGTTTCTGTATACCTCTCACCCAGCTTGCCTTATGTGAACATCTAACATAACTATGATAGATTTTTCAAAACTAAAATGTTAAAATTGGTATAATACATAAACCATGGCCCTTATTAATATTTTACTGATTTTTTTCTACTGATATTTTTGTTAACGTTCCAGGATGCAGTTTGGTATACCCCGTTGTGTTTAGTTGTGATGTCACATTGGTCTCTCTCAGTCTATAGTCTTTCCTCAGTATTTCCTTTGTTATGACCTTGACTGCTTTTAAGAGTACTGGTTAGGTGTCTTTTAAAGTATCCCTTGTTTTGAGTTTATATTTTTCCTGATAATTACACTGGAATTATTGATTTGGGGGAAAAATACCAAGCTTTATTTCAAGATTTATGTGATATTCATAAAACTTATTATTGGTGATGTTAACCTTGATCATTTGGTTAAGGTGATGTTTGCCAGGTTCTCTAGCTGTGTTTTGATAACTGAGAGACACTCTCTTCAATGCAGAATAAATTGTTGTTGTTTCCATTTTAAGTTTAAACATTCACCTAGTAATCCACAAATAGTAATCAACTTTCTTAGGGTGTGAGCATTGAGTAGTTGTCTCTTCTGTTTAAAGAAGTTCCTTTCTAGTAAATATTACTATGTTGAAATATGAAGAAAGTACTATATTCAGAATATGCAATTGTTTTCTGTACATTGTTCCTGGAATTTCAAATGATGTATATTGTCTTGTAGAATATGTATTCATCACTATATATTATTTTCTTAAAAAAATGATTTTTAGGTATTTCTCACCTCAGTCTAAACTAAGTTAAAACAATGTGGAAGCATTTGCTTTCTCTCCAGGGAAAGAAAGAGAGAAAGAGAGAGAGAGAGAGAGAGAGAGCGAGCGAGTAGGAAAGAAGGAAAGAAGGAAAGAAGGAAAGAAAGAAAGAAAGAAAATGGGTGTGCAAGAAAATCCCACCCTGAGTAAAAAAGCCTTGCTAATTCATTAAGGGCCAGAGGGCTATTCGTTTAGAAATAATACATCCAGGCCAGGTGCGGTGGCTGACACCTGTAATCTCAGCACTCTGGGAGGCCGAGATGGGTGAATCAAGAGGTCAGGAGTTCAAAGCCAGCTTAGCCACCATTGTAAAACCCTATCTCTACTAAAAATACAAAAAATTAGTTGGGCATGATGGTTGGCATGCATAATCTCAGCTATTTAGGAGGCTGAGGCAGGAGAATCACTTGAACCCAAGAGGCAGAGGTTACAGTGAGCTGAGATCACATCATTGCACTCCAGCCCAGGCAACAGAGTGAGACTTCATCACAAAAAAATAAAATTTTTTTAAAAAAAAGGAAAAAGAAAAAAAATAATAAATCCAAAACTTGAAGTAGGCAGAATTCAAATGTGTACAAATGTCTACATAGAATACACAAAATCAGTCTTGTTCAGGATTTGCAAACTGAGTCAGCAGATGAAACTAGACCAGTACCTAGTCATTCAGACAAGAAACAAATATAGGTAAAGCAAAGGTCAAAACCAAGGGAGAATTGACAAGGAAGTAGGCAATCAGGAGTCAGGGAGGATGAGTGCAAGGGAACAGTGCCCTCTATAGGCTGATTTTATTTATGAAGACCACAGTCTTGCCAACTTCCCGGTCATACTCAGCTTTCAATTTCAGCGTTGTGCTTGGCTTTCAGAGGACATTATTTGGCACTTATTTGGGGGAAAGAGGAAAAAAGTTTCAGTACAGTTAGGCTGGTTAAGGTAACTTAGAATACAATAAGGATAATTTATCCATTTAGTTATGAATCAAACATATACTGAATATCTGCTACTTTGGAGCTCTATTGGGTGTTCCAGAGGCATACAGTTACATAATTGAATGAACATTCACATATCGCCTAAAGTGTACAAGGGATTATGGAAGGCATTTATAGTTTGATAGAAACCAGAGACGCAGAAGCAAACAAATTATTAATACTTCTGCTTTGATGTGCATCAAAAGAAGCATGTACTTAATATGAAGGTAGTACAGACAAGAGAGTGACTAGATCTATGGAGGTAAGGAAGGGCCAAGGAAGGCCTCTGGAGAGATATTACATGTGTGCTGGCTATTTATCAAATCCTTCCCCTACAGGTGCATAGTCTGGAGACATATACGATTATAATTACACATTGTTTGCTGTGTTATTTGTCTAACATCCTTTGCCTGACAAGGATGTGAGGAAACAAGAGGATCAAAAGGCCTGCAGTTATAGGTCAGCTGCCATAACCTAAAGGACTAGAGGTGGCCCTGACATCTTTCTTACCCTGGAAGATCACATATGCAGTCCGTGAAGCAGAACTCAAGGTAACACTGTGGGGAAGCACAGATCTGAAAGGAGTTAGTTGAAATCCAGTTAGAAAGAATCTAAGTAATGGTAGGCGATCTAGGTTTATAACTAAACATGATGTAGGTTGGAACCTGTCAGAGCAGCTGATGAGAAAATATTAACAAATAGGCAGGAAGAAGATAGAGGAAGATAAATGGTCAGTTTTCTGACTTGTAGTTAGTTTGTAGTTTGTGGGGTATGTGTGTTCTCTCTGTGTCTCTAATAAGATGTTGGATTTTTAAAGTAAAAGCAGAGGAGACAGACTGCTTTGCAAACCACAAAATTTCTAATGATGATGACTTTTTGGTGGAGCCAGGAATCTCAAATCTTTTTCTTTCTTTTTTTTCTTTTCTTTTTTTTTTTGGTGACTCACTGCAGCTTTGACCTCCTGGGCTCAAGTAATCCTCCCACCTCAGTCTCCCGAGTAGCTGGGACTACAGGCATGTACCACCACACCTGGGTATAGTTTTGTATTTTCTTTTATATAACCGAGGTTTTGCCATGTTGCCCAGGCTGGTTTTGAACTCCTAGGCTCAAGTGATCCAACTGTCTTGGCCTCCCAAAGCACTGTGATTATAGGCGTGAGCTACGGTGCCCAGCCTGAAATCTTTTAAAGCCGAAATTGTAACATTCTCTGTGCTTGAGAATTCATATGAAGACATGTCACTTATTCTGCAGTATATGAAAAACTGTAATTTTTTATCAACTGATTGTAACTCTCTGGAGAGAAGTCCCTAAAATTTTTTTTGATAAATTAATTCATGCTTGAATTTGTACTTGATTTAGATATTGGCTAGCACACTGTTTATTGGAGGATATTTTAAAATGTAATTTGAAAAATAATTTAAATATAAGATTAGATATTTTCCTGAAGAGGAACTAAAAAGGTAAAACCTAAAAAAAATACAGAGGCTTTCTGCCCACAATTATTATAACAAATCATTTAAAGACTTAAAATCTGATATTTTATGTATGTGGTAATATGTATTATCAGAAAAAAAATCTCTATGATAAATGAGGAATTCAGGTACAGTTTTAAACTTGAATTTTCCCCTCACTGTTTCAGATTTTGGCTTAGCATATTTTGAAACAAGGATTAGCAAACTTTCTACAAAGGAATAGATAGTAAATATTTTAGGCTTTGTGGGCCATAGCGTCTCTGTTGTAATTAAACAATGTTACCATTGCAGCATGAGAACACCAGGCACAATACCTGAATTAATGAGTATGCCTATGTTCCAGTTTTATTTTATTTACAGATACTGGTAGCCGGCAAGATTTGGTAACGATTCATAGTTTTCCAACTCTTGTTCTAGAAAAAACAGAACTTAGTGTAAAAGCATTTAATATTATATATTTTTATGATAGTTTTTGTGAGTTCAGGCTTTGGATTGAATTCTTGTTCATGTTAAAAATTAGTCTGGGCATCTGTCAAGCCTAATGATCCCAGCATTTTGGGAGGCTCACACAGGAGGATCACTTAAGGCCATGGAGGCAGGAGGGTAACTTGAGCCTAGGAGTTTGTGATCAGCCTGTACAACATGGCAAGACCCCATCGCTACAAAAGAAAAAAAAAATAAGTGGGTATAGTAGTTCATGCCTGTAGTCCCAGCTACTCCAGAGGCTGAGGCAGAAGAATCAATTGCACCTAGCAGTGCAAGTCTCCAGTGAGCCCTGTTCACAACACTACAGTCTGGGTTGACAGAGCAAGATCTTGTCTCAAAAAAAAAAATATTTACTATATAGAAAAATTCTTAAGAAATGGGATGCATCCACATATACACACAAACTCATACACATAAACTATTAGAGCTAATAAGTTTTGCAAGATTGAAGGATAAAAGATCAATAGATAAAAATCAATTGTATTTCTATGTACTACCAATGAAAGATTTGAAAATAATTATTTAAAGTTTCATTTACAATAACATCAAAGAATAATATTAAATTAAGTGTAAAGCTTGTATACTAGATACTGTAAATTGTTATTAAAAGAAGGTGAAAGATCCTGAGTAAATGGAAAAGCATTTCATATTTGTAGATTGAAAAATTGACATTTTTAAGATGGAAATATGCATCAAACTGATCTACAGATTCAAAGCAATCTCTATCAAAATCCCAACTCTCTTATTTGCATAAATGAACAAGCTAATCTTAAAATCTGTATAGAAATGCCAGGGACCCCAAATAGCCAAAATAATCTTGCAGAAAAAATCCAAAATAACAAAGTTGGAGGACTTGAACGTTCCAATTTTAAAACTTACTACAAAGCCACATAAATCAATGGAATGTGATACAGGTATAAGGATAGATATGTAGATTAGTAGAATAGAGAGTGCAGGAATAAATATTCACATCTGTGGTCCATCTTTCCATATTTTTTTTTTAACAAGACTACAAAGACAACAGAGAAAGAATCATCTTTTCATTCAGTGATACTGGGCCCATTGGATTTCCACATGCAAAAAAAATAAAGCTGGACTGCTACCTCAGACTATATGCAAAAATTAAAATGTATTAAAGGTCTAAATTTAAGAACAAAATGTATACAAATCTTAGGAGAAAACCTATGTGTAAATGTTAATGACCTTTAATTAAGCATTAGTTTCTAAGATATAATGCCAAAAGCAAAGGCAACAAAGTAACACAGTAGATAAATCAGACTATATAAAAATTAAAACTACTGTGCATTAAATAGCACTATCAAAGGAAAACCTACAGAATTGGAGAAAATATTTGCAAATTATATATGTAGTAAGGGTCTAGTGTCTAGAATATGAAAATAACTCTTATAATCCAATAATAAAAAATCAAATAGCCCAATTAAAATAGGCAAGTAATTTAAAGGGATACTTCTCCAAAAGAGATATATAAATAGCTATGAAGCACATGAAAAGATGCTCAACTCATTTGCCATTAGGTAAATGAAAGTTGGTACTATACCCACAGAGAATGGCTATAATTAAAAGAAGGATATTAACAGTTGCTGGCAAAGATGTGGAGTGGTTGGAACCCCCACATATTGCTGGCAGAAGTGAAAAATGGGGCAACCACCTTGGAAACCAGGTTGGCAGTTATTCAAAAATAGAAATATAGAGTTACTATATGACCCAGCAATTCTACTTCTATATGTGTACCTAAGACAACTGGAGCATGTTTACATAAATTCTTAAACATAAATGTTCACAACAGCATTATGATAATACTAAAAGGTAGAAACAATCCAGCTTTTTATCACCTAATATATAAATAAATAAAATGCACTATATTCATGAAATAGAACATTATTCAATCATAAATCAAATTGAAATAGTGTAATGTTTTCAAGATCCATCAATATTGTAGCATGGATCCATCCATGTAGGATGGATCTTGAAAACATTACACTAAGTTGAAGAAGCCAGACACAAAAGGACACTTATTACACGATTTTATTTATGTAGAATGCCCAGCATTAACAAATCCATAGAGACCGAAAGTAGATTGCTAGTTGCCAGGTGCTATACAGGAATGGAGAGTTCTGCTAATCATTATGGGGTTTGGTTTTGGAGTAATGAAAATGATCTGAAAGTTGATAGTGTTGATAATTGTACAACCTGGTATACATACTAAGAATCTCTGAATGGGCACTTTAAAAGGATAAATGTTATGGTAAGTGATACTATGTCGTTGTTTAAACATCAGACCATGACCTGAGAGGCTTAGGTGGGAGGATCACTTTGAGGCCAGGAATTTGAGGTTGTAGTGAGCTATGATTACACCTCTCCTCTCTAGCCTGGGTGACAGAGTAAGACTCCTTCTAAAATTGTTCTCTTAGTCATCTTTCTAGTGATAATTATTAATAATTTGAAATGAAATGTTTTATATATAAACAAGATATATATGTGTATACATGTATCTTGTACATATACATATACATAAAATATACATGATTATATACATACGCATATCTAATAAATTTTTTTCCCGGATATTATTACTTACATGATTTTTGCAATAAATACTGTTTGCACTTAAAAGTTTTTATTTTTATTTGTGCTGGTTGTATATTCTAGATGTATCATGTTCCTTTTGAGTTTTTTCCAAATTCCTTGCTGTTACATTCAGTGTTGCAATGAGTCTTGATGCTGTATGTTGTGCATTTTGTGAGCCCCTCTCCATAGTAAATTTAAAGAAATGAAACTGAGGAGTCAAAGTGCATGTGCGGTTTTGAATTTTAATTCAACAATAAGTATTTATTTTTCACTTTTTATTTGCCAAAAAGGAATTGGGGCACACCTTTTAATGATATTTTTATGTTACCCTTCAAAAAGGTGGTACCAATTTGCACTCCCACCAGACTCTGTGAGAATTTCTGTTTCTTCCTGCTTTTACTAGCACATATTGTTATTAAGCAGATTAGTTTTTGATAAGTGGATAACTGTAAAATACTTGATTTTCAATTTTTGACTCTATGCTTGAGGATATTTTTATGTTTACTTACTTTTCATTTTGATTTTACAAAGAAATTTATTGCATATTTATGTTACAACATGATGTTTGACTTACATATAGTGAAATAATACGTTCAAGCAAATGAACATACAGTTACCCAGTTTTTGTAGCAAAAACACCTAAAATCTATTTTTGTAGCAAAAATTCCAATCACAATACAGTGTTATTAACTGTACTTCTCATGTGATTTATTAGTTTTCTAGCTTTACTCATCCAACATATCTGCTACTTTGTATCCTTTGTTGAGTCTTAACTTCAAATAGCATTTAGAATAACTGAGTATCCCAGTTAACTCCAAAATCTTAATATGACAGCTCAATGCATGGCATGCAAGAGACAAAGAGGACTTAAAGAAAGGTAAGGGGCGGCTTACTCTTGAAGAAAATTTCCTTCAACAAAATTAGCCACCATGCCTGGCTAAGTTTTGTATATTTTCGTGGTGACAGTGTCTCAACATTTTGCATAGGTATTATTTGTTTCTCCTTTTTAAAGAAATTATCTGCACAGATCATTTGACTATTTTCTTTTTACTTAACTGTCATATTTTACAAGTCCTCTTTAAACATTTAGAGTTGAATATTTTGTCTCTAGTTGTTACTTTGGCATTGTTTTGAGTATTTTGGACACACTGAAGATTCTATTTTGGTCCTATTGATCTTTTATTTTGTGCCCTTTGAGTGTTTTGTCATGTTAAAAGGAATGTCATCTTTCCCTTTTTCTCCTTGGTAATCAGCCTTACTTTACCTTCCTTCAAGAGTACAACCAAATTCACAGGTAGTTTCTTTTAAAGATGTTTTTTACATTTAAATATGCATTATACTTTTAAATGAATGAAACTCTTTAGAGTCAAATTACTCTTTTTGAGAAGACAGATCATGGATATTAAAAGTATGTGAAATGCACAGATTTTGGAACTGATGGAATGTAAAATTCTGGATTCATATAGAAAAAATATTTTAAATTCCTTGCTGCACACACCACATACATTTCTTAGACACATACATATTGTCCTTAATAAACTTCTTAGAAATTCTTGACCAAAAATTGACTGCTTTGATTTTTAACTCATGCCTTAGTGGCTCCATTTGGAATCTTCCCTTTATGTGGTTGAGATTTCATATATATAATGAAATAAATAAAACTTACATTTTCTTATTTGTACTCATAATATAGAAATGTTTACTTAAAGACATTTTGTCTGGCTAAATATCAAAAGTAGCTCTAAATACATTATTTGAGGACTTAGAATTATAATGTAGGTTAGGTGATGAAATACTATTCAGATGCCATACTTTATTGAGCATTCACAATGTGCAGGTCCATTTTTTTAAATTGTAATTATTTTATTTTAGTTTATTTTTGTCATATTTTAAGTTCTGGGATACATGTGCAGAACATGAAGGTTTGTTACATAGGTATGCATGTGCCATGGTGGTTTGCTACATCCGTCACCCTGTCATGCACATTAGGTATTTCTCCTAATGCTATCCCTTCCCTATCCCTCTATCCCCTTCTATCCCTCCCTTAGCCCCCACTCCATTACAGAAATATGTTTCATAGTAGTATTTCCATTCACAGAGAATAAAGTCTGAAGAAAAGGAAACAGATTTGTTCCAATCACTACAATATAAAGGAATATATAATTAGCAAATGTTTTGTATACATGAAACAATTTGGGAACACAAAGGGAATATATCCTTTAAATAATCATAAATTATGTCTTTCTGAAGGAGTTGACACACCTGCTGTGTCAAGGCATTGATAGGTATCACAGGACATCTGTAGGCTATGATTATAGTGGGATGCTTTTCAGTAAAAGACAAGAACTTCAGAAAGGAAAAAAAATCTAGGGCCTAATAGGGAATGGTGACTCTTCCAGACTGGATGAAATGTGTGATTTAGATTTGAGGATAAAATTTAATAAGACTACAGAGGAAGAGAGTGCCAAAACTCTAGATTTGAGAGTGGCTACAAAAGGCCTTGGGGTGATCTTTGTGGTTCATTGAATTGCTGAGTGAAATTATCACCACATTGCCTGCAAGACAATAAATGTGATGGCAGCTAATAGAATACGTTGAGGAGATGAAATGGGATGTCTGGAGAAAAGGAGTTTTTCTAATAAGGCAACAAATAAAATTCTGAGTCCAGATGGATATAATGAAAATGGAAAGTAAAATGTAAATCCCAAATAATGTATTTACACACCTAGTGGGTATTTGATGTGAATAATGAAGATACAATTATTTCAAAATTTTTAATTGGAATGACTGTATTTAGCTGGCTTTAGATTGTAGAGTAGATTTGTTTTTAAGTATTTGTACTTTGAGGTAGAACACTGGGTTGCAGATTAGGAGACAGAGGAGTGGAGAGTTTGATCTTATCACAAAGGAGAAAATAATTAAAACTTTAATAAGTCATGGTTATTTTTGAGGAAGGAAATTGGTTTTTAATACAACCATTAAATTATTTCTAAATATTGATATAGGAGTAGAGGATTAAGACTTAGGGGAGAAGATACAGAAGGAATGTTCAAATAAGTAGGTGGGTAATTAAGCGTCCCTAGAAGTCAAAAGATGAGAATGTAAAGAAGGTAGATCCTACTAGGACTATATTTGTGAATTTCACTGGGATAATTTCAGTGAAGTGATGTGGGTAGCAGCCAAATATTCTGGGGGTTAATTATGTAGTTGGAGGGTCATATAGATAAGAAGAGTGGGGACTTTTTAAAATCAAGTTTATGAAGGTATAAATGCCATGTAATATGCACAAATTTTAAGTGTACACTTCTATAATCTTTGATACCTATATATACCATGGGACTACCACCACAATAAAAACATTTATATTATTTCAGAAAGTCCTCTATGACCCTTCTCAGTGTAATCGCCTCACTTGTTGCCCCAGGCAACCACTGATCTGCTTTCTTTCATTACAGATTAGATTTTTTCTTTTCTATAATTTCTTTAAGTATATTATATAGAACTTACCTTTTTGTGTCTGAGTTTTTGCACTCAGCAGGATTTCGAGATTAATTTATGTTGTATGCATCTTAATCTGCTCTCTTTTAGTGATGAGTATGGAGAAAATGCTTTTGAACATTTTTATTAGTGAAATAAAGCTGAAGGTTTAAAAAATAAAAAAAATTATTGTTTTTGAGATAGAAAAAATATGAAGGTGTTTTGAAGTAGGTAAGAGGACTCAACAGAGAAATTTAATATACTAAAAGCAAAATAATTTAAAGTAAAAATTTCCCAGGGCTTCATGGTTTGTAAGAAGGAAATCACCATTAAATAGAAGTACAAATAGGGAATTAAAACAGAATTTAAAACAAAATTTATGAAAATAAAATTTTAAAAATCTGTTTATTTAGCCAGAGTGAAGTAGTTACAATTGAACTAAAAAGATTATCTAGTAAAATTGAAATCTTCAGGATATAAACAATGTCAAGAATTGTACAGAGAGAAGATAGTGGAGAAAATGTACATCAAGTGGCCTAGATTTTCCTTGTGAGAAAGCGAAGCCATTCTCAGAGAGAAATATAAAGTTCAGGTAGGAAATTTGAAAAAAAAAAAAAAAAAAAAAGTTGTAGTCATATGATTTTATCAATATGGCACATAGAATCAGCTGACGACTTCTTAGTTTACTCAGAACGACTTTTATTCTAGTAACATTTGAAAAGTAGAGGAATGCTAATTCCAGATGATCTTCTATTGGGGATTTCACAATGGTTAGAATATGATGGTGAAAAAAGTGGGGTTTGGCATACCAGAGTGTCCATTCTTGCACTGCCATAAAGAAATGACTACAACTGTGTGACTTAGAAAAGAGGTTTAATTGGCTCATGGTTGTGCAGGCTATACAGAAAACATAGAGGCTTCTCCTTTTGGGAGGCCTCAGGAAACTTCGAATCATGGTATAAGGTGAAGGAGGAGGAGTTACGTCTTCCATGGCCAGAGCAGAAGGAGAAGAGAGAAGAAAAAGGTGCCATGCACTTTTAAACAACCAGATCTTGTGAGAATGGTGCTAACCCATTCAAAAAGGACCCATCCCCATGATCTAATCATTTTCCACCAGGCCCCACCTTCAACATTAGAGTTTACAATTGAACATGAGATGTGTGTGGGGACACAGAGCCAAACCATATCATTCTGCCCCTGGTCCCTGGGTTGGCACCCATCTACCTGGCCAAATTTTTTTGCCCCAGTATGAAGACAGAAGGAGGCACTGAAAGGGATCTCATAGCATTGGATAAGGAAGGGGAGAGGTAAATTGTTTTGTTCAAAGGGATATCGTGGTGTCCCTGGGCCACCAGAGAGCTCATCCAGCAGCAGAGACATTGAAGAAAACTGTTCAGACAGCCTCTTGTCAGACACTGTAGGAAGCTATTTGTCAGGTCAAGGATTGAAGATACTCAGTAAACTTAATGAGCAAGGCAGCTCCTTGGGGCTGGTGGAAGGTCAGCTCTAGTATTAATAGGGAACTTTTTTTCTCTTTCTCATTGGGGACAGAGCATTCTCATTGCCAATGGCCTTTTCACTTATAATAGGCACACTGATTCTATCTCAGGGCTAGTGAGTCAGGGGATCTTGTCTGGGCATCCTAAACACTGATCTCACAGCACTTTCTTAGGATGAGTAATTCTGCAGTGTCAGGGGGCTTAAAGCAATAAAGCAACTGTTAACAATTGCACTTTTTGGCTATTTCTTTTTTTTTTTTAACTTCTTTTGCCCTGTTCTATTGTTGTAAATGTTAAAGGCTGCATTTAAGAGTTGGAACACTGAGTTTTGAGGTCCAGTTGCTGCTTTTTGTCACTTTCTCTTAATGTTGGGGCAATTGAGTAATAAAATGTATACCCAAGAGAGATTGCCCATCTGAGAAGTCTGGGTCTGAATTAGCATATTTCCTGAGTGCCTCGTGAAATCCCTCTGAAACCACAGAATATTCCTCTTTTCCCTGAGTTATTTCTCTAACCCTGTCATAAATGACTGATTTAACCACACACTGTTTCCTCTGCTTTTTTTCCATGGCACTGCAAGCAGACAGTACTTTAAAGTCATGAAATGTAAATTAATGATCATGATCAAGTTAATAAATTAAATTTCTCCTTGTATAATGCCAAATTACACATAGAAAATGGCATATGTACTCTAAGTGACTCCCCCATTTCACCAGCTACCTTGTGCAATGAATGTAGATTTGAATTTAGGGGTTGATATGAAGACCCCCTCCTGGAAGTAACTGGTGCTTGCTTTTTGCAGCAGAAGGAGGGTATAGTCTGGGGCCAGTTGGAATAGGTGCCTGATGACCTTGGAGTGGAATCCTTCATTAAAGAACAGATGGAATCCCCCTCAGAACTGGGGAACTAAGGAGACTGGGGAAGGTGTAGGTCTATGAGGAGCAGGTAGTATGGGATCCCTTAGGCATGGCTTTCTGGTGCCTGGAAGCAATGTGAGCCAGTAAAGGGCCATAATATCCTGTGCATAAGGGTCCTCTTCCCATTTTATTTTTTGATAGAATAAATCCAATTGTAAAATATCATTATAACATCAGAACCATGTTTAGATCAATTCTGTCGGTTTTCTAATTTTTATTGAACTCAGATGGTGTTGAAATAAAAAATTAGTTTCTTTTTCTTTAAGCCAAATTTGAAAAATTTCTCCAATAGCCTAAAAAGCATCCTAGTGGTGAAACTTCTGGGAGGCTCATCATTGTCCCTCAGGACCAAGAAAATTTTTTTCTGAGCACAGAAGATTATCTAAGCCTAGCAAGACAAAAAATAACTGAGCCCTTGTTATTTTTCCCTTTTAGATTTCTATTTTCTGCACAGAAGGTGTAAGTATAGGTAGCAAGGTGTTGGAAAAGTGGACTATGGGCTACAAATGGGCAGTAGAATGTTGATCCCCAATTCCACAGCAAGTGAGGTTGGGCAAAGAGAGGAGCTAAACAAATGGTGACAATAAAAGGGAGGAAGGGCAGCGGATAAGAAACATTGCCCAAAGGAGACCTCAGAGACCTTGTCTTGCTTAAGAACTGATTCAGCAGTGGAGACACCTAAGAAATGTCTGTCACTGTAGGTGGTCGTCCATCAGGCCAGGGCCCTGGGAACTCTGAATCCCTTTGACCAAGGGTGGCTTGAGCAAGGGAGTTATAAGACAGAATATAGAAAGATGCTTGCAACTGGCTGTTAGAAAAATAAGAACTTCTAAGTTCAGAGCAGAAACAGGAAAGATCAACACTCCTCTGGAGGGAGGAGCTATAACCCACAATCATAGAAGGAATGACAATGCCAGAGTCTCCAGAGCATCTGGAAGGCAGCCGACAGTATCAATGCTGAAAACATGGAGGTCCTGAGTTTCAGCCAACAAGGGTTCCCTCACTAGGTGCTAAAAACCCCGTGACATCCAGGAGGTGGCCAACAGTGAACCAAAACCTAAGTTAGGGTCACAGAAAAATGTGACTGTGGCATCCCAGAGTTAAGCCAATGGAGGACATCTCACAAATAAGTGTTTGGCCAATTGTCCAAACATAGTTAACAGAGAGTCGAAAGCAAAGATAATACTGCAAACAAAACATTTTAGGACTGAGAACAAAATGACTGGCCAAACAATAAAATGGAATCAGAGGAGAAAGGACCAGGGGGAGGAGTGATGTATTATTCAGAGTTTTTTGGAGGGATAGGACTAATAGGGTAGATGTACATAGGAAAGAATTTTTTAAGGAGTATTGATTCATACTATCACAAGAAGTCCCACAATAAGCCTCCTGCAAGCGGAGGAGCAAGAAAGCCAGTCCAAGTCCCAAAACCTCAAAAGTACAACGGAGAACAGTATAGACTTCAGTCTGTAGGCCCAAGAGCCACTGGGAAACCAGCGGTGTAGGTCCAAGAGTACAAAAGCTGAAGAACTTGGACTCCGATGTTCAACGTCAGGAAGCATTCAACATGGGAAAAAGATGAAGGTCAGAAGACTCAGCCAGTCTAGTCCTTCCATGTTCCTCTGCCTACTTTTATTCTAGCAGCACTGGCAGCTGATTAGATTGTGCTTACCCAGATTGAGGTTGGGTCTGCCTCTCCCAGTCCACTGACTCAAATCTTAATCTTTGGCAGCACCCTCAGAGACATACACAGGAACAATACTTGGCATCTTTCATTCCAATCAAGTTGACATTCAATATTAAACATCACAGGTGACAAGGATGTGCTTCAGGACACTCGAATGACAGCTAACTTTTAACTGACCACTTAGCCAAAGGCTTTTATTCCCTGGCTTAACTGATACTATGGGGAGTGGCAGAGGGGACATTTATCCATCCAAAGCAGCCAAAATTGTGCTAACTGATCTTCTACATGGGACCCAGTTGAAGGTCTCTCCATGTTTCCTCAGTTTGGGTGGGCTTGGCTGCTGCTTGGGGGTTTGGCATGGGGACCAGTGACCTGCTAACCTGCTGGTAGGGGTGACAGGTCCCACACGAGGTGGTGGTGCTATGGTCACTGCCGTATATATTTGGCTCTGCCACCTCCCAGGGAAAGTGATGGCTCCGAAAAGAGCCTTTGGTTAGCATTACGCTTCTGTAGGGTGAGCAGCTCTTGCTATAGTCTCAGTATTGTAGCTCTTTCAGCCTTGATCACAGACTGCTTTTCTCTCTCACCATCTCTGCTCATTGTCTCACCAATTGCTGTCTTCTCTGATTGCTGAGTGCCACTATCTCTGCTGTCTTACCATTTTGCTCTCTACCAATCGCCACCATTTCTGCTGTCTTCATCCTTTCATGGTTGCTGGATGATGCAGGCAGGCAAACCTCAGAATTTGGGTTTAGTTTAGGAGGGTTCTTGGCTTTTCCAAGGAAAGAATACAAGGGTGAGCTTGGGTGTTAGCAACTTTTATTGACGTGGGAGGGTACAGCATCACCGGAGGTACTCCTTGCAGAGCTGAGCTACCCCATAGGCAGTGTGCCCAGAGTAGCAGCTCAGAGGCAGTTCTGCAGTTTATAGTTACACCTACTTTTAATTGTATGCAATTAGTGGGCTGATTATGAAGAAATTTCCAGAAAATGGGTAGTAACTTACAGGTCATTGTCATTGCCATGGAAAGGGTTGGTAACTTCTGGGTATTGCCATGGCAATGGTATCATGACGTGGCAGACTGGTGGGCATGTCTTTTGGAGAGACGTTTGTATCTCTTTCCTGTTTTCACTAGTCAATCTGGTGGCTGAGCCCCAGCTCTGAGTTAAGTTCTGTCTCCTACCTTACTTTAGGCCTTTTATGGAGACTCCATTGGTTGGTCATGATTGAAGCAAGGACAACTGTGTCAAAATGTGATCAAACAAAAAGCACACGATCTAAACGCAGGAAGGCCTGTCCAGATTCTTCTTGGTCTCTCTGGGAAGCATTCCTTCCTCTATAGTATGGAGCAGGACCCTCTCTGGAATGAGAGTCTTAGGACACACAGTCAGATTAGAGTCTTTCCTTGGTCAGGTGGCAGGAAGACAGGAGAAGGACAAATTTTGTTTTCTGAGGCCTGCTCGTGAGGCTAAAGCACCCCAACATTACTAAAAAAAGACTAACAATGGTTATGGGAGTTACGAACTAGCAACCTTGGTTGACAAAAACCTACACACACATACTCACACACATAAAATCATATTACATTATATAATTATATTAGGTTATAGTAATGTACATACAAATAGCTGTAGACCTTATCTGATTTAGCAGGTCTGCGCTTGGGCCTTAGAATGTGGATTTCCAGAAGGCTTCCAAAATATGCCAAACGATGTTGCATGTGCTAGAATCAAAATGTGAGTAATAAGAATCTAGCCTACATTTTTCCATTTTGGCCTTTGCAAGCAGAAATATATCAAGGAATAGTGAACTCAATGATATGATTCAGTATTGAATGGCAAGAATTTTAAGGTCATAGGAGTTGTCAGGATTAACATTAGATAGGAAAATCAACCTACCTGCTAACTGATGTCATATGATGAAATGACAGATGATGGGTAGAGAGAAAAGTAAGACACGTGAACAGGGTGAAGAATGAAACAAAAATAAAAACCTGACTGATAAGTACCTAGAGAGGATACTATAAATGGATGACCTAGACTTCAAAAGAGGCAAGTGTTGGAAGCTTGCTTAGGGAAAGAAAATCATAGCAAAACGCATCATAAATAAATGAAATTTTTGTTCCTCCCGGTAACTTTAATCACAGATACTTAAACAAAAATAATTATTACATGGGTGCCACCTAACTTACTGTTTTCACAATTTAAAAGTGTTTTCTCACCTATAGATAAAAGAACAAAACAGCTGAGTTTTGGGAAACATCTTTTGAAAGCTGTATAAAACAGTAATCTTGGGATCAGGGAATCTGGCTATTTTCTGCTGAGCTCTCTCTGCTTGTACTGGGTAGCTTTCTGAAATGGCAGTCCTTTCCATTGTCTGTTTATGTCTCTCAGATTTCATTGGCCTGTCATGCTGAGGCCCCATGCTTCCAAGTACCTTTACCTCTGCTGAGAACTTGTTTATGATTCTTGTGTCCAGCTGTGATAAAAGTGAATACTCTTAAAAAAAGGAACTGAGGATTTTTTTTTTTCTATAGGATCAAATTTGGGAAAAGAAACATTGATAAAAAATGAACAGAATTTAGCTAACTTTTTTTGTTGTTGTTATTTAGTTTCATTTACTTTGGGAGAGAGAAGATTCTTTTCCACTTGTAGTTTCTTTTCCTGTTGAGTCCTACAGTGAAGGTACAATAATGTGCATATGGAAGTAGCTGGTGGGATTTTCATTTCAATGGGAATGGGAGATAGGTTAAGGTTGAGGGAGTGGCTTAGACAACACTCCCTATGCTCTTTGTAAAGAGATTTATGTGCACAGTAATTTCAGCTAAACTAAACACACTGAACGTAGTACTACTGGCAAACAAAATTTGATAAATATTCACGGGATGGAATTTGTATAAATCTAGCAAATAAATGCTTACTGTATCTGAGATTAGTGTAAAAATTTGATATTACACTTAGTTTGGGTTTGCTTAGAATCAGACCGTGTGACAAGAATTTAAGGTGAAGTAGTTTATTTGGTTGTTGAGTCCAGAAAATATAGTAAAGAAATGGGCAAATGAGACAGGAAAGGAAAGACGGCCTTTAAGATGTGTTAGCATGCAGCTACCACAGTGGGCAGTTGTTGCTTGATACCACTGAAGAAATTCTGGGAGCCAGTGTAGAAACATAACTCACATAGTTCAGTGTTACCTCCCTACATGCCTAACCCCACATGCATCCATCTAAAGGATATTTATACATCTACCCCCATCCAGCCATTGGTTGAAAACTGCTTCCAGTGGGAAAGGAAATTTAATTATCTGGCACTTTTGGCCTGCCACATGGGTGCAGGGTGGGCTTTGGTAACAAGAGAGCCTCAGGCAAAGAAACACATGCCCTGACAGTTGGACCTCAGGCTAGTGCTCAGTGAAGCAGCAAGGGTGATGGGATATGTGTGGGGCGGGCACCAACAGTATCTGATACAAACTATAATAATGGCTTTCAGTTTACATGCCATCTTTTCCTAAAGGCATATTCTACTCAAACAAAATTATTTTTGAATGTAAGAAGGGAAATAAAGGGAGCAAATGATCACTACATAGAGTCAGGACTTTTGTATAAAAGTGTGACAATAAGCTTTTTGAACATAATTTTATCTGTGACTGCAAATATTCCATTATTAATATAATTAGAGATTTATCAGACTTTCTTGAGAATAAGAACTACTAGGAACATGGTGTGTTTTCAGAAATCAGATGTTCTGATTATATGTTTTATTCATGAGAACACAAGGAAGACACAGTAGAAAGCATTTCTGTTTGCTGATGAACAAAGCTTATAGCCAAACTCTCATGCATAGAGGTGCCTACTCTGGCTCCAGAGTGGGTCTATGGTTCCCTATACAGGGAGCAGGGCCCAGAAAGTTGGACCAACTTAGGGACAGGTCCTCAACCTTCTGGAATTGGTGTCCCAAGGTTCATGTATCACTGAGTAGTGATGGTATCACTATAATAGGAATAATTCACTTTGGTTGGATCTTGCAATGACCTGCTGACAAAAGTCTGTCTCACCTTGCTGCCTTCCCCACACTGTTTCCTTGGGTTCCCAGCTTGTACATCACCATATCTCTACAGTGTTCTCCATGGGCTTGCTATCATTTCATTATCTTCTGTCAGTCATTGCAGTTTTGTTTAATAGACACTGGGGGTTGTCTACCATGCCTTCAGGGTCAGAGCTAGAATAAAACCATTTGAAATGTCTTGACAGTATGACTACAATACAGAGAGATAGAATCTGAGGTAAAATAAGAATGCGTACTTCAACTAAAGATACTTAAAATCGGAGATTTAAAATATCCAAATAAAATACATCTGTGTGGTATACTAAGCTGGTAAGAGCCATGTTTGTGATTATACTACTACTCCAAAGAAGATTACAAATACACATAAGTAGCAACTTCAGTTTAATTATAACTTTTTCATGGTTGAAATGTTTTCTTCCTCTGAAATCTACCTGTATTGAATTCATTTATATTTATGTTTTATTATCTCATTACAAATGTTCTTCTCATTCTTTCATTTGAGGGTCAAATTCATGACCAGTTTATCTTCGACTGACTCAAAATATTTAGGCAAGTATCTTGCATATGCTTGGGATAAGAAGGATTTTTTTTTTTGTATTTTAATTCATTATTTCATGGTACAAGTATCTGTGGAGTTACACTATGAACCAGGCACCAAATGCTGGAAATAGTGCATAATGGTGAATAAAATAGGCAAAGTCCCTGACTTTTCATGCTTCATTCTAGTGAGGGTGGCATGTAGTAAAAAATAAATAAACTGATCAAAATTATTAGGATACCTTAGGAAGTATATGAAAATGTAGAGTTTCTCTTATAATTTCACAAATAATAGTCCTGAATCATTATGGTACACACATTCAATTTAACATGAAAATGTTCCACTCACCTTATTTTCTATTGACACATTGTTAGACATTTTTGTTTGTCTTATCTATCTGTCTTGTATAAAGTTATCAAAATATATTTAGTGTTAAGCATAGTGGTTGGTTCATAGTATGCTTTTAATTAACACTGTTTATTACACCCCCAATTTAAAGATAAGAAATTTGAGGCCCAGAAAACATAAATAATGTGTTAAATGCTACATTGTTCAGCAAGTAAGTGATACAGTGCAGAAATAAAGATTTATTTCATTTTAGAGCCTACATTATTAAAAACTGTATAAAGTAGCTCAGTTTATTAGAAGCCATTACTATACTTACAAAAATTACCAACAACTTATGCAACAAATAACCCAGATATAGAAAACACCAGTGACAAACAAATAAACACAATATGTATATTAAATTTCTTGTTACTTGTCTGTTTTTTATTGGCCCTCTTTGATTTAAGATGGGCTGAACACACTTAGGTTGAAGGCATAAATATTTGCTTCTGAAATCTGAAGGAGGGCTATGAGAAACCAGAGAAGTAAAACATAATTATCATTTTTTTATATTTAAAACTTTAAATGATAATATGTAAGAAATTATAGATTTAGTCTATAAATTGTAGACTAAACCTTAATATCTTAAAATAATGGAAATAATGACATAGCTGAACTCAGTTTGGAAAAGGGATGATTGCATGAGGGAAGACTTCAGGGATAATTATCAATGACTAAACAAAGCCACACAAAAACTGAATATCAATACTGAATATTTAAATGAGTACTAACAGAGAAAAAAAAAAAAAAAGGCTTTTTTAAGAGTTCCAAGATTTTTATCATCAAAAAAAGGCTCATGTTTCTTCTTTTGGTACCAATACAGAGCGGTTATGTCATTCTTTATCTAAACTGTTGAATACTCTAAGTTGTCTAATAATAAAAATTCACATTTTACTTAGAGCTTTATAATTTTCAAAAGTACTTTTATATCAATTCTTTTATTTGGCTTTTACACTGTGGAAGGTGGATTATTGTTCCCATATTACAGATGAAAACACTGAGGTTCAGAGCAGTAAGTAGCTTGTCCACAGTCATATAGCTAGTCCATTGTCCTGCTAGTTTCTGTTATGTAAGCCCAGTTCAAGTCCAGAGATAAAGCAAGTTCGAAATGAAGTTGACTGCTGCATTTCTTATCGTCATTGTCCATATGGAGATATCTGAAGAAATGAACATTTCCTTTGAGGGCCCTTAATTTGAATATCTTTGACCCTGGACCTTATTTTTTTTTAAATAAAGATTTCTAAAATAAGTAGAGGCAAGTTTTGTTCATTTGCTAGATTGCTATCTTAGTTTTTTTTTTTTTTTTTTTAGTTTGGGGCCGAGTGGTGAAGACTATGTGGTTTTATGGTCAGTAGAATTGGGAGTGGTTGGCTACACTTCGTGGCTCACAACTGTAATCCCAGCACTTTTAGAGGCCGAGGTGGGTGGATCATTTGAGGACAGGAGTTTGAGACCAGCATCTCTACTAAAAATATAAAAATTAGCCGGACCTGGTGGTATGTACCTGTAATCCCAGCTACTCGGGAGACTGAGGCAGGAGAATCACTTGAACTTGGAAGGCAGAGGTTACAGTGAGCTGACATTGCGCCACTGCACTCCAGCCTGGGCAATGGAGTGAGACTCTGTCTCAGGAAAAACAGGAATTTAGAATAGTTAATAAAATCATCTGTATTAAATAGTTTTGAAAACTATCCTAGAAAACCTATGGTTTCTATCTATGCATTCATTGAAAGCATTCACATCTGCTACTCTGTCATAGAAATATTTCTTATATGGATATATTAGAGGTGTTGATGAATAAAGGAGACAAAACTTAAATTGAATCAACCACACAAAGATGAATTTAATTTTAATTCTAGTTTTTTTCAATCCTTACACCAGCTTTTTATACAAATACTCTATAATTTAGTTTTTGTCAGCTTTGCAAACTACAAACCATTAGGATGTTAATATTAACAAGTTAAAAAGAACAAATGAGTTGTCTTTTTTATTAAAAAGATCAAAAACACACAGCTACAAAGAAACACATTTTTTCATCAAACCCTGAAGTGATGAGAAATCCCTATGATATAAAGCAAAATGAAATTAAACCATCTTTTATCAAAATTGCCTCTGTGCATTTAAAAATTAGTGAAGATTTTCATGCTTAACACTCCAAAGCAATGCTTGTCAAACTTTAATTCACATACAGATTATCATGTCAATTAATTAATTATGTCTGGGATTTGCTTCAAAAAAAATGAGGGTGTGGGGAGGTTACATGAGATATGTAAGCAGTGTGATTGGCCGTAAGTTGGTAACTTTTGAAGCTGAGAAATAAATATACAGGGTTCACCATAACACATTTTCTTATGCAAGAAAAGTGAAAAACAAGAAAAAAATTATCATTCTAATATTCTATATAGACATTAGGTGCATATACATATATTTTATATTTACATATATATAAGGTGAAAAGACTTGCTGTGTATCTTTTGGAGCAGTTATCATTACCTTAACCTTTCGGTGTTATCCTATAGGTAAAAGAGAACCGTAAAAGGACAGTGAATTTGAAAGACAGGCGGTGACCAACTGGAGTGCTATTCTAATATTCTCTAAGAGAATACCTTCCCTTTCCGGCAAATTGGAGATTGTGCAATTAGAGGTGGAGAAAATTCAGGAAATATTGTACAAGTAAAATCATTAGAAATCCTTCTGCCTCCACATGTAAGTTAGCTTGAAATCATCTCTCCAGCTCTCTGCCATGGTTTCATTGTTCTCTACTTCTTCTTTTCAACCCATCAGTCTCCCCAAAATATACTCTCTATATTTGCCATAGCAGGTACTATAGAATGTTTGATGTTTAAAATGGTTTTAACACACAACAAATCTACAAATAAGTATAATTACCTCTGTTATAGATTAAATTATATCACCTAAAAGCTCCTGTGTTAAAGTTCCAACATCCAGTACCTCAAAATACAACCTAGTTGCAAACAGGGTCATTGTAGAGGTAATTAGTTAAGAGGTCATACCAGAATGAAGTGTTCCTCTGTATTAAAATGTAACTGGAATTTCATTTTAATCAGGTATGGCGAGGCCAACAGATCAGGAGAAGACTGCTTTGAAGGAAGAAGTTTTTGTTCACAGTTCCTTAGAAACAGAAAGCAGGGCACACCACACAGGGTCACATGAGGGGGTACCCATGTTAGGGAGCAGAAAGAGGGAAGGGAAAACATGGGCAAAGTCTTTATTGTGGATTTTCGGAGAAGCAATGAGCAAGGCAGAAAGAATAGGCTGATTGAGTTGTGTTTTTAAAAGTCTGAGAGTTCCAAAATTTGTGGGAAGAGGAGTATATTTGAGAGTGTTAGAATAGCACTCCAATTGGTCTCTTCCTCTCTATCAAATTCACTGTCCTTCAAGAGTTTTCTTTTACCTGTAGGTTAATGCCAAAATGTTAAGGTGGTGCTAGCTGCCCCAAGGGATACATAGCAAAATCTTAAAATGTTTAATGCAATAGATTTTTATTTCTTGTTTATGAAAATTCAAGACAGATGCTTCTACTTGGTTGGCACCTCTCTCTCCAGTGGTGATTTGTTGCTCACTCATCTTCATCATATGACTCCCAAATTGGTCACAAAAGGAAAGATAAAATGAAGAATTAGGCATGGGAGGCTTTTAGGGACAAGACTGGGAGTTGTCACACATCATTGCCAATAATTTTTCATTGGCGAGACCTCTGTCACAAAGGTCACCTTTGCACTTCTAACTGCAAAGGAGATTTGCAAGCATGGTCTCTCCATGCACCTTCAAAGACGATGAGATGTGTTGGTGAGCTGCAAGCAGGCTTTACTGCATGATACTCCATCTTTCCTAGGACACAGCTCTATCTGCTCTCCTAACTCATACTTCACGCTTACACCTTTTACGAACTTTTTAGCATATTGCTTCTTCTCCACGTATTTTCCTTGTGTTTTCACATCTGGGTCAATGCTTAAGATTTTCTTTTATTTGAAACCTCTACCTCCTTACTCTTAGCTTTCATGAAAAATGCTGGTTATTTTAATAGACCTAGTTTAATAGACCTAGTGAAAGGGTCTTTCACTCTTCTGTGTTCCCATAGCAATTTATCCACAAAGGTAGTACTGTCGACAAGACAGCAGTGCAAGTGTGAGATCCAGGCTGTAAACTGAATATTTATATTCACTAAATTATAAAATTTTTAATTCAAACATTTATCGAGTTATGAAATTTGAATATAAAAATGTTTCATTAACATAAGGGAAAATATTCTGGCAAGGAGAGACAAAGTGATCAAAGTCAGATTTTTCTGAAATATCTGTTTCAGAGGAAATAAACTAAAGTATAAGGACTAACAGAGAAACAAGTGAGTCAGAGGAGACAAAGGGAGAAGAAGTCAGTAGGGCTATATAGAATATGGCAAAGTCATAGGAGCAGAACTGGCAGCAATTCCTTAGCATTTTCTAAGAGAGGGTTATTGTGACCCACGGAGCTGCCAACCTATGGCAAATGTGTACTCCATGTGTGATGAATGGGCCTTTACTAATGGGAAATTCTGACTCAATAAACTAAATTGTATTGCTTGCTTCATAAATTTTCTTCTGGTGTATGTTTCTCCTTAAGAAAGAGAGAATACACGTGTCACAAAGATATAAAGATTCGAGACTTGGGACTTGAATTAGTCTCTTATGGTTTTAGTTAATGGTTAATCTCCCCGAGACTTCTCACCTCTGGTGTACTGGTGAGATAGTATTTTTTACTTAGAAATGGAATTTGGTCCATGGAAAATTTGTCCTCAGACTTTTGGAGTTATAGTGACTGAATGAACAATATGTTTCCAACATCAGTGACCTGAGGAGGTTTTTTGCCTTGTATTATAGTTAAATGGTACATTAAAGTAAGCTTTCAACTTTGCATACTGGATCTAAGACTGATTCATACTGATACCCAGTGTTTATCCTGTGTTTTGTTAGTGATAGGACATACACTAAAATTTGTGCAATTAGAAGTCAACACAAATCTGAGAATACCTTCTCTTTTTAGAAGTAAATCGTATTTGTTTATGCGATAGTCCAGTCCCTCTACTTTAGGTCAGCAAACTACAATCCATGGTCAAATCTGGTCCATGGCTTTTTTTTGTGCTACCAGTGAGATACAAATTGTTTTTTTAACATTTTTAAAGGGCTGTAAACAAACAAAAAACAAAAACAGAAGAATATGCAACAGAGACTATTTGTAGCCCACAAAGCCTAAAGTGAAGGTGACATAAACTTCCACAGATAAACTTGCATTTTATTTTTCATTAGAGCCCAGAAGAAAAGCAGTATCTTATTTACCACCTCTAAATAAATGCACTCTCACCATTATGCTTCAACAGTCCTTCACGGGTTCTAAATTACCACATTTGATGGGTTTTTTTCTTAGTTAAGGTAATCAATTTGGATGTGCATTTTAAGTTCGTGTCTTGCAATTAAGTATTACTTAATAATTTCTTCTCAGAAAGGTCATAAATAAGAGAACAAGTGAATGTTTTCGTTTAAATAGTTCTATGCTAACTATTGCTATACTATTATCTCTGCCCTAATGTTTCTTTTTATAATTATTTGAAAAGACAGGCTTTATGCATTACCTAACCCTAAGATGAGCTTTCATTTGCCTTTACATTCTCCCACCTACATCATCGTGATATTGGCATTAGGAATGGCCTTTTTGACTTATTTTAAATAGTCACTTGAAAGGAGAAACACATTAAGCTTGATGTGTTTAATGATGAGGGAATAAAGCCTGACATTTTAGAGACTTATTAATTCCAAGAAAAGAGAATCTCTTAAGTGACATGTTGTTAATGTGCTTCCGAAAGGTCAACAATTTATTACTTTGTAACAGGTGGATCAGAGCCACTTGATCCGGGCTCATCAATTTATATTTCCCTCCAATCTGACCAATTTGAAACCATTGCAAAACGACACATGCGTATGGAAATAAAGGAAGATGGCATGAAGATGAGAGACTAGGGTGAGAAAAGTGGCTGCTGACATATTCAGGACATTTTCTATTTTTCTTGTCTGTAATTGTTAATAATGAAGAACATTCATTCATTCACACATCAACTGCTCTATTAAGTATCTGGTATATATCACAGATATAACAATGAATAAGTTACAGTTACCACTTTTGAGAAATTTATAATCTACTGAGCTTGAGGAATAACTCTGCAAACACTCTTTCTACTTAAATCAGTTCTTCAGCTGGGTAAGCACAAGTACCAATAAAGGGAGTTTTGGAGGATTTAGAAAAGATTTATTGGAAAAGCAAATGAGAAGTAAGGCATCACTTCAAAGATGAATAGGAGTTGGCCAGATTAAGAAAGTCTGAGGAAACCATATAGGAAGCAATGAATTCAGTTGATTAAGATCAATTGTCAGAGAGATAAATTTGTCAAAAAACCAATTTACCAAATGATTAATTTGCCAAAATACCTACTTTCAATACTTGTTTTAAGGAACATAATTTTTTAAATACCACACATTTGAGTATGTTATGTTTATGGATGTATACTTAGTAATATTTTGTGGAATCAGTCATTTGATGAAATTGATGTTTAGTCAATTTGTAATTCAGTGCATTGACTTAGAGTATATTTTGGCCTGCTGTCAAGTACATGAATCCAGAGTGGTGAGGGAACAAGCTCTTGTTCCATATGGCCAGAGCATAAAGTGTAAATGGGGCAGAGGGAGATGGTTTGTTAGTAGGAGAGAGATTATCTAACCTCTGGAGAAACTTTCATATATTGAAAAGATTTTCTGAAAAACATGTAATAAAATGTAATGCCAGAAACATCCTGTTTCTATTGATTTTATATGTATCTATATCCGTTCTTATTCCAGTGGATTGGAAACTCAGATCAAGAATCATACATTTTCTTGACCCAAATCATCTCTTTCTTGGCATGATATTTTCATTTTTTTCTTTTCTTTCAGCTTCATGGATTCTTTGGATGGTCAGTAAATATAGTTAAACTAAGTCCTTATGCTTATTCGTGTTAAGTAAAGTTAGACTTGCCTAATTCTCAATTCGCCTGTGGATGCCTCTTTTGCTTCCAAGATAGCAGTATAGAACTAGCATATAAATTTCATTATTTTTCAATCTCTCTAAAATAGAAGAAAATAATCCCTGTTGAGACAGTAGGTACTTAAGATATTAATTAATATAAAATATGTTATGTGTTTAACGTTTGAAGCTATATCTTAATGATTATTAATGTAGCTCTCTAAATGGGCTTTAGGCACAGCAGTGTAGTTATCATACAATGACCCTTTCACTTGCCTTCCACATAGTCTTCTCCTGGGACTTGGCTGATATAAATGGTTTGAAATTATTTTTTAAGTTTTGTATAGGTTTCTTTTATTCAAAACCTCTCAGCACATGGCAAAATATGATATTGAGTGTAATACTATTAAATATAATTGAATGTAATTATAAATGAAGGCATTTTCAAGATATATAGAAATTAAGGTAAGAAATTGTCCTTGTCCCATTACTAAGGTAAACATTTAGTCTTTCAAAATAAATTTTTATGCTTATACCCTCTTAAAAGTAAGGCTGAATATACAATTAGCTTATAATCACATATACTCTGAGTTGACTTTTGTGTATATGTGGTTGTATTATTGCTTAGCTAAGTGGAAAATAAATGAAATGATTCTATTAAACTTAAAATCATAAATAAAAGCCAAGTAAGTGAGGGTGCCTAAAGGATGTTGGTAGAATCAGCAGTAATGATTTGTTGTTAAAGTTCTCAAAAATAAATGTAAAAGAATAAAGGTATTTCATATGAAATAAATATATATAATAAATAGTCTTGGGAAAATGCAATATAATTTACCAGTGCACAGAACAAAAATAAACAGTTTGCTTGTAGTTCATGTTTATATTTTTTCCTCTTGTATATAAATATCCTAATATAATTAACGTAACACCATATATAGAGGACTTTAAAATCAATAAAATGTACATAATGATTTTACTAAATATGAATGCCTTAAAGTGTTAATAGATTCTACAGTTGAATCAATCTCTATTGTATTTGCCACTCACTTTAATTACTTTCCACTATTAAGTTGTAACAGCTTATTTAATTTGTATTTATAAGACTAAACATGAATAGGAATATTTGTGACATGTCTATAACAAGATTTCTTTTTATAAGTTTAAGCTTTTCAAGGGAATGTTTTTTATCTACTCTTTTTGTAACTCTCCAAAGATATATATTTATATATCACAGTCTTTTGTTCACAGTGTTCCTTGAGTAAATATTATGGGCTTACTGAATGAATCTGAGGAGCAGGATGCCTTTATGGCTTGCAAATCTCTGCTCTAATACTACCGTCAGTGACTCCAGGTGGCCATATCAAAGACAGACACTTAACATTTATAGTCTCATAAAGTGGAGGATCACCTTGGAATCTGCAAGTGGAAATATAAACTGGCCACAAACATTAAAAAACTTGCAACAATTTCTACAAAGATTCCCTGATACCTCATTACAAAGACTTTGCTTATTCTCTAGGAGCCTTTTCAGCATCAAGGACTACGACTCAACTTATACTCCCTTTGGTTTTGCAAGCTTGTAAATTTTTGGAATCTGCTGACAATGCCTCATAACGTGGCTGATAACAATTTTTAGAAATGTATTGTGCATACTGAATAATTATTTTTTTTAATTTTATTTTTTAAATTTTTGCATTTGTGGGCACATAGTAGGTGTATATATTTATGGGATATATAAGGTATTTTAATATGGGCAAATAATGTGTAATAATCACATCAGCAGAAATGAGGTATTCATCACATCAAGCATTTATCCTTTTTGTTACAATCCAGTTATACACTTTTTTATTTAAAATGTACAATTATTATTGGCTGTAGTCATCTTGTTCATTTTTTCCAACTGTTTTTTTGTACCCATTAATCAGCTCAATCCCCCACCCATCTACCCACCCTGTACTTGCCAGCCTCTGGTAACCATCCTTCTACTCCTTTATGTTCATCAGTTCAATTGTTTTAATTTTTGGGTCCCCACAAATAAGTGAGAACATGAAGAGTTTTTCTTCCTGTGCCTGGCTTATTTCACTTAACATAATGACCTCCAGTTCCATCCATGTTGCAAATGGCAGGATCTCATTTTTTAAATAGCCTAATCCATTGTGTATATGTACCACATTTTCTTTCTCCATTTGACTCTTGATGGACACTTAGATTGTTTCCAAATGTTGGCTGTTGTAAATAGTGCTGCAATAAACATGAGAGTGCACATATCTCATTGATATACTGATTTCTTTTCTTTTGTTTACGTAACCAGCAGTGGGATTGCTGCATTGTATTTCTACTTTTAGTTTATAGAGGAACCTTTAAGCTGTTCTTCATAGTGGCTGTACTAATTCATATTCCCATCCACAGTGTACATGGGTTCCCTTTTCTCCACATCCTTCCCAGAATTTATTATTGTCTTTTGGATAAAAGCTATTTTGACTAGGGCGAAATGAAATCTCATTGTAGTTGGGATCTGCATTTTTCTGATGACCAATGATGTGGAGCACATTTTCATATGCCTGTTTGCTATTTGTATGTCTTCTTTCAAGAAATGTCTATTCAGAACTTTTGCCCATTTTTAATTGGATTACTAGGTTTTATTCCTATAGAGCTGTTAGAGTCCTTTACATGTTCTGGTTATTAGTCCTTTGTCTCCCATACTGTGATTGTCTCTTCACTTTATTGATTATTTCCTTTGCTGTGCAGAAGCTTTCTAACTTGATATCATCCCATTTGCCTATGTTTGCTTTGGTTGCCTATGCTTGTGGTGTATTAGTCTAGAAATCTTTGCCCAGTCCAATGTGTTAGAGTTTCCCCAATATTTTATTCAGTAGGTTCACTGTTTGAGGTCTTAGATTTAAGTCTATAATTCATTTTGATTTTTGTATAGGGCAAGAGATAGGGACTTAGTTTTCTTCTGCATATGAATGTCCAGTTTTTAATAGCACCATTTATTGAAGATACTGTGCTTTCCCCAATATAATCTACTCTTGACACCTTTGTTGAAAATGAGTTCACTGTAGATGTATGACATTGTTTTGGCAAGTCTATTATGGAACATATCTGTTCCATTGGTCTGTGTGTCTATTTTTATGCCAGTACCAACCTACTGCATACAATCTTGGTAGGTTGTATGTGTCTAGAAATTTATCCATTTCGAGAATGTTTTCAAATTCCTTGGCTTAGTAGCCTCTGATAATCCTCTGAATTTCAGAAGTATTGGTTGTAATATTTCTTTTTCATCTCTAATTTTATTTGGCTCTTCTTCTTCTTCTTTTTTTTTTAGTTAGTATGGCTAAGATTTGTCAATTTTATTTGTATAACCAAAAAACGAACTTCTCATTTTGTGGTCTTTTTATTTTATGTTTCAGTTTCATTTATTTCTATGCTGATCTTTATTTGTTTGCTTCTACTAACATTGGGTTTGGTTTGCTCTTACTTTTCCAGTACTTTAAGGTGCATTGTTAGGTTGTATATTTGAAGTTTTTCTGCTTTTCTGATGTAGGCATTTATAGCTATAAACTTCCTTCTTAGTGTTGCTTTCACTATGTTGTGTTTTCATGATCATTTATTTCAAGTAATTTTTTTCAATTTATTTCTTAATCTCTTAATTCACTTTGTTGTCATTCAGGAGCATATTGTTTAATTTTCATGCATTTGTATAGTTCTCAAACCTCTTTGTGTTATTGATTTCTAGTTTTATTCATTGTGGTCAGAGAAGATACTTGATGTTATTTCATATTTTTTCTAGATGTTTTAAGACTTGTTTTATGACCTAACATATGGTCTCTCCTTAAGAATGATTCATAAGCTGGTAAGAATCTGTATTCTGCAGACACTGGATTAAATTTTCTGTAAGAAAAGAAATACCGCATATTCTCACTCATAGGTGGGTGAGAAAAATGAGAACACATGGACACAGGGAGGGGGTTTACTACACACTGGGGTCTATTGGGGGAAATGGGGGAGGGACAGCGGCGGGGGGGCTGGGGAGGGATAGCCTGGGGATGAATGCCAAGTGTGGTGAAGGGGAGGAAGGCAGCAAAACACACTGCCATGTGTGTACCTATGCAACTATCTTGCACGTTCCGCACATGTACCCCAAAACCTATAATGCAATAAAAATTAAAAAAAATTCTGTAAATAACTATAAGGTTCATTTGGTCTGTAGTGCAGATTTAGTCTGAATTTTCTTTGTTGATCCTTTGTCTGGATGATCTGTCCAATGCTGTTAGTGGGATGTTGAAGTCTCCAGCGGTTGTTTTATTAGAGTTTGTCTCTCTCTTTAGCTCTAGATTATTTGCTTTATACATCTGGGTGTTCCAGTGTTGGATGCATGCGTATCTACAATTGTTGTATCCTTTTGCTGAATTTATTCCTTTATCATTATATAATGACCTCTTTGTCTCTTTTTATAGTTTTTTGTCTTGAAATCTATTTTGTCTGATATAAGTATAGCTGCTCCTGCCCTTCTTGGGTTACCATTTGCAGAGAATAACTTTTTCCATTCCTATATTTTCAGCATATGTGTCTTTATAGGTGAAATATTTCTTATAATCCACAAATACTATTATATAATGATCATCTTTGTCTTTTGTTATAGTTTTTGTCTTGAAATCTATTTTGTCTGATATAAATACAGCTGCTCCTGCCCTTTTTTTTGGTTACCATGTGCAGAGAATATCTTTTTCCATCCTTTTATTTTCAGTATGTGTGTCTTTACAGGTGAAGTATTTTTCTATAATCCATCATGATTTGATTTTTGTGTGTGGCAAGAGATTGAGTTGGGTCTTTTTTAATACATTCAGCCACTCTGTGCCTTTTGATGGGGTAGTTTAGTCCATTTACATTCAGTGCTATTATTTATAAGCAAGAACTTGCTCTTACCATTTCGTTATTTGTTTTCTGGTTGTTCTGTGGTCTTCTCTTCCTCCTTTCTTTCCTTCCTCTCTTCCTTTTAGTGAAGGTGATTTTCTCTGGTGCTATGTTTTAATTTTTTGTTGTTATTGTTTCTTGTAATATTTTTGATTTGGAGTTACCATGAGGCTTGCAAAAAATATCTTGTAACCCATTTTTTAATCTGATGACAACTTAACACTGTTGCATAAACAAACAGACGAGCAAAGAGAAAACTAATAAAAACTCTGTATCTTAGCTTCATCCCCGGCTTTTTAACTTTTTGTTATTTTTATCTTATTTTACTATTTCTTGAAAAGTTATTATAGTTATTATTTTTGATCAGTTTGTATTTTCATCTTTTGACTTAAGATATACATAGTTTACACACCACAATTGCAGTGTTATATTTTGTCTTTCTCTATGTGCTTATAATTATCAGCAAGTTTTATACCTTCAGATGATTTCTGGTTGCCCATAATTTTTATTTTCTTTAGGATTGAGGAGCTTCTTGTAGCATTTCTTGTAGGACTGGTGTGATATTGATGAAATCCCTCAGCTTTTGCTTCTCTGGGAAAATCATTATTTCTCCTTCCTGTTTGAAGAATATTTTTGCTAAATATACTCTTCTAGGATAGAAGATTGCTACCTTCAGCATTTTAAACTTGTCATGTCATTCTCTTCTGGCCTTTAAAGTTTCCACTGAAAAGTGTGCAACCATACATTTGGAGCTTCATTGGATGTCATTTATTTCATTTCTCTTACTGCTTTTAGAACCTCTTCTTTATTCTTGACCTTTGGGAGTTTGATTTGCCTTGAAGTCATTGTTTCGGGGTTAAATTTTCTTGGTTTTCTATAACCTCCTTGTACATGGATATTGATTTTACTTTATTTTTTTAAGATTTGGGAGTCCTCTTTTATTATCATTATAATGAAACTTTATAGCCCAGTCCTCTCTGTATCTCCTCTTTATAACCAGTGTCTCTTAGATTTGCCCTTTCGAGGTTGTTTTCTAGATCTCCTAGGCTTGCTTCATTGTTCTTTATTCTCTTTCTCCTGTGACTTTCAAATAGCTTATCCTTAAGCTAATTCTTTCTTTTGTATGATCAATTCTGCTAAGAATGACATACTGCATTTATCAGTATATCAGTTGCATTTTTCAATTCCAGAATTTCCACTTGATTATTTTTACTTATTTTAGTATCTTTGTTTAATATATTGGGCAGGATTCTGAACTCCTTCTCTGTGTTTTCTTGAATTTGAGTTTCCTTAACATAGCTGTTTTGAATTCTCTTTCTGAAAGATCACATATTTCTGTCTCTCTGGAATTGGTCCTTTATGCCTTAGTTTGTATGGGGAGGTGATTTTTTTTTTTCTGGATGCTCTTGATGCCTGTGGATGTTCATTACTTTCTGGACATTGAAAAGTTAGTATTAATTTTAGTCTTTACAATCTGGGATTGTTTGTGTCCATTCTTCTGGGGAAGATTTTCCAGGTATTCAGAACTTGTTTTTTGTTTTGTTTTATTTTTGAGACAGAGTTTCACTCTTGTTCCCCAGGCTGGAGTGCAATGCCACGATTTCAGCTCACCACAACCTCCGCCTCCTGGGTTCAAGCTATTCTCCTGACTCAGGCTCCCAATTAGCTGGGACTACAGGTGCACGACATCATGCCCAGCTAATTTTTATATTTTAAGTAGAGACAGGGTTTCACTATGTTGAACAGGATGGTCTCGATCTCTTGACCTCATGATCTGCCCAGCCTTGGTTTCCCAAAATGCTGGGATTACAGGCATAAGCAACTGCACCCAGCCTGAGGAACTTGGTTTTTATGATACAAGTTCTTGGTCACTACAGTTGTAGCTGTATTAGGTGGCATCCCAGGTCCTGTGAAGCTGTGACTCTTACAGACTGGTTGAGGTATTGTCTTGGTGATCTTGGATAAGATCCAAGAGAATTCTCTAAATTGCCAGACAGTACCTCTTGTTATCTTCCCTTACATTCTTCCAAACAGAGAGGAAACAGTCTCCTTTATGTGCTGTTGTCTGGAGCTTGGGGAGTGGTGTAATAAGTGCCCCTGTGGCCACCACCATTAGTGCTATGCGGATCAGTCCTAATGCCAGCACTGCACTGAGTCTCGTCCAAGGCCCACTGTAACCACCTCTTGACTACTACCTATGTTTGATTAAAACCCTAGGCCTCCATAATCAACACGTTGTGAAGCCAACTGGACTTCTATTCTTCCATTCAGGGCAACAAGTTTTCTTGGGCCCCAGACATGTCCAGACATGCCATCCAGACGCTATGGCTTGGAGTTGGAACCTTAGAAATCTACCTGATGCTTGATTCTACTGCATTAAAACTGGTACTCAAACCATAAAACCAAGTCATTCCCACGTTTCTTTTCCCTTTTCCTGGTAGACGAGTCTGTTTCCATGTCCACCACAACCACAAGTCCATTTGGAGTACTGCCAGGCCACTGCCAATGCTCACATAAGGTCCAAGGGCTCTTCAGTAGGCTAGTGATGACTGTGGGAAGCAGTGGGCTTCCCTCTGGCCCATGGTGGGTCCAGAAATGCCACTCAAGAGACAAGACCTAGAATTGCAGATCCCAAGAACCTGCTTGATACTCTACCCTAGTGCCTGAGCTGGTACCCATGCTACAAAACAAAGTTCCCTTTCTTCTTTCCTCTGCTTTTCTCAAGCAGAAGGGGTCTCTCCTTAGAGGCACCACAGCTATGAAGCCAGTACAGCCTATTATGTGTACTACCTGGTTACCACTGCTTCTTATTCAGGACTCAGGGGAAAGAAAAGTGGGAATGACTTTGTTTTAGTCAGCAAGGGGTAAATCCTGCAAGGACTGGGTTTTTCCCTTCAGGGCAGCATATTCCCTTCTGTCCCAAGGTATTTCTAGAAAAGTCATCTGGAGCTACACTCTGGAATGAGGTACTCACAGCTCTGCCCAGCACCCTATCCTACCATGGCTAAGCTGGTATCCACATTGCAAGACAAAGTCCTCTTTGTCTTCCCTCTCTTCTCAAGTGGAAGGAAGAGGTTTCTTTTGGAGCTGTGAGCTATGCTGCCTGGGACTGAGAGAGGGCTAGCACAAGCACTCCCTTAGGGACAAGACTGATGTCTCCCTAGGTTGTATTTCCCCCGCATTCACTGGGTCTCAGCCCAGCATACCACCAGGATTTGCCTAGGAGTTGCAGTTTTTGTGGCTTAGATTGCTTTTCAAGATTATTTAGAACTTGAAGGCACTTTAGCTTGCAGCAGCAAGGCTTGCCAAAACTCAAGTTCCAACCAGTAGAATTGGCGATTCCCCTCTGTCTAGAGCTTAACTCAATGATCCCTTTATAGGCACCAGATGAGTTCTGCTCAGTGCTGGGAGCACTGACTTCCAATGCAAAGTTCCACAATCTCTGTGTTCTCTCTTCCCCAAGCCCCATATTCTGCATCTACTGCCAGGGGATAGGAGAGAGACAGTGTTGGCAGTTCAACACTGTCTTTCCTACTCTGTTCAGTTCCTCTTTCAATGATGTGAAGTTAAAACCAGGTACTGTGATCACTTACCTAATGCTTGGTTCTCATGTAGGTGGTTTTTTGTATAGATAGTTGTTAAATTTGATATTCCTGCAAGGAGGATATCAATAGAGGCTTCTATTTGGCCATCTTGCTCTGTCTCCCTCCAGTGAACTGTTTCAAGGCAACCAAACCTGTTGTTACTCACCTCACCCAGGCACACTTTCCTGTATGACGCCAGGAGGTTATGCTTGTATTTTCTGCAATCTCTTTGAAAAGTCCTTCCATTTGCTCCTGAGGTGAAGGATGTGTGGCTGAATCTGAACTCTTCCTAGAAAATGCTCTCTCTTCTTCCAAAGACCTTTAACAACATCTGTAACAGATGTCAGATACAAAGGATAAGGCTTATTTGTAAGCTCTGCTATGAGCTTTCTTATGTGCTGTATGTGAAATCAGTTATCTTTCTATCACCAAATTAAGATAATAATAGTTAACTATTACTACATAGATTTTAAAACATAAAATTTTTTAAAAAGTTGAACTAAAAACAAGTAAATAATTAGACTGATGTCCTCCAAATTCTCAGTTTCCTGACTCAAATAGGAATGAAAAACTTTAGGTGCAAAAGCCACCAATAAAAATTTTAAATTAATTTTTATGGACTTTTTTAATATGTCAGTTTATCTAACACACTCACTTTATTCTTCTTGATCTTTATTTTGTTTGTGATATTTTATATGTGTTCTTTTCTCCAGTAAGCAACTGATACTTAAATTCAGTGAAGAACTCAGAAAATAATTCAGCTCTGTCAAAATTATTAATTTTCTATATATTCAGTTGTTAAATTTTAGTGAACGTGTGTTAACTAACAATGCCTTCCTGTATGTTCACATCTTAATCATAGTATTACAAATATGTAGTCTTTTGTTTAAATTATGTATCAGGATAAAATGTGAGAGAAAAACAATATTAAAGGTTTGAGAGATATTAAACATGTCAAGGCAATGTGTTGGTTGAGATAAACTTTTAAAAATGTTCTTGCTTTATAAATACCTACAATTCAATAATATTAGAAAACCTAATTTCTCTTTTTTCTGTATTGTGTGAAAGTGTATTTCTATAAACAGGGGCTCATTAATTATTTCCTATGTGTAAAAGACTTAGAGCTTTCGTGTGTGTGTGTGTGTGTGTGTGTGTGCACGCGTGTGTACACACACACACACACACACACATTTAAATCAGGATAGCTGCCTCTACTATTTTTTCACATATAAGTAAAAACTCTTTTTGTTGTTGAGACAGAGTTTCGCTCACTCACCCAGGCTGGAGTGCAGTGGTGCCATCTCAGCTCACTGCAAACTCTGCCTCCCAGGTTCAAACTATTCTCCAGCCTCAGCCTCCTGAGTAGCTGGAACTGCAGGCGCTCACCACCACACCTGGCTATTTTTTATATTTTTAGTAGAGATGGGGTTTCACTTTGTTAGCCAGGACCGTCTCAATCTCCTGACTTCATGATCTACCCACCTCGGCCTCCCAAAGTGCTGGGATTACAAAGCCCCAAGGTTACAAGAGTGGAAAACAGAGTTTGGATATTATTTAAACATCAAGAATTAAAATAAGAATAAAGCAAAATATATTACTTAAGTTTTTCTCAGTTAACTTTGTCATCTTGTCATGATGAAAGTTTAATAGAGTGAATTGACCTCTTTCTGTTAATTTCCTAATTAAATTTATTATATGTAACTTATCCTATAGCTGTGTGGGGTACCACTTAGGGCAAAGATTCCAGATATTCGTATCTCCTCTTTGACAGCTTCCAGTTGTATGATCTCAACCCTTCTGTTCTGACACAGTCTCCATCTATAAAATAGGAAAAATATTAATGCGTATTTTATAGTTTTTTGATGATTTAATAAATCCAGGAGGTCAAGTTTTTAAGAGTTTCTAGTATATAATAAGGATTCATAATGTTAAATAGTGATTGCTATTGTTATTGCTTGGGTCCCTTTTTATAAAATTTCATTTTATACTGTTTAAATTTAAGAATTTAATTCATAAATTTTACCTATATGCCACATATATGCATATATTTTGTTGAGTAGGTATTAATTGTCTTCAATTTGTGGGCTTACAGTTAGCCATACCTCATTTAAATTTAGCTCTTGAAAAGATCATGCTGCTTTAGGAAATTTATTTAAAATGTTTGACTACAGTGTTCTCTTCTGAACAATGAGGCTAACAATAAGAAATCTTCTGGGATTAGCACAGTTCTCCTCCAGTAGCAACAATCCATATGTGCTGCTTCCCTTCCTTTTTACCTTCTTTAGTGTACCTTACATGACTTTTACTGTAATATTAAACTTGAAGTCAGAAAAACAAATTTCCTGACTATATGGAAGCTACCAAGTGTAACATTGAACCCCTAACATTACCATGGCCCAGCATCTTGTTGTTTTGCAGGGGCAAACACTCCCGTTTGGATAGCTTTTGCATTCAGCCATATTGTCAATCAGTGTTGTTAATGATGCTGCCTATTTAAGTATGCATTGAATAAAACATTCTGATCATGCTATTTTTAACTTTTGCATTTCCTTCCACACATTTCTCTGATCTGAGATGTAAAATGTATCTACATTGGGCAGGTAATTATAGCTTGGTGAAACAAAGGGATGAAAAAGCAAGATGGGGAGACAAAAACTACAGACCTAAAAATGGCAAAAACAATATGGAGATGAGATCATGTTTTTGGTGTATTTGTGGGGTTTTTGTTTTGTTTTGTTTTGTTTTCAAATCGCAGAGCTAAGAGATTCTGAGATTTACAAAAACAGCAGAAGTAAAACGTGAGATTAGTCAATAAGGAGAGATACTTGTAAAGATCAATAATCGTGACACTTTATTAAAGACGAGTAGATGTAGAATTTATATTCTGCAGATGTTAAGGAATACACTTATTGAAATGTGCAGCAATTCCATTCAGCAAAGAAGTTGCTGCTCAGTCTTTCAGTTAATGTGTAGCATGAGGGGAATATGATGAATCTAATAGTAGCTGATTTCTCTTTAAAAGAAATGGTGAAATCTAATTTAAGACAAGAAAGTTGATGGGGCAAGATCTCATATATGAAGACTGGGGAAAGGTTATTTACTCAGTTGTCTAATTTTATAGTGAATGTGTGTTTACTTACCATGCCTTCCTGCCATGTGTACATTTTTATAATAGTATCACCAATATGTAATCATTTGTTTAAATTATGTGTCAGCATAAAATGTGAGAGAAAAACAGTATTAAAGGTCTGAAAGATTTTAAACATGTCAAGGCAAGGTTTTGGTTGAGATAATTTTTTTTTTAAATGTTCTTCTTTGCAAATACCTACAATTCAATAATAATAGAAAGCCTAACTTCTCTCTTTTTTTTCCTGTGTCTATTCTATGAAAGTGTATTTCTATGAACAAGGGCTCATCAATTATTTCCCATGTATAAAAGACTTAGAGCTTTCTTTCACAATGCCTAGTACCAGATCATTAATTATCTTGAAGCTTTCTCTCATTGAGAGTCCTTTCACAAATCAATCCTGATGTTTTTTCTTTGCTGCAAATATTAGTAGTTGCCTCAACACCATAAATTCAGGGTCTTACTGCCCTCTTCTTTCTAAATATATAATCTTTATAAACTTAATCTTAACTTTTAAACTTACTAGGTAAACCTGTCAAATCTAGCTATTAGAAATTGTTTATTTTGACCCTCTTAACTTAAATTATTCTCATAATTGCATTATTGTATACATGATTTCCATGTCTATTCTCCACTTTTAATCCTGATTATTAAATAGTTTGCTTGGCTTTAAAAATTGTATAAAAGAATTCATAAATACATACTACTTGTAAAGCAATATATAAATATATACGGTAGAAAGTGAAAGAAGACATCACTTTCTGACTATGACAGAGTGGTTTTTATGAAGCCAATCTTTCCTCCACACAACTATGAAAGCTAGATAAAATGACAACAAAAAGCTGTTTGAGGTCTGAACCCAATAAAGGAAGGCAAGACTTTTGAAGGCAAGATGCTAGAGAAAAGGAAGTAAGGTAGATATTTTAAGCAGCTTTGGTTCATCAAGGCATTTGTCTTATCCTAAACCATGCAGAGTCATGAACAGAATGCAGAATCTGAACAGAATGCCAGGGGAAAGGAAAGTGCAATTGTCAGGAGAGCATCTGGCTGACTCCTACAACATGGTGAAAAACACTGGAGTTTATGGTATGGAGAAAAAGCTTGGGTAGAGCTCCAGATGTTCACCTGACTCTCCTGAAGCCCTGAACTCTAGGAGTAGGGGCCCAAAACCCATTCTCTAAACTTCCCACAATCTGATTGAATCAAAGGGATCTGCCCCAATTCTAGCTAAAGGCCTAAATAAATAAATAGCACATAATATTCCCTGGAAGAGACAAACATCTTCTGGAGTAGTTTATAAGTTTTATAAACATTTTTTATCATTTTGACCAAAGAAGTCAAAGTCAAATATAAATAAGTTCAACTGCCAATTGGTCAAAGCTAGAGAGATTTCTTTCTTATTTTTTTAAATTATTAATTGTTCTTTAAGTTATGGGGTACATGTGCAGATCGTACAGCTTTGTTACATAGGTATACATGAGTTGTGGTGGTTTGCTGCATCCACTGCCCTGTCATCTACATTAGGTATTTCTCCTAATGCTATCCCTTTCCAATCCCCCCATCCCCTGCTATTCCTCCCCTAGTTCCCCAACTCCCAGGCCCTGGTGTGTGATGTTTCCCTCCCTGTGTCCATGTGTTCTTATTGTTCAACATCCACTTATGAGTGAGAAGATGTGGCGTTTGGTTTTCTGTTCTTGTGTCAGTTTGCTGAGAATGATGGTTTCCAGTTTCATCTATGTCCCTGCAATGAATATGAACTCGTTCTTTTTTATGACTGCATAGTATTCCATGGTGTATATGTGCCATATTTTCTTTATCCAGTTTATGATTGATGGGCCTTTGGGTTGGTTCCAAGTCTTTGCTATTGTAAACAGAGCCACAATGAACATGCATGTGCAGATCTTTATAGTAGAACAATGATTACTCCTTTAGATATATACCCAGTGATGGGATTTCTGGTTCAAATGATATTTCTATTTCTAGATCCTTGAGGAATCACCACACTGTCTTCCACAATGGTTGAACTAATTTACACTCACACCAACAGTGTTAAAGTGTTCCTATTTCTCCACATCCTCTCCAGCATCTGCTGTCTCCTGATTTTTTAATGATTGCCATTCTAACTGGCCTGGGATGGTATCTCAATGGGGTTTTGATCTGCATTTCTCTAAGACCGGTGATGATAAGCTTTGTCCCATGTTTGTTGCCTGCATATATATCTTCTTTTGAAAAGTGTGTGTTCATATCCTTTGCCCACCTTTTGATGGGGTTGTTTTTTTCATGTAAATTTGTTTAAGTTCTTTGTAGATTCTGAATATTACCCTTTGTCTGATGGGTAGATTGCAAAAGTTTTTTTCCCATTCTGTTAGTTGCCTGTTTACTCTGTTGATAGTTTCTTTGCTGTGCAGAAGTTCTTAAGTTTAATTAGATCCCATTTGTCCATTTTGGCTTTTGTTACCATTGCTTTTGGTGTTTTAGTCATAATGTCATTGCCTGTGCCTCTATCCTGAATGGTATTGCCTAGGTTTTCCTCCAGGGTTTTTATGGTGTTAGGTCTTATGTTTAAATCTTTGATCCATCGGGAGTTAATTTTTGTGTAAAGTATGAAGAAAGGGTCCAGTTTCAGCTTTGTGCATATGGCTAGCCTGTTTTCCCAACACCATCTGTTAAATAGGAAATCATTTCCCGATTGTTTGTTTTTGTCTGGTTTGTAGAAGATCAGATGGTTCTAGTTGTGTGACATTTTTTCTGAGACTTCTGTTCTGTTCTATTTGTTTATATCTCTGTTTTGATACCAGTGTCATGCTGTTTTGAGTACAGTAGCATTGTAATACAGTTTGAAGTCAGGTAGTGTAATGCCTCCAGCTTGGTTTTTTTTTTTTTTTTTTTGCTTAGGATTGTCTTGGCTATGCAGGCTCTTTTGTGGTTCCATATGAAGTTAAAGGTGAATTTTTCCAGTTCTGTGAAGAAGGTCAATGAGAGCTTGATGGGGATCTCATTGAATCTATAAATTACTTTGGGCAGTATGGCCATTTTCACAATATTGACTCTTCCTAACCATGAGCATGGACTGTTTTTCCATCTGTTTGTGTCCTCTCTTACTTCCTTGAGCAGTGGTTTGTAGTTTTCCTTGAAGAGGTCCTTCACATCCCTTGTTAGTTGTATTTCTAGGTATTTTATTTTCTTTATAGCAACTGTGAATGGGAGTACACTCATGATTTGGTTCTGTTTGTCTATTATTGTGTATAGGAATACTTGTGATTTTTGCACATTGATTTTTGTATCCTGAAACTTTATTGAAGTTGCTTATCAGCTTAAGGATATTTTGGACCGAGACGATGGGGTTTTCTAAATATACAATCATGTCTTCTGCAAACAGGGACAATTTGATGTCCTCTCTTCCTATTGAAATACTCTATTTTTTTCTCTTGCCTGGTGGCCCTAGCCAGAACTTCCAATACTGTGCTGAAAAGGAGCGGTGAAAGAGGGCATCCTTGTCTTGTGCCAGTTTTCAAAGGGAATGAATGCTTCCAGTTTCGCCCATACAGTAGGATATTGGCTGTGGGTTTGTCATAAATAGCTTTTATTATATTGAGATATGATCAATCAATACTTAGTTTATTGAGAGTTTTTACCATAAAGTGCTGTTCAGTTTTGTCGAAGGCCTTCTCTTCATCTATTGAGATAATCATGTGGTTTTTGTCTTTGATTTTGTTTATGTGATGGATTATTTTTATAGACTTGGGTATGTTGAACCAGCCTTGCATCCTTGGGGTGAAGCTGACTTGATTGTGATGGATAAACTTTTTGATGTGCTATTGCAGTCAGTTTGCCAGTATTTTATTGAAGATTTTTTCATCAATGTTCATCATGGGTATGGCCTTAAATTTTCTTTTATAGTTGTGTCTCTGCCAGGTTTTGGTATCAGAATAATGTTGGTCTCATTAAATGAGTTAGGAGGATTCCCTCTTTCTGTGTTGTTTGGAATAGTTTCAGAAGGAATGACCAGCTCCTCTTCATACCTCTGGTAAAATTTGGCTGTGAACTTGTCTGGACCTGGACTTTTTTTGGTTGGTAGGCTATTAATTGCTGCCTCAACTTCAGACCTTGTTACTGGTCTATTCAGGAATTCAGCTTCTTCCTGGTTTAGTCTTGGGAGTGTACACATGTCCAAGAATTTATCCATTTCTTCCAGGTTTACTGGTTTATTTGCATAGAGGTGTTTGTAGTAGTCTCTGATGGTAGTTTGTATTTCTGTAGGTTCCGTGGTCATATCCCCATTATCATTTTTTATTACATCTATTTGAATCTTCTCTTTTCTTTTTTATTAGTCTGGCTAGTGGTCTATATGTTTTGTTGATCTTTATAAAAAACCAGATCTTGGAATTATTTATTTTTTGAAGGTTTTTTTGTGGCTTTATCTCATTCAGTTCTGCTTTGAACTTAGTTATTTCTTGCCTTCTGCTAACTTTTGAATTTGTATGATCTTTCTCCTCTAGTTCTTTCAATCATGAGGAGAGGGTGTCAATTGTATCTTTCCTCACTTCTCTGGTGAATATTTAGTGCTGTAACTTTCCCTCTAGGCGCTGCTTTAAATGTGTCCCAGAGATTCCGGTACATTGTGTCTTTGTTCTCATTGGTTTTGAAGAACATCTTTATTTCTGCCTTCATTTGATTATTTATCCAGTAATCATTCAGAAGCAGGTTGTTCACTTTCCATGTAGTTGTGTGGATTGAGTGAGTTTTTTAATCCTGAGTTCTAATATGATTGCACTGTGGTCTGAGAGACTCTTCGTTATGATTTCTGTTCTTTTGCATATGCTGAGGAGTCTTTTACTTCCAATTATGTGGTCAATTTTAGAATAAGTGTTATGTGGTGCTGAGAAGAATGTATATTCTGTGGCTTTGGGTTAGAGAGTTCTGCAGGTGTCTGTTAGGTCTGCTTGGTCCAGATCTGAGTTCAAATATGATTCAAATCCTGGGTATCCTTGTTAATTTTCTATCTCATTGACGATTTCATTAGCTGTAAACAATTCACTAAATTATCTGGACTAAATAACTGGTAGGAAACAAAATATGGGAAAATACAGGAAAACATGATAGAAATATATGGTTCATCATGAAAAGTTGCTTGTGTAACTATAGTCTTAGAAGTTGAGAAGGTGCCTAGTCAAAGAAATGCTGCCCAAGAATTTTCTCCTACTGACAAAATATGTCAAATTACAAATTCAAAATCACCAAGCAGAATAAATTCAACAAAAATTTCACCAAACATCTTTTAAAATTTTTCATTATTTTTTATTTTTTATTTTTAAAATTTTTCATTTTAAAAGGGACAGACAAAAGGAAAATGAAACTTCAGACTAAAAATTATGTGAATAATTATGTGAAAACTGAATTTTCACCAGAAAAATTAGAAGCTAAATTTTATGGAATAGTATTTACAAATTGAGAAAAAGATACCTGTCAATATAGATTCTATATCTATTTAAAATGTCCTTCAAAAATAAAAGTAACATTAAGATATTTTGGGGCAAAGAAAAGTGAAAGAATTTGCCACCTGCAGACCCATGCTCAGTAAATATTAAGAACAATCTCTAGAGTGATGGAAAATGATCTCAGATAAAAAGCAGGTTAGTACAGTAAAGAACTAATCATCAAAATGGTGAATGTGTGGCAAAACTGAAAAAAATCCTTAAAATGACAACAGTGTATTTTGGGGTTTAAACAAATGTAGAATTAAAATAGATGATGATGTAAAACCAATGAGACATGAGCAAAATCAAAGTGTTTGTTAAAATGTTCATGAATTTTTCAATATATGGTAAAATTAGCAATCTGTAATGGACTCTAGTAAGTTGAGGATACATGTTGTACTCTCTGGGATAAGAAATAAAAGAAATAAACCACAGTATTATCAACAAGACAACAGAGAATAAATGCAAAATAGATCAATTAAAAGAAGGAAAGAGAAAGAAAAAAGAATGAAAGGAGAAAATAAGCAAATAAAAGATTTAAATTCACATATATGATTTTTCAAATGTAAATGAACTAAGTAATATAATCAAGTGACCATCCTATTTTCACAAAATACACCCTCTAAATATAAACATAAGATATGGAGTAAAAGGATGACAAAGAATGTCCTATAAAATGCTGAACAAAACAAAGTTGGTATAGCAATAAGAATGCAGATAAGAATACTTAAAAGCTACATCCGTAGCTGTAACTGTTTTCCACCTATTCAATGAGCAAACATTTATTGAATTGGTTGTTTGTTTTTAGGTTCAAGGGTACAATCCTGGTTTTGTTACATAGGTAAACTTGTGCCATCAGGGTTTGTTGCACAGACTATTTCATCGCTCAGGTATTAAGCTTAAAATCCATTAGTAATTCTTTCTGATCCTTTTCCTTCTCTTACCTTCTACCCTCCAAAAGGCCCCAATGTGTATTGTTTTCCTCTATATGTTTATGTGTTCTTATCATTTGCTTCCACTTATGAGTGAGTACATGTGGTATTTGGTTTTCTGTTCCTGTGTTAGTTTAATGAGGATAATGCCTCCATATCCATCCATGTTCCTGCAAAGAACACGATCCCACTCTTTTTATGGCTGTATAATAATTCATGGTGTATATATACAACATTTTCTTTATCCAGTCTATCATTGTTGGGCGTTTAGGTTGATTCCATGTCTTTGCTGTTGTGAATAGTACTGCAATGAACGAGCAAACACTGAAAAAATAGAATATCTAATGCTGGCTAGATATCAATAAAACTAGCATTCTTGTGCTTTGTTAATAGTGCAAAAATTATAGTCACTTTTGAAAATTTGAGAATATAAATAAATCCCATAAGTTGCTCATAATGTTTGGACCGTAGATTTCAAAATGTAAAACTGTAAAACTTTTAGTAGAACATATAGGAGAAAATCTTTATGAAATGTTTCAGGAAAAGGTCGTCTTACATATGCCATAAAAAGTATAGTATATTAATGAAAAAAATTAATGAATGGCCTTCGATAAAAGGCTGGCCATGCCAATAAAAGATTTAGATCTAGAAAGAAAAAAGTATATATATATATATATATATATATATATATATATATATATATATATTGTGTGTTGTGTGTGTATGTGTGTATATATGTGTAAATATATATGTACACATATATGAATATATATACTTTTCCTTCTAGATATAAATCTTTATATAAATCTATGTACACATATATATGAATTTACATGTATGCATGTAAATTCAAAGCTCTAGTTAATAGACTTGAACAGATACTTCAGCAAAGAGAAAATATATATGACAAATAGACACATTAAAATACATTTCTTCCTTTGAGCAGTGAGTTAAGAAAAAAAATGTTCAATATCATTAGTCATTAAGAAAATGCAGATTAAAACCACAGTGTGATTCCACTAGAAACCATTAGAATGGCTGAAACTTTAAAAATTATGACACCAACTGCTAATGACAGTGTGGAGCAACTGGAACTCTCATAAATTGCTGGTAGAAATTCAGAATGATACATTTTTTTTAAATAATATGAGGTTTCTTATAAGATTAAACATATGATGAATGAGATATTGCCCCTGATATTTTATTCTAGATAAATCAAAACTTATATTCACAAAAAAAGCCTGTATGAATGATTTATAATCTCCAAAATTTTGGAAAACCCCAAGTGTCTTCCAACAGGTGAATACATATGCAAATTGTGGTATGTTCATACTATGGAGAACTTCTCAGTAACAAAAAGAACAAACTATTAATACACATAATTTGGAAGTATCTCAAAAGCATCATCCTGAGTTAAAAAGCCAGTCTCAAAGGGGCACACACTTTTTAATTTCACTTAAATTCTTGAAAAGAAAAAAACTAATGACACAGAACAGATCAGTAAGTTCCAGGAGTAAAAAGGGTATGCCTACAAATGAATAATACAAGGAAGATTTGGGGGGTGATGGGGTGTTTTATGTGCTGATTTTATTGATGGTTACACAAATTTAAATATATGTTAAAATTTATGGAGTTTTACACAAATGAAAGTGAATTGTACTGTATGTGAACTGAAAACTAAAACATAGCAGTGGATTAAAGATGAAAGATAAAAATGGAAAAGTAAGATTTAAAAAAATAAATCTCAATATTATTGCTTAGCTATTTGGGGGAAAATGTAAATTTAAAACTTAACTCTATACTATGCACCAAAAATACCTGTCAGATAGAATTAATTTTAATTCAAAAAACCCCAAATTACAACAACAAAGCCCTAGGGTAAATACAGTTGGCTTTTATCTGTAATATGAAAGGAATGATAAAATAGCACTTGTGTATATGACTAAATTAAAATAATTCTTTAATATTTGCAAAAATAGCTTATGCAAAATGAATAAACATTTTATCAATAATCACTATGTAATAGTTAATATTTACCAAGCGTAAGAGGTTATAAAACTGCTTAAAAATAATAATGCTTCCAAATTACCATGCATACGTGAATAAAGTTCAGAAGTATATATTGCATATAGAGGAGATTCTAATAAAACATTCACAGAAGTATTCTACCTTCTAACAAATCAAAAATAAAAATAGTTATAGCAATGAGTTATCATTTTCCATTTCTTTCACTAGCAAAATTAAGGTAAAAATGTACTACCTACTGCTAAGAGTTTAATAAAACTGACATTCCCATCTCTTGATTGTAGTCTAAAAGTAGGTATAATCATTTTGAAAATCATTAAAAAATATAATGAAAAACCTAAGTCGCTAATAATCTTTGAAATAATACTTACATCTTTGAGGCTTTGGGTATTTACCCTAGAATTTCCCAAAACATATGAAAAACAATGTAACTGCCTAAAGATGTTTATCCTGGACTTACTTACAAAAGGGAAAAGAGCTCCAATATATTATAGAATATTGCACGCATTCCCAAAGCTCCATGGAACACTAATCTAGAAGCTTTATGATAAAAAGAGTTCTGTGGTCAAATAAATTAGAAAAACTGCATATAGTCTTCAGTTTTGAAGTTACAATATAAACCGAAACATTAAAGATTCTAAGATGTACTACAGAAAATAATTCTGCTAAAATTCATTTAACCCATAATTTTCCAAATTAATTTGTCCTTAGGTCTCATACATCCCATGTAATGTTTGTTAATAACATCTGTAATAAGTTTTGGGAAAATCTGTGTTTGAGTGATTAGGTTAAGATCTTAATTTTTTTCATCTATTTCAAAATTGGTATGATTGTATCACTTTATAATAGAAAAATATATACAAACAGTAACTGTGCTCAAATTACTGCCTTCAACATTTTATAATACATTAGGAAGTGAGCTATTTTTAATTAATAAAGGTTATACTGTGAAAAAGTTTGTTCTGCCTGGAGGGGAAATATTAAAGAAAGGTATCAAAGTACTTCCTCAATGTGGTTGAGATATGAACTGTTCATAAGAAGGTATTGTTAACTTTCAAACAATTAAAATTTAATTTTTGATAACTAAGAATTTTCTTTGAAGGAAGAATGTTATGAACAACTACTCTTGTCTTATCTGACATTAAACCCTATGTAGGTATATGAAACTAGGAACTGTGGCTTCATGGTGGAAAGAACTTGGGCATTGGTATTAAATAGACCTTTGTCAAAAACCCAGTTTTATTTCTTAGTCAAGGTACTTAAACATTCAGTGTGGTTTGATCATAATAATGACAACCTACTTAGCAGAATTATTTAAGAATTAGAGAAAATGTTAACCCAGTACTGGGTTCATTTAAGGTCTCACTAAGTTGTGGCAAGCATTTGTGTAGGGAAGGCAAACTTCCATCCCTATCTTCTTAGGATCTTGGCTGGGCCAAAGAACAGTTATCTCACACATTTTCTGTAAGTCTGGAATACAGAAGAAGCTTAATTAGGTAGCTTTTGCTGAGGTTTTCTCATGAGATCGCAGTCAGGATGTTGGCCCTGACATCAGTAACCTCTTGAAGGCCTGGTTGTAGTTGGACGGTCCACTTTCAGCGTGGTAGTTCACACACATGGATTGCTTGAGAGTCTTCACAGCATGGCAGCTGGTTTCCCCCATTGGTGATCCAAGGGAATGTAAGGTAGAAATCTTGTGAGCTAGCCTGAGGAGTCACACACCATCATTTTTGCAGTGTATGCTATTGGTTACTTACGTTAGCCCTGTTTATTATGGAAGGAGACTACACAACAGCATGAATACAAAGAGGAACAATCTTGGAAGTGGCTAGAACAGCTTCATTTTCTCAGGCTACAATATGAGTTCTTTGTTCTGGGGAAACAAAGGCTACCGGCAGCTCAATGGAGACATCTCAGCTTGAAAATGAGGGGAAAAGAAAACTCTCAGCATCTGAACACCAAATCTCTCAGAAGTTCTCTGACCCCCTTTGGTTCATATGCCCTCCTTTGGACTAAGTCACTGTAATATATTAGTCTTGGGGCTGTGTTTCTAAACCCTGAGGTTAGGGGCAGGGTACTGTCATTGAAAGAATCACTTGAATACATGAATTGTAGAAATAGATGAATGATGGAGCCATTTTATGGTAGACGGGCAGAAAAAAGTCATATCCTCTTCATCGTTATCATCATGTCAATTCCTAAACAAGACCATTAAGAAGAATTGTGCTTTCTTAGATGAATCTGGAAATTACCACTTGCTTTTTTAATAGATTGGTTCATCACAGTTATTTAATAAGCATCAGTAGTAGTAAGTCATTGGTACATTCTCCTTGTGCTTCTCATAAAGTGGTAATTTTTAATAATGGCTACGTCATTTTATTCCTTCACTGAAATATTTTAATGATAGTCTTTATTTTATAATTCTTTATGAGTCACAACATTAATTACTGTTTTGCAGGTACAAATATACATTTTAGTAGTGTCTCAGTTTTTGAGTAACAGCTTTACCAGCTTAAATGTTTAAAGACAATAGTAAGAACAGAACGTTTATATTCTATCACACGTATTGTACACCTAGAATTAACTCTAGAAGAAGAATATGCTCTAGTCCACCTCTAAGTGATCACCTTAGGCAAAATTGTCCTATAAGGTCAATATGACAAACTATTTAAAAATATGTTTAGTTAGACTAATAATAACCCAACTAACAATAGGAAAAGCAACTTACGCTTTTCATTTCCTATGTTTATTTTTTTAAAAAAAGAATACTGTATTTAACTTAATTCACTATGTTAAACAATAATTACTGTCAATTTCTTTAAAAACATACTTGTTTCTTAAAGATGAATAATAGCCATATAATTTGAGGGAGAAAAACTTGTTTTAATGTGACTTTTATGTAGTTTTCAGAGATTATTTTACATTTACATTTTAGACACTCAGAGTATCCTTTATAGTCATTGCGAAGTAGTAGGTCATGTGATTATCATGTTAAATTAGGTTAAATTATACCCCAATTACAAGAATGTAAATCTATCTGGTGTAAAAATAAAAATAAAAATAGCCTGTGCCATTATTATACAACTTAACTCTTTCCTGTTTATGGATATGTTTCAAGGATTGTGGCTCCATTAAAAAATACTAAAGAAGTGTAAGGTTCTTCATAGAGGACAGTTTTATATAAGTCAATATTTAATTTTCCTTCAATACCAGGTTACTGCAGATGGTTCTAGTGGGCTTGTCTCATATCTCTAGGTTAATATTTATATAACCTTGACTTTTAGAACTTGACGATATTAGCAATTACTTTATGAACTTGTAGCTGCTGGCCATTACACTCAGTGACTATGACAAATTCCTGGACATATCTAGTTGGAAAAATTTCCTCTAGACACTTCAAAAAGAACTTTCCACTCATTTGAAATGAAATTAAGATTACTAATACTTGAGTTTAAAACAAGATGAATAACAGAAAAGAATTGTCCGCAAGCAAATGTATTTACTGTACCTTTTAAGTGCACTGTCATCACAGAGAGCACAGTTGGAATAAAATTAATGCTGCTGCAGCATGTGAGCCGAGGGGATGTGCCACATCATGGACACAATGTCTGCCTGAACTTAAAATTCCCATCTCATAGATTTGATTTTCAACTTCCACTGTATTTGAATATTATTAATATATTTACCCACAAGTAATTGTTTTAGAAATTACTCCTCAGCAGCAATATAAAATCTCAAACTGTGATGGCAACACTTACCAAGAACACTGTTTTTTTTATTGCTTCATTACACCCGCTGGGCCATTTTTATTGTTGGTTTTAATTGGTAAGTGTTCATTTTTCCAAATAATGCAAACACATCAGGGCAAAAGTATGTTCGAATTAGCAAAGAATAACAGATGGTATATGAGGGTTAGCATATATATAGCTTTGTAAGTAGAGCTCAATTCTGGAATCTCCTAATATCATTTGAAATGCAATGCTTGTGCTTAATGAACAACAGGACACTTTGAACAGGACACAAGGCAATGTAGAATTGGCTGGGTCCACAGGTATGTCTATTAGTGGCTGTTTTGAGGTATGCCAAGCAAAACAACTTTGAGCTATTTAAATTTGGCTTATTGTCATCACCTAGCATACAAGGTATAGAAATCTAAAAATAAAAGGTTTTTAGTGGTGAGCAGGAGGATAAAGTCATGTATTTCTGCAATGCCTCTTTCTAGGTAATAATCAATTTATTAATACTTTACATCTGCAAATCTACAAACCAGTCACAATTTGCCCAATAATATTGAACCTTCCTTTTTTTCTCCTCTTTCTTCCTCCTTTGTATTCCCTTAGTCCTGATTCAAATCCCTCAGTTCTCACTTGCACCTCTAAACAGAGGTTTGAACAGTTTGAATTGTCATAGGCCTGTGAAATTAATATTGTACGTAGGATCCCAAGGTATAGATTGAGGAAAGCAATATATGTGTTTGTGTAAGGACTTAGTGGGGCTTCTAATCTGAACCACAAAAGAGATGATTTCAGTGACATTTTCTCAGTTGCCCCATGTATGGTTCCTATCTATGTCATTCTGGATATGTAAGAGAGAAGTTAATCCATCACTTGGAGTTAATGCCATAGGGCATGCCTAATGGATCCTCTCTCAGAATCCCTGTTGAGCAAGACCACTCATAAGAAGTCAGGGACCACCTTGGAGCTAACTTTAGTATATGAGCAAAACTTAACCCTAAACGACAATAATTCTACCTAAAAAAACTGTAGAAATGTTGCAGTTACTAGTTAAGGAATGGATTGTACATCTAATGGAAAGAAAAAAATATTTTTTTTTCTGCTAAGTCTAGAAGGCTGTTGGGATTTCTAACAGAACTTGTTCTAAATCAGCATATATTATCTGCTCAGCAGCAATCCAGCTGGGTTGTTTCTAAGGCCATTTGGATGTTTATTTTTATGTACTTCTCTTTGTAACCAGTGTTAGAACTGAACTACCAGTCCTAATGAGAAAAGAGAAAAAGAAGTGAAATCGAAATGCTTAAAACCAAAAAGTTCCTAGTGCAATGAGAAGATATTTCTCTAGTTATTTTAAAATATTTTTAAAAGTATGTGCACATGTTTGTATGGAAACACACACAACAACTTGTTAAAAAAATACAGCAGAGTCACCGTGTTTCTTCCAATGCACTTTCATATATGAAACAAGACTATCATAGGTAAGGTTTAGCAGGAAATACTGTTTCAATTGCCGTTGGTCTTTAATCTCTCTACTCTAGGTCTCCTTCCATAATGTTGGTGGCAGTATCTTATGAAATTACAAATCATTTCACTTGCTAAAATAAATCTAATGCTTTTTGTCCACAGAATAAACTTCAAAAACTTGGTTTCTGCCTCTATTTTATTACTGTATACATATTATTTAATTTTTTTATTATACTTTAAATTCAGGCTACATGTGCAGATCATGCAGGTATACATAGGTATACACATACATACATAGGTATACACATACATACATAGGTATACACATGCCATGATCATACGTAGGTAAACACATGCCATGGTATGCATGCTGCATCCATCCCCCTGTCATCTACATTAGATATTTCTCCTAATGTTATCCCTCCCCAATCCCCCACCCCCTGCTATCCCTCCCCTAGGCCCTCCAACCCCCCAACAGGCCCCAGTGTGTGATGTTGCCCTCCTGGTGTCCATGTGTTCTCATTGTTCAATACTCACTTATGAGTGAGAACATGCAGTATTTTGTTTTCTGTTCTTGTGTCAGTTTACTGAGAATGATGGCTTCCAGTTTCATCCATGTCCCTGCAAAGGACATCTTTTCTTATGGCTGCATGCTATTCCATGGTGTATATGTGCCACATTTTCTTTATCCATTCTATCATTGATGGGCATTTGGGTTGGTTCCAAGTCTTTGCTATTGTAAACAGTGCTGCTATGAACATACATGTGCATGTTTCTTTATAATAGAACGATTTTATACTCCTTTGGGTATATACCCAGTAATGGGATTGCTGAGTCAAATGGTATTTCTATTTCTAGATCCTTGAGGAATCCCCACACTGTCTTCCAGAATAGTTGAACTAATTTACACTCCCATCAGCAGTGTAAAAGCTTTCCTATTTCTCCACATCCTCTCCAGCATCTGTTGTCTCCTGATTTTTTAATGGTCACCATGGTAACTGGCATGAGATGGTATTTCAATGTGGTTTTGATTTGAATTTCTCTAATGACCAGTGATGATGAACTTCTTTTTCATGTTTGTTGGTTGCATATATGTCGTCTTTTGAGAAGTGTCTGTTCATATCATGTGCCCACTTTTTGATGGGGCTGTTCGTTCTTTCCTGTGAATTTGTTTAAGCTCTTGGGAGATTCTGGATATTACCTTTTTTCTGATTGGTAGATTGCAAAAATTTTTTCACATTCTGTTGGTTGCTGGTTCACTATGATGAGTGTTTCTTTTATTGTGCATAAGCTTTTAAGTTTAATTAGATCCCATTTGTCTATTTTGGCTTTTGTTGCCATTGCTTTTGGTATTTTAGTCATGAAGTCCTTGCCTATGCCTCTGTCCTGAATGATATTGCCTAGGTTTTCTTCTAGGGTTTTTATGGTGGTAGGTCTGATGTTTAAATCTTTAATCCATCTGGAGTTAATTTTTGTATAAGGTATAATGTCCAGGTTCAGCTTTCTGTATATGGCTAGCCAGTTTTCCCAACACCATGTATTAAATAAGGAATCCTTTTCCCATTGCTTGTTGTTGTCAGATTTGTCAAAGATCATATAATTGTAGATGTGTGGCATTACTTCTGAGGCCTTGATTCTGTTTCATTTGTCTGTATCTCTCTTTTGGTACTGGTACCATGCTGTTTTGATTACTGTAGACTTGCAGTATAGTTGAAGTCAGATAGGGTAATGCCTCCAGCTTGTTTTTTTTTTGTTTTGTTTTGTTTGTTTTTGTTTTTGCTCAGGATTGTCTTGGCTACGCAGGCTCTTTTTCAGTTCAATATGAAGTTTAAGGTGTTTTTTTCCAATTCTGTGAAGGTCAATGGTAGGTAGCTTCATGGGAATAGCATTTAATCTATAAATTACTTTGGGTAAAATGGCCATTTTGACAATATTGATTCTTCCTATCCATGAGCATGAAATGTTTTTCCATCTATTTGTCCTCTCTTATTTTCTTAAGCAGTGGTTTGTAGTTCTCCTTGAAGAGGTCCTTCACATCCCTTGGTAGTTGTATTCTTAGGTATTTTATTCTGTTTGTAGCAATTGCGAATGGGAGTTCACTCATTATTTGGCTCTCTGTCTATTATTAGTGTATAGGAATGCTTGTGATTTTTGCACAATGATTTTGTATCCTGAGACATTGCTGAAGTTAAGGCCTTTCTTTTCCCATCTTCTCTCCATTATTCCTGTGTACACCCTCTTTCTGGTATTGAAATGTGAAGTTTGGGTTATTGATTATAACTTCATGAATTCTAACAAGGTACACAGTTTCGAGACCCACTTAATAACATGCAGTGTCCCTTTTGCCATATTCATAGGTTCTGGAGAGTAGGATATGGACATTCTTGGGTGTGGAGTTTGTATTATTCTGCTTACCACAGCTACCCTGGTAGAAAGGAAAGCTAGAAAAGTTTGTCTCCCAGTGGCATACTGCATCTCAGTGACAAGTCTAAATTATTTTTGACAGCTATCATTGCTGTCAGAATGAACATATGATTCCACACAGTTGAGCCTCCTTTGCTATTTTACTTATTTTACTTCACAAGTTATAAAGCAATGTTAAAATAATATTTCCTAATTTTAATTAAATATAAATATATTATGTTTTCAATTTTAATGTAAAATTTTGTTTTGAGCAAAATGTCTAAATATTCCTCATGGGAAGAACTTTGTTCTCTTCTGGTTTCATCACTAACTTCATTCCCGTTACAAAAACAATGAAATATATATGTAATGTTTTAAAAGTACATATATGTCTCCTCTCTCTCTCTCTCTCTCTCTCTCTCTCTCTCTCTCTCTCTCACTCTGTGTGTGTGTGTGTGTGTGTGTGTGTGTATGGAGGCTGACAGAGAGAGAGAGAAAATAGTTACCACAGGAAAGTTTTCACATTTTGTAAGTTAATTTTTCTAAATTAAATATGGTCTTAAATAGTTTAAGCCACCTAAAGTGCTCCATTAGTTATTATGAGCTTGAGAAATAGCTATGTATTACCAGTTAATTGAAAAACATACGGTGTTGATTCGTGCGTAGGACTCTTATTTTAATAGACCTCAATTAAATAAATGACTGCAGTGTGTTTCCACAGTACAAGATGCCAGTTGAAAGTTGATGCTAGAAAAATATATTGAATAGTGAAGAACGGCCATGCAATTTTTGAAGAATTTGTTCATATCTTTTTATATGTGGGAAGATATTAGATTATATGATCTCCTCATTTGTTACAATCTAGGTTATCAGTAGGACCTGACTCTAAAGCCAGAGCCTGAGTTTAAAACCCAGCTCTGCCACTTACTGGCTGTGACTCAGTTTTCTCATCTGTAAATTGGGGATAATTATAGTACCTACCTCATTGGCAGTGTTTTGAAGACTAAGTGAATTAATATTGGTAGCTGGTAACATTACATAAGTTTTTCTGATAATTCATTTATTTATAAACAAACACTAAAATTACTGACATTTTCATTAATGTCCTTCATAAAATACCAGTTGATTGTGGGCAGTCTCAAATATGGTATTGGTGCCAGTTACTCTAAATACTTGTTTTGAACATGACTTATTTTATGAATAATATGATGTAACCCAACTAATAAGAGCATAAAATAAAGATGCTGGGATTTCAGTAGGAAATTACTGTCATGAGACAAAAAAATATATCAAATTCTTATGATCCAGCTCATTTGCACCTTGTATACAGACTTATAAGGAAAGTCAGATCAAAATCAGAAGGTTGCATGATAGTCGTGAAATCAGGACAAGTAAAGTGAAATGAAACAATAATTTTATAACTTCAGGACATGGCAGCCTGCAGTATCTTTGACAACAGAGATGGTCATGCTACTTAGCCAAGTTTTATCCACAAGACTTATCTCCACCAAAGAGTGCATTTACAGACCAGGTGACACTCCCTTCCCTGAATTTTTCATTTGTTTCCATGGTTGACCAGTACCGTGAAGTCAGCATTTCTTGTTTCTGGATGTGTTTATTCAAGTTACTTCAAATTACTTCTGAACTTGTGCTGGTCTGGGAGCATTCTCTCTCTCCAAGTGACTTTGAAAATCTTTTTTCTAATCGACTATGTAGTGATTTCAAAGATTAATTCTTCAGAGATCATTCTTATTTTGAAGGTCCTAAAGAAGCCTCACTTTCTAACTCCAATTACATGAATTAAACTTGCTTAATTAAGCAATCAGAACGTCAAACTGGTTTAATTTGGACACATTATTTACAAGCATGTGACTCTTTGCCGAGGAAAGTCTCAATGTGTGCCTATTTCCAATGTGGCAATGTAGCAAAATATTAAAAGTTGAACTAAAACAAGCCAACATGAGTTGAGTACAGATCTACTCTTTCCTTTCATGGGCAGTAACTCATGAACTTCCTGCCACCTTTTGACACGGTCCTGTCACGCAATAAAGAAAGTTATCCAGTTCACACATAGTTAAATCTACAAGACAGTCAGCAATAGCATCCCTTTCTCTGGATAGATTTCAGACAAAATAACATCTTTCAAAATAACTAAATTAGGTGGGACAGAGATCTTTTGTTTATTTTTAATTTTGTGGTTTATAAATTTTATTCTATTTAAAATTTATTGCATCCAAATAAGAAAAGAAGACAAATTGTCTGTTTGTAGATAACATAATCTTTTAAAAATTTTTTAAATTATTATTATTATACTTTAAATTCTGGGGTACATGTGCAGAACTTGGAGGTTTGTTACATAGGTATACACGTGCCATGGTGGTTTGCTGCATCCATCACTTCATCATCTATATTAGGTATTTCTCCTAGTGCTATCCCTCCCCTGTCTTCTACCCCCTACTATGCCTACTCTAGCTCTCCACCCCCTAACAGGCCCCGGTGTGTGGCATTCCCTTCCCTGTGTCCATGTTTTCTCATTGTTCAACACCCACTCATGACTGAAAACATGCAGTGTTTGGTTTTCTGTTCTTGTGTCAGTTTGCTGAGAGTGATGGTTTCCAGTTTCATCCATGTCCCTGCAAAGGACATGAACTCATCCTTGTTTATGGCTGCATAGTATTCCATGGTGTACATGTGCCACATTTTCTTTATCCAGTCTATCATTGATGGGCATTTGGGTTGGTTCCAAGTCTTTGCTATTGTGAACACTGCCGCAGTAAACATGTGTGTATGTGTCTTTATAATAGAATGATTTATACTCCTTTGGGTATATACCCAGTAATGGGATTTCAGAGACAAATGGTATTTCTATTTCTAGATCCTTGAGGAATCCCCACACTGTCTTCCACAATGGTTGAACTAATTTACACTTCCCCAACAGTGTAAAATCTTTCCTATTTGTCCACATTCTCTCCAGCATCTGTTGTCTCCTAATTTTTTAATGATCACCTTTCTAACTGGTGTGAGATGGTATCTCAGTGTAATTTTTTGATTTGCATTTCTCTAATGACCAGTGATAATGAGCTTTATTTTATATGAAATATTTCATATGAAATATGAGAAGTGTCTGTTCATATCCTTCACCCACTTTTTGATGGGGTTGTCTTTTTGTTTGTTTGTTTGCAAATTTGTTTAAGTTCTTTGAAGTTTCTGGATATTAGCCCTTTGTCAGATGGGTAGATTGCAAAAATTTTTTCCCATTCTGTTGGTTGTCGATTCACTCTAATGATAGTTTCTCTTGCTGTGCAGAAACTCTAGTTTAATTAGATCCTATTTATCTATTTTGGCTTTTGTTGCCATTGCTTTTGATGTTTTAGTCATGAAGTCCTTGCCCATGTCTATGTCCTGAATGTTATTGCCAGGTTTTCTTCTAGGGTTTTTATGGTATTAGATCTTATGTTTAAATCTTTAATCTATCTGGAGTTAATTTTTGTATAAGGTATAAGGAAGGGGTCCAGTTTCTGCTTTCTGCACATGGCTAGCCAGTTTTCCCAACACCATTTATTAAATAGGGAATCCTTTCCCCATTGCTTCTTGTTGTCAGGTTTGTCAAAGATCAGATGGTTGCAGATGTGTGGCATTATTTCTGAGGTCTCTGTTCTGTTCCCTTGGTCTCTATCTCTGTTTTGGTACCAGCACCATGCTGTTTTGATTACTGTAGCCTTGTAGTGAAAAAGTGGGCTGGGCTCGGTGACTCAAACCTGTAATCCCAGCAATTTGAAAGGCCAAAGCATGTGGATCACTATGTCAGGAATTCAAGACCAGCGTGGCCAAGATGGTGAAACCTTGACTCTAATGAAAATACAAAAATTAGCAAGGCATGGTGGTGGGTGCCTGTAATCCCAGCACAGAGGCAGGAGAATTGCTTGAGCCCGAGAGGTGGAGGTTGCAGTACACTGACATCAACCATTGCACTCCAGCCTGGGTGACAGAGCAAGATTCCATCTCATAAAAAAGAAATAAAAAGAAAGTGAACACTGAATGAGTAGATAATATTTAAATACTTGGGTGATTTGTTTTGGGGAAAAAAAAGATTGCCACTGTCCATGTGGAAAAAACGATTACACATAAATTGTAGTTTAGCTTGCACTAAGCCTACAATAAAAGTTGTTTTATTGATGAGCATCATTGGATTAGAAATGAGTATGACACTGAGAAGATTATATGTATACATTTGTTTATTATGCCATTTAATTTGGCTTAAATATTCTTAGTATTTCATTTTTTTCCCCGATGATTATTGATCTATACATTTATTATTTGAAATCCACAATTTTAAAATTTCCACAGCCTTTTCCATTTTCATCACTGGCATTTTGGATTAGATCAAGTAGATTTCTCTCTCATTGGTAGATCATAGATATAATGAACTGAAGTTGATAGTGATATTCAGTATACAGCAAAATATCTGCTGATTTCAGCATTTCTGGAAGAAAACGCATGTTTACTTAAAAACGTAATTTAACCTACCTAAAAACTCAGGATAAGGCAGGATTTTAGAAAAAATATATTTTTAAATGGCCAGGTGACACCACTGTAGATTTTAACAATGGAGATCTATGGAGCCACAAATCTATAACATCTTAGCATGTGAAGGAACTTCATGGCAGTGTAGTCCATTTGTCTATCCTTATTTTGTTTTGTTTTGTTTGGGACATAGTTTTACTCTTGTCACCCAGGCTGGAGTACAGCTGTGTGATCTCAGTTCACTGCAACCTCTGCCTCCCAGGTTCAAGTGGTTTATCCTGCCTCAGCCTCTTCAGTAGCTGGGACTACAGGCACCTGCTACCACCATGCCTGGCTAATTTTTGTATCTGTAGTAGAGACAGGGTTTCACCATGTTAACTAGACTCATCTTGAACTCCTGACCTCATGTAATCCACGTGCCTCAGCCTCCCAAAGTTCTGGGATTACAGGCCTGAGCCACTGTACCCTGCCCCATTTGTCTATCTTTGACTCTAGGTACCATCAAGTCTTTGCTTGTGTTGTTGAATTTTGAGAGCATCATCAAATGCAAAAGTCTTACCAATGCACACATTGCTGAAGATTTGAGAGCTGCCACAATTACAGCAAAATTAAACAATAAAATATATTTTGAAATGATTTAGCTCCCTTGAAGTCCAAACAAACAGAAAATGTTAAGGTATATGTTAAAGACAAAACACCATGTTGCACTGAGGTTAACAATGATACCATGAGCATAAGTGTGTAATAACACTTTTCCAAGTGGGCCAAGATTTGTCGCATTAGAAGGGAACAGAGATCATTTGTTCACTTCCTTCTTACAAATGGGAGAATAGAGCCAGAGGGGTGAAGGGTTTTCTGGAAGCCACACATGAGGATGTTAGGACCGCACACTTTGATAATCCTTGTTTTTTTATACAACTACTGTAAGTGAATTCACAATCAGAACTCCTAAAAGTGATCTTTGAATTCACCAGAGAATTGGAGTTGATTTTTAGGTTAAAATGCACATACTGACAAAGGGAAACTCATGGTTTAGTACCCTACATTTCTTAAATTAAATCTTAACCTAAATAAAAAATGGAACTTTCTCTTTTTTTTAATTAACAGTTCTTTCACACTGTACAAGTAAAATATAAAAAATGCAAAAAATTATCTTGTTAAAAACTAAAGAAAAAAAAACACTAAAGCTACAGAAAGGTAAAACAATAATAGTTCTAAGACGTCTGTTTTGCCAAGTTCCATTTTAATTAGAAAGCAACATTCAAAAGGGCAATTATAGTTTATTAATCTGCTAAAAACTCATTTTTAAATGAAAATACATGTATTAATGACACAATAGTAATACACTTTTATAAGTAACTTTTGTAAAGAATCCTTGCTTTTAAAACTTCTCATTCTCAGGAGGCCAAGGGAGGCGAATTGTGAGGTCAGGAGTTCAACACCACCTTGGACAATATGGTGAAACCCGTCTCTGCTAAAAATACAAAAATTAGCTGTGTGTGGTAGTGCATGCTTGCAGTTCCAGCTACTCAGGAGGCTGACGCAGGAGAATCATTTTGAACCCAGGAAGCGGAGATTGTGGTGAGCCAAGATCGTTCCACTGTACTGCAGGCTGGGCAACAGAGTGAGACTCCATCTCAAATTAAAAACAAACAAACACAAAAAGCTTCTCATTGTCTATCAAAACACTTGAGAAGAGTAGAATGCATTCAGTTACCTTTAAGAGAATTTACGTTTAACTACCCCAGTTGGATGAATATCTATAAAAAAATAAAAAGGAAAAATGCCCAATCAAGGAACTTTCTCTCTTAATGATACTGTAGGTAACCTAAACTATTCATGCTGTAGTTTTAACTCATTGTTTTCTTTCATTAATAGAAGGACAGAAGCTAAAAACCACCTTCAATTAATAATATTTCTTTATTTGCTTTAATACATTTATTAAGGTACTTCCTTGCCGCCTTTTCAAGCATAAGAAACCCAGATTTTTACAATTTAAATTTATATATTTATTGTCTAATACTTAATAATCTTTCATGTTTTTTCTTAGACCTATATTTATATCCATATCCATCATTTCTCTCTTTGGAGCTTAAATCTAAATATGATGCATTTGAGAAATATAATAAAATCTTTACTGAAGTCTCCTACATATGAAAAATATCTTTATGTGTATAATTATTTTTTATCTTAAATTTACTATCCTGTAATATATTTTTATTTATAATAACTGCTGTAAAAAAGTAATTGATTCTTGCAACAGTCTAGAATTATTGAGTTCTACAAATTCATTAAACAATCTTTCAAGCTTATTTAGATAATAGAAAAATACGTCAAATGGTACCATAGTGAAAAATGACTACTCCCTAGTTTTATCTTTTTAATGGGCTTCTACTCTAAGTCAAATTTGATAGTAATACATTAGTCAATATATCTAGTATAGCAAATAAATTTCATCCTTTATGGCAAACCTGAATACTTTGTGGATCCCTGCAATGTGTTGAGTGTGTGAAACCAAATCCAGGCTCCAAAGGAAAGACTGTCATAATTTATTAGTTATGTCTGCCATGGATGTGCATCAGGTGATCAAATTCCTCATATGGGAAAGAGTTAACTTCTTTTTACTCAGTTCCTTATCTTTGGGATTAGGGATATAGGTGGGATATTCATTTAAAAAAACATGGTTTTGGTTAGGTGATTATTTGTGTTAAGACATTTTCTTGACAAATACTTTTCCTTGGAAATTTGGGTTACTTTCTATTTTTAATATTAATGCAGTGTAGTAATGCATTTATGCATAATAAAATTACAGGAACTTTATGTCTTAAGACAACACACATTTATTAGTTCACAATTTCTCAGGAGCAATAGTCCACACATTGCCTAACCAGGACCTCTTCCAGACTACCGTAAAGATAGAGGCAGAGATGTGTTTTTGTGTAAAGTTCAACTGGGGAAGGAACTACTTCCTCACTCTTATGTTTGTTTGCAGCATTCAGCTGCTTATTGTGGTCTCATTTTCTCACTGGTTCTTGGCCAGAGACTACCCTAAGCTCCTTGCCACATGGTTCTCTTCATAGGGAAACACATAATAAGCTCATATTTTTTTTCAGATTGTGTAAGTGAAATATAACATGAAACAGCTTTGGCAGCTTGCTTCTTCAAAGCTAGCAATGGAGAGTCTCTTCTCACAAGATGGGCATTACTATCTTTTTGTAACATAATCACATTCATGGCATATATCCCATCACCTTTACCATATTCTGTTGGTGGAAGCAAGTTATAGATTCTACCTTCCAGGAGAGTGGACTGTGGAAGAGCCTTATTACCTCCAGGTGGAAATCAAAGGGGCCATCCTAAGTATATCTGCCACAGTTAGGATGCATAATATTTTCAGGGAATATTCTCTGGGTATAAGAAAACACTGTCATGTAGCCTGAATATATCCTGAATCAAAATTAGTACCTGCTCTTCTCCTTTAATAGTGAAAGAGAGAAAAATGTAAAAGCAAATATTGATCTAAGAGTAATTATGATACTTATAAGAATGGTTATGGTAAAATTGGAGGCAGATAATAGGAGGAAGTCTTTATTACATGAAGATTAGGCATGGACAGCAGTTGAAATCACTGAAATATTAAAATATATTTTAAGAAGATGGACTCAATGAGGTAAGAAAGAAAACCTGAGACTTTAAGCATTATGAATGAGAGAAGGAGAAGGCAAAGCTGTCTCTTAAAAAAAAATGAGCAAAAGCATATAACTACTGGATTTACAAGCTGAAATCTTCATCACAATTCTACGCTTCCTTAGCATGTCTGACTGTTAAAAGTCATAGTCAGTCTAGCCTACATTCTCCCCGCTCTTCTCAAACTCCACAGAAAACTAGGAGATTGTGTGATGTAGTATGCAAATATTCAAAGTGGCTAAAACAGTGCTAGACACAGGGCAGGTGCTTGAAATGTATTCATCGTATCACTTTTCAATAACGTGGGTGCCTACTATTTTTCTGGGCATAACTTTTCACCAGATTTAAGTAAAACAATCATTCTCTAATTTAGGTCTTCAGAAAGTTTTCTGGGGCAAACCATTCTTAAATTTTATATAAGCTGTTTTAGATACAAAGTAGGGTAGAACTAGCTGAAAGCACAAAGATATTTGGTGCATTTTCAAGAAAACAGGGTTGAAGCTTAAAGTAGCTTTAAAAAAAATGTGGTCTGAGAACTGAAGGGCAGAACTCACAGTGCAGCCTCAGCATCCCTGGTGTGATGGCAGAGACACTGTGTGGCATAACTCCAGGGGGGTCATGTTTTGCCAAGGAGGCCCTGATGGCATGATTGATTCAAGAAGAGATTCCTAAAATAGAAACAACAGGTCAGAAGACAGGAAAAGATTTGAAACTGTTCGTTTAAAAAAAGTCATAATAGTAATATAATCTTTCACTGGACTTTGAAACTTTGAGGAATGCATTCATGACATTGAAATTTGAGACATATCTGATCTTTTATTTATATAGTAGTAGATTCTACTTGAATAATTTACCTTTTTAAAAAATTGTTTTTGTTTTTATTTTTGAGGTTAAACTATGGGTTCCCGTTTGGCCTCAAAAATATTTCAGTGATCATTTGAAGATTGTCATTTGAAGGTGGGTCATTTGAAGATTAAGGTAGAATTTCTTTTTGAAACTGAGACTTCAAAATAGAAATTCTGATTTGAAGCTTACAACTCTAAAAAGTTTACTACTTAAAAGGGAGAAAGGAATGCATTTAAAGGTTTCATTCTGCATCTCATCCTGCCACTCTGAGCTTAATTTTTGTAGGTAAATCTGCAAATACTCAGTAAGAGTTCCATTACCTTGTAAAAGCCATAATTGTATTGAGACCAACAAATTTAGTTTGATGCTGGAATATAATAAAAACTGTAATTGAAATGTAATCCATTAATCTTGATTTGCCTTATATAGTCTTCAATAGTATAATTTCTTATCATAAAAGTAAGATATTTCTAATTAAAATATTCTCATTTTTAAAGTTACGAACTGATATTTCAGTTAGGAGACTGTATAAAACAATTATTGCTTTTAAATAAAGAACTTATAATAACATGACAATTTAGATTATCTGCTGTTCTGCGACTTCCCCCCAGTTTATCTTTAATGTCTGAGCTGTGTGACTGTATATTAGTGAGTTTGTTAGCTGTACCGTATGCAAACACACACCACTGAAACTGAATATTGTGTTAGAATGTGTGTATGTTAGATATTTACAGAATTATAGTAATGCCATTTTTATGTCTTGGGAATTTCCAGATGCCGTAGTTTTAATTTTAAATTCACACTGCTCTCTAGTGGGGAATGAGATCAAAGCAAAATTCTTTTTATATTGGTACTTTATAGCAATAACTATGAACTGTTTATGGTTTTAATAGTGAAATGTAGAAGATATTGTGGCCCACTATAATTTTCTCATATGATAAATGCTGCAAATATGATTGTATATATTATACATAATACATATACTTAATTTTTTACCATAACAATAAAATACAAAGTTTTCTACATTAGTCTTGAAAATAGAGGTTCACTACTAGTTTATTTGAAGATACACACACACACATATATATATATATATACACACAAATATATATACATATATATGTATATATATTCCAAATATTCTGCATAAAAACACCTCATGTTTTCACTCATAGGCGGGTGATGAAAAATGAGAACACTTGGGCACAGGGAAGGGAACAGTACTCACAGGCTGGGTGGGAGGGTGGAAGGTAGGGGAGGGACAGGAGCGGTGGGGGTGGGGAGGATGGGGAGGGATAACACTGGGAGAAATGCCTGATATAGGCAATGGGGCAGTGGGGGTGTGTGCGGGATGGAGACCGCAAACCACCATGGCATGTATATACCTATGCAACAATCCTGCAGGATGCAGGATGTGCACATGTACCCCAGAGCCCAAATATAAAAAAATTAAAAAGTATACCTATTATATATATACATATATACAATATATATACACAGATAAACAATATTTACATGCATAGATTTGTATATTTAGATATAAGCAATACTTTCTAAATCCTAATATAAGGAAATGCTGAATAAAAGGTACTACCTAATTTTTTCATCAAAAAAGGCCAAATTTCTTCTATAAATTTTATGAATAAAAATAAGATTTTAAAATATTTGCTTATAATGGTTCATTACTTGTCTTAATTTTATGAAGCAATTTAACTTAAATCCTGCATAGGCAACTTCGACAGCAATGTATTAGTTATCACTGGAGTCACCTTTTGAATCACCTAGTAGCTTTTTTTTCCTAAGTTATTTCAAATTAATTTGAGTGCTTTTTAAATCCACTGGTGATATTGTCTATAGAAATTGTATTTCAAGTAAGCAGTATCTAATTCCATGACATTAGTACAGTAGTCTTCCCATTTTACTCTGTAAATGCTTATTCATGATTTCCACAAACTTATACCATTTTAAAGGTGATTTTAAGTGGTTTCATAAAAATTACATATTACAGTAGCAATTGTATCATCATATTCTTGCTAATAATAAATCTTTGTTTCTTTATCCTTCTTTTCTTTGAACTGGCAAAGAAAAGTTGTACAGAAATTATAAACTCCATTAGGACTTGTAGATATTATACAGATTACAAATCCCCTTCTGTGAAATGGACTAGATTGGTGTCTTCCCATGCATGTCTTTTTCATAATAAAGCAATTTTGAGAACTCTTTATAAGAGACTCTATAAGGAACTCAATATTGGTAATTCCTTTTTTCAGAAGAATAAGTTTTGAGAACCTAACTTTTGTAAGATTTGGGCAATATTTAGACATTGAATTTTATTTCTTCAATGAAATTGTTTTTAAAGAAATGGCCAAAATCTGTCACCTGTTGTGCTCTGTATATATATTATTTAAACTTAAGAATATAAAGCTGCTTACAAATAAACTTATAATTTCTACTTTTGAATGAAATAGCCAGCTGTCATCTACCCTGAGTAGTACTTCAGTGTTATCACCATGAAGTATCTGTAGATTAGATTTTTATTTTATTTTCATTTCAACCAAAAAGTAATTTCTGTAGATACTGTGAGATCAAATTTCTAAAGGAATTTTTAGTGTTTCGCACTGGTCTCTACTACTATTTATATAAGAGTGTCTGTGCTAAATGTCTTCTAGATATATAAATTCCTATCTGCCAACTTAAAAAAATATATATATGGTGGGAAAAGTCATTGTAAAACAAGAACGTTTTGGTTTATTTACAGCATTTATAGTTGTATGACTTTGTAAGTCATTTCTAAAACTACCTACAATGTGGTTTATTGTGAACCAAACTACCTGTTAGTGGCTGTCATCTACTGACGTTTCATTGTCAATTCGAATTACCTTAGACCCTCGAGATTCTTGGAGATTTTAGAGGCTTGCCGTTTTGACAAGGTAGCAGATACAAGAACCACGGGTAAAGCCAATCATGGACAAAAAAATGTGATCTGGCTTGTCAGTGTTAAGATAAAACACTGACATTATTTGTAGGAAAGGTTTTCTAATCCTTAAAATTGGGTTTGATTTGTCAACTAATACACACTATATTACATACATTAACTTTATATTAATGATTGTGGGACTTGTGATAGGGTTAAAACACCAAAGCAAATATGAAGCTTATAAATTGTTGTGTGGTGGTTGGCTAGATAACACTGTGTGTGTGTGTGTGTGTGTGTGTGTGTGTGTGTGTGTGTGTGTGTAACTGGCTCTGTATTTTAATTAAAACTGATAATAAATAGAAGGAATTAGTTGAGGTGTATTAGATTTTTTTGTTAGTGGTTTGGTAGCCACTTCTTTCAGAAGAAATGTTGAATTAGAGAAAATGACTTAGAACTGTGCTGTATATTGGATTTTCAACCCTCAATCCTTTCTTCTCTGAATAGAATTTAATTACCTAGTCACAGGCAGGAGAATTCTGGGCTTTCTACAGAGAGCTGGGGAGCCTTTACATTGTAAATTTGTATATGGCAAGCAAGGAAAAGAGGAGAATGTCATTTCAGGCAAATTTGCGATAAAGAGCCATCTGATGATGGACCACACATGAAGCAGTGAACATTTACCTCATTCTTAAATCACATAATTTATTTCCATTGAGAGATGAATGAGCAAGGGATGAAGAGAACAGAAGTTTCTTCCTCAGTTCTTTCCCAGAGCACACAAGTTCTCAAGAGGTTGCTATTTTATTGTCAAGGAGAGAAATGGTCTCTGCTCTGTTTTCCAAATTTAAAAGAATTAAATAAAACTTTTACTGTAGAATTGTCTTAGAGTTGCAAAAACATTGCCAAATAAGTAGAGTTTCCATACATCTCCCATCTAATTTCCTCTATTGTTGATATCTTCTGTAAGTATGGTACTTCATTACAATTAATTAACAAATAATAATACATTATTATTAGTGATACTCTATGCTTTATTTGGATTTCATTAATTTTTCCTCCAATGTCCATGTTTTGTTTAAAGAATTCATCCAGGATACCACATTTCATTTTGTTTTAATATTTCTTTAGGCTCCTTTGGGCTGTAACAATTTCTCAGACTCCTTCTAGTTTTGATGACCTTGATAGTTTTGACTATTGATCAGGTATTTTGTATATCCTTCCTTAATTTGTGTTTGTCTATATTTCTGTGAGAAAGATCACAGAGGTGAAATGCTATTGTTAGTATATCATATTAAGGATTCTTGCCATCAGTGTGACTTATCACTGCTGATTTTAAACTTGATTGGCTGAAGTATTATTTATGAAGTTTTTTCACTATAAAGCTCCTTTTCTCCTCTTTATATATCACACTATTTAGATGCAAGTCACTAAACATAACCTACACATAAAGGGGAAGAGTGTTGTGCTCTGTCCTGCTTTGAATGGAGGATGTTTATTTAAATTATTTGAGTACTTATAAACCAGAATTTGGTATCTTTCTCTTCCATTTATATTTATATCAGTATGTACTCATTTAAATTTATCTTATACTTTGGGTTTTAATCCAGTAATATGTGATTTGGATTATTGCTCAAGTTGCTCCAGCTTTGGTTTCTGGGAGTTTTTTCAGTTGGCTTCTGTGTCTACAACTTTTGATTCTTGATCAATTAGGTTACACCAATTTTAGGGTCCATCAGGGATATAGCCTGTTACCCCAGGGGTGACATGGGTTAGAGAAGATCAGCACTTCTCAGGGCAGACTTGATACCAACGGCTGGTCCTTTGGCAAAGGCGGTGACATTTTAGCTTGTGCCAAAACAATGCACCAAACAAATCAACTGCAAGAACCACCTTGCACCCCAGGAAAATATTGTTTCTATTTTTATTTTCTCCTCAAATTATCTGAATATATTGTTTAATATAGCTTATCAAAAATGAGTTATCTTATGTGTGCCACATTTTAATTATTCCTATGAGTCTGTAAGAGTAAATCAGTCTCCACATCTAGAAAATTAAAACACACGCACACACACACACGCACACACACACACACACATACACACACACACCTAATTCCTTTGATAATTACTCCCAGGATGATTCCAGTTCTTGAAACTGTTAAATAGTGCTGTCTACCCCTACATCACTGTATTAAGCCAAATATCTTTCCAGTATTTTAATAGTTCTGAGGGATGAAGGTTAGGAGGGAAAAAATGGACAAGTTGATAAATTATTTTGGGTTCCCAGGCAGTTACCTAAAGTTTATGTATGACTGCTGAACTTTTTCCTCAGTGGAACTCAAATGTGTCAAATTTCCATTTAAAAATTTAAACATGACATTTTTACCATATTGGGAAGGAAAATTACTTACAAATATTGCCTCCTGCTCCAGAGAGTGCCATTTGAGCCATTTCACTTTTCTTGCAAAATCTATAAATGTTTTATAATGTCCTAACCCAGCCGCACTAATTTATTTGAGGTTCTTTTTGTTTCTTGGTGTCCATACCACATACTTTCTGTTTGCTTTTAAAGTTGTCATCCTTGTACCTTAGTACTAAATTAATTGTTGACATTGTCTGGTAATGTAGTCTTTACTTTCTCATGTGAGCAGGGAATCCCTAATGTATAAGCAAATAAATCTCATAGCCTTGAAAGAAAATTCACCAATATTTCCCCCTGCTAAAGTGTTAGCATATGTTCTTATTTTATGGGTCAAGATGGAAATGTGAATCAAATAAGAGAATACTTTCTTCCAAATATTTGCATATATTTAGCAAAAATCATGTATTACAAGGGTTCCCCTACTGTGACTGTCTCTGTAGCATTGCCTAGTTCTGGCAAACCTAAACTGTTCATGCTAGAAGAAATAAGCACTTTGGCTTTTTTTTTTTTTTTTTAAATATATTGATTTAGTTTTTCATAATAAATTGTTCACATGTGAAAGTTTTAAAATATAGCAATGCTAAAGGTAAACAAGCCAACTCTAATCTTTCCATTCAGAATGAAATAATGCTAATATTTTTCCTAAGTCAAGTTGGTGTTTCACATGGTTGTAAACATACTATATGTAATTTACATCTTATATTTGTTTTTTGCTTATATACAAAATATTTTCCCATATTATAAAACTTTTCTGATCTGCTTTAATGGCTATGCATATTGCTGTGATTTTAGCACCCATCGTTTACTTAATCTTTTTTACTAGTTAACAATATTTGAGATAAAACATTTAAAGACATAAATTAACTCTAGACAAAACAAGTTTTGAATGTTCTATTTATAACCTGGATACTTAGATATTTTATTTATATAAAATAAGAAAAGCTGATATGCTTACATATTTTCCTTTCATTAAAATTATCATTTTACAAAGCCAATAAATTGTATTTTAAAATGACCATTTAAATAGCATAATTAACATTATTTTAACAAGGTTACCTGAGTAAGAAAGAGTTTCCTTTTTAAAAGGAAGTTAACATTTTAAATGAATTTGTTCACAGAGAAAGCATGCATTATGCATGTTCTCACTCATAAGTGGGAGTTGAACAACGGGAACACATGGACACAGGAAGGGAAACATCACACACCAGGAATTGTTGGGGGTGGGGGTTAGGGGAAGGATAGCATTAGGAGAAATACCTAATGTAGATGACAGGGTGATGGATGCAGCAAACCACCATGGCACATATATATCTATGTAACCTGCATGTTCTGCACATGTACCCCAGAAATAAAGTACAATACATATATATATACACACATATACATATATATAATATATAATATATATATATAATTTAATAAAATAAGGAAAACAGGAAAAAATGCACTATGTACTTACCAATCTTTCACTCATTTTGGAAATTGGATAGTGACTTAAATAGATTCAAGTATTAGCCATTTTTGCATGAATTCACTAGCTTGACTTAGTTTTAATTTTACTGGCAAACTAATAATCCTTACATATTGTGGAAAACATTTCAGCATTTGTTACCTCATTTGTGTCATACCAAAGTCCATGACTTTTGCATCCTTATCAGTAAGTTTGTATAATGGCAAGGACCACTTTTGTGATGCTTTTCAGTTTAACTCTAGAACCTAGGAGGATGCTGCCACATAGCAGTCAGTTCATACATGCACATTAAAATCATTACTTTTTTTCTCTGCTAATATTTTCAAAGAGTTTAATTCCTTAAAGAATTGGGAGCATTGGAATGGAGAAATCATATCAGGACCATAGTATGCTATAGAGGCCTGGGTAGTAGAAATACAGACAACTTAGAAATGAGGTATTATTTTAAATTATTTGTGAATGGATGTTAAATATAGATTATAATAGTTACTCAAATTATTACCATCTTGCTGGATGATAATTGGTGGCACACACCTGTAGTTCTACCTACTTAGGAGGCTGAAGTGGGAGGACTGCTTGATCCCAGGAGATTGAGGCTGCACTGAGCTAAGATCATGCCAGGGCATTCCAGCTTAAGTGACAGAGCAAAACCCTATCTCAAATAAGTAAATGAATGAACGTATGTATGTATGTCATATTAAGGCCAGAGTTACTGAAATTATGAGTTGACCTTTTCTGTTTGGTTTCAGTATACAAAGCATATATTTATCTAAAAGTAATGCTTTCCAATGTAATCCATAAATCAGTCACATTGTTTTTTGGACCCTGATTATGAGGCTATCTTGAGTATTCAAAGCCTTTTTTGTGTGTCAGGTAGAACATACAGAATTTTGGGTATTGAAACAGTTTTAGCATCTTTGTGTCTGTAGAATGTGTCCATCCAGATGTAAGTCACTTTACTTAACTTGTAAGGAATATATAAGATAATTTTATGTAGTTGAATCAAAACAAAAATATCTAATTCATTAATAGATGCTAGAGAACCTGATGATGGATTTAGAAATATGGATTTAGAGGTAAACTGAATGCTTGTCAGAGCTATGCTGTTTGTTAGCTGTGTGACCTTAGACAGGTTGTTTGATCCTTCTAAAACTTAGATTCCTCCGCTGTAAAAAAAAAAAAAAAAAAGGGGGGGGGGTGGAATTATAGTGCTTATTTCATTGTTATGATAATTAAATGAAGTAATAAAGTCATATAGCACAGTATTGGGAATAAATTTTAAAAAAGTAAATGTTTGCCATTTATATTCCATTCAAGAGGTTGTCTACTTTTGCATAGTATTAAAGCAATTTATTAGAGTGTAGAAATTTTAAATTCCTGCGTGTAGAACAATCCTTATTTGCTACCCAATTTAATAAATATGAAGTAATCTAAAAATCTTTATTGCGTGTTCATAACTTTCTTTGTACCCCCAGGTTTCACCTGTGCACACGATGGCGCCAGTGAGGCTGAATTAATACCTGACAACTTTGAAGAAAAACCAGAGAGGGAAAAGAAGCATACCAACTTTACTTTGTGCAACGTATGTAACATTCAGCTGAATTCAGCCGCTCAAGCTCAAATCCACTACAATGGCAAATCACATCAAAAGAGATTGAAACAACTCAGCAACGGGATGCTGAAAAATGACAATGGTAAGCTTTTCTAAAAATATTTTCTCTATCATACGTCATCAACTTAGGTTATTTATGTACCTGCAGATGTGGTGATAAAAGAATGAACTAAATTATTTTAAACTGGGAAAAATCTTACATAAAAGCTTTATCAGCAGAGTACTTTAAAATACATCATTTCTCTTTGAGAGAGAAGGAGAAATTTTATTTATCATACATACTTAATTGTATTAGGGTTGTGACCTGCAGAAAAATTTACTATAATTTGAAAAAGTTGATTTTAGAGTTTCTTAATGTATGCCTTTAATGTAGTTATATATGGAAATAGAGAGTGAGTTTTTGTTTTTTATTTTTTATTTCCTGCAGCTATAGGGGATTCAGTTGGTTAGTAACACTGCAACTGATTTGAAGTAATGCATATCTTTTCAAATAGATGGTTTAATCACTAAACGATGATCTATTAGTATAGACTTTTAAGTTTCCTAGTGAAAATGTATGGTTTATTTAATAAATTTAGACTGCTTCTTAAAAGTATGTGTTGAATTTATAAGTGAACAGATTTTTCAAATCGCACAAAAATGTCTTTGGGAACAAATGGAAGATTATTAGAAAATAACAAATAGAAGATTATTAGAAAAATATAGAGACATGAAGAGAGGAGGGTGGACCTGTAGAAAGGAGACTTTGGAGTGCTAACTCAGAGCAACTTGAGTTATAATATTATATTCTGATTGGCTGTTTCATGTTTGATAAATAAAATATAATTTATCTAAATTATACTGACATCTAAATGTTAGAATGAATTTCAATCTCTTCTTATATTTTTAATGTCATAAAGGTTTTTAATATAATTTTGTAATTTGCTTGGAAGTGACCAAATAATGAGAAGTAAAAGAAAAGTGCATTCTTAAAGTAGAAATTGTTTCTACCTTGCTTTATGTGTTTTTATTTATGTGATTTTAGTACGAATGAACTGTTGCATTCTATTGGAAAGAATTTTATATTTTTTCAAATGTATGGCATTTAGTTAATTATAGATGTTATTTGTTAAAGAGACATAAGAAACAAAAATTGTGGTAAGAAAGTAACTGAGAACTATTAAATGCTATAGGTATAAGGTAAACCTAGTGACACAGGACTTTTCTTGATCACTTTTGGCAGCCAGAAACACCTGGCCAGCAATGCCCTTGCTCTGCCTTGGCTGGCGGCTTTAGGGCTGGCTTGGCCCCGCTGCTATTTCTATTATGTGGACTGGCTGCCCTCTGCTGGTATAGAACAGAGGGCCAAAATGTTACATCCTTCTCTACACCCATGTTAAGTCACGTGTCTAAGAATGAGGATATGCTGACAATTGAAGAGTGAGAAGGGCCTAGAATAATTTTATTGAGCAGTGGAACAGGTCTCAGTGGAGACGGGATGAATGAGTGGTCCACCACCTCCACAGTTGGGTAGTTTCTCCCACAGTATGGCTGACTCTGGGCTTTTATGGGCTCAGAATAGGAGAGTACATGCTGAATTATTTGTGAGAGTGCAAGAAAGGCTACAGCAAAGGTGTCACTCTAAGGTGGGCATGGCATTGTAGCACACCAGTAAGAAAGGGGTTGGTATATGTAAAATAGGGGAAGGGTGTGGATCAGTCAGAGGAAAGCACACCAAATGGGAAGACATATTCTCATTCCAGTCCGTGGATTAGACTTGCAGCTTGGCTTTCAGGCTTTAAACTATCTTTGGCTTGAGGGCAAGGTTTCACTGGGGACTGCCTCTATCTGCCTAGGCATTTGTCTGCCCCCTGCTGCTATCACTAGCAAAGTAAGTCATGATTTTAAAATGCATATTTCACAGTCTCTACTTAGACTTCTTAAGAAAAATCTATTCCTTATTGTTAACTTCAAGTACAGCATGATTCAATTCTGAGTTGTCTTCTCTAAGTTTGTATTGGTCATGATAGTGTAAGCTTTGGTGTTTTACTTCGCCTATCTTGATAGTCACAGACCTCATTTGGAGAAGTAGTGAACAATACTGTAGAACAAAACTAGAACAAAACTAGATCAAAAGGTATGTCTGGTTTAGAAACCCAAATCAGAGTTAGTCCCAGGCATAATTTAGAATGGCCAAAGATTTTCAAACCGCAATACTAGGAATGAGGTTACTCAAGTTAAATAGTTTTAAACAATCATATCAGTGCACTTGGAGGTTAGCACTTTATTAAAGGCTTTATGTACATTTTATTATTCAGAGTTTCCTCATAACCAACTAAAGTGATCTTGTCATATTCCTTTTATAGATGTGGACATTGAGGAGAACATCACTTGATACTATGCTAAAGGTCACACAACTATTAAATGGTCAAACTTGCAATCAAACCCTGGTCTTACTCACTTAAGTACCTGTATTTCTAAATGCTACTGTTTTCCAAAATGAATATCCTGTAGGAACTATGCCTTTCTTCATTCAAACAGAGAAGTCATTTAGGAGGACACTAAACAATTAAAATTTTAATATGTTTCTCAAATTCTTTGATTAATATGGTATTCAACAAATATTCATTGCTGGATTTCCTATTCAGATTTTTTTCCCAAGACATTTTAAATATCATCATGTTAGTAAGAATACTTTTAGTGAGCGGTCACTACTAATATTACTAACATGATGATACAGCATGAAAAACAACCATGATTACTGGGAACACTTGGTCATCTTAGGTCATGTCAGTTTGGCCTGAAATTATACTTCAGAGGAAGGTGGAAATGTGGATGAGAAAAGTCAGGAATGACAGGGTCAAGGCCAAGTGTTGGGAACTAACTTGGCCCAATTAAGAATTAGGGGAGATCCTGGAGCCAAAAGTGTCAATCACATTCTCTGAGAAGGTAGAATGAATTTGGTCTTAATCTGGGCTGCATCTGTTTTCAAGGATATTTGATCTGGTGTATGAATGTAAGAGCAGGGATCAGTAGAAAGTGATGATACTTGAAGTAGGACAGAAAATTCTGTAGTAATCCTTAGTATTTAATTTAAGTTTCTAAGGACCATGGCCTGTGGGATTGGGTTGTGTTAAGGCAAGAGTTGCCAAGAATTCAGTATGGTTCAAGTTTCAATGAAGCTTAGTGCTGGGGCCTCTTACTAAGAAAAGACCAATATGTATGTGGGAAACTAGATGGAAATCATGGCGTAAAGATTGAATCAACTTCTTAAGGGTTAGGAGAAATGCTATATTCCTGTACTGGATCTCAGAGTTAGGAAAGCAAACCTAATCCATTTCAAACCCTAGCATTTGATAGGATAAGAGTTCTTAAATACTACCAAGTACCATCAGTGGGTATTTGAAAGTGGAAATACACATAAAAATAATTTCCTAGATGATTTTGTTGAGTATTTTCTGCCTTATCCAGCCTCCTGTCAGGCCACACATTACTTTGCAACTGATCAGCTCCCATAATGTTCCTAGCGTAGTAAACTGTCACCTTTCCACAGCCATCAGACCAGACTTGACATAGACCAGTCTACTCCACTTCTTTTTGTAACAGACTATTTTTAAAGAAGTTTTGTGTTCACAGCAAAACTGAGTGGAAAGTAGATTTCCATATATCCCCTCCCCCTTTCACACACAGCCTTCCCCACTATCAATGCCATCCTGACAGTGAAACATTTATTACATTGATGAACCTACATGAACACATCACTATCACCCAAAGTCATAGTTTACATTAGTGCTTACCACCAGTGTTGTACATTCTATGGGTTACAAAATGTGTAATGGCATTTATCCAATATCACAATAACATACAGAATACTTTTGCTGCCCTGAAAGTCCTCTGTGCTCTGCCTATTCATCCACGTAACCATTGATCTTTCTATGGTCCCCATAGTTTTGACTTTTTCAGAATATCATAATATTTGAATCACACAGTATGTAGCCTTTTTATATTGGCTACTTTCACTTAGTAATATGCATGTAACTTTTCTCTCTGTCTTTTTATGGCTTGATGGCCCATTCCTTTTTAGCACTGAACTACCCTGCTTTTAAATAAAAATTATCCTGACCCTTTATTTTCCATAACACTGCCACATGAGATCCTATGGTTATATCATACTTTTCTGAAGGTATATCAGGGGAAAGAATGGGTGTTGTAATTAAAGGGTTATGTAACAGAGGGGAAATAATTTATCACTTGGGGTGACCTTTGGTCAGGAAGAAAGACTATAAGTGGTTTCACTCTCACAAAAAAAAAAATCCCTTTGGGTACATTGTAAGTGATAACCTAGCCGTCTGTCCCTTTGTCTTTCTCAACTCCCTTTTAAAAGCGCTCCTTTTTTATTACCTCTGTAGTGTGTAAAAGGAAGTCCTCATCTGTAACTATATGTAGGCCTAATTATAGGCCATAAATTTCACAAATGAATTAGTGCTTTACTTTAATATAGAAATATAGTATTTCTTTTACCTATCCCTCATATCCCCACTATGAAAATAGGCTTTTTCAGGCTTGATGGTAATAAGAAATGAGCCCAGATACGAGCCTTATACAGTTAACAATGGTCATTCGTTTATCTACATAGCGACCAAGCTAAAAATGTTTATCTTAGAGACCAAGCTAAAAATGTTGATATGTACAAATAATAGATCCTGTAAATTCTGAGTAAGCACATCATCATTTTTAGGTTATTTAGAGAAAGACATGGGAGTTGTTTGAGTCTTCCCTTAAATATGCACAATTACAAAATGATTGCTTTGAACTTCCATCTTCAAAAATTTTCATGACAGTTTAGGTTTCAAATGGAAAATAAGTATGTCAAGAAAGGAATATAACAATAGAGATTTTTACCTAAATTCATTCAACCTTGTACTTTAAAAAATATTTTAAGTATGCAAATAAAATAATATAAAGTTAATTTTTAGCAGTTATTTAAGGATTGTCTAAATAGATAAAATATCATTATTTGATGTTTTAATATTGTAATTATATGCCTTGAGGCATATTCTATTATATACTACAAAAAACATGAACAAGAGAGAGCATTATATCTAAAATGTTTTTCACATTTCTGAGAAAAAGATGGCGTTTTACATGTCATCTCACTTATTAAGGAAAATGATCTGAAGATCACCATGAAGAGCTATCTGAAGTATATAAATTAATTAGGAGGCTAATGTTCCTACAGTTAAGACGAGTTTCTGACAGTGATGTGTGTTTTACAGGAATAAAGTTATATAGAACGCATGTACACCACCTGAATTCATGCTGTGCTGGAATTGATTCAAGAATCTATGTGATTCAGGAATCTTCAAGCTCAGTCGGGAATGTTACCCGCTAAATTCCTCCCCAAGCATTGCTTTTAGCTCATGGGAACTATGTCCTCTGAACTTGTTTCTTCTCTTAGGGCAGCCTGCATCCAATGGTTAGTCAATGCTGAGGCACAAAGTCCCAGCTCCTTGCCTCAAAAGTGGGTGGACATCTCTGAAAGTCTAATCCAGCTTCAGTTTTGCTAATGTCTCTATTTCAATTCTATCACAGTCTAATCTCACTCTCTACTCTGTCCTGCTGTTCTTGTGCCTCAGAGGTATAGATCTCTAGTCCATCAGTTGTACACAAAATCATCTTAGAGTCTGCTTCTTGGGAATCCAAATAAGACACCACCAATGTCACCAATGTCTTAAAAGTTGGTAAGGAGAGTTTTCCTCCCCTTCTAAAGGTTCAGCTCTAAGTCTGTTGACATGAATTGACAATAGAGAGATTAACAGAAAAAAAGGTACACAAATTTATTAACATGGGAACCATACAAAATATGAGACTCAAAGGAGAGGCTAGCTGGTTGAAGTTTATACATTATCCTGAGGTTATAGAAAGGATGGCTGCTTTCTGGGTAGTGCAAGGGAGGTGGAGTTCCATGTAACAGGAGAGTGAGAAAAGGAAAGCATGGCAGCAGAGCTGTCTTACTGTGCCCATAAAAAAATCTCTCAGGTAAACTCAGAGCTGCCCTCAGAAAGTATAGTTGGTGGCCTGTGGTAAAAATGGAACTGTTAGAGTTTCAAACCGGTCTGACTTTCAGTCTCTTTTTTCCTCTGAGTTAATCTTAGTTTGGGATAAGGTAGAGAAGGGGGGCCTCAGAGAAAGCCTGTTTGCATCTGTTTTTTACTAATGTAGGTTTTCTATACAGATGTAATTCATTCTCACAAAAAGACAGCTTTTCAAAGCTGTTCGTGTAGTCTGTAGCCCCTCTCAATAGCATCTCAAAAGATACCAAAGAAGTATATTTTGGGGTAAAATGTTCTGGTTTTCTTCAAAGTCTCAATAAGAAATATGCACAATGTGTTTAACTGTGTAAATGTAACAAAATGTAATATTTCCCTAACTCTTATTTTTCATCTGATATCAGTGAGTTAAGATTGGCATCAAAAATGCAAAAGAAATGAAAAGAGAGCAAATATCAACTGTTCCAAGTACTTCATATGCATCATTTATTGAATCCCAATCAACAATCTTACCAAGTCTTATTATGTCTATTTTAAAAATAAGACAACCAAGGATCAAAGAACGTTAACAGACTTACCAGTACAGCTGTTTGAGTTTGAACCACCCAGGTCTACATTATTGGCAACTCATTAATCTCCCCAGCAAACTTATATTCTACTGTCAACAAAATTATACCATACATTTGGGTATTTTCTTATGTTACTGAGTTTATGTCATTTTTAAATCACTTATTACCACAAAGCTGATGTTTTCCTTAAGTTTTCATCAACTCTAACTGCTGAAAATACTTTGTGCAGAATAGTCACGTAATTAGATCATTTTATAATTTATAATTATATATTCTCTGTCGTGCCAGAAATGTATCTTTTTACTGAGCATACTTTTTGAAGATGTGGTGAATGAAGAAGTGGCAGAAGGGAATTCTGTATTAGAAGTTGACTAAATGTATTGACCTGGCCATATTCAAGATTTCATGGTTCACCCCCTCATAAATATTATAGATCTAGGAAATTACAATACAAACTGCATGACTAAGTTCCCCTTTTAAAAAGGCCTTTGATTTTATATTTATGATGCAATAGAGCTTTACAAATAAAGATTATTTTTCTGCTGATAGAAATAATATGGTTTCATATGTACTGCATACAAATGTATAAAGGTAAATTAAAAATAACCAACAATTCTCCCAAGATATATACTTCTAAATTTTTGTCACAAGTCATCAAGAATACAAGCAAGTATGAATAAAAAATATTGTTTGTACAATTTTACAAGCATTATAACAATGTGTGTATATCACTACCTTTTATGATATATATTTTTTAATTACCATAGGAAATTAGTAGTGGAGTTGAGATTTCTAGGTAAGCATTGAGATTTTACTCATATTTTCCATTTTGTTTTCCAACTATGTGATATATTCTATAATGGAAAAGCTTTAACATTATGAGGGATAGAATGAAAAATTAAAGTATTATAAGGGATTTTGTCTAAGAATAGAAAATTGAACATTAGATTTAAAATGGTTCTTTGATTCGTAAGAGCATTTTGAAAGACATATTACAAGGAACATAACTTTTAGGATCTTTAAAGCCTCTATGGCCAACTGATGTAATTCAATTTCATGTGCTCAACATAGTTTAGGCTGTCGTTAATGCTTCTTGAAGGATTGAGTAACAAGTTGACCTATTGTGGCAGCTTTATTTTATTCACACTGTCTTTGTCATATTTGGGTTATTTTTATTAAGCCTGGTTTTCTATTTTTATTGGGCTGAAACTGCTATCAAATAATTCCATTTTATCTACCAGGATTCTAGAGTCTTTTGGTGCTCATTGTTTTGTAGCACATAAATCCAGAGTATTGCTGCCCTTATCTATGCTGCTAGCATTAAATTTTCTTTCATTTAACAGAAAAGCTAAATAAAATTTCAGTTTCTAGTTCTTACTGATCTGTTCTCTTTTTTCTTTCCATTGATTTCCTCAGAAGATGTTTAAAGTATCAGTAGATTTTCAATTTAAAAGATTTTCTTCTCCTGCAACATTGGTAGTTAATGACAATAAAAGAGCTCTGTGGACTTTTATTGTACTTCAGGCCTTGATTTTATGTATAAATTTATCATTTATATATAAATTTGTCTCACCTTTTGATCTCCAAAGACTATTTGTGCTTTTCTTGACTGTCAGTAGAAATTAGAACTTGCTAGTACATTTTTTGGCTTCACGGTGATCTCTTTGGCATAATTTTATTTAATAACGGTAACTTCTTTCTTAATGATACCGTATCTACATTAGTATATGTGTTAGCCCATTTTCATACTGCTATACAGAACTGCCAGAGACTGGGTAATTTATAAACCCAAAAGGTTTGACTCACAGTTCCACATGGCTGGGGAGGCCTCAGGAAGCTTACAGTCATGGTGGAAGACAAAGGGGAAGCAAGGCGCCTTCTTCACAGGGGCAGGAAGGAGAATGAATGCAGGAGGAGATACCAAACACGTTTAAAGCCATCGGATCTTGTTAGAACTACTATGATGAGAACAGCATGGGGAACACTACCCCCATTATTCAGTTATCTCCACCTGGTCTCTCCCTTGACACTTGGAGATTGTAAAGATTATGGGGTTTCCAATTCAAGATGAGATTTTGGGTGGGTACACAACCAAACCATATCAGCATATGACATATTGAAATGTGGCACTTTCCTCATACTTTTCTCTTACCGACCATATCCTTACCGACCAAGTTCAGCCAAGGGGAGGCCATAAAAAAATGCTGATATCAAATTGCTCAAAAATTTATAATGAGACATGTTGTATTCTTGTTTGACTGAACTAAATTTCTTTTTTTATCATTGAAGGATAAAAATTTCGAAGCAAGTAATTTCACTGTGTTCAAATTTGGAGTAGGTTTTTGGCTTTTGTTATCAGTTTCTTTCTCCCTAAAGAAAAAGCATGTCAGTCATTTTAAGAGAAGATAATGTTCCAGCCACTGGCTATTTGCTTTACCTGGACTTAATATGAATTCCATCGAAGGACACCATCTTTTCCAACCCAGAGATTTCTTTAGGCGATCTGTGTCCCTAAGAAACACTGTGCACTGGGACACAGTTTTACAATCTGAGTCTGGTAATCCAGACTGAATCCTGGGTAGAGACCATCCAGTAGTTTACTCTGCCCAAGATGAAGTGTATTCTAGTTTGTCATGACCGTTGTTTTGAAGACTAGATGAAGTGAAAATTAAAGCCATAAGAGAAAAAAGAATAGTTTAGATTTATAAAATTTAGCTTGGAAATATAATCTATTTGAGATAGAAGAGATTGTCATTTGTGCTTCTCTGCATGTCTGTGTGTTGGAGTGAGTATGGCTAGGGAAGGTTGAAAACCTGAAGGTATTTAAGGCATTGATTTTACCAGTGGCTTACAGCACTGGTAGTATGAAATGGGAGTTCAGAATAATTTTTTATGTCTAAACTTCACATCTGTTTAGTACACATAGAACTACCTCTTGTTTCTTCATCTTTTATCTCTTGCAGTTTTTAATTATGTCCAATGACAACATCTTCCAGTCCCTGTGTTTCCCATCTATACTCTCAGGAAAATAATCACTCCTCTACTTTTCCAGATTGGACAGTATAAGCTTTTTAACTTTTGTTTTCCTTCCTTTACAATCTCCTGGAAGTAATTTGTCCAAGGTAACAGAGCTAGTAGTAATAAAGGTGAGATTCCTGTATGTATAATTTTTTTCCCTGACTTATGCCCTTAACAATTTAGTTTGCATTTTGAGGCCCACCATTTGGAAACTGGCCTCTAGCTTCTACAGGCCCACAGCGGGCCTGGCACTCTTCCTTTTAACCACAACCTTTTTTATTTGTTTCTCAAAAACACTAAGCTATGGCATGAATATGTGTGTGTGTGTGTGTGTGTGTGTTTGTGTGTGTGTGTGTGTGTGTGTGTAAGCACAGATTCTGTTCATTAAATAGATGGCTTAAATATTAATTTTGAGTTTTTAAAGGGGAGATCAGAAAGTGATTTTCAAAAATAGCAGCCCAAATATGTGTCTTCTCTTTCCTTCTTCCAAAATGGCAGTGGTATTTTGTAAGAAACTTGAAAATAAAAGCAAACAGATCTATATCGGCACTGTGAGCTTGTTAAGAATAAAATAGTGAGGGATTTCTGGAAGAATAAGGGAAATGGAATAAAAATGAGATAAAACACTGGACCTAAACAGAAGTAAGAAAACCTATAAAGTTAGAGAAAAAGGGCCCATAACAGGTTTCCAACAGGACTTCAGAATATCTTTAAGATTACTCTGAAGTAGCCTTAAAGGTGGTGTGCATTGTTTAATGAAAATTCTGATGAATTTACTTATGCTAGTATGCAGTTAGAAGTTGAGATATAATTCACCTGCCCAGCCTAATAGTGAAAAGTAAAAAACCCATGAATCTGAGGGTTATAAGCCAAAGGTGACAGAAAGTGAATGTCTTGATGAGGTCAAGGATAAGAGAGTGTAGAGGGAACAGACAAATTTGCTATGAGTTTGTTGGCTTTGTAACATGTGCTGTAATTTCCTCTTTTATCTCACCTCTGGAATCACCTGCAAAGTTGACTTTGCTTACCCATTCATCACAAAATATGTGAGATTGGAATTCTTCCCAGGGAAATTTTGTAAAGGACATCTAGACTCTATTTCAGTTCAATTTGACACTATGTATGAAGGTACGAAGATAAAAGCTGGACTCCATATGTATTACCTGTTTATAACTACTTCTATCAGGTACAGTGTTGAAATCAAATATATGAACAAGTCGTATTTGCTACTCATTTCCCATTTTCAAACCTTGGGAGGAGTGAAAATGTGTACCTGAATTTCAGTACAATAATTTACTTGAGAGAAAATGTGATTTTAATTCAAGATTTTATTTCAGTGACTCAGTAGAAGTATAAAAAGTTAGAGAATATGTGAACTAATCAGTTCATAAGAGGTTATAAAAAGCTGTAGTTTCAAATGGAGAGTAATGAAAGAAGAATTAGTACAAGAATATTTAATTTCCTTAACAAATATTTAACAAATACTTCCTGTATGCAATAATAATTCTGACCTAGATCTTATTCCCACTGCTAGAATAGCTACATCTAATGGTGTTAAAAATTAAAAAAAAGAGGAAAACGGGAAACAACCTTAGAATTTCATTCCTGTCTTGTAAGAGGAAGACAAAGGGTCTGCTAGGCAGATAATAAAGGTATCAAAAATATAAATGATGAGCAACATTTGTCATGCATTTATACTGTTCTAGGTTTTATTCTAATAATTATATGTGTATCATTAATGTGATTTTCATATTTTATGATTTAGATATAGTTATTGGTATCCATTATGTAGACCATAAATGGACACAAGGAAAGTAAGGAAATTTGCCAAAGGCCACGTAGCTGGAGAGATGTGAGGCCAGTCCCTGAGTCTGGCAGTCTGGTTCGGAGTCCACACTTACGTTCATGATGTTTCAACAGCTGTCAGGCCTGGAGAATACCTTAGATTGTCCTTGATTCAGAAGCCCAAGGAGGAGACACTTTCAAAGAAAAAAAAAAAAGAGGTAGCGGTTGTCTACTGTGTGCTAAAGAGTTTTTTTCAGAGAGGTTAAAATAGGCTACCTCTGTGGGGGAATCTGGAAATTGTAAAATGACAGATTATCTTTGAGAAGTTATTTCAGTGAAGTGCACAAAGAAAAATCAGATTTTGAGAAATAGAATGTTTCTCTGACTTTTGGTCTTTAAAAATCCCAGATTCAGCATCACCCTGGATACTTTGTGAAAATCCAGATTCCCTGACATGCATTCAGTCTTTAAATGGGAATCTCGAGTAACAGTTAGAAAAGGAGAAAGTCAATAAGGGAAGAGGAATGAGATGGCCACAGCTCAGTTTACATACCTCAGTCGGCAAAGAAAATTCGGCATAGGGGCATTTTCATGACCATCTGTTTGTATTCTAACACGTGCTAGGGGAAGACTAATTGCCAGCCCAAGAGACTCATCAGGGTGATTCCTTCTTGTTATATTTTCAGTGATGTTTTAGGGACTGTCATTGATCTACCAGTCATGAAAGCAAGTAGCTCTCTCCCTCTAAACCTAGCTCTGGTGGTTGTGAATCAGCCCTAAGCATTGCAGGTAATTTGAAGAGCATATTAATCCATCTGTGCAGGAGCAGGGGGGCTGTGTACACCACAGTTTGCATCTGATCTTGCTCTTTTGCTTGGCATTCTGACCGTCAAGTTTTAGAACTTTTTTATAAAAGAGTGTCCAAGTGTGCATGCTTTATTCCAAATTACTTCCTTTCAGCATTATTTTATGTGTTTTTCTTGTTTCTTGTTACACCTTCACTTGAGAATAGTGTCTTCATATGGTGGTAACTTTTTTTCTAAAAGTACATTTACATTTTTAACCTAATAAATACTCATTGCATAAGTCTCAGAGAATATGTTAATGTCAAATATTCTATGATGTCTCCTTTATTGTTTTCCTGTACCAGTCACATATGTGTTAGGGTCCCTACTCTAGGATGTCATACATGAGAGAGTTATTGGGACAAGATGTCTTTCATATTTTTCTTTTCATCCTCCATCTAAAATTTAAAGTCCTTGATAAACTGCTTTTTACCCTAAGGTATCTGAATACTATTTTGAATACTACTAACTTTCCTTATGTGTAATTTACCTGTTATTAACTGGAAATGAGACCCAAATTAAAAACTTTCAACAACAAACTCTATTATCCTTACTTTATTCCAACACAAATTGAGAAGCGACTGCTCTCCCATTGTTTGTTAATGAAGACAATATAAGGTTTTTGAGAATCATACATAGTTCTACCAAAATCCAATTTTTTATCAAAGAAAAATTACAATTTTATAAAGTAGGAACATGTTCTCTGTATAATTTGACTATTTAAACAGGAGTTCGTATATTTAATGTAATTGATCAGAAAAGTGTCAGAATAAGCTAACACAAGTTATGGGTGCTCAGTAGATAGGAATTCATGATCATTTTATTTACTCTACTAGTCAAGGACCCCTTTTGCCTAATCATTTACAAAAGTGTCCTAGTGTTTTTAATTCTTGCTATTCGGTTTTTACTCCTACTTTCATAAAGTTTTTTTCTTCCCTTCATATAAAATTTCCTTAAGGAATCTATTTAGTTCCAGAAAAAAAATCTTCATAGTATATAGCATTCTCACTAACGTAAGCATCAGGTACTATTTTAATTCATTTCATTTCTGATAGAAAATAAAATCAAAGCAGAGACCCCACATCCCATGTGCCTGATTCTGAAACCATTTCTTCACCACAGCAGTCCATAATGTTTTCCTGTACTTCTCTCACATAGATTTTTTTTTATACACAACAATTATACATATTGATGGGGTACATGTGATTTTTTTATATGTTCATACAATGCATAATGATCAAATCAGGGCAATTAAAATGTCGCAAATCTATCAATAATAATATTGTCATTGTCCATCACGTGAGGTCAATTATACAATGATGCTTTAAAAATCTGCCTGTTCTCCCTTACACTGCGCATTGACTGCTTTAATTCACTTAATATAGTAGTCAACCACCAGATCTTCTATATTAATTTGTTTCAGGTTCAGCTACAATCAATTTGTATGAACCAAATAACATGCAACTTTAAATATCATGGAAAATGAATGTTTTTTGTTTTCTGTGGAGAAGTGGTGTTACTGGGAATCCAATAGTTAAAAGATTTTAAAATTTAGAATAAAGTTTTCTGATGTATTCCTGCATTACTTACTCTTGCGGGCAATGCTAGGGACTTGTTTGTCATATGTGATTTAGGAAGGTGTTAAAAATTAAAATAAGGTGGGCATTAAAGGAAGGATAAAACTGGAGGTAAGACATGAAGTCCCAGAAAGGCAAGGTATATACATTAAAGAGATTAATAGAGATGCCAAGGTCTGAAGGAGCTTTATGGCTCATACCTCATTTAGGACTCCAGGACTTTTCTACCTTGTATGGTGAGTTTGTGCAAAGTGAAGAAATCAAACAGAGCTTGATTTGCACACTAGAGTATTCCTCAGTTGCCTTCTAGCAGAGAGGAGGGGCTCATATTCTTCTGTTTTCTTACATGGTGAAGCCTTATGTAACTCAGTTGAGAAATTTTGGTCCTGCTCTGGATCTTGGGATGGTAAGGGGCAAGGAAACCCCACCTCATAGACATGGGCTTGGCTTAATGATGTGGCAGAGACTCCGTGTGGTTTGCAGCATCAACATGAATCAATATAGGATGAGGTTAGCCAAGCAAATATCCTAGTATCTGATTGGGCTGGAAATGAAATGAGCTTCAGTTGTGGCAGCAGGGCTTCAACAATAAACAGGGCAGAATGCCCTTAGCTGGGCACCCAAACAACTACACCCCAGTGGACATCAGCAAGTATATTCCCAGGGACCAGAATTATGAGGCCAGAGATGATCCTTACTCCCAATTTGTTCACAGAAGCCTTACTACATGTACCAGAAACCTTTTGGGATAGGAGCAGAGGAAATGGGAAGTAAGCTAAAGGACTAGAAGCTAAAACTACGTGAACCAACAGGCAGAGAGAGCACTACCATGATTAGCATGCTTAAATATTAATCTGTAGCTGTGCTCTGTCTCTCACGAGGTGTGGGGATAAAAGGTATCCAGAAGTTTCTGTTAAAATGTGGCTGAGGATGCTGACTGTGACTGAGACCAGCCACACAATTTGCAGGCCCCACTACAAAATGAAAACACAGGGTCCCTTGTTAAAAATCTATTAGGAATTTCAGAGTTAATCCCAGCACTTTGGGAGGCTTGAGGTCTCGAGTTCGAGACCAGCCTGGCCAACATGGTGAAATGCTGTCTCTACTAAAAACACAAAAATCAGCAGGGTATGGTGGTGGGCACCTGTAATCTGAGCTACTCTGGAGGCTGAGGTAAGAGAATCACTTGAACCCAGGAGTGGGAAGTTGCATTGAGCAGAGATATGCCACTGCACTCCAGCCTGGGTGACAGAGTGAGACTCTGTCTCAAAAAAAAAAAAAAAAAGAATTTCAGGGTGACAATTAAAACATAGGGTCACTGTGAGTGCAAAAAGCTTTGCCCATGATCACACAAATTACTGGGCCATCAAGCTGGCCCTGGCTTTGAGTTTGCCTGATGAGGTCACAGCATCAGGGAGGACCTGGCCCTGTGGGCAGTGGCCACTGGTGAGACCACTCAGCCCAGCAAGTGATAAGACTCCTAATTGGATCTCAGGGGAATTATAGCACCTAAGAGGGCAGAAGTGGGGACCTATCAGCCGATGGGAGGTTGCTCATTTCTGTTGGACCATTCTCAAAGCAAGAAAACTGAATGTGAGTTCACTAGCCTCAGATATGTATATCGGATGCCAGGGAGGGGGCACAATAACCACGTAGAAAATGGTTGTATGCAGTGGTATGTTGGCCAGTTTAACTGTTGGCTCTCCTGAGAATAAAAGCCATGGTTTGTAGCATCTACCTGTTTTTCACCATGGCAAATTTTAAGGTACCAATGTTTCATCAGGGAAGAAGGAGTAGATAAGAGGTACACACAACTGGTTCTTGAAAACCAGTGCAAAATTTCACCACATCCCTGGCGGTAAGTGTGGCCAATGAGTTCAGAAAACAGTACAGGACCTTTATAAGTAGAAGGATATTGTGGTAGGCCAAATAATACTCCCCAAAAGATATCTACATCCTAATCCCTGAGACCTGTGAATATGTTGCCTAATGTGGCCAAAAGAACTCCACAGATGTGGTCAGATTCAGGAACTTGAGATGAGATGATCCTGTATTACCTGGGTAGGAATACGGTAACCACAAGGGTCATTTTATATGAGAGATGGGAAGGTCAGAGAGAGAAAGTAGATGTGACAATGGAAGCAGAGGTTAGAGTGGTACACTTAGGAGGTGGAGGAAGGGATCACAGAATGCAGGTGGCTTCTAGAAGATGAAAGAGGAAAGGAAACAGGTTCTCCCCTTGGAACACAGACTTTCCAACACCTTGATTTAACCCCATAGGACCCATTTCAGACTTCTGACCTCAGAGCTGTAAGATAAATTTGTTTTGTTCTAAGCCAACAAATTTGTAGTAATTTGTTATAGCCATGTTAGGAGACCAATACAAATACCATTATTTTCCTAAGAAGTATGAGGTCAAGCAAGTACTCACTCTCCCATCCAGCTGTTGCTGCTCTTTTAAAAGAGAGCAGAGGATAAGAAATATTAAGCATTTGTCTGAACGTATTACCCAACGAAATATATCTGGGGCTACTTGAGGGTGGAGGGTGGAAGGAGAGAGAGAAACAGAAAAAGTAACTATTGGGTACTAGGCTTAGTACCTGAGTGATAAAATAATCTGTACAATAAACCTCTATGACCCCCAGTTTACCTGTGTAACAAACTTGCACATGTACCCTTAAACCTAAAATAAAAGTTTAAAAAGTTACTGAGTGAGGTAAATTGAGTTTTCTTCTAGCCCATGTGGTTAAAGGGCTCACGGTGGTTAATTTTATGCCATGACACTCAGATATTTGGTAAAATATTATCCTGTATGTTTCTGTAAAAGTGTTTATTGGATGAGATTAATGTTTACATTGCTGGACCTTGAGTAAAACACGTTTCCATCCATAATGTGGGTGGACCCCAGCCAATCATCTGGAGTCCTTAATAGAGCAAAGACTCGCTTTTCCCAAACAAGAAGGAATTCTGCCACTGACTTGTCTTTGGACACACACAGACTTTGTTGGTTTTGTTTGGAGAACCATAAATAAAGCACACATTGAAATTTAGCTTGAGTGAATTTGGAACTTCAGTGTACATGTAATCCATCAACTGTAGTAATTGCAGTCCCTATTCAAATATTCACCTCCTCAACCCACAATGTCTAAGATGCCAAAAGCTGTCTTTCTTGTGTGTCTTTAAGAACATAATACTCTTGGTTTCCACCTGATGTTAGACATTTTCTTTCTCTTTCTCTGATTCTTAATTCATTAAAGGTAACTGTTGTTTAGCTGCCAGCATAGTGCTGCTACAGTCAGCCAGTGTATCCAAATGTGCCTTTGATGATCCTTCCCCAGCCCCAATGAACTCCGGGGGTGCCTCTGCCCCATGAAACTGTCAGCAGTGGAAATAATGTGTGACATCCTTTCCAGCATTCTCCATGGCGTAAGGGAAGACAGATCCAGAGTTGAGATACAATCATGTTCATGTCCAACACACTGCACTAGGGAATCTAAAAAAGAATATTTTTTTCTTAATTCACAGCTTCTCTCTCTAGATAGAAGTCCATGTGGGCTGGAGCTTGGGCCGATCTGAGAATCATCCTTTCTTTTCAACACTCCCAGAATGATTTACTCTCTAGTCCCTTATGAGATACTTTTTCCCAGGAAGCTCAATATTCCCTTAAATAGTCTCCTGAGAAACCCACCCATATATGCACTCTACACATGATCATATGGGTCTACATTTTCACATAAATATAGACCAGATTAAGCTAAAGCTTCTAATTATATATATTTAAATTTCATTCTGGATGCTTCTCTTAGAATATCAAATATATTTTTAAGACATATATGAGTTTATGGCAAGCTAGAAAAATTATATCTTAAGTACTGTCCTTATTCTGTAATTTAATGTTAGTGAACTAATTGAGTTATTAGCCTTAAGGAAGAGATAAAAAGTATTTATCTTCTTTTTAGTGCTCAGTGCAGTGGGTATGCCTTCTATGTAAATAATTTCTATTCAAAACCTAGGGGAGTAGAAAAGGAGGTATGGATTCCCACTATTAATTATTGATCTAAAGGGGCTTTTTTTTTTTGCCTATTTTTATATCCATGTGGGTGTTATCTGAAGCATTTAACACTTTGTTTCTTTAGGTAAAATGTATGAATACAGCTCTTTCCTACTGAATAATGGTTATATAAGTAAAGAAAAACTATTCATGTTTTATAAATACATACATACATAACCTAGGAGCCATCTGGCAGTTAATGCCTAGTTTTAAGATGTGTATAAGACCTTGTTTGAACACGGAGGGAAGGATGGAAATATGGACATTAAGAAGGGAGGATCTTCCTAAACTAGACTTATTTCCCTGTTGCAACTTGGTGTCTAGGTTTTCTAAGTATTTCTGACATTAGCGTATTCGCCTTGTTTATTTAATAAGATTCTTGGGTGAAGCAAATGCAGTAATGTAGATTAAAGTACTTTGGCAATCTCTTTTTCTCATAAATATGTGAATTTTAATTTATTACTTCCTCTGATATAACTGAGTATTTGGAAATGAAGGGCTCTAGGAATTCAGCAGGAAAACATGGAATTAAAGTTCATAGAGTAAGCTCTGAGAGCTTGAGAGATTTCTGTAATGTTTCTTATATACAAAAGATACTCATCACCCAGTGGCACTTAGCACTGAAAGCACTGAAGCCAAAAAATCTGAGACTTAATCACAGCCAGGAGGAAGAAAGGTGGGAAAAATGCATTGTCTTTTGCAGGCCATATGGGAAAGAAGGGAAAAATCAGTAGTAACAATTGTGGGAAGGAGAGAAATACAAACAACTTCTAGGACTAAACAGAACATTTTAAAAGAGTGTAAGGAACAAATAGCCTGTATCTGAGATGGGGACCCAAGTAGGTGAATTCACAAGCACTTGTGTTTGGGAGCTCTATGGTGGTGGCTCTAATCAGCATCACCTGAGTACCTGATAAAATTCTATTCTTAGGGCCTACTTTAAATGTGTTGTATCAGCAACTCTTGGGGTAGGCCAAGCAATCTGTGACTTAAAGAGCCCTTTGGGTGATTCTGTGGCAGGCTCAAATTTAAGAATAAGTGCCGTGTGTAGTAAATAACATCTCAGAAGCAATAATTTTAAGACTAAATAAGGTAATTTAGGTAATGTATTTAGTGCAAACATAGTTAAACTTCAATAAAATAAGCGTTATCTGTAATTAGCCCTTGTTAAATGCTACAGTCAGCAAGAAGAAAAATCAAGGTTGGGATACTAACATGTGTATAAATATAGGACGTGTAACATCCTTAGAGAAATATTTGAGGGTTCCTCTTACTCTTTAACATGTATGCAAATCACCGGAGAGTCCAAAATATGGATTCTGATACAGCTCTGAAGTTGCATATGAGATTCTACATTTCTGACTAGCTCTGGGTTGATGCTGTGGCTGCTGGTCCTGGGATCACAATTTGATTAGCAGCAATCCAGCCCATGGCCCCCTTTACTTCCACTTAACTGTTTTGCAGCTCTGAAGGCAACACTAAACAAACATTTGAGTATTAATAGCAAAGCTATAGGATAGAAGGTGAGTGGGAAGTTGAAACCCTGGGGTTACTGTCATCTCGTCCCTTGAGTTGTAGCTTTTGTCCAACTTTCTTTAGGAAGCAATCCAATACTTCTCAAACAGAATAGTTTGAAAAGCAGCCACAAATTCCTAAAGTTTTAAGATTATTTTCCATTAATTACGTAACCTTGGAGGTAGGCAAATAGTACTGCTGGACCCTATAAAAGGTAAGACAGATCCATTATATAAGCCATACAAATTACAACTGTGTAGAGCTTACTTTTCTAAACCATCTGAAGGAGTTCATGCTCCTGCTTTGTTCAGTAAACTTGTCATGTTATTTTTCAAGAGCAGCTTCTCTTTTGAAGATAAACTTAGTTTCACTTCTTTATTCATATACACAGATTCTTGGTGTGTGGCCACATGGATGCCAAGTGGAATTGTTCAATAATTACTATTATTTTTTTTGAGACAGAGTCTTGTGCTGTCGCCAGGCTGTGGTGCAGTGGCACAACCTCGGCTCGCTGTAACCTCCATCTCCCATGTTCAAGCGATTCCCCTGCCTCAGCCTCCTGAGTAGCTGGGGCTATAGACGAGGGCCACCACACCCAGCTAATTTTTTGTATTTTAGTAGAAATGGGCCAGAATGGTCTCGATCTCCTGACCTCATGATCCACCTGCCTCGGCCTCCCAAAGTGCTGGGATTACAGGCGTGAGCCACCAAGCCCAGCTAATTAAATTATTTTTTAACTGTGGCGAGTGCATCCTTCAGTATTTTCACAGGTTTTCTAAGAACAGATTAAAAATATGGTCTACAGTTTAATAGAATCTGGGTGGTGTTGAATAAGCAGTTCTGTCCTATAACCAGTGTTCAGGTAAGGGTTTACAAGTGGCAGCATGACAGAGAAGAAATAACTTATTTAGGTCAAATCTACTTAAGTATAAGACTTTTTACTGCTTCTGGGCTGTGGCTCTTTTAGGTCTGGCAAATTTGTACTTTGACCACTCCATCATGCACGGCTAAAGACAAATTTACAAAGCACAAATTCAAATTCTAGTTGAGTTTCCTTGAATTAATATGGTTGTATATGAGGGTTGTTATATAAATTTTACACAATTGGAATTGCACTCATGAAGCTGTTAAAGTGGGATCAAATACTAAAAATAAGCCACAATCAGACTACATGTTTACAGTAAGCGGTTATAAAACAGTTATCCTGGAAATGAAGTATTCACTCCATGTCAGCCTTAGAGACATCTTTTCTAAATCCTCATCTAGATTGGCTTCTGTGTTGGAGCCATGATTGCTCATGGCTCCAGATTTCTATTTTCCCAAATTCAAGCTCCGCAAATAAAGAGTATTTATTTCCCACTTTCTGCAGCAAAACCTTCATTTATCACTGAATTCTCTGGCCAATGCAGAATTAGGGACAATGAGTAGTAGGACCTAGAGTCAACTCTGACTCTCTCAGTGTGGAGAAAATATTTGCTGAGTTCTATAATGCGCACATTACTTAATGCCCTTGGGCCTCGGTATCCTTTACTGCCTAATGTGCCTAATGCCATCTTTTTCTGAGTGGTGTTGTATTAATACATGTAACATACTTAGAGTGAGATCACATACATATTAAGCATATGATCTTACCATCAATATTTCATTTCCAAATTCCCTTTTCACGGGTGGGTTTTCCTATGTATTGACACCATCCTCACTAGCAACTATAGGCTTCCATTTTACCAACACTATGGTCAGGGAAAGAGAATATCTCATTCCCAATTAATACAGCAAAAGCCTCAGAACAGCCTTCATGGAACTGATTTGGGTTATGGCAAATCACCATGATCAGAAAGCATACATATGTACCACTCTGAAAAGCCAGGTGTGGTTCACAAGCCTACCCTTGGAACTGGCATCAACCCCACACAAATCTACAAAAGTAGGAGAGAGGTGGTTATTCAAGGAAACTTGAAGTCCTCTTGCCAGGAGAGAATGAAATAGATTAGGAAAGCTAATCCATTTCACACATTTAAATGAAATATTGGTTGGCTGTTCATTTGTTATTTTCTTTCCTTATTCCTTCCTGTCTCCGCTGTTAAGCACAATCATCAGCATAAAAGAGGTTTTTAATACCTAGTTCTAGATTGCATTCCAGCCTGGGCAATAGAGCAAGACTCCTATTCTCTCTCCCTCTTTCCTCTTTCTCTTTCTAAAAAAAAAAAAAAAAACAACCTGTGACCAGGAAAACAAGGATAACAGCTTTTATTTTAAAAGTTCTTTCAACTTTGATTCTAACACAATGGCTGCATCCTTAACACTTGTTCTAAATTATTTATTTGGTCTCTTTCTAATTACAAGCATTTGTAGAATGTCAAGAGTAATATTTAGTACTATAATTTTAGTTCAGTAACTCTAAATACAATATTAGATTTACTAACAACCAGGGTGTAGCTTTTTGTTACCAAGTCTTGTTTTATTTGATGAGCTTACTCTATTATTTTTCTATTTTACCTCCATTAATAGTGAAAAACAGAATAGTCTCATGTAAAAATGAAACAAAACAAATAGTCTCATGTAAAAATGAAACAAAACAATACACTTCACAAATATGTTTCACAATTTAGGAGAAATTCTTGACACATTGGCTTACAAATTCCCTTATTTTCATAAGAGTATCAAAGTGTATTATTTCGGTCTACTTGCAATCTAGTGTGTTAATCTAATTCTGTAGATTAATGAATAGAATTTTAGGTTTATAGTCACAGGAAAACTAAAATGTCAGAATCAATATTTCTAGGTAAAATCATAAAAAGTGTTATATAATATGCTTATTCATTCATTTAACAAGTATTAGAACTTATTTTTGCAGGCAAATATCTTTGCCTTCATTGAGTTCATAATTTAGCAAGTATAGACAGTTGATAAAAATAGACATCCATAAATAGTAAATTATAATAATGTATAGTGTAATATAATACAGTATAGAATCTAAGCAGATTTTACTTCAGATGTTCAGTTTGATTTATTTTAGTCACAAGCCTTCAGACAAAGTGGAAAGCAAACAAAAACAGGTAAAAAGTTTTATTTAACACAACCCACTGCTGCAGTCTCTCAGCTTATTGCAGTTAATGATTATAATGGGAAATACCTGTGGAATGCTTGTAATTTTAGTGTGTTTAACAGGAAATAATTCTCACTAGAGCTATTTATGAAATGAATATTAATATTAATTTAGTGAAACAATGTAGAAATGTGAGGTGAAATCCTCTAAATAAAAATGGGCCTTTGCTACTTTTTTAGTAGACCAGGTGGTTCCCTCTTAGACTAATTAATCATTTTTTTGAATGCTTGCATGACTCCCGAAGTACATGTAACTTTATTGGGTTTGATGCAGTTCACAGCTTGCCTCCTTTCAGGGTCCTGTGCATGTGCTGTGGTCATCAGTCCAGCAGACAGTTTAATTCTTCCTTCACTGAATATCTAGACTGTGTGCATTGGCTTGAGTCCTGTTACTCTTAAGACTCACAGCAAATGTTTCCCTTGCTGTTTTATTGGGAAAATGATTTCTTTTTCTCTTCCAACTACCCAGAGGTTTGGGAACTGTCATATTGACTTGGATTACTGGTCAGAGTGATCAGTGGCTAAGACACAGGGCTCTTTGATGGGGAAACCACTGGCCTCTAAACTCCACTATTAGGCTCTCTACTCTCTGAAGCATCATTTCCTGGTCTAACACAGAATAACTGAATCTTTATTAATTCTTATCAATGTACTGATTAAGTCTGAGTTTTTCTCTGCTAACTCCTCATCCCCATCCCAGTCAAGGCTAGTTTTTGAAACTCAAAACCCCAAAATTGCATATATTTATAATTTTTGTCCTTATAGAATAATTCCTTCCTTTAGACATAAATTTGGAAATGCCACATGGGCAGGGATGGGAAAAAATATTATTCTGCCATGTGTCATTAGTCTTACTAGAAACTGAATTTCCTTCATAGGCAAAGGGTCTGTCTAGGGTATAAAGAGCATTGGTAGTTCAAAGAGTAGGATCTTTGAAAAGAGGAGACTTCTCCAAAGGAAGCTATATAATCTTAGGCATTTTATCCTCTGAATCTTCAACATCAGAGTCACAAATTGTATTCAGTTGATGCAAAAGTAATTGTGGGTTTTGCCATTAATGTATCAACCTAATAAACTATAATTCATGGTGGTTGCAAGGAATAGATAAAACATATCCATAGAACATAAAATTAAAAGGTTGTTATAGTTGCTAATGCTCAAAGAAATTCTCTAGTAATAGCTCACTATATATATATATATATATATATATATATATATATATATATAAATGTATGTGTGTATGTACATAGGACATTTTGAGTACTGCTAAGTATGTAGTATCACTGGTATCAACTAGGACTACACACACACACACACACACACACACACACACCCCTTCACTGTATTTCTAGTGAGCTCTGTCTTGATTATGATTACTTATTAAATAAGAAAGTGTTACATGTCTAAATATTTTATATGTTTTTCATCAAGGAGACTTATTTAACCATAATTTCATAAACCAAAGTTGTGATAAAGTTATAAATGATATTTAAGGCTTTGATTTTAAATCTTTAGGACTTTGATTTTGAAAATACAACTAAGAGAAAAACTATACTTTATTTTCTAATTGTTGTGAATATGAACTTGCACACTTACTCGAGTAATTGTACAGCAATAAACAGAAAAACATTTGAATAATGCTGATCACTATGTAATATTGATGATATCTTCTAATTAAGACTAACAAATTCACTATTCACCAAAAAAAAATAAGTGTTTGAAAGGCATTTGTTTTGTTTTGTTTTGAGACGAAGTCTCACTCTATTGCCCAGGCTGGAGTGCAGTGGCACCATCTCAGCTCACTGCTATCTCTGCCTCCTGCCTTCAAGTGATTCTCCTGTCTCAGCCTCCTGAGTAGCTGAGTGGCATGCAGTGCTACATCTGGCTAATTTCTGGGGGGTATTTTTAGTAGAGGTAAGGGGGTTCACCCTGTTGGCCAGGCTAATCTTGAAGTCTTGACCTCAAGTGATCCAACCACCTTGGCCTCCCAAAATGCTAAGATTACAGGTGTAAACCACCATGCCTGGCCACATTCTTTAAATGTATGAAGTCTCTTCAAACTTTAAAATAATTTAAACCTATATTTGTCATATAAATATTGTCTCTATTTTTAAACTTCTGGTTCTATACTTATTCTTTGTAAAATTGTAACTACTTAATTTTAGCTAAAAATTGAATACTCATGTAGTTGTCAAAGCTCATACAAATATTTTTATCAAATATTTTTTCCAGTTTTTTAATAAAATGTCATACAGATATGATAAGCAATATTTTCACTTTTTAGTCTTTCTATAAAATGCTCATGTTTAAAAACAAAGATAACATTAAATGTAGCTAACAATACTTACTTTAAACACCTATTATACATTTTAAGTCTTTAAAATTACTTTCTGGAAAGCCATTAATGTTAAAAATGAAGACAATATGAGTGAGTATGATGGCAATGATAAAGAAATAATATGTTGTATATATAATGTATAATCCATTATATAGAATGTATATTCTCTGCACTCATTTCTCTGCACAAATTTTTGGAGGAATTTGTTAATCATATATGTTGATGTTCATTATATTACTGTTGGTAACAATGTGAAAGTAGCCATCAGTAGAGAAATATTTAAAAGCAAATCAGAAAAATATATATCCTGTTTTCTTCGTATGCCAAAAGGAACAAATTATCTGCCAGTGTGTGTGTGAATTCATAGAAATAGGTCTAGTACATACATTAGAAATGGTAAATAGTGAGTAATTCTGGAGAGCACAGAGGTGTGGGAGTGTGGAAAAGGTCTTTCCCATTTACTTTGCATTTATTTGTCTTTATTTTAACTTTAGTGCATAAAACACATGCCCGATTTAACAGAATATATCAAATGAATCTCTGTCCTCATTTTTTAAATTATTATTGTCATTCATGGCCCCAGAGGAAACAAATGACACATTCAAACATATGGGCAGTGAAAAAGGAACTACAAGTAATAGCACACACAATATCCTGCGCTGTTAATAGTGAGGGTTGCCATTGCTATTCTTTATGGGGTAAGGGGAGAGAACTTTTTGGAAACCAGGAAGAAAAATATCCTGTGGAGATGACTGTTTTGAGGGAAGTTGTGTCCTTAGGCTTGGGAAAACAGGCGGACCCATGTGACCTACAAGGGGGAAACTGGGAAATAAACACCACAAGGTTATTGACCTCATTGATCTCATTCATCTTACCTGCACTCGTCACCTGCTGAGACTCTCTGGCTGATGGCTTCCGGAAAGCAATGACTCTGATTATCTAGTCTATACCATTAATGCAATCTGTGCAGATAGGCTTTTCAGGTTGGAGACCACGGTAGAGGAGGAAGGAGAGAGCAGCTACAGGTTAAACAAATGCTATAAGTTAAAATGTTAATAAAGAAATAAATGTTGGTGCAAGGAAATTTAATGGTGCTTTTTTCATAACTTCAGCAGAATTAAACTATCTAGTTTGATTAGTTCTCTACATTGGACTTTATTATATATCACCAATTTAAAATTGGCTTTTTTTAAAAAGACATAAGGAAAGGAGTTATGGAAATAAGATTAAATAAACCAAAGAAATAACAGTTGTTGTATTTGAAATGAAACTCCCCAAATCTAATTTATGATACATCTAATCACCTAGTAAAAAGCCAGCAAATAAAAAAATTTTTTGGTTAAAAACACTGGTAAAGAACATACTGAAAAAAATGTATCATGGTACAGTGAAACAACACCCAGTAATACTGTGGACTAAACATTTCATCCTGACATAGGCTTGGCTGTTTTCCAAGGTTCTTTCAAGCTCTTTGTGCCTGAGAATTACAGTCTTTTCATGTTTCAGTTACTCTCAATAAACTGTCAACCTGATGATGCTTTTTAACTATCTGTAAAATTGACTATCATTTAACCATAAGTCATGTGGTTAAATGTTAAAATGCAATGTCAGTGTCCTACAATAGGTACAAGCTTAAGAGGCAAAAAAAATACCACAAGGCAAATAGTACCATCTTTGGGATAAAGGTAACTGAACTTGACTTTACTAATTGTTTGTCCTTGATCAAGGTATTTACTATTTCTAAGCCTTAGTTTCTTCAATTATAAAATTAAAAACTGAATAATGATTTCATTGGGTCACTGTAAGTTCAGAGATAAAAGTATTCACATACTGTATTCACCAGAGGTAACTTCTGCTTCTTGATAGGCTGCCCTTCCTCCTGCTCCCCCAGGCCCAGTGCTTTTGGTTAATCACCTAATTCTTGCCCCCACATGGTGAACAGCAGGTCACACCACAGAGACCCTTAAGGGTGCAAATAATTAAGGATTGGCTTTCTTAATCTTGGAAAATTTAGCAAAGTTTAGGATTCCTTCTTTGCTTTTCTCAAGATGTAAACAAAATCAAGATTTATAACAGTGTAAGTGTGGAGACAATTCATATTCTTTCGAAGTGTATATTTTAAATAACAAAATTATGCATGTTTGTGTCATTTTGCTCTATTAAGATGATTTCAGTAGAAAGCGAATATGTTCTTTGAAAACTAGTATTGCCAGCTAATTTTTTAAGTGAAATATTGCATTGGCGACAATGCTGTGCCACCCTAAGAAGAATTGGTGAATTTTTTCTAGTTGTACGTTCAGCATCCAAGGAAGTAATTTGTTATTTGTGTGTGTGTGTGTTTTATTTTTTCAAGAAACAAGTATAAACCTCTCATATTTCTAAATAATGAAATATCTTTTCCTTTAAATAACTGGCTTTCACATGAGCTATAGTAAATCTTTTAATCTCTGAGAATTTGTTGTACTATAAATTGCTCAGCACATGAATCCTGGTGATACTGATAGACAATTTGTGTTTAACAGTTGTTTGAGCTTCAGTGTACCTTATTCTATGTGAACCTGAGTCAGCAACCCTAAAATCTGGATGATTTAAAAAATAAGTAATGTATTGTCCCATTGTCTTCTGATAATAATGGAAGTAACTATCTCTAGGACAACCTTTTCCTGCCCCTTGTCCTTCAAGAAAACAATTTTAGAAATGGCCACACCTTGATAATTCATATTGATTCAGATTTTCCCACAAAATGTGTATTATTTCTCCAAAGCATTTTAGCTTTTCATTGAAATAATTTAAGATGTTTCAAAAAGTAATAAGGAGTTTTCATGTACCTTTCACCCAACTTTTCCCAAAGCCTTATAAAACCATAGTACTTTATCATACAAGAAAATTGCTTTTGGTATACTATTAAACTACAAACTTATTTGGATTGTACTAGCTCTTTTATATGCTTTTTTGGGCATTGTTCTGTGAAATTTTATCACATGGATACACTTGCATAGCCATGCCCACAACCAGGATACAGAATTGCCCTACTCCCAACCTACTTATAATACAACCTCCGCCTGTTCCCCATCGCTATAATTTTGTTGTTTTGAGAATGTTGTACAAATGGAACCATGCAGTACCTAATCTTATTCTTTCAGAATAGCTTCTTTTCGGCAGTATTATGAATTTAAGATCTAAGTTGTGTTATCAGTAATCTGTTTCTCTTAACTACTGAGTATTATTTCATTGTAAGGATGATGTACAACAGTTTGTTTATTCATTTACCAATTGAAAGACTTTTGAAAATTACAAATAAAGCTCTATGAAAGAACATTTATGTATAGAGTTCTGTGAGGATATAATTTTTCATTTCTTTAGGATATTTAGGAATGCAGTTGCTGGGGTGGGTGGTAATGTATATTCAGCTTGATGAGAACCTGCCACAGTGATAGCCAAAGTGTCTGTACCATTGTATATTGCAAGTAGCAATATGTGAGAGACAGTTTCTTCACATCCTCATTAGTTCTTGATATAACCTGTCAGTGTATTCTTTTCATTTTAGCCATTCTAATGGGAGTGTAGATGTATTTCATTGTGCTTTTAATTTACATTTTCCAAATAATAAATGATGTCCCTTATCTTCTCATGTATTTTTGTTGTTGTTTGCTTGACAACTTACATTTCTAATTAATGAACTATTCTTAAGTAGTTTAGGTTTACAGAAAAATTAGTAAAAAGTATAAAAAGATCCTATATACCCCATGTCACCAAATATTAGTTTAGGTAATAGTAAATTAATGTCCATAGTTGACATTGGGGTTCAATCCTTGTGTTATAAATTCTGTGGGTTTTGACAAATGCAAAATTATATATATCCACCACTTCATGGTCATAGAGAATGGTTTTACACCCCTAAAAATCCCCTCTGCTCTATCTATTCAACCCTCTGTTCTTTCTCCAGAATCCTTAATCTTTTCACTGATTTCATAGTTTTGCTTTTTTCAGAATGCCATATAGTTGGAATTCTACAGTGTGTACCTTTTCAGATTGATTTTTTTTTGTTAGAAAATGCTCAGTATTTCACTTATTTTTATTGCTGAATAATATTTCACTTTTTGAATGTACCACAATTTGTTTATCCATTCTTCTATTGAAGGACATAATGGTAGCTACCAAGTTTTGGCCATGATCAATAAAGCAATGTGCTAATTTGTTATGTATGTATCCTCTTTGATCAAATGTCTATTTAACTCTTTTTCTGATTTGTAAATTGGATTTTTCCTACACTTATTACTGATTTTATGGAATTCTTTATATATTCTGAAAATATCTTTTGTTGCTAATATGGTTTGGAAATATTTTCTCCCAATCTATAACTTGACATTTTTTAGCAATGTGTTTTTCTGAGAAAGGGTTTTAATTTTGTGATGATGTGTAGATTGTTGATATTTTTTTTAGACGGTCTCACTTTGTCACCCAGACTAAAATGAAGTAGCATGATCTCAGCTCACAGCCACCTACTTCTCCTGATTCAAGTGATTCTCGTGCCTCAACCTCCTGAGTAGCTGGGACCACAGGCATGTGCCACCATTCCTATGTATGTATGTGTGTTTGTGTATATGTATGTATGTATATGTGTGTGAGTGTGTGTATAAATTTTTAGTAAAGATGAGGTTTCAACATGTTTCCCAGGTAATCTGCCTGTCTTGGCCTCCCAAAGTGCTAGGATTACAGGCATAAGCACACCTGGCCCCTTATATGGGTTACGCTTTTGGTGTCATGTGTCATGAGTTAGATCTCTTAACTAGCTCTTAGTCACAGAGACATTCTCCTCTATCTTATTAATTTTGTAGCATATTTATATTAAGAGTTTGATCTATTTTCAGTTGATTTTTATATAAGGTGTGAGGTTAAGGTTATTGTTTTTGCCTGTAGATGTGCAATTGTCTTAGTATCATTTATTAAAAGACTAACGTGTCTTTATTTAATTGTTCTTGCAACTTTGTGAATTATCAGTTGGCTGTACTTACGTGGATCAATTTCTGGACTCTCTCTTCTGTTATATTGGTCTATGTCTTTACTTTTTTACCAAAACGTAATGGCCAATTACTGTAGCTCTATAGTAAGTCTTAATAGTGGGTAATGTAGTGACTCAAATTTTATTTTTTCAAAAAATTTTTAGCTGTTGTAGCTCTTTAGTTTCCTTTTCTTCCCTTACGTTATAGAGTCAGCTTATTATATCTACAAAACTTTTAGTGGGATTTGGATAAGAACACATTTAACACATATATCAATTTAGGAAGAGTTAATATTTTTACTATGTTGAGGGTTTCATTTTGTGAATGTGGTATATCGCTCAATTTATTTAAGTCTTTGTAGATTTAACATACAATTCCTGGAGTGTTAGATTTATAATTAAGTGTTACAGTGTTTGAGACTATTATAAATGTGTTTTAAATTTCTGTTTTCAATTGTTACTGTTTGTATGTAAAAATAAGAAAGGTGTGTATGCAGGGTGTGTGTGTGTGTGTGTGTGTGTGTGTGTGTGCGCGCGCGCGCGTGCGTGCGTGCTGACCTTATTTCTGCTGACCTTGCTAAACTCTCTTATTAGTTACAGGAGCTTTCTTATACATTCTTTGCAAATTTCTATGTTGCCAATATGTCTGCAAATAAGGATGGTTTTGTTTCTTTTGAATTTGCAGGTCTTTGCTTTCCTTGCTTCATTATACTGACTAAGATTTTCAGTAGATGCTGAATAGGACTGGGAAAAGTGGCTAACCAGGTGTTTGGAGATCTTCCTGTTTTCTTTCCAAATGTTGTATGCCTTTCCGTTTATTTAAGTCTTTGTAGATTTAACATCCAATGCCTGGAGTGTTAGAGTTATACTTAAGTGTTATAGTATTTGAAACTATTAAAAAATGTATTTTAAATTTCTGTTTTCAATTGTTATTGCTTCTATATAAAAATAAGATAGATGTGTAGGTAGGGGTGTGTGTGTGTGTTCTTTCTGGTTAAGAGTTCTAATTTGATTCTGTTATGATCAGATGATATACTTCGTATGATTTTTAATTATTTTTAATTTGTAGAAATGCAATCTTTCCATAATTTATGCTGTGGAAACATAATTTTCAGTGTACTAGTGTTGAGAGGTTGGAACTATTGAGCAGTGACTAGGTTATGAGGGCTTTGTGTCCTTATAATGTCATTATGGCCAAGAGTGGGTACCTTATAAAAATATGGGTTAGGTCCCCCTTTTGTCACTGTCTCCCTCCTCCCTCCTCCCTCTCCGTCGCCCTTCTTCCTTCTGTTATGGTATAATGTAACTAGGAGGCCCTTGGCAGCTGTGGCCTCTCAATCTTGGACTTCTCAGCCTCTAGTGCTGTAAGCCAAATAATTTTCGGTTCATTATAAATTATACAGTCTTAGGTATTCTGTTGTAGAAGCACAGAATGAACTAAGGTTGAGATATTTGTTTTATAGGCTAGATAGAGCCTCTTTTGGTAAATGTCCCATGGACACTTGAAAAAATATGTATTCTGCTACTGTTTGGTGGAGTGTTCTATAATTTTCAGTTAGATTTTATTGGTTGATGGTGTTATTTAGATCTTCCATATTCTTGCTGGTTTTCTCTCTAGTAGTTTTAATGATTACTAAGAAAGGTTTATATTTTTTCTTTTGGTTTTGCCATTTTTGCTTCAAGCATTTGGAAGCTCCATTGCTAGGGACATTTCCATTCAACATTGTTGTATATTCTTGGTAAATTGAGCCTTTGTGATTTTTTTTGTCCTGAATTACATTTTGTCTAATGTTAAGATAACACTCCAATATCCTTTGACTAGTGTTTATATTTATTGTCCTATCCTTTTCCTTTTAACTACCTATAGTATTATATTTACTGTATTTCTTTTTGATAATATACAATTGGCAAGTTTTAGTCAATCTGATAATCCGTTTTTGTTAGTGTGTTTAGACAATTTATAGTGAATGAAATTGTTAATATTTTAGTATTTAAGTCTATACATTGATTATTTGTTTTCTGTTTTTTTTCTCCCTGATTTTTCTTTGTTTCCCTTTCTCTGCTTTTCTACAGTTTATAGAACATTCTATGTAGTTTATTATATGAACTACTCATGGGCCTGTTTCGATTTTCACACGCAAAGAGTTTCTTTTTTTGGCAGTGTTGACTCTCATAATCATCCCTTTACTCAGTAGTAGGGAGTGAGGGGAGGGGCTACTCTTTTGCTGTCCTTTGCCTGGTCCAGAGCACAATCTCCACAGATGCTATGTTTATGGAGAAGAGTAGAATGGCCCCTCTGCTTCTCCTAGTGCAGGGCTGGGGATGGCTTAGAAGGCATTCCTTGAGTACTGAAGTGTCTATGTAGTCTGACTTCTTTTCTGAATTTTTCAGAGTCTTCTTTTTTTTTTTCTGAGACAGAGTTTCGCTCTTGTTACCCAGGCTGGAGTGCAACAGCGCGATCTCGGCTCACCGCAACCTCCGCCTCCTGGGTTCAGGCAATTCTCCTCCCTCAGCCTCCCGAGTAGCTGGGATTACAGGCACACGCCACCATGCCCAGATGGGGTTGCACCATGTTGACCAGGATGGTCTCGATCTCTTGACCTCGTGATCCACCCGTCTCTGCCTCCCAAAGTGCTGGGATTACAGGCTTGAGCCACCGCGCCCAGCCTTTTCAGAGTCTTCTAACAGTTGCTTTATTTATTTTGTTTAGAGTTTTTAGTTCTACATAGTAGAAGAAATAGAGTATTCCACCCTAGTCCTCTTGCTAAGTAGAAATAAAAATTAAGTAATGTGCTTATTACTTTATCATACCTCAAACCAGATGGGCAATCTGTATCAAATTTAATTAATCATCCTTATTATAATGTGATCATGATGCTGGATTCTAGCATAAAATAATAACAGTTTCTTGAAGTGTCTGTTTCATAACCTCTCCCTCCCTTTCTGTTTTCCTTCCTCTCCCTTCCTCCCTCTCTTTCACACACAGACACACAGGCACACCCCACATAGAGAGTTTATGTTCGGTATTCTACTGCATAGTCTGATGAGACTTCTTTTTTAAACCTCAGATTTTCATGTTATTGAGAAGGATGTTAAGGAAATTTTATTTGTGAAATAATAAAAAAGGATGTTGATTATAAGAAGTGTTTCCCAAAGCTGGAGATATTTAAGAATCCAATCCTTTGTTTATATCTCCAGGAAGGGACTATAGGAAGGTACTTTCTAAATATTATTTTTATAAAACTACTGTTTTATTAAAAGAGATAAATTAACTGCACTTTCTCTTAATAAACCAGTTAGTTTTCATAAACACTGAATTTTATTCCTTAGGGAAACTATAGAGATTTTCTAGTCTAACCCTTTAATTTTAAAACAGAACAATTTACAGTAACTTTATAGTGTTTACATCATCTGAACCTGTTGAGTTATATTTTCATAAGTTAATGGAAAATTCGGGGAATAACTTGGATGGGTTCATCTCTTCTTTAAATTTTTAAAATACCTTTAGCACTTTACATGAGATATATTTTGGAATTTCAGAATAGAAAGAAATCACAAGTATAAATATACTTTTAGTGCCTTTTAGATAAGTTAATCTTAAAACGTGGGTAATTATTAAGTATTTATAGTATTACTATCTCTTATATACTAGATCTTTAGACAGTAATCTGAAATATTAATTAAAGATTATTGTTATTACCAGTCAGTAATGCTTCTATAATTCATCTAGAGGAATTTTTTTTTCAGAAAATGTATTCAGTGAAACACTGGTTTTTATAGGACACTGAAGCATATGTTGAAATACATTTGGGCTAATTTTTTGCATTGATCCTACCAACTATTCTCTGAAACTTACCTACATCTTGTTCTTAGTTCTCCCCTTATTCAGCTTAAATTGTATATTTTATTATTTATCTTAGTCTGTTTGAGCAGCTATTACAAAATACTGTAAACTGGGTAGACTATAAATAACAGAAATGTATTTATCTCAGTACTGAAGGCTGAGAAGTCCACGATTAGAGCACAACAGATTTGGTGTCTGATAAAAGTCTGATTTTGGTTCATAGATGGCACTGCCTTCGTGTGTTCTCGTATGCCAGAAGGTGCAAAAGGTCTCTCTAGGTCTTTTTTTTATAAGGGCTCTATTGCCATTCATGAAGTTCTACCCTTGTAACCCAAGATCTTGCCTCCAAAACCATTACCACCATAGGTTTTTAAGAAATGAGTCTGACAGGGACGCTAACATTCAGACCATAGCACTATTATAATCATTTATTTGTATATATCATAAACATTTTTTCTTCTGTATCACTGTATGAACAAAATGTCAACTCTAGCTACATAATGCAATTCTCCTTCTACTTCAGGCTTGTACCCCTACAAGTGAACACACTTAACATGTATGTTCAGACTCCCATACTGGCTTGTTTCATTTTAAATTCATTAGCATCAGCCTCCAGTGGGCTGTTAATGCTACCAAATAATCATATTATATTTCCCTGGCTCGCACCTTCTCTTAATCCACTGGATGATTTTTTTCATACTTTCCCTCACTCTTTAAGCTTTGGTAGCTTTCTCTCAGCTGTATTCTCAGCAGATAACTCTGACTATAAAAGTAGAAGTGATCAACATGAACTTTCACAAACTCCCTCTATGAAATCTCCCTGCCTGGATCTGTGATCATATGCTCTGCCGTCACTCCTTTTCCTCTGGATAAACATCTGTTCTCCTTGCAGTGGCGTTCCCTCCACTTAACGCCTTTGCTCTGTCCTCTTTTTGGTACCATTCCATCCTGTAACAGTTCTTTTCATTCTCTCCTGATATATCATTTTTCATTCTTTATTGGGTATTTCTCATCAATATTAAAATATACTATTCTTTCATATTAAAAATATTCTCTTCACTTCATTTTTGTCTCTACTTCAACCCTACCCATTCATTTCCCTTTATAGAGGCTTTTACTAGGTTTTTGCAATTTTTTTTTCAGAATAACATTATCTTTATTCCTACTATACTTTTACAAGTCAAAAATTCAGGGAAAATGTTATTTACCATCTTTCTCCCATTTTCCAACCTAAATAATGCATTTTCTTTATATGTATATACATATATACATATTTTTTCATTTTACTTTAGGTTCTGGGGTACATGTGCAGATCATGCAGCATTGTTGCATAGGTATATACATGGCCATGTGGTCTGCTGCCTCCATCCCCCCATCACCTACATACAATTTATTTCTTCCAAAAATTTTTTAAATCTACTTCAGATAGGCTTTACTTCCTTTACCTGTTCACTGAAACTGTTCTTTTTAAGGTCACCAATGACTTCGTGCTGCTAAATCCAATGGTCAGCTCAGTCCTCGTCTTACCGGACTGTGTTGCTAACCTTCCTGACCACATCTTCCCTGTCTTATTAGCTAGTTCCTCATGGCCCATTCTGACTTGTAAATGTTGGAGTGCTATAGGGCTTAGCTCTTGGAACTCTTTTGTTTTATGCATTATCTTGTAGATTTTATCCAAATGTCATGAACAGTCATAACTGTTCTCTAAGCATGCATGATTCTCAATATGTTTTTCTAGCCTGGATCTGTCTTCCAAGCTCCAGAAACAAATAGTCTATAGCTAATTAATGCCTACACTAGTATGTGACAAATAAAAATAGTGGTGATGCAAGATGGCCAAACAGAACCCACTAATGATTATTCTCCTAAAGGAACATCAAATTGAACAGCTCTCCCCACAAGAAAGCACCATCATAAGAATTAAAAATCTGGTGAGAAATCATAATACCCGGTTCTAACATCTTATCAAGGCAAGAGGTAGTAAATATGGTAGGAAAGGCAGTCTTGAATTGTCTACATCGCCCTGTCCCATCTCCTAGCAGTGCCGTATGGTATGGGAAAAGAGAATCTGTGCTCTTGCGGGAGGGAAAGCGTAGTGAAGTTTACATTGGAAAAGTGGAAGTTTGCATTGGAACCCAGTGCTTTTCTGTCACAGCAGAAAGCAACACAGGGCAGATGTGGCCAGCTTGGGGGAAGCATTTAGAGCAGGTCTACCCAAGGGGGAATTATCCATCCCAGTTGTTCAGAACCATAGTTCTAGCTGTTCCTACCACAGTGGGCTAAGCCACAGTGGGTTTCTAAATAAACTTGAAAGGCAGTCTAGGTCACAAGGATTGTAATTAGTTCCTGGGCAAGTTCTGCTGCTGTTCTTGGTTTGAAGCCATTGGACTTCAGTTACATATGAGCTAGAGAGATACCAGCTGGGATGGCTGAGGGAGTACTTACATCACTCCTCTCCCAACTCCAGGCAGCGCAGCTGGCAGCTCTCAGAGAAAATGGGAGGGTAAAGAGGACTTTGTTTTGCAACTTGAATTCTGGCTTAGCCACAGTAAAAATGAAGCAGCAGAGTCCTAAAGCCCCAACTCCAGGCCATAGCTCCCAGATGACGTTTTTAGACCCAACCAGGGCCACGAAGTATCCCAATGGCCTGAAAAGAATGACCCAGTTCTGTCAGAATTCACCACCTACTGACTAAACAATCCTTGGCACTTGAATAAACATCAGCAGTAGCCAGGCAGCAGTCACCATGGGCCTTGGGCAAGACCCAGTATTATTCTGGCTTTGGGTGTGACCCAGGACACTCCCAGTTGTGGTAGCCATAAGGAGAGACTCCTATTTGAGGAAAAGAGAGGGAAGGGTCTTACAACTTTGGCACATGCTCAGCCACAGTAAAATAAAGCACCAAGCAGACTCCTAAATGCCTCAATTCCAGGCCTTAGCTCCTGGAGAGAAGGAAACATCTGACCCTGAAAAAAGAGACTGAGTCCGGAGAACTCAACACTTTCTGACTAAAGAGCCCTTGGTTCCTAAATAAACACCATTGGTATCCACGCTACAGTCACCGCAAGTCTGAATCAGTCATGGCCATGGGCAGAGACTCTGCTTCAGGAAAGGACAGGGATAAGTAAAGAGGACTTTGTCTTGCAACCTGAGTATCAGCTTAACCCCAGCAAAAGAAAGTACCAAGCCAATTCCTAAAGCCCCTGATACCAGTCCCCAACTCATGGATGATGTTTTTAGATGCACCCAGGGCCAGAAGGAAACCTGCTGCACTGAAGAAAAACACTTAGTCCTGGCAGGATTCAGCACCTGCTGACAGAGCCCTTGGGCCTTGAATCAATTCAGCAGTATCCATAGAAAAGTCACAACAGGCCTTAGGCAAGACGCAGCTTGTTTCAGGTGTGACCAAGCACAGTCCCTGCTGTGGTGGCCATGGGAATGCTTGTGTCACCGCTCCCCCAGCTCTAGGCAGCTCAGCACAAATAAACTCCATTTGTTTGGGGGAAAGTAAGGAAAGAGAACAAGAGACTCTGCCACGTAATCCATGGAGTTCTCCTGGATCTTGCTGAAGACCAAAGTGGTACATCTACAAGTCTCAAAGAGTCATAAAGTTACTGGGCATGGGGTGCTGCTTAATGCCCCTATGGCTGCAGTGACCAAAGACTTAAATCACAGCACTCAATTCCCATTCAATATTTGGAAAAGCTTCCCAAGTAGGACAGGTACAGGCAAGCCCAGACTGCAAATATTAAAATAAATATCTAATTCTACTAAAGAAGGCAACAGTGACCAATTTCAGAGTGACAAGAAATGTGATGTTTCAGAATTCAAAATAGCTGTTTTGAGGAAGCTCAATGAGATCCAAGAAAACACAGGAGAAGGAATTCAGAATTTTATCAGATACATTTTAAAAATCCGTTGAAGTAATTAAAAAGAATCAAGCAGAAATTTTGGAACTGCTCTGCAAAATTCTGCTGCTCTGTAAATTTTACAGAGCTGCTCTGTAAAAATTCAACTGGAAAACTGAAGAATGCATCAGAGTCTCTCACCAGAATAATTTATCTAGGAGAAGAAAGAATTAGTGAGCTTGAAGACAGACTATTTGGAAATGCACAGTCAGAAGGGACAAAAGAAAAATAATAATAAGGCACACATACAGGGTCTAGAAAATAGTCACAAAAATTTAAATACTAGATATTGGTCTTAAAGATGACAGAGAGAGACAGACAGACAGAGAGAGAGAGAGACAGAGAGAGAGAGGGGAGAAAGTTGATTCAAAGAGATAACGGAGAACTTTCTAAACCTAGAGAAAGATACTAAATATTCAACTACAAGAAGGTTATAAAACACCAAGCAGATTTAATCCAAATAAGACTACCTCAAGAAATTTAATAATCAAAATCCCAAAGGTCAAGAATAAAGAAAGGATTCTAAGAACAGCAAGAGACAATAAAAAATAACATATAAAGAAGCTACAATGCATCTGGCAGCAGATTTCTCAATGCAGACCTTACAGGTTAGGAGGGAGTGGCACGATGTATTTAAAGTGCAGATGAAAAAAAAGCTTTTGTCTTAGAATAGTATATCCAGCAAAAATATCTTAAAAAGATTAAGGAGATAACAAAGAGCTTCCCAGACAAAAGCTGAGAGATTTTATCAATACTAGACATAACCTACAAGAATGGCCAAAAATAATTTTTTAATCTGAAAGAAAAGGATGCAATGAATAATAAGAAATCATCTAAAAGTACAAATCTCACTGGTGGTAGTAAGTACACAGACAGATACAGAATATTATAACACTGCAATTCTGGTATGTAACCTACTCATATCTTGAGTATGAAAACTAAAAGATGAACATATCAAAAATAGTAACTACAACTTTTAAAGACATAGATAGTATAATAAGATGTAAATAGAAGAAAAGAAGTTAAGAAGTAGGAGGGGGTAAAGTTAAAGTGCAGAATTTCATTAGTTTTCCCTTTGCTTGTTTAGTTTGTTTGGTTGTTTTTGCAATCAGAGTGAAGTTGTTATCAATTTAATATAATAGATTATAAGATAATATTTGTAAGCCTTAAGGTAATTTCAAATCAAAAAAAACCTTGAGGGCTGGGCAAGGTGGCTCACACCTGTAATTCAAGCACTTTGGGAGGTCAAGATGGGCAGCTCACTTGAGGTCAGAAGTTTAACAACAGCCTGGACAATGCAGTGAAACCCTGTCTTTACTAAAAATACAAAAATTAACTGGGCGTGGTGGTGGTCACCTATAATCCTAGCTACTAGGGAGGCTGAGACAGGAGAATCACTTGAACTTGTCAGGCGGTGGTTGTAGTGAGCTGAGATTGCACCACTGCACTACAGCCCAGGCAACTCTGGAGTGTGAGTCTGTCTCAAAAAAAAAAAAAAAAAAAGCCTTCAATAGATACATGAAAAATAAAAAGCAGAAAATGAAAACACACTACCAGAGAAGATGATCACTTTTACAGACAGGAATATAGGAAAGAAGGAAGTGAAGACACCTCCCCCTTAAATATACTCTCAGTTCTCCTTTCCAGCAGAACTTATTATTCAACAAACCGTATATGATACTCGTTATCTTACTCATTTTCTCTTTCCCTTTTTGAAATGTAGCTCTGCAAGGCAGAGAGCTTCGTCACTTTTGTTTATTGCTGTATCCTGAGCACCTAGAAAAGATTTTGAGGTATATTAAATGCTCAGAATTTTTAGTGTGATTAAATACATACATTTTTTATACTAGAAAATATTTCATTTAATGTAATTTTATATTTGAGAGAAAACTAGTATTGGTAAGTGAGATGCACAATTAGTGACTTCTGTAAAACCCAGAATCAATTATATTTGAGGAAAAAAACCACTTTTCTAGGGAAACAATGGAAACCTTTTTATGTCTGATTGCAAGTTCTGATGCTTGTCACTTGCAGGCTTCAGTAAGAGAAAGTTCTGGTAGAACGAAGTTAAATTTATTAACTAAAACTAGTAAAGGGGAAGCAGTCAGATTTTGCCCAAAGTAACGGTTTTTATTGTTGGGGGGAAGAAAAGGGTTTCAAAAAGGAAAACTTGATAAAGAAGGCAGGCAAAAATTAGGCCGAGCACGATGTTTGTGTGTGTGGCTCTGGTGGCTAACGTGGGTCCCAATCTACCTGACCCTTGGGCTGACATCTTAATAGTGATCAGGTTGTTAGCTAGCCACTTTGAATTAATCTCTGGAATTCTGTAGCTGGGTCTCCAGGCTTGGTCTGTCTGTCTTAAGAATAGCCCCTTGAACTTGTGAGACACGAGCATATACTTAGATAAATGTGAAGGCAATGTATACAGTGAGAAAGTGAGAGTCATAGAGTCTATTTTAAGGCTAAAGGAAAAGGCTGCTGCAGTTTACTTCAAGGTTATATCTTGAAACCCAAGAGAAAGGGAAAGAAAAGTTTTAAAATGCGTTTTGAAGTTAAGCTGCCCAGTTATATTTAGTGATTATGTTTTCCCAACAATTCTCAATTTTCATTATTTGAAAAAAATCACCTTATTCAACAACTCCCCCAAAGTTTCTCAGGCCCATGGACAAGAGGGCCAGTAGGTATGATTGTTGTTTGTTTTGCATTTGTGCGGTGGAGATGCTTGGTGCATCGTTCACACTAGTCATCTTTCTATACAGGCTCACAAACTCAAAGCGTTTTTCCTTTGTCACTTTAACAGGTTACCATTTTAAGGTTCTTTAATCAATACTTTTTTCCATTTACATCATATTAAGAGGCAATTTAAAAGTTTAATCAAAGGCTTCAGCAGTTGTTGCTGATTATGCATGCTGAGTTAAATCTGGGGACTGCAGACTGTGGATTGATTCAGGCAAGAGGTCCTGTGTAGTAGGAAATGAAGGAAAACAGGGTTTCTCTCCCTGCTGTAAGCACTTGCAGGAGGACTATTGATCTATTTGTCTTTGTGCTTCAGTGCTTGGCTGGTCAATTATTTACAGATCACTAAGACAGTGAGTGTTTAGAAGTAGGTAAAAGAAGGTGGTTGAAATTACGGTTCTTTAGATTTTGGCTTTAATGATGAAGTTGATAAAATGAAAACACATTATTTTAGAGAAACATAATTCACAGTAGGCAACAATCAGGTGGCTTTATTGGGCTCTCTTTAAATAAAAATAATGTAGCTATAAAGCAACTTGGTATTTCTATGTGTTATTTTCAGTAGTCTTTCAGATATTAAATATTGTCTAGTCAGAAGAAAATACAACTTGGTGATTCATTTTGGTTTATGTGTATAAGAAAGATGGTCTCAAAGCTCTCTTCTGCCATTAAGAGTCTTTGTTTTTAATATTGTTGTCATTTAAAAATATTTTTCAAAGGCTTGCTTGTTTTGGTTCCTATGAAATAAATTATGTGTATAAAAAGTAAACAAAGCATATTTAAACCTTTTTTTCAAGAACTGCCTCATAGAGGATTTTGCTTTAGTATTAATTGACATAAGTGATAGCACTATAAGCTACATTATTTTACTACTCACTAAATTTAGGTGAATATGTTAAGACAGCTTAGTTTTCTTTTAAATGATTTGTGCAGTATCATGCAGCTAGTAGTAGAGATGGAATTCAAACTATGGTGGTCTGAATTCAAAGCTAGAATATTTAATTGCTGTGCTGTATGTTAAGGGTTGAATATCTCTTCCAAGTTCATCTTTTGAAGCCCTGTTCCCCAATGTGACAGTATTTGAGGATAGAACTTTAAAGTCATTAAGCTTATACAAGGTCATCAGGGTACAGTCCTTAATGCCACATGACCGTGGTCCTCATAAGAAGAGGGAGAGAGGCAGCACACAAAGAAAACCTGGCAGGGCGTGGTGGCTCAAGCCTGTAATCCCAGCACTTTGGGAGGCCAAAGCGGGTGGATCACGAGGTCAAGAGATCGAGACCACCCTGGTCAACATGGTGAAACCCTGTGTCTACTAAAAATACAAAAACTTAGCTGGGCACGGTGGCGCTTGCCCGTAATCCCAGCTACTCAGGAGGCTGAGGCAGGAAAATTGCTTGAACCCAGGAGGTGGAGGTTGTGGTGAGCCAAGATCGCGCCATTGCACTCCAGCCTGGGTAACAAGAGCGAAACTCCACCTCAAAAAAAAAAAAAAAAAAATCCTGTGAGGACCTGGCGGGAGAGTGTCATCTGCAAGCCGAGGAAAGGGGCCAAAGGAGAAACCAAACTTCCTACCCCTGAAGTTTAGACTTCTGTCCTCCAGAACTGTGAGGGATAAATGTCTGCTGTTTAAGCCACCCAGTCTATGGTATTTTGTCGCGGCAGTCCTAGTAAACTAAGACACTCCACCTTCATTACTTCCCCCACATTTGAAAAAAAAAAATGCAGAAGGACATGGTGAATCACACCTGTAATCCCAGCACTTTGCGAAGGTGAATGGAGTGGATGGTTTGAGACTAGGAATTCAAGATTAATCTGGTCAACATAGTGAGATCCTGTCTCTCCCTGACTCCCCCCAAAAAGAAACTGTCGGGCATGTTGGGGCACACCTGTGGTCCCAGCAACTTGAGAGGCTGAGGCAGGAGGATGACCAAAATTATACCACTGTACTCCAGCCTGGGTGACAATGTGAGATCCTGTCTCAAAAAATAAAATTAAAAAATAAAGCCACAATACCTAATATGCAGTAGATACTTAATAAATATTCACTAATAAAAAGTCACCAAATATCTCCTAAAATGGTTCAGCACAGAAATCCCAGGGAATTCTGTAACAGAAAATCCACTGGAGAGATAATAAACAGCCTACCTTCCAATCTACAACCGCCTAAGAAATGCCAGCAACCTGTCCTGCAGGGTGGCTGAACTAACCATAAGCCATCTGTAAAAGCAGAGCAAATGATCAAGACTTATTTTGGTAGATATAGTGACTTAAAAGAGAGCAACTCTAAAAAGCTAGAGGAGAAGTCCATCATGGAATCAAGACCAACTGAAAAAATAGAAGATAGAGCAATAAAATGTGGTAAGAATTATTAATGAAAAATAATTTAAGCATTCACAGACACCAGTATATTCCTCCCAACAAATTATGTCTAAATAAAACATTTTTTTAATTGCATTTTAGGTTTTGGGGTACATGTGCAGAACATGCAAGATAGTTGCATAGGTACACACGTGGAAGTGTGTTTTGAGGCCTTCCTCCCCTTCACCCACATTTGGCATTTCTCCCCAGGCTATCCCTCCCCAGCTCCCCCCACCCCGCTGTCCCTCCCCTATTTCCCCCAATAGACCCCAGTGTGTAGTACCCCCTTCCCTGTGTCCATGTGTTCTCATTTTTCATCACCCGCCTGAGTGAGAATATGTGGTATTTCATTTTCTGTTCTTGTGTCAGTTTGCTGAGAATGATGTTCTCCAGATTCATCCATGTCCCTACAAAGGACACGAACTCATCATTTTTTATTGCTGCATAATATTTCATGGTGTATATGTGCCACATTTTCCCAGTCCAGTCTATCATCGATGGGCATTTGGGTTGGTTACAGGTCTTTGCTATTGTAGACAGTGCTGCAATGAACATTCATGTGTATGTGTCCTTGTAGTAGAACGATTTATAGTCCTTTGGATATATACCCAGTAATGGGATTGCTGGGTCAAATGGAATTTCTATTTCTAAGTCCTTGAGGAATCACCACACTGTCTTCCACAATGGTTGAACTAATTTACACTTCCACCAACAGTGCAAGAGTGTTCCTATTTCTCCGCATCCTCTCCAGCATCTGTTGTCTCCAGATTTTTTAATGATCGCCATTCTAACTGGCATGAGATGGTATCTCAATGTGGTTTTGATTTGCATCTCTCTAATGACCAGTGATGATGAGCATATTTTCATGTGTTATTTGGCCTCATGTATGTCTTCTTTTGTAAAGTGTCTGTTCATATCCTTTGCCCATTTTTGAATGGGCTTGTTTTTTTCCTGTAAATCTGTTTGAGTTCTTTGAAAATTCTGGATATCAGCCCTTTGTCAGATGGGTAAACTGCAAAGATTTTTTCCCATTCTGTTGGTTGCCGATTCATTCTAGTGACTGTTTCTTTTGCCGTGCAGAAGCTGTGGAGTTTGATTAGGTCCCATTTGTCTATTTTGGCTTTTGTTGCCAATGCTTTTGGTGTTTTGGTCATGAAGTCCTTGCCTACTCCTATGTCCTGAATGGTTTTGCCTAGATTTTCTTCTAGGGTTTTTATGGTGCCAGGTCTTATGTTTAAGTCTTTAATCCATCTGGAGTTAATTTTTGTGTAAGGTGTCAGGAAGGGGTCCAGTTTCTGCTTTCTGCACATGGCTAGCCAGTTTTCCCAACACCATTTATTAAACAGGGAGTCATTTCCCCATTGCTTGTTTTTGTCAGGTTTATCAAAGATTGCATGGTTGTAGAGATATTGTGTTGCCTCCAATGCCTCTGTTCTGTTCCATTGGTCTATAATAAAACATTTTAAGAATAAAATAGTAGTAAAGTAATCTAGACTCCATTTCTGTTTATGTAACAAGAAAATATGATTTTACAGATTTGATAAAATTGGACATAAGTGACTACCTAGTAATTTTTATTTAGTATTTCTTATGAGTAATTTTACAGCAATGGAGATGTTGATGTTGATTTATATTTTTCATTCATGTTAAGTAGCTGACAATGTATTTTTTCTATATTAAGCTCCAAGCAGATTCCTTCTGAAGCCAGTGCCAATGGCAAAGTTCATCAGGCAGGTGGTATTCTTGGCAGTACCACAGGATGTACCACTAGTGGGCTCTGTAGCCCCTCTAGAACAATTAATCTGGACTTGATTCTTTGATATTTAAGACAATTCATATTGAATTTTTTAGAATTAGGTAATCCCTGAAAAACAGTACAAGATCAGGTGACAGTTTCTTATGTCTCTGATCATATTCCATGTTAAAAACTAAAAATGTTTCAGTCTGGTTGATAATGTTGTAAGACTTGCAGATTTTTCAAAACCCTTTTATGTACAAAGCAGCAATAGAAAGTACGTGTGATATGCTCAAATGTGTATGTATGACATGAATTAAGAAACAGTGTTAAAATAGTGCTTACATCATGTCCCTAAGGCCTGTGAAATTCTAAACTCAGAACTGTGACTGTGAGTGGAAGAGGTGCTAGTTCAGATCAAGGATATCAGGCTTCATCTGCTCTTTGTTTCTCTTAACCAGAGAGAAGTTGTTCTTCCACATCAACATGAATGAACTTCCCTAACCTCCTAGGGATAGTATTGGGAAAAAATGTGGAATTGCTTAATTCAAAATACTAGAAGTATACCTAATGTTGTAATTTATATGTGGGCAATCGTTTTTAAATGTCTTATCTAGGCAACATCCTTGGGAGACATACGGTCTACAGCCTGTACAATTATATGCAGTGACCATGTTCTCACTCCCTCCCTCACCCCACAAATGCAACCCCTGATGTCAAGCACCATGCTTGGATTTCTACTTATATTTACAGTTTTTTAAGGTTTCTTTTTGTTCCATGAAGAAATTTATCGATTATGGCAAAACACTTTACAGTTTGGAGGGATTACCAAACTGAAATCATTTTCTCTATGCCAGTCATCTGAGACTACCAAACTCAGGAAAATAATGGCATACTTTACAACAATAGGATTTTGGAAGTAAGAAGGACATTAACAATTTCATAGTTCATAATTGTAAGTAAAATGCCCTTCATTTATTTTACTTCATAATTGTTTACAGTACCTGTGTCTAAACATTTCATGACTTTTTATAAAAACAATATTCTGCATGAAAAGCACTTATTTTATAGTGGGTCTGTTACAAATAGCAGACTTTATTTAAACAAAGTTCATTTTGTTTACCTGTTTTAAGTTGAAAACTTTATTCTTCTTGCTATTTCTATAATGTCCATGAGAGGGCAGTAGAGTACCTGGTTCAGATGTTAAGAAATTGCACCACATGAAATTGTTATTATAATCTGCAAATCCTTTAAATGATTATTACAATTATATTAGGTAAAAACATTTTTACCTTTGTCACCTAAATGCTCTAATATAACAAAGTGAATATTTTTCTTAATTTATTCTTTTATTGGCGATAATGGACATTTTTTAGGTAAATACTTTTTATTCATTAATAATAATCAATGGTAATATTACCAGTAATGTTGCTCAGGTTAGAGATTTGTGACCATTAAGTATATTTAAAAGTAAATGTCTAAAATATTCAATTTAGGTCTATTTTTGAGTTAAAAGAGTATCAATTTTTGTAAAAAAAAAAGTTAGTGGAATAAGTGTGAATTCAGACACCTTTCCTATTTAACCTGTTATTTAACATTTCATGACAATTTTGGTAGAGCAAGATTTCTATTCCCTGTCTTCTCCTTCTCAAGCCAGAGAGATAAGCCTGTTCTTAATTTCAAAATTATACTTTGTGTAACCATTCCCCATCATTTAGATATCTCACAGCTAACACTCATACAAAGCAAGTTTACTCATTCAGTTTCAAAGAATCCATTCTGCAACCTGCTTACCTTGGAAGGAACATTGAGACTTCTGTTCCTCAAAGTATATTGCTCTGAATTGCTATTTAATCCCTTAGGAAGCCCAAGCTCTCTTCTACTTGTAACAATTTAAAATATTTACATGAGCCCCATGTTGCTGGATTTTTCTGTTTGTAAACGTAAGTATGTTTTAGGTACCATGACATAAAACCTCACCAGAGGGAACTCCTAAAGCCTAGCATCTTAAAACCTGAGTTTGGAGTCAGTCTGAATTCTTTCCATACCTCAAACAAATATATGATCCTGGAAAATTTATTTAACTTTCCTAAGCTATTTTCCTAATTTGTTGAAAGAGGGCAATAAATTTTAACTATTGTATAGGGTGGTTATGATGGCCAAATGACCTAAACACTTAGCAAAGTGACTAGTACATGGTAACAACTCAGTAAGTATTTTTATTATAAGTTTTAGTGTTACAGATAATTTCTATAAAGAGCTTATCAGAAATAGCATTATAAACCTTTCATCACATTTATAAAAAATATAATTTTGAGGATTTTGTCACTATATATACTAGGCTCTGTGGAATAAATGTGTCTCTAAATTTTGCATTACATTTGGGATTATATTGACAAATTTTGGTTTATCTGATAATATCTTCAAATCAGCTATGTGTGATTGTCTGCATTCATTGTTATAAAGCTTATAATGAAATGTTGCCTGAGGTATAAGAAATTTTACGTAATTTCATCTCTCACATTCCTTTATATCTTCTCCATTCTATACATTTTCTCTTTTTTTCTGCTTTCTTCACCTACTTTTACTAAATTTTATTGTATATTTTTTACAAGATGCTTTAAATTCCTTCTTTCCTTTAGAGAATATTACAAAATGTATTCATTCATGCAGGCAAATGAACAAAATGAATTGAAGTGGTTCTTGAGGAGTAACTAATTGATTGGAAAAAAGGACTATATTCACTACTGATTATGTTATTCCATAGGTTTTAGTAATTGTGACTTTAATAAAAAGTATTATTTGGTGTTAAGTTCCAAATGTAGACATATTTGGAAATCTATATAAAATAGATTTGGGAGAGAATACAAAGAAAAATTTATAATTTGAGAGCTTAATTCTTTAAGCTCTCTCATTTTAAATATATCTTTGTTATTATTAAAATTCACTGATTTATAAAGATTATTATCCTTCCCTGGCGTGGTTAAAATAATATTTATGTGTAAATACTGACAGTTTCCAATGCTTGAACTTTTTATATGAACACAGGAATAAATCAGGAGTTAACTCTGTTTCTGAGATGTAAAAGTGTATCCCCAATAGGTCAGTATTAAGCTTCCAGCTTTAGTTTGGAAGTGTTCACAGCTGTAACCTCGGACAGCTTTTGGTATAGGCATCAGCTCGCTTTAAAGTATTGACCAGATCAAAAATTGTATAGATATTTTTATTTTAAGAAAGCCAAAACCTGTTTTCTCAATAGGTTAAACCCTGTTGCTAGAGGCTTTTCCTAATAATGATTAAATCACCAAAGTGCTTTCAGGGGTCATATGACTAAAGCTGCACATATTTTTTTACATTAGGAAATCTACTACATTATATTTTAGACTTTGCGGAAAAGCTAAATAGTCACCCAAACTTCTTAATACGGTTTACTGGAACCTTAGTAGACTCAGCTCCCTCAAAATCTGTTTAACTTTCTCTGAGTTCCTGGCCACGTATAATCAATTATCTTTGCCATTATTCATTATAGCTGCCATACAGCATTATTGTGTCATCATTTGAAATATCTTGAAAATGCCCATTTTTCATTCTTTATAAAATTAAAGGTGAGAGGTAGTAACTGTATGACACAAAATAATTTGGGCTCAAATTTTGAAGTAATTTTTAAACAAAATCCAAAGGACACCTATGTTCTCTTTCTATTTGTGCACAAACTTCATTTTTGTCATTCTTTCATTGTATTATAATCATCAATTTCCAAGTTTCACCCATTTTACTGGAAACTCCACAAAGGCAAAGTCTATGCTTCCTTTTTTTCTCTGTAATGTCTAACATTCTCCCTAGTTCTTGCCAATTTTGTCATGCCCTGACCAAATTTGCTAGGCGTTCACTTTCTACTAGTGACTTTTTACCTGTCAGGCCCTGTGATGATCTGCCTGAGACATTTCTCTGGCCACGGGAGAGCACACAGCGGGCAAGTCTAGAAGTGCCAGTGAGTTGACACCCCAGGATGATACTATGTTGGTTGTTCACGTCGCCGTATTGAAATACTTGAAACTGGCTAATTTATACAGAAAAGAGAGATTTATTTCTTGCAGTTCTGGAGGCTGCGAAGTCAAAGATCAAGAAGCCAGCATTTAGTGTCTGGTGAGGGCCTTCTTGCTGTGCTTTCATGTGATAGGATGCTGCAGGGCAACGGGCTGCCAGATGCTCTGTAAAGCCTCTCTGAATCGCATTCACAAAAGAGGTCCTCATGATCTAGTCACCTCCTAAAAGCCCAACATCTTAATATTATTGAATTAGAGATTAAGTTTCAACTTGAATTTTGGAGGGACACAAACATTCACATTTTAGCAATTTCTTAACAACTGTTTGAAGTTGGTAGAAAAATACCCCAGCATTCTCACCCCTTAACTGGGAGAACTCTGAGATATTATCCACACATATTGTCTTCTAATGGTAACCAGTGGGATTGAGCCCCATTTGCTCACAACAGTCATCTTCTCATTAATGTACCTTCCATTGGCTTCTTTTCATTTCCTGTCTCTCTTTCCTGTTACCTAATGTTTTCTGAGATCGAATCCCAAATAAACTACTTGTACTACTCAAGTCATTATCTTCTTATTGTTTCTGGGGAAACACAATGTAAAACATGATATGTACCCAATACATATTGGTTAAATGATGGATAAATGAATAGGTAGATGGGAGTAAATCATGTGTTTATTTAGGTTACCAAATACAGAATATTTATCACTTTACTATGTATCACATTTTATATATGCAAATGTTATGTTAGTTAATAATCATTTATGTTTTATCAATATAAATATTTAAGGTTATATAAATTATCCATAATGTTTAACAGAGAAAAGCATATAAACAATAATTTTTACTTAATCTTTAACAGATATTTGACTTTTAGATGGAGTTTTGTGTTTCCATAAATATTTACTAATAAATATTTCATTTTAAATGGTCTTAAAGCATATGATTTATGTTTTCTCACTTACGTTGTTATATATTAATGCTTTTTAATACTGATAATATTTATAACATTTATAGAATCAGATAAATTATTTTCTCAATTTAGTGATATTAAAGGTAAATAGAAACCCTTAACTGATATGGTTGGTGATTCTAGTTCCAATGAATGTACTCTAGTATTTATATTTAGACCTTTTCATCTAGATATAGCAAGATGGAACCATGCACTTTAATTCTGGGTAATAGGAATGATCTCTATTGATGCATTCAATCTTGAAAAAGAGCCAAACTGTCTTACTTCCTTTAGCAGAAGAGACCTTAACTAACACTGTCAAACCAGACTAGTTTTCTTTTGTATCTGTATATGCGTACTTTTTCTGTGTTTGGCCAGTACCTTATCCCTGGCTTCTAAGACACTGCTACTATTTAGAAAAAAGACCAGTCCTGTGGTTTCCTGGTTTCTGGGCTGCTCATTGTCTCAGTCTGCACTAATTTACTGACAGTAATATCCTAGAAGTTCTTTATGGAACTCTTCTTCTTTTTACTTACACAAATGTTTATTATAGATCTAATTTCTTCCAAGTGCTTCTGTCATCATAGGTTAGCTAAGTCAATCAATTCATTTGAACCAAGATATAGTTCTGATAATTCATTGCCTTAACTAAAAAGAACAATTAGAGAAATTTAAACAGTATATAAGGTAGTATAGTTGAAAGTAACTTTTTAGGTACTGGGACTTTTCCTAAAGCCTAATATCCTTAGTGTTTCAGCATTACCGATTATCTTCATGTTAAATCATGGAGTCAGAAAGACTTAGAATGAGAAATTACTCAGAGATAAACCAATTCAGGAGTAGCAAATAGCAGCACTTGAACTGCCAAAGCCCTTATCCCACTCCCGTTCTTACATGCTGAGCCATGACACAAGTGTGCATTTCATTTCAACGCAGAGCACCAAGCAGCTTCTTGAAACTCAACGTTGTTGGCATCTATGTAAATGATTTGTCACTTTGGGTCTTATCTACTTCATTTTCACAAATGAGACCAAGAGTGATTATTGGGTTTGACCAAAGCCACACAGCTAGTTAGTTGAGGAAGAGGATAAAGTTCTGTATTTATTTGGGTGTGTTCACATTGTCTACTCATGTATAACATATAACTGTCATTTGTTAATTTCTGGATTTATTGGAGTGGACCTGATCTTGTAGAAAATTGCTTCTATTATTTTTTCCCATGGGAAGTGTGACAGTTCATTCCCTGAGTAAAACAGGTTTAACAAACAATGAAGACTGTATTTCTTGACATTCCATTCAAAGATTTTAGCCCTTCCTGAGACTGGAATTCATGACTCTTCATCTACCATTTGTAGCTTTCTCCCTATACAACCCTTGATCATTATTCCAAATAGAATCTGCATATATCAAACCATTATTTATCTAAAAGAATAAGAGTAAAGCTAAGTATCAAAGTATTTATGCTAAAACATAACACTTACATAGCTGATATGGATAATTATAAAACTGCAATATTCATAGATGATTTATGTATGTTAATAAATTGATAAACATAACTTTTCAACAAGAAATTAAGAATTACGGGTGAGATTTGGGACCCACCACTATTATTCTTTTTATGTTCTCTAAAAAGTATATGCTTTACAATATGTTTGTGAGTTATTTCCTCTGATTTCTGATGGTTGGAGGACCATGACTGGTCTAAAATTGTTAGCAATGCAGAGATTTCTTGTGGTTATTCATTAATTATTTTATTTTTCAGACTTTGAACTTCAGAAATCATTCTCATTATAACTCATGCAAAAAAGAGAGAGGCTTAAATATGCAGCTAAAGCTAATCAGCTATAGAGACAATAAATAATACTCTGTTAAACAATAGTCTTAACCGTTTCTATGTTTAAAAAACTGATACTTTGCTTGCATTTACATGTTAATTGCTCCTGCTGCAGCAGCTTGACTGCTCTTTATCAGTGCTCAAGTAACTTTTGTTCTAGTCCTTTAAGATTAGAGTAGAGCGGGGTACAATGTCTGATTAATTTATGCATATTAGCACAGCTGACTTTTCTCCTTTTTAATGACTTGGCTGCATTTGATGGAAGCAGACGAGCCAGCATTAACACTGAATATATTTTCTTTTGTGCTTTTCACTTCTCAGTAGCGTATTCTCTGTCCTGTAAACCCGGCTTGTCTCTGTGCTTTATAAAACCAGGAGAACAGTGTAACTCCGTGTTTCACTGTTCAGGGTTTTACGAGAGTCATAAGCAAAAGCACTTGGAAAATAGTCAGAAGAGATAAAAAAGAAAATAAATAAAAGTTTGAGCTGATGTCTTCTACTTTTTTATGATTTAAGCCTGCCATCTACAAAGACAGTGTAAGTCTAACAACAAAAGCATGTGTTCAGTTATTCTGACTCAGTGAAAGGAAATATATAAGAAATCAGCACGGGTTGAACAAAATGCCAAGATGGTAAATTAGGAAAAGCACTGAACAGTGCCTAATCCAACAGTTTTCTTTCACTTCCATGCGGCTTTTTCTGAGCGTGAACAGAATGACATTTGACTATCGCGTCAGCATGTGCATTCCCCAATCCCTGTGGTAGGGCTCACTTTCTGCTGTGTCCAATCATGTGTCCTCAGCCTGATTACTGCTCTGCTGGCATCTGTTTAAACTTACTAAATTGAAACTCTCATACATATTTCGTAAACTTATATTTACCAAGTTCACAGGGCAGATTTCTGCCTTCTAGAAGTTTCTAATCTTTTCTTGACTATTCCTAAGTAAATAAAGTGGTTTACAAATGCTTTCCAAATTTGGAAAGCACAAAACAGTCTCTTGAAAGTACAAAAAAAGAAAAAAAATCCAACATGGAGCCTCAATATGTCACTGCTTTACTGTAGATATTCATCCATTTTAGTCTGAATCTTTGTGATAGTTTTAGTTACAATGTCTGAATTTGTACTATTTTAATTTGCCTTTAACAATGATACCAGAGTGGCCTTTCTCAAACAATTTGATAAAACTAAATACAACAGCCCAGAATTCTTCAGTACATCACTTTTCAAAATCATCTGTGGAATCCATTTTACATTTCTTGTCTTTATATTCAAGATTCTCAGTTAGCTAAGTTCTACCTCTCTTAACACAGCCTTATATCCTCCCATATTCCCCTTAGTGGCACCTCACACATCACATTGTACCTATAGTTTCCTTGATATTTTTTCAAATCCCCTTCGCCTTCACTTCTTCATCTGAGAAAATCCCTTTTTGCCTCAGCCTCATCTATCTGGCAAATACTTACTCATTTCCAAAGTGTGTTTCAAACATCATTTGCTCTAAAATGCTTTCTATCCCTACTCAGCAAAAAGATGTAATATTGTCCTCAAATAGCTCCTTACTGTATACATGCTTCTGTCATGGTAGCTATGAGGTATGATACGTTAGGGACTTGGATTAAACGTCCATATACAAGGCAACATCTTATATATATCCTTATATATCCATATTTTTGCAATGCCTCACAAACATACCAAAGATTAATAAATCATTATTGAATTGGTAAGTGAATGAATGAATGTGTAGAACTGGACCTCTGACATGGTCCAGGCCATTTTACCTTCCAAAATGGCCTGCCATCAGCAAGAGTTGATTTTAGTTATCTGCAGCTTCAAGGAGCAGAAGTCAAGTAGGGTTTCCTTCCCTAATAGAAACACCTCAGTGAAGAGAGGGTATTATAGATGGAGACAAATAAAAACTACTATGTATTGAGTGTTTAGTCTCTACAAGCATTATTGCTACATGTTTTCATTTTGTTCTGTTTTTATGAGACAGAATCTCACTGTGTCACCCAGGCTGGAGTGCAGTGATGCAGTCTTGGCTAACTGCAACATCTAATTCCTGGGTTCAAGCGATTCTGCTGCCTCCCAGGTTGCTGGGACTACAAGTGTCTACCACCATGCCCACCTAATTTTTGTATTTGTAGTAGAGACAGGGTTTCACTGTGTTTGCCAAACTGGTTTTCAATTCCTGACTTCAAGTGATTAGCCTCCCAAAGTGCTGGGATTACGGTATGAGCCACTGTGCCCAGCCTGCTACATGTTTTTATATTCATCCTAATTAGACATTATAACGTTGAAGTAATTATAAACTGTGTTCACTTCACAGATGAAAGAATTGACCTTGGAGAGGTTACATAACTTTTCTAAGGCCACTCTCTTAGTGAGTGGTTAAGTCTGAATTTGAACTGATTTATCCAAATGTAAAATCCTTAGTTCCCATTCATAGCACTCATTTACCAGTAGTTTCTTGATGGACAAGATTCATAATGTGTTCACTCATTCGAATCTTTGAATCTCTATCATCAGGAAGCTATAATTTCATTTCATAACCTTATTCTTTCCTCCTAAGGATGTTTTCATCTTGACAGAGCATGCAAAAACAAAAACAAAAACCCTCCATTATATTTATAGTTTCCGTGTTAATAAACACATATCCCAAGAAAATGGAACACCTGATAGATGTTCTCACCAAAACTGTGGATTAAAATGAATAAGAAATTGCTACTATAAATAAAGCAAAGTAAAATAAAAGTGTCCTCTAAATATTCAGTGTGTGTATGTATGCAAACATACAAATAGTTCAGTTTATTCTGTGTCTTAGTTTATTTTATGCTGCTATAACAGAATACTGGACACTGTGTAATTTATAAAAAATAGACATTTATTTCCTACAACTCTGGAGGCTTGGAGGTCCAAGATGAGTGTGCTGACATCTAACAAGGGCCTTCTTTCTGCATCCTCACATGGTAAGAGGCAGAAGGGCAGGAGATAAAAGCTTCCTGAAACCTCTTTAGTAGGGCCTTAATCGTTTTCATGAGAAAGGAACCCTCATGGACTAATCACCTATTAAAGGCACCCCATTGTAATGCTATCACATTGACAACACCTAAATTTTAAAAGGGACACATTCAAACCGTGGCATTCCATATATAAATATAGACATGCACAAATGCTATTAATACCACACTACATATATATGTAAAATTTATCTATAGACCAATAGATACATACAGTTGATATCATACAGCATATACACAGAAAAAAGACTAGAAGGAAATATATCATTTATCAATTGATAGGATTATTTAATATTTTAATGCATATTTTTCTGCAAAAAGCATATATTGTTTCTATACTCTAAATAAAATTGTGTAATTTGTCATCACTAAAGAAGTCATCTCAGGTTGGGTTCCTATTTGCATATGAAGTCTTCAGTTATTAACTGACCCCATTTTATATCAGAAAATCTAGAGTTTTTTAAGATTAGCATTTTTAAAAATACCATTCCATGTATAAACTTTGCTTTCTTTCTCATGTGTCAATTATTTTACAGTTCTCATGCTAAGAAAATAGAAAATTTAACATAATTTTCTGACAAGCGGAAAATTGCCTTTTAAAAGGGAATTTTAAAGGCTAGGCATGGTGGCTCACACCTGTAATCCCAGCACTTTGGGAGGCCAAGGCAGGTGGATCACCTGAGGTCAGGATGGACCAGCCAGACCTACATGGAGAAACCCTGTCTTTATGAAAAGTACAAAATTAACTGAGCATGGTGTCGCATGCTTGTAATCCCAGCTACTTGGGAGGATGAGGCAGGAGAATCTCTTGAACCTGAGAGGCAGAGATTGCAGTAAGCCGAGATTATGCCATTGCACTGCAACCCGGGCAACTAGAGTGAAACATCATCTCAAACAAAACACAAAACAAAACAAAACGATTATTCCATTTTTTGCATAAATAGATAAGTTGGCTATATCAGTGAGGCCTGCTGGGAGTTCATCACAGAGAAGTGTTTCAGAGAGAGCAGCAACTATCCATAACTAGTAAGAGTAGAAGAAGAGGTAGGTGACCCTTTTATGAAGAATGAATGTCCCAGTAACAAGTTAAAGAATTGTAGTGACTAATAGCCTAATCTATGCTGATACTAATCCAAAGTTGTCAGGCTTTTCTGCAGTAGGTAAAAGATCAAGTTACAGATCCAGATGGGTCACATGAGGCAATTAGTAGGGATTCCAGAAGACAGGTTCAACTTTAAGGGTTAGAACCAACAAGTAGTAGGCAAGAGGTCAGGCCTTCAGCCAACTGGCTTCAGGTTGAGGGCTTGGCTTTCTGGAGCTGGTACTGAACCAAGGAGCCAGGGACTGGTGAGTGACAGACTCAAGCTAACCAATAAGGGCATCAAATCAGATGCCCAGGAGCTGAAGTCATACCTGGCAAGACAATGGCAAACATTTGCCAGCAACTCACTGAAATTTAAGGGAAAATGTCCTAATGTGCTTCCCTGTCAGGTACTCTCTGTTGTATGAGACAGAGACTGGAAAATGCAAGATTTTGTTGTTTTTTTCAGCTGGACCTAAGAGGACATTAACCAAAGCGCAGATGGTATCTCAGTTTCATCATCTTTCAAATGTAAGCAGTAATTGTCCTTACTTCATGAAAGTGTTGTGTAGAATAGAAACTTTGTGTTAAGTGCATAGGTTTGTAACTGGGAAAAATTTGATTATTTTGATGACTGGTTTCCTTATGACTTAATATTTATAGCAGTGATTTTCTTTTTTTTTTTTAATTTTTATTGCATTATAGGTTTTGGGGTACATGTGCAGAACGTGCAAGATAGTTCCATAGGTATACACATGGCAGTGTGTTTTGCTGCCTTCCTCCCCTTCACCCACACTTGGTATTCATCCCCAGGCTATCCCCCCCAGTCCCCCCCGCTGTCCCTCCCCCATTTCCCCCAACAGTCCCCAGTGTATAGTAGACCGCCTCTCTGTGTCCATGTGTTCTCATTTTTCTCACCCACCTATGAGTGAGTATATGCAGTATTTCTTTTTCTGTTCTTGTGTCAGTTTGCTGAGAATGATGTTCTCCAGATTCATCCATGTCCTTACAAAGGACACAAACTCATCATTTTTGATTGCTGCATAATATTCCATGGTGTATATGTGCCACATTTTCCCAGTCCAGTCTATCATCGATGGGCATTTGGGTTGGTTCCAGGTCTTTGCTATTGTAAACAGTGCTGCAATGAACATTCGTGTGCATGTGTCCTTATAGTAAAACGATTTATAGTCTTTTGGATAGATACCCAGTAATGGGATTGCTGGGTCAAATGGAATTTCTATTTCTAGGTCCCTGAGGAATCGCCACACTGTCTTCCACAATGGTTGAACTAATTTACACTCCCACCAACAGTGTAAGAGTGTTCCTATTTCTCCACATCCTGTCCAGCATCTGCTGTCTCCAGATTTTTTAATGATCACCATTCTAACTGGTGTGAGATGATATCTCAATGTGGTTTTGATTTGCATCTCTCTAATGACCAATGATGATGAGCACTTTTTCATATGTTTGTTGGCCTCATGTATGTCTTCTTTTGTAAAGTTTCTGTTCATATCCTTTGCCCATTTTTGAATGGGCTTGTTTGTTTTTTTCTGTAAATCTGTTTGAGTTCTTTGTAAATTCTGGATATCAGCCCTTTGTCAGATGTGTAAACTGCAAAGATTTTTTCCCATTCTGATGGTTGCCGATTCACTCTAGTGACTGTTTCTTTTGCTGTGCAGAAGCTGTGGAGTTTGATTAGGTCCCATTTGTCTATTTTGGCTTTTGTTGCCAATGCTTTTGGTGTTTTGTTCATGAAGTCCTTGCCTACTCCTATGTCCTGAATGGTTTTGCCTAGATTTTCTTCTAGAGTTTTTATGGTGTCAGGTCTTACATTTAAGTCTTTAATCCATCTGGAGTTAATTTTAGTGTAAGGTGTCAGAAAGGGGTCCAGTTTCTGCTTTCTGCACATGGCTAGCCAGTTTTCCCAACACCATTTATTAAATAGGGAATCCTTTCCCCATTGCCTGTTTTTGTCTGGTTTATCAAAGATAATATGGTTGTAGATATGTTGTGTTGCCTCCGATGCTTCTGTTCTGTTCCATTGGTCTATATCTCTGTTTTGGTACCAGTACCATGCTGTTTTGATTACTGTAGTCTTGTAGTATAGTTTGAAGTCTGGTAGCGTGATGCCTCCCGCTGTGTTCTTTTTGTTTAGAATTGACTTGGCTATGCGGGCTCTTTTTTGGTTCCATATGAAATTCATGGTGGTTTTTTCCAGTTCTGTGAAGAAATTCAATGGTAGTTTGATGGGGATAGCATTGAATGTGTAAATTACTTTGGGCAGTATAGCCATTTTCACAATATTGATTCTTCCTAACCACGAACATGGAATGTTTCTCCATCTGTTTGTGTCCTCTCTTATTTCGTTGAGCAGTTGTTTGTAGTTTTCCTTAAAGAGGTCCCTTACATTCTTAGTGAGTTGTATTCCTAGGTATTTTATTTTCTTTGTAGCAATTGTGAATGGCAGTTTGTTCTTAATTTGGTTCTCTTTAAGTCTGTTATTGGTGTATAGGAATGCTTGTGATTTTTGCACATTGATTTTATATCCTGAGACTTTGCTGAAGTTGCTTATCAGTTGCAGGAGCTTTGGGGCTGAGGTGATGGGGTCTTCTAGATATACTATCATGTCGTCTGCAAATAGAGACAATTTGGCTTCCACCTTTCCTATTAGAATACCCTTTATTTCTTTTTCTTGCCTGATTGCTCTGCCTAGAACTTCCAGTACTATGTTGAATAGGAGTGGTGAAAGAGGGCATCCTTGTCTAGTGCTGGATTTCAAAGGGAATGCTTCCAGTTTTTGCCCATTAAGTATAATATTGGCTGTTGGTTTGTCGTAAATAGCTTTTATTACTTTGAGATATGTTCCATCAATACCAAGTTTATTGAGGGTTTTTAGCATAAAGGGCTGTTGAATTTTGTCAAATGCCTTCTCTGCGTCAATTGAGATAATCATGTGGTTTTTGTTTTTGCTTCTGTTTATGTGGTGAATTACATTTATAGACTTGCGTATGTTGAACCAGCCTTGCATCCCCGGGATGAATCCTACTTGATCATGATGGATAAGTTTTTTAATGTGCTGTTGCAATCGATTTGCCAGTATTTTATTGAAGATTTTTGCATCTATGTTCATCATGGATATTGGCCTGAAGTTTTCTTTTCTTGTTGAGTCTCTGCCAGGTTTTGGTATCAGGATGATGTTGGTCTCATAAAATGATTTGGGAAGGGTTCCCTCTTTTTGGATTATTTGGAATAGTTTCAGAAGGAATGGTACCAGATCCTCTTTGTGTGTCTGGTAGAATTCAGCTGTGAACCCATCTGGACCTGGGCTTTTTTTGTGTGGTAGGCTCTTAATTGCTGCCTCAACTTCTGACCTTGTTATTGGTCTATTCATAGTTTCGGCTTCCTCCTGGTTTAGGCTTGGGAGGACACAGGCATCCAGGAATTTATCCATTTCTTCCTGATTTACTAGTTTGTGTGCATAGAGTTGTTTGTAGTATTCTCTGATGATGGTTTGAATTTCTGTGGAATCTGTGGTGATTTCCCCTTTATCGTTTTTTATTGCATCTATTTGGTTGTTCTCTCTTTTCTTTTTTATCAGTCTGGCTAGTGGTCTGTCTATTTTGTTGATCTTTTCAAAAAACCAGCTCTTAGATTTATTGATTTTTTGAAGGGTTTTTCTTGTCTCTATCTCCTTCAGTTCTGCTCTGATCTTAGTTATTTCTTGTCTTTGGCTAGGTTTTGAGCTTTTTTGATCTTGCTCCCCTAGCTCTTTCAATTTTGATGATAGGGTGTCAATTTTGGATCTCTCCACTCTTCTCATGTGGGCACTTATTGCTATATATTTTCCTCTACAGACTGCTTTAAATGTGTCCCAGAGATTCTGGTACATTGTGTCTTCATTCTCGTTGGTTTCAAAGAACTTCTTTATTTCTGCCTTCATTTCATTGTTTATCCAATCAACATTCAAGAGCCAGTTGTTCAGTTTCCATGAAGCTGTGCGGTTCTGAGTTATTTTCTGAATTCTGAGTTCCAACTTGATTGCACTATGGTCTGAGAGACTGTTTGTTATGATTTCCGTTGTTTTGCATTTGCTGAGGAGTGCTTTACTTCCAATTATGTGGTCAATTTTGGAGTAGGTGTGATGAGGTGCTGAGAAGAATGTATATTCTGTGGATTTGGGGTGGAGAGTTCTGTAAATGTCTATCAGGTTTGCTTGTTCCAGGTCTGAGTTCAAGTCCTGGATATCCTTGTTAATTTTCTGTCTGGTTGATCTGTCTGCTATTGACAGTGGAGTGTTAAAGTCTCCCACTATTATTGTGTGGGAGTCTAAGTCTCTTTGTAAGTCATTAAGAACTTGCCTTATATATCTGGGTGCTCCTACATTGGGTCCATATATATTTAGAATCGTTAGCTCTTCTTGTTGTATCGATCCTTTTACCATTATGTAATGACCTTCTTTGTCCCTTTTGATCTTTGTTGCTTTAAAGTCTATTTTATCAGAGATGAGAATTGCAACTCCTATAGCAGTGATTTTCACCTCAGGTTTGGAGCCATGGATACCTAGGCTCTGCTATAGTCCTATCAAATCAGAATTTCTCATGCTGAAGTCAGAGTTTCAGAGTCCTAGGGGTGATTTATCCTATAAAGAATGACTAAGCATATGATAGGGATACTACTTTATTTACTAAAACTTATTTGTGATTAAAGTCATATGAAAGTTATTTATGATTACTCAAAATACAATAGTAACAGATGTGTACTATTAAATTAGATAAATTCACAGGTTTAAAAATAACTACTATATTACTTGCTGATTAATTTTATATGTCAATCTGACTAGGTCCCAGGATGCCCATATAGCCAGTTATACATTATTTTTTCTGTGAGAGTGTTTCTCAAAGAGAGTACATTTGGAATTGGAATGAGTAAAGCAGATGAACCTCCCCAGTGTGGGTAGGGATTGCCCAATCACTGAGGACCTTAATAGAACAAAAGGGTGAGGAGGGTTGAATTCATTCTGTGCTCAATTGCTTGGGCCAGGACATCTGTCATCTCCTGCCCTTGGTTCCTTTGTTCTCCTGGTTCTCAGTCCTTCAGACCTGAACTGTGATCTACACCATCAGCTGTCTGGTGTTCAGGTCTTCAAATCATACCACCTGCTTTTCTGGATCTCAGCTTGCAGACAGCAGATCTTGAGACTTCTCAGCCTTCACAATTGTGTGAGCCAATATCTTACAATAAGCATGTCTGTCTGTGTGTGTCTCTCTTTCTGTATATAAGTATGTATGTATATATGTATGTACATGTATATGTGTGTGTATATATATATACACACACATGCATATGTATAGAGAGATATCGATACATATCTGCTTATCTAATGAGTCCTGACTAATATAATTCAAATATGAAGAAAAAAGGCAATATGCAATAATTACTCAGTTGAATTTAATTGTCTTAAGTGTATTAAATGTACACTATTTGGCACTTAATATTATCAATAGAGAAAAGTATAATTTTGGTGATACGTTTTCATAGTTCTGATACACAGAAGATTATATCCCTTCTGCCTACTTCCCATAGCTTGCCACATGTATGTAAATAGATAAATAAAATAGACTTAAAAGTGAATACTCATCTTGGTCCCCAAATCTCCTTATAAAAATATTACATTTTTAAATTATTGAAACAGGGTTTAATTTTAAAAATGTCAGCAGTTTTCATCTTCTGAACTCCTTTGATTCTCTAATAATACTAGGTCAATGTAAAGACATTGTGGCAAGTTGCAACCAGCTTTAGTAAAACATCGACCATTCTTCAGCATTCTCTTCAGTTACAACCCCAGTCACTCAGTTCCCTGGAGAAAATCTACTTTTAGTTAATTCACTCAAGTTCAGAGACTCTCTTTTTTGATTTCAGACAATAGACTTTGAGGTAGTATACTTCGTGAGCAGTATATGATTCATACTTACTTGGTGGTACAATTTATCTCCCATAACAATTCTTTATTTCCTAGTCCTTTTGATTGGAAGCGTTTTTCTTTCTAGTATGAGTAGGGAAGGAGTTAGAACTTTCGACTCATTTTCATGCCACTGTTGCATGTTGTCGTTTTTATGTTTAAAGTAATAGAAATTCACAATTCTAAAAAAGTGAAGAAATGGAAACATCACTAAGAAGTATATGTCCCAGCAAAAAAAAGTCTGCCAAAATCATGGGGTTGTAAAATACTGAATGAAACGTAAACAGTTAGTGAAATAGAAGAAATAGCTGTATTTTAAAAAATGGAGCTTAAATATCAAAATACTACCTGCAGAAGAATGTCATTAGTCTTCCTCTAAAGCAGAGCAATGACAAGAATCAACAAAGTAGGTAATAGTGAACAAGTGATAAAACATCCTCCTTTTTTCAAGCAGCCTTTGATAGCGGAAGATACACTCGGTGGATTTTAGTGAATGTGAAAGGAGAGAGTGATGGCACTCTACAGAGGATGGCAGACGTAGGAGGAGAGAAGGTTTTCACAGATGCATCTACTGGAATCCATCATGGAGGGGATGGCAACTGCACTGGCATAAATGCATTTTCCCTCAGAGCTGGACCAATTTGTCTCCAAATTGAACAATACATGGACACTTTCAAAGGAAAAAGGAACAAGTTCTCACATATGTCCCTCACTCCCCAAGGCTGGCAAATTTTTTTGATAATGTGATTTTTATATATTTTATATAAGTGAATAAATCCCTTTAATTTTTAACATGTCAGCAGTTTTAATCTGGCTGTTCGGTTTTATACAACTAAAGTCAAGACTGATTCACCTATTAAATTTTAAAAAAACTTCAAAGCCATATAATTCAATTAATCATGTTAATTTAATAGGATGGATATTAGTATTTTCTCAAGACGAGATTTCCTCTTTCAGTGTGAAGTCAGTCCCTCAACTATGATAAGGCATAGTTTGCCATTCTAATAACGGGCTATATGAGGACTCAGTTTTCCTACCACAACCAGGGGGTTGTGCTGTCATGAGATTCTCATTTCACCATTGTTTTCACATAGTACTAACATCTCCACAAGCACTAACCCAAATGTGGGCCATCGAGTTGCAAAACAGGACTCAGCTGTAATTTTTGATCATTCAGATGATTCGTGACATTATATTGGTTTTCCAGACCAACAAAATTCAAACAAGTCATGAAAAAATAATTATTGAAGCTGAGAGGTAGCTCAAGAACATAAGTTTATCAAATTGTCCAGTAGTATCATCTCTAGGGCATACTGGGCAGCATGGAGGACTTCGGTAGCATGTGGAGCAGATGGCTACTACTTAGCCCTATAACTTCATTCTTGGAGTTTTTGTTTTCAAAATTACCATGTTTCAGGCAAAGTTGGAAGCACTGATGGGCCAACAATGATTAGATATGGCCCTTGCCCTCAAGAAAGTCACAGTTTATCAGGAAAGACAAACGTATTACCAAAAAAAAACGTGGCCCAGTGCTAGTAATGAGTCCATTTGCACTGATCAGAGAGGTTTGTACAACTGCTGGGAGGAAACACAGAAGGGAATATAAGGATTGTTTAGTCTTGTAGCTAGTGGGGTTATTGAAGATCAGCTAAAACCCTAAGTTTAAATACGGATGAAAGCCTTTCTTCTTTTTCTTTATTCTCTACCCCACTTGTCAGTATGTCCTGTTGTCGATGTGTATTTTTTTCATCTCTGCCTCGTTTGGCCAATGACAGCAAAGGATTTGCAAATCCTCCTGGGGTATTCTTAAAACTCAACAGATAGCCTTCCCTGGTTTTAGATTAAATCTTAAGTTAAAAGATTGTACAGTAAAGCTCAATACTATGGGAAGGAGGGACTTGGTTTAGCTTAGCCGTGAGGTGCAAAGACTTGGCTCAAACTACAGGGATTCAGATTTTAACTCTATCTGAGTAATCTTGGACTAATTGCTTCTCTCTGTTTTGGGTTCTTTACCTTTCAAATGGGAATAAAAATAGTTGTACATATGTTAACTAGAAGAATGAAGTGAACTCAAAATGTAAAATACTTAGCAGTGTCCAGCAAACAGCAAGTGTTCCTGAAACGCTGACTAATGTCAGAAATACTGCAAGCCCTCCTAGCAGTGTCCAGCAAACAGCAAGTGTTCCTGAAACGCTAACTAATGTCAGAAATACTGCAAGCCCTCCACCACACAGAAATGAAAGAAATCATCCTGTGAAAAGAACACAGACATTCATCTCTGCCTTTGTTGTCAATCCAAGAGCATTTTGAGTTCCAAAGGGAAACTTGTCATGTTTGGTGCTCTTCTTTTATATTAGCACTACACTTTACCGTGGAAACCACATTTTAATTTTTCACCTGTCATGGAAAAACCTGATGTGGCACAGTGGAAAGGGAGTAGGATACCAGATCTTGAAACTTGGCCTTTAAAGGAGCCCAGTCTGTTCACTAACTTACCCTGTTACTTGAGTAAATAACTTTGCCTCTCTGGACTGTAGCTTACATATTGCTAACAGGAAATGTATAGTCACCAGATGATTTAAAATATGACCTTGTATTTATTCTAAGATGTCCAAAAGTGTACCATTCTTGATAATTGATTTCATCATCTTTTGGGCCTACAGTTTATGGGCACAAGAACTCTGCTGACTTGGTTGTGTTTTTACCAGAGAGTCGTTTCCGGTCTGTAGCTGAACTGATACAAAGCATACATGCCCCATTGTTCTATTAGTAGCTATAGTTGGCAAAATTAAATGTGTCAGTTTCTATTTTGGTGTCCTGAGTCTTAGCACAGTGTAAATAGAACCAGTAGAGAAATGGTTTAGTGTGGGAGTAATAATATGCTATTTTGCAGTCATTTAGATGAATGTTTAAACCTTATATTTGCCGATTACTAGCAATATGACAAATATGTGTTATTTCATCTCTGAGGACATCCAGCACACAGACTGGCATGGGGAACCTGGTCTGTGAACTGGCATTCCTCTGCTTTGCTTTTTTGCCAGCATCTTACATACTCATGGAAGGTTCTGTATCTATGCCTACTTCCATATCTCTGTCTATATAAAATTATTTACTTGTAGCCCTTTACATATCTAATTATTTTGTACTTTCCAATAAGGTAAGCATTTTCATTCATTACTTTGTGAGCAATTTTGGTGCTTTTAATCTTCTAATGTGTGTTAACTATTATTAGAAAAGACAGTCATTATTTATTTTTATAAAAATTTTAGTCCAAATAGAACCTTATTATTTATGAGCATTAGAATTCAACAGAATCTCATTTGTCTCTAAGTTTCCATTAACTTTAAGCTCATGTACCTCAGAAGCCACATTATTGAAAGATGTTTGAGTAGCCCATTTATAATAGGCCCATGTATTGCACTGCGGGACCAAGTGTTTATATTAAATAAAATGTTGTCTGCCTTCACATTTACTATTTTGTATATTTCTAAAATCTGTAACACGACCTTGGAAGTCTTATTTTTAAAAATATCTCAAGAACTGACAGTTAATCCTGGCCATTTTTGATAAGGGGTTTACCAGGACCTCAGTTCTTTGGCCTAATATTCTATGCATTCTACAATCAGGGTCCAATCTGTTCATTCTTAACAGTTGTAGCTTTCACTCCCTGCCAGTGTGAATGCTCAGCTTCTGGCCTTTACCAAGACCCCAGTGAGGATGTACCTGCCCTTCCTGGCTTCAGGTCTCCTGGCTTCACAGTTTATCCTTCTATTGGTATCCCTTCAGTCTGTTGCAAGCTCAGGATGACTGCCTACCTCTATGTTAGCATTTATTCTCTGTGGGCACACAAGGGATTATTTCCATTTCCGCTAAGTCAAGTTTACCACTTAAATTAACTTGTCAGTCTGTGTGAGCACTTGTCACTCAGTCACACATTTTCTACAAATCTTAGTCTCTCTGGATAAATCTAGTTATCCCTGTTTCTCAGTATCTGCAGCAAGACTTTGAGACAAGCTGGAGAACATTGCTTAATGCAATTGACTGCTATCACTGCAACATTTTAATAATTCATTATAACTCAGAGTTTAATTATTTACAATATCCATATCTGACCTGCTCTCTTTCCCATGGACCACATGGCTATTCCACATTTTCAGTCCTTTCCTCAAGTCATCTACTCAACATTCACAGTACATGTATATATAGATGTGTGTGTGTGTGTGTGTATGTGTGTGTTGCAACAGCATATTTATTTATTTTTTAAAAACAGTTTCAACTTTTATTTTAGATTCAGGGGTTACATGCTCAGGTTTGTTACCTGAATATATTGTGGTTTGAGGTATCTTGTCACCCAGGTAGTGAGCATGCTACTCAGCAGTTAGTTTTTCAACCCTTGTCTCCTTCTCTTCCTTCCCCTTCTAAATAATTATTAAAAATGTATTTTTTAGCCTTCTATGAACATCCAGTTCTCAATTTAGTTTTTCTCCTGGCTAGGTTTCTGCTTTGAATTTCTACATTCTCTATTTCAAATTCTTTATTTTCAAAAATAACCTCCAATTTCCAGCTCTTTTATTAATGACTTTAGTCACTTTCAGAAGCATTTAAAAAATATATTCCTCACAAAAGTTTATTGCATAATTAGTAGATATAATATGGTGAATATCACTTATATGATACAAGAATTTTTAAACATCATATATGTTTGTTGAATTTAAAAAATGCCTAATTCTTTTTATAGTTAATTTTAAAAAATTTATATTTATAGTGAATTAAATTTTATTTAACAGTACACATGCTAACTGATGCCAAGTAATGAAATCATCTCAGAAGGAAAGAAAATTTAAAGAAAGCTTTTATTTTAAAAGCAATTATTCACAAATAGCAACAAAATTAAACTAAAAGAAATCAATTTCCTACGATAAGTTTTTATACACTGCACTCAGGAAAAGTCATAGCGAAACTAGTTACAGTAGAAGATTGTATGTATGTATGCAGCATTTTTGGAGAGGAATTTCATCCACAGATCACATAATCTAGAGTGTCATATTGACTCAGAAGATAGATCAAGAGCTTGAGAGTACTGTCCCACAGAAATGGGATATGCTCCCCAGAATAAAACTAGGTAGATAACATTTGAGAAGATTCTGAGAGGAAGGTTAGTACCTAAGTTATCTATGAAAAAAGAGAAAAAAAAAATGGTGGAGTACCAAAAATCCTGTGGTAAAGAAAGAAATAGACCTACAGAATTAAAAAATAGAGTGGTCCAGAAAGAAAGAAATAATAATACAAAATGATTTATACTGAGATTGCTTAATTTCAAGGATAAAGGAAGAATTTGGGGGCCAGGTGCTATGGTTCACACCTGTAATCACAGTGCTTTGGGAGGCCAGGATTACTTGAGGCCAGGAGTTTGAGTTTGAGACCAGCATGGACAACATACTGGACCCCTATCTCTACAAAAAAAAAAAAAAAAAAGAAAAATAACTGGGCGTGGTGATGCATGTCTGTAGTCCTAACTGTTGGGGAGTCTGAGGTGGGAGGATTGCTTCAACCCAGGTGTTTAGGGTTACAGTGAGCCATGATCACGAGCCACTATATGCCAGCTTGGGTGACCCTGTGTCTAAAGACAGGTAAGACCCTGTCTCTAAAATAAAAGAGAGAGAACGAGTTTCTAAGAACATAGAAAGGAAAAAGGATAATACCTGGCAACCATGAGGGTGTGCCTTTAAGAAAACATTTTCAACTCAGCTGTGAGGAATGAAGTTAGGTGACAACCTATAGCTGTACTGTTTTGAAGATCTGTGACAGCATTTGACACAAAATCACACATTTCCCAGTGTAGCCACCTCAGTAACTTACTGAGCATGTATGCTCATGACTAGCCATCTTCTCCCAGCCCAGGGCTCCTCTATGGGTAATCTTTGAACCAGAGCTCCTCACTGGGATGGCTGAGATGTTCTCAAAACCACGCCTTAGTTCCAGGCCCTTCCTACTCAATTCCCCTACCTTCCCCCTTCTCCTTCCATGCATGTCAGACCTATGTCTTGTTCTGGAACGTTTCCCTGTATAATTATGGTTGCCACCTCTGTTTTCTATTTCATGGGTGTTACCCTCAATCAATGTCTGGCATTTCTAAGTCTGTCTATGTGTCTTTTTCTTGGAGGACTCATATGACACAAATGTGTTTATATTTCTTTTTTCTTTTTCTTCCTTTTTTTTTTTTTTTTTTTTTTTTTTTTTGAGACGGAGTTTCGCTCTTGTTGCCCAGGCTGGAGTGCAATGGCGCGATCTCGGCTCACCGCAACCTCCGCCCCCTGGGTTCAGGCAATTCTCCTGCCTCAGCCTCCTGAGTAGCTGGGATTACAGGCACGCACCACTGTGCCCAGCTAATTTTTTGTATTTTTAGTAGAGACGGGGTTTTACCATGTTGACCAGGATGGCCTCGATCTCTTGACCTCATGATGTACCCGCCTCGGCCTCTCAAAGTGCTGGGATTACAGGCGTGAGCCACCGCGCCGGACTATATTTCTTTTAAGCAACATGAAATGACAGAAGACAATGGTACAGTTCCTACACATTTCTGAATGAAGAAAAAAAGGATGAAACTTAAGAATGAAGTAAATAGCCAATTACACATTCAAGGATAAATGCGTATATTCAGAAACTCAAATAGTCATGAGAATTTTTGAAAAAATGCTACTTGACAATGAAACACAAACAAGCGAAAGATGAATAATTGGTAGAAAAAAATTATCAATGTATTATTTGATGTCAGAAGACATTAGAGCAATGATACATATTTTTTTTCTAAACAGGTACCAGTTTTGATTTTATTTCATCATTTCATACATTAACATACAAGACACATCAAAATGAGAAATGCACAATTTAACCATTCAACAGCTGGATACATATTTTTAAACATCAATTAACTTTGGAGAATTCAGCAGCAATAGCCTTTTATATGAAATACAATACATTCCAGTCAGCCCATTTATTAAAATTTGTAAAACATTTAAATTGGCATTAGTTTGGAAATCAGAGTACTAGTTTCCCTGGAGTAGGGATGGAAACAAGTGGATGGGGATCTGTTTGGAGTGGTAGTAATGTTCTCTGTGGATTTATGGATGTCTTCATTTGTAAAAAGCTGGCGAGCTTAACATTTAATATGTGTACTTGTCTGCATAGAATCCCTATTAATATGGAACTAATGCTAAACAACTTTGGGAATTATAGATTACAGTAATTGCATGATCGTAAATGTTAGTAATCCCTGAAAAAATAAAAGTAATAAAAGTAGTGACATAAGAAGTAAGAATTAGGGAAAAGAGTTGGTAGGAAGACATAGGTTGAGTGATTACAATCTTTCTTGTCTTTTATAGTAGGTTGTCAACTGATATAATGAATGAAGGTAAAATTTGTAATTTAAATCACACAATCCTCGAAACTCTTAGTAGCTTTGAAACTGTTTTTTCTTGTAAATAGACTTTAAAATAATATCCTTTGTGAAAGGGAAATATTTGTTCAGCTATTCTGTTTACTTTGATTTCTTCTTTCTAAAAACTTAATTAAAATAAATTTAATACATTTTATTCAACTTGAACTTTTATTAAATTATTTATAACTATAATTTTATATGTATTTAATAATATTTGTGTCTATATGTAGTTTGATGTTTAGGTCAATATTCAAGTATTCAAGTATTAAAAGTATAAAAAATATTCCAGTATTAAAATATTCTTAATACTTGAATACTTAAATCAATATTCAAGTATTAAGAGTTTTAGAGGTTGGGTTTTCTTTTTTTCTTAAAAAAGTTTTATTCTATAAATATTGGTAAAGTCATTAGTCTTAAAACTAAATAAGTGATTTAGACACAGTTTAACAACTTTTTTTTCTTAGTGTGTTTTTCTAACTCTTTATTACATACAATGAACAGTTTCATTTGGCTCTAACCCTTCACTTCTCCCAATATCCACACTCTTTGTCTTGTGACTCTACATTGTCCTACTTTAGAGTGTGGGATCTATGACCTTCCTGCTCCTACACACTAGGCTCAGCTAAGTGATGTGCTTTGGGCAACAGAATGTTTGCAAGTGTGACCCAGGCAGACATATGATATGAGACTGTATGTTATTGTTGCTGAGACTGGAGCTGCCAAGCCCTCAGTTGACTCAGCACAGTTGAAGGATACATGCTTGCTTGATTGATTGATTGATTCATTCATTACCCTAGGACCTTTGCACATGCGTATGTTTTCTACCATTTAAGTTTTAGAGTTTCTTTTGTCATGCATCATTGCATGGCAATAAACAGCAGATCATGCTAATATGTGTTGTGTCTTTATTAACCATGTATAAACATTTGAATCTTTGATAGGGAGAAGATGATAAAAGTGTTCTTTAATATGCCAAATTTTAAAATACTGGCCTGTTGACGGAAGTTCACAAGGTGTGACACATGGTAGCAGTCCTTTGATACCCATGCCCAATTTCCCCAGCTTTATATCCTACATAACTCCAACTTATGCTTTCATTTGTATATTCCAAATATAGCAAATGCAGTATTTCAAACATTTTTTCTATTCATATTTCTTTATTATCTACTGGAAGTCTACTTGTTATTCAAGAAGTTCAAACGTAAACTCAGTCAGTGGTATTTATCTGTTCTTCTTCCCTTTCTAACAGAGTCAGGCCAGTTTTTTTTTCTCTGAAAATCCAAGCCGTTTGACATTTTGTTTAGAAAAGTTATAATTACACTTTAGTACATTTTTTGGTTTGTTTTAACATGAAGAACTTTATCACTAAAATGTTAGTACGTTATATGCTAGGATTCTAAAGCTGTTTCATTTTCCCCAGACCCTAGAATAGTATGAACCCTTAAAAATTCATAGATAGATAGATATGAGTGAATGAATGGATTAATGAATTAACTTACATTGAGCACATTTTTTGCATTAACAAAAATCTTTTGATTACAGAAACACGTGAAAACACTCATGATTAAATATACAGAAATAACTTTTCTCTAAAATTAAATTTAAAAGTGTTTCCTATTTCTTTCTTGGTTTATCTTTCTATTTAAATCTTTGAAGTATGTAGTAACTTGTCCTTAAAATCCTATATACTGATATTTGGAGACGAGGGGAAATAATGAAGATTTTATTTTGTGCTGCTCTAGCCAGGCTACAATCAAAGAAGTTTTATTATATGCTTGAATTTGCATTTTTGTGTGCTTTAGAATTTTCTCTGTAAGTTTCTAATATCTGGCTTCTATAAGACAATACCTATCACAAATTTCCTTAAACATCTATAATCAGAATTTTCATTTCTTAGCCTGAGAATAGGGTTGCTCATTACTATCATAATATTGTATTGTTTCTTACTTTCTTATGATTCAATATAGTAACTGTTAATACAAAGAAGAGCAATTTACAGAACAGTTTTTGCACTTAATCTGTTCTGTCTCCATGAAGAATAAAATTTATTTCATTAACAAATTCACTTTAATAGAAAACACAAAAAAATTGAAAACATGGTGTGCTTAAATTTTCTTATTTTAGAACACAGTATACATTTTTTTATTTCTCATGAACATGCATGTACTTGGTAGAAATACTTTCAAGTGACAATAATAAGTAGTATAATTGCTTACATGAACTGAAAATTCATTGTTCAAATATTTTAAATGGTAATTTATGTAGGAAGATAGAAGAGACATAAGTAAAAAAGTCAAAATGATTTTGAATTTAGAAGTAGAAAATAAGTAATTTGATAAAACATTAACTAAGTTCCTACTTTTACATATATTCATAGCGTGATTACCTGTGGAGGCTTTGAGAACATGCCAAATTAGGTGTTTGATAAAATGACAAATGAATGAGTGATTGAAAGTAATTTTTTAGAAGAAAAAGTAAATAATTAAAATGTTCTAACTTTCTCATTCTATAAACATTGCTTGAAACAAAAATATTTCTTCAAATACATTCATAGTATCAATCAATATACATTTTATTAAGTAAAACAGAAAATGTATATGTAATAAATGTATATAGGTGTGTATATATGTGTATGTATGTATACATATTAAACTTGACATGCCAACCAAGGCACCAGATGCAACAGAAGATGCACGTACAAAAATGAGATGTCAGACTAAATATAAAGTTATCAAACTATATATAGTTTTATTACTCTTGCACTCCTTATCCAATAATTTTAAATGAGATACACACAGAAAAACTAAAAACATGAAACCAAAATTTCATGAGAATGACCAAAACTAGAAAAAGAAGATTTGTGGGAAAGACTTTTGAAAGAGTCATTGGAGTAAAGAGAATTTCATCTTATTTCTAAAATTAAATGGAAGGTTGGGTCTGTGTTTCTTCTTTTTAGATGTTGTAAGTAAAGCTTCAGTTTTTGGAGAATGCTCAGTTGATGCTGTCTTTATGATTGAAAGTGATGAGAAAACATTTTTATTTTCAAAAAACCCGCCAGGAACTCAAGGGATTTGCTGGAAATCAAGATTTTGTCCTGGATTTTGGCTTTAGTAACCTCTTAATATATTTAGTATTTTTGATCAAAAATAGCATAACATTGAACCTTGTACATTCATTGTGTAGAGACATTTTTGTATGCCTAAGTTTTGATAAGTTTATTTGCATAAATTTTATTTAAATAACATTCAAAATAATTATTATATTTAATTTACTTTAGTAATTTCAAAAATAGATGAGTCATTAATGATAGAGAACTAAAAAATAATTCCTGGGAGCCTAACAGTAAATCCAACCCTAATTTTAGTACTTTCCTTTTTTTCTCCCAAATAAAAATATCAAAATTGTAAGAGGTATATCAGTCAGGATCCAGAAGATAAACATCAGGTTAAGATTACCAGGCAGTAATCTTAATATCAAATGTTATTAACTGTAATGGGATTTGCTAGTGAGGAATAAGCAGAACTGTAAAAAATATAATAATTGCAGATTATAGGGGCCACTGCCCCTAAGGCTGAACTGGTACCTAATAGAAGCAAGAGGATCTAGAACCAACCTCCACATACCATATAGATCCAGATTCACTGGAGAGGGCATAGCCATGAACATCTGCATGGCAGGATTTGCTGAGGGTACAAAGTACTCAGGAAGATATCAGTGGAACCCATCCACAAATAAGTGTCAGGCCAGCAGCACTCTGCCATGAAGTCACCTGATGGGATTTTAGAGCCAGCTATCCATCTGGATGCCTGGAGCTTTCATCCTGCAAAAGCTATGGATGTGGCAGGGACAGGCTTCGTAGAAATAAGCTGTGTTGTAGGAGCCAACATCAAGTTGCATAACAGAACTTGGGAGAGAAACTCATTCATCCTTCAGTTTCCCCTTAGCTTCTACTAACAAAGCTTAACATGCTGGCTGGCAAAGAAGGAATGTTTACAGGGTCTGGCTCCACTGTCAGAAATAGAGCAATACATTGTGAATTTTCAACTGAGAGGCAATAAAGTGATGACTAACACAGCACATGCCTTTGGTTACTCAGTTTCCATATGCAGTCTTCTATTCAGTCTTGAACTTTTATTCAAAAATGAAACAACTCTGTATTTCCACCTAATAAGTTATAAATGTTCTTCCTGAAAGTGAAGGTATTTTCATCCTTTTCCAAAATGAGGTGACACAGTCCCAACAGTCATTGTATCATCACTGGCTATGTTAATTACTCCTCAAATTCCACCACAGTTCCACTAAATACCCTGTGAACTAAGGACTAGGTTGTAAAGTTAGCCACCTCCCACTTGTATATAAAATAAAAACAGCAAAAAGGAGATGTAAAAATGGTTAGGTATACAAATAAAAACATGCATATAACGAGCAAAGAGAAAATAGACAAACTTCTGTCTTAATGATTTACTGTATGTACTTGTAGCCATGGTACAGAGTGTTCCACACATTGACCCAGTTTCTCCTTCAGTCAAGGGGTTCTGTGTCTGTGGATTAACTTAGGAAATAGGTGAAAAGCTGTTTTCATTTGTGTCAGGGTTTTAGCTACATACCTAGAGGGTTTTTTTTCCCTACTGCATAGATAAACGATAACTCTGGTAGGCTGAAACACAGTGTTCAGTAGCCAAAGATGCCAAATATCTCTACAGGACAGTGTGTTCTGATTACTAGTCATCCCTGCCAGTTAGAGATGCTCACTTTGTCCCTGGCGATTATATACAATCCCTTGATTTCTGTTACCCCAGAGCCCATTATCCCCATTGAAATCAGGGAGCTCATCCCAATGGCAGAATCCCCTACACCAGTACCTGGTGGACAAAGCTGCTCAACTTCCTTCGCTAATGAATTTCTCAGTGCCGTGGTTTATCATGCTGGACTGGTTTATCTTCCCCAGTAGACTCTGGTACTTCTACCTAGTTAAACGTCAGGTATCTTGGTGTCCAAGTTTCAGTCAGTCAACCAAGTAAGTTGTTAGAGTCACCTGTAGCTTTACAAGCTAACATATCACGTCTGAAATATCTAGTAAGTTTCCTGTATCAAGGAATTCAGCCCTATCTAGTATTATATGCTCTGCTTCTTGGCCTAACACCTGTTGAATCAACTCCCACACATGTCTCACCTCACCATGTTTCTATCGGTATATATATTAGCATGCTCTTGCAATTCTTTTGCCATGTAGTCTGTTTATACTGTATAGTGTATACCTGTTCCTCTTGAGCATGAAGAAACTTCACACTAGTTAGTTTAGGGCATAAGACCCTAGCAAGGCATCTCCTACATGTGAGGTTATTATAAGATTTGAAGGCAAAGGAAGGCTAGTCTCCTCAGGCATGGGAGACCAAGGTAATCCTACTGGGATGGGGGCCTCAGAGTGGCTTGTACGTTCGGTGTTATCAATTTAATTTGGTTCAACCATATGTCCCCATTCCAAGTGTCAAGATCTCATTCTTTCTCAATTGGTACCCTAAATTTCACATAAGAAATGGTGAATTTCACTGTTGTAATTTGCTCAACCCAACAATAAATATTGTGCAAATTTAGCAATATCAGTCCTGTGGCTACACTAAATATTATTTCATTGTTCTCATGGTAGCTCTCTGGCCCTGAGGCTGTGAATTGAACTAAGAGCTTATCATTTTTTCTCTGTAAGTGCTCAAGGGCACTCAGAAAAATCTGTCCCAAACCATGGTCCTTATAATAATAATTATTGCCATAGGGTCAAGGTAGGCAGTCACTTTGGCTCATAAGGCACTTCCTTCACTTGGCATTTTATCACAATATACCACAGGCAATAGTTTGATTAATTAATTGTGATGTCACTGTATGACCTGTGTTCCTAGTATCCCATTTCCCACGAGTAAGAAACTCAGTACTGCAATGAAGCCCGGGAATAAACCAAAAGATTCGCCAAATTTCATTGTTGGAGGTATATCTCCTGGGACCATTCCCAGGGCAGAAATTTCATAGCAATTTGAACTGGAAAAGTTTACCATAAAGAATTATTAATTACAAAATAGGGGATTGAAATTGTGGAGGATTTGCTAGTAAAAATTAATACAGACTCTATAAGAACAGCATATACAGTAGGCAACTGTTTCCCCTTGGGTTGAGATAGCATGCTCAAAGGATAACATTCAAGGGACAATCATGAACTGGAAATTGCCCCTTACCCAGAGCAGGGCTCCAAACCTCACTGGGAAAGGTGCATCCATGGCTCACTGAATAGCAAAAAGGTCAAGGAGGTCATGAGCTCTCCTGGGAGACACTATGCACTGCTGGTCACTAGCCACTGCTGAAAGCACACTTGGAGAAGCCATGCACACTGCTGGAGCCAGGTGTTCCAGAAATTGCATGTGCAGAAGGAGCCTGTCTTTGGGAACTCACCAGTACCAAAAAACGAAACGCTTTCTTCCTCCAGCGTCTTGTTAGCGCCCTCTACTGACAAAGCTTAACATCTAACATTATTACAGAACAATGACATGTATATTTGAACCAGAGAGATAATTAATTTGTGGCTATCACAAAATGCTACATTAGGACTATATTTACAGGTAATTTTACCAAACAAGTATAAACATGTGTTCTAATATAATGTGAGGAAAGTATTTTTTCTAATGGGAAACAAGGGATAATAAATAACACATACTTAGCCATGCTGGATCAATGTAGTGATAATGAAAATATAATAAAAATAGAAAATATTTGTGTAAAAAAGCATAGGCAGTACATTGGTGGCCCACCCAATATGTCATTTTAACATATATTTATAAAAGTAAAAAAAAAGACCTAGATTTTCTGAGGTTAGAAGAAGTTGATAGATTTTTCTCTGAAGTTACTTGAAGGAAGTTTTGAGTAATTTATTCAGCCTCATTCTAATGTTCCCTGTTAATATAGCTGTTTTACTCTTTTACATTTCAGGAATATTGAGTTCTACACATTATTTTAATCTTTTAAATGTTTTATTATGAAACTCTTTTACATAATTTTTAAAAGCAGTATCTGCCATGCCTTCTCTTTGAACATTGTAAATATAGAGATCTGGCTAATTAACTTATGCCACACTTAGATGTGTAAAGAAAATGTATCTTTTTCTTGGTTATTTTAACCTTTCTGATTTTTCTTATGATCCCCACCCCCTGGGTAAGGGAAGAATAATACAATGTAAATTTTATAATTTACAGTCTTTAATTAAATCTTTTAACAGTATTCTTCTAAAAACCTTAGACATTTTAAATAGATTGCTCAGCTTTTTTTTCACCTCTGCCTCCTTATGGTCTTCTCTTGATGCTATTTAGGTATATGAGCAACACAGCTTAGCTGCCTTAGAGAAGCATTAATCTTAATTCCCATTAGTCACTGTTTTCTGGATTCTCATTGAATCTTATCGCATTGTTGTCTGGTTTTCTTCTTTTACTACTAAGGTCTTAACGTTGGGAATTTCTTTTCTTTGTTAGTTTGTTGTTGTTTGTATGTTAACGGAATAGGAGCTTCTACCACTGGAGCTTATGTATGATCCCAAACAGCTTCATCTAAGGTTCTGACACATGTGCAAGTGCTTGTTCCCCAACTTCTGGTGCCACTCGCTAGATCTCTTGTGGTTGGTGTCCATAGTCAGGAGTGCAGGAGCATTTTTAAGTCTCATGCCACAATTCAGACAGTTGTAAACTGGGAATCTGGCCTGAGATTCATCCATATACATCTTTGCTCTTACACCACATTGAATGGTGCCAGACTGAAGCCAGATCTGAAAGTGTCCTAGGATACAACAAAGCAAGTGACTCACCAGATTCAGTGTTACCAGGCCCCTGCACATATATTAGATGTTTCTAAAACTGTCTATGAAGAGCAAAATGGGAAGGAGATTATTAGAGCTGTCTCATGTTTTAGCACATATTTTGTTTTTCTTCTTCCAGATTTTGGATTTTCACTTTTTCCTTCAGCATTTGTGCATTGTGCCCATGCTAACATGCCTTACAGCCTAACATCATGGGCAGAAGGGTATCTCTCTGTTGCACCAGAGAAAATCTGTGTTTTCTGTCCTGCCTTCCATGCTTTGTGTTGATTTATTATATTGCTTAAATTTGTAAAAATGCTCTTGTTTTAGACAAATCCCTGCTTTGATACTAGCTGCTGAATCCTATTTTGAGTGTCAAAAGCTGATCACTAACATTCTTTCTCTTTACATTTCTTCTGTAGCAACCCTAAACCAAATAGATGTCATTGGCAGAATATTAGAATGTTGATAAAAGGAAAATTGAGAAAGAAAATTATTAATATATTTCAAAACTATTATCCCTCTAATACAGGCTTTTGGATAATCATTCCTATACTCTGCTACTTTTTTTAAACTTCAATTATTCTCATTGTTGTATTTTTCCCCATTATTAATAAATCACTAATTTGCAACTCGCTTATCTGTTCCAAGAGATAAAGCTTGGCTTCAAGTAACAAAACCCAAAATAAAATAATTTAACAAAGTTGGAATTTATTCTTATCTAAAGTAAAAGTAGATAGTCTTGAGATGATGTAATAGCTCAAAAATCACCAGGGATTCAGGCTTCTGTGGTTGAAGCATCATTCCTAATAACTAATTTCCACCTTACGGTCCAAGAAAAATCTCCCTAGCTCCAGCCATCATGTTACGTTTCAGCAAACAGGACCTAGGCAAAGGAAGGAGAAAGCATCATCCTTTCATTGCGTGACACTTCTTGGAATTTGAATCCCTCATTTTCATTTACTCCCTTTGGTCAGAACTCAGTTCCATAACATATATGTTTTTAAGGGAGACTGAATAATGTTATCTTTTTATTTTTCTGAGTGTTCATGTGTTTAGCATGAACACTCGGAAAATTATTTTATTTTTAGTTTTATGTTTAGCAAAAAACATAAATAAAAGGCTTAGAGGAAATAGATATGGTTGACAATTAGCATTCTGTCACATGCATATTTTATAGATGTGATCACAGTAAAAAAAAAGTTTATTGTTTAATTTTACTATCTTGCTTGAAATATAAGACAGACTTTCCAGTAATAATTTGTGACATCAAACAATGCTTTTCAAAGAACTCATAATTATACACTCTTCTAGTTAACATGTTCCAATCAGAAAATTCTTAATATTGCAGTTCCAAGCCATTTATTTTGGTTATTGAATTTAAAATATTAAATAAGCAAAAAAACCCAACCACAAAACAAATAACTGCCTTTAAACTACTGGAGGAGAGGGAATTAATAGCTTTAAGAGGTGATAAGATCATTGTGTTAGCTAAGATCATTTATATGCTACAATAAGCAGATTGAAGAATTTCAGTGAATTCATATATAATATGTATATTTTGTTTTGCTGAAGTAGAGGCAAGCAACCTTTTTTTTTTGGAAATGACCAGAGAATGAATATTTTAGGGTTTTGAGGCAATGAAGCCTTTGCCACAACTAATCTGCCATTTTAACTCAAAGGCAGCCATGGAAAGGTATGTCTATGTTTCTTCATCAAATTTTGACTTACAAAAAATGGGGTAGATGGTGGGCTTTGGTCCTGGCTCACTGTGACAGCAGTTGGCTGCCAACACTTAATCCTCTAGAACACCAGTCTGTCTTCTAGAAGAGAGTAGGCTGCCTGTGTGTTCATGAGGTAGAGAAAAGTGTTTTGGTGAATGGCTAGCTCATCTCTGCCTCAGCCATTATCATAACAACATCTTAATTTTTATATTATTTCATAGTTCTGAAAACATGTTTACAATATATGCATGTTTAACTATAAACCTATGAATTAGATAATCTGGATCTTTTTTAGGACATGGAAACTGAGTAACTTGCCTAAAAGAATAGAAATACTAAATGGAGAGCAAGAACTTAAACTCACAACTCCAAAACAGTTCTATAGTATATAGCTCCCAGTATTTGAAATTAAGACCCACAGATGGGTGAATATAAAAACAAGATAAAAAGAATTTGGAGCAAAAAATTATTAATCCACTTTAAGTTAACAACAAATATCTAACAAAAATCATAGATTGAACATCTATTATATTTTGTAGGGAAATGTAGATATGAGTGACATTAAGAGGTATAAGATATGGTTGCTGACCTTTAGGAATTTATAATTTAGTTGGAGATATAGAAAAAAATTTGTGTGTGTAAAAATGTTACTAAAGTTAGTAACTGTTATAATATATATTGAGTGGTGAATTATTGGTAAAGCTTTTATTTATATTATTTTAGTTGCCTTCAAAAGCTTATGAATTTCCATCAAAATATGGGGTGAAAGCAGATTTTTTTCTTTATTTATTGATCATGAACATTGCTTATCTAAAAACAAAAGTAGAATGAGTGTTCTCAGGATGTGAGTTTAAAGCAAATGTCTCAACTGCATAGATGACTGTCATTTATGAATTAAAGTCTCCTGAGTGACTGACACAGGATCATTACAACTTTGGGGTTGTTAGGCTCTACTGTGTCAATAGCACTCTAAATTTGTGAGATAAAACCGAATGATTTTCCAGGACCCATTATCTTTCAGGACCGTATTATTAAAGACATAGACAGGCACATTTTAGAATTTCCTAAGTAATTACATGACAGACTATAATGGCTAAAACATCTTATAAAATGATCCCTGAACATTTTGTGTCTTTATTAACATAGGTATGGGTTGGAAGTCTACCAGGCAAGTGTAACAACTCTGATATCCTTCCCCTGAACATATATTTGAAATAACTTCCCTGGTGCTTTTAGAAAGTATATGTATTGGGCCATGCGCGGTGGCTCATACCTGTAATCCCAGCACTTTGGGAGGCCGAGGCGGGTGGATCACGAGGTCAAGAGATCAAGACCATCCTGGTCAACATGGTGAAACCCCGTCTCTACTAAAAATACAAAAAGTTAGCTGGGCACAGTGGCGCGTGCCTGTAATCCCAGCTACTCGGGAGGCTGAGGCAGGAGAGTTGCCTGAACCCAGGAGGCGGAGGTTGCGGTGAGCTGAGATCGCGCCATTGCACTCCAGCCTGGGTAACAAGAGTGAAACTCCGTCTCAAAAAAAAAAAAAAAAAAAAAGTATTTGTATTTTGTAAATGACCAGAGAATAAATATTTTAGTGTTTTGAGGCAACAGAGTCTTTGTCACAACTAATCTGCCATTTTAACTCAAAGGCAGCTATGGAAAGGTATGTCTATATTCCATCAAATTTTGACTTACAAAAAACAGGGTAGGTGGCAGGCTTTGGTCCTGGCTCACTGTGACAGCAGTTGGCTGCCAACACTTAATCCTCTAGAACACCAGTCTGTCTTCTAGAAGAGAGTAGGCTGCCTGTGTGCTCATGAGGAAGAGGAAACTCTATATATGTAGAAAAAATATATATGTATTTCCTATATATACATATTTGAATCTCTGAGGACCTATATTGAAACATACAGAAAGATCAGAATCAGCACTATGCATTTCATACATATGTCTTTTAATACCCATACGTTTAAAATCTTTATTTTCTCACCAGATGTACTATTTGCTATAATTTTAAAAAGCAAAGGCAAAATCATTCTTCAAAGAGATAATGATATAAATAAAGACATACTTAATATGATTTTGGACATCTTATACTATTAGTAAAAACCAAAATAATCTTCCTTAGTGCAATATCTCCCTATTATAGTAGGATGCTGGCATTTCCCAGGAATGAAAATTCTCCAATCTGCTTTGCAAAATGGTGAGGAAACTTTTCTATGCTATACTAATTGTCTACTAATTGGTAATTAGTATTAATTCACTTCAGAAATCTCTCCCCATTCCAGTTTCCAAGCATAGCTTTTGTTGAACCCCTACATTTAGAAGTATAGAAAAGACCTTCAACAAAATATTCTTAAATTAAATGTTTCTTCATTAGTCAATTTGTACTTCATAGTTTTATATTAACTATATACTTAACATTATTTTAATCATATAATTTATTTATTGGATTCTCATTGTATTTTTCAATGATACCTTTTACTCTGAAGGCTTTTGTATGAAATCAGATATATGATTTGACGAATTTTTTGGTTTGTTGCAAATATTTTTCATTTATCAGCTAATTTCATCTTAGTGATGGGAAAATGTTGCAGTTATGTGCTGTGACTGAAGTGCAGCACTGGCTAACCTAGGTTACCAGCAATCCATAACACTCATACTCATTCTGTTTACCCCTATTTAGTCCAAACTTCTGTTCACATTTTTTGACTAAGTTTGATTCCACTTCTTCTTCTACATCTTTCATGTAAGATTGGTTATTCTGAAACTAAGAGTTTTTGACCTTTAAAAATTAAACATAAATAATCTTAATACACTTGAAATAAAAATAGGTTAATTTCCACACATTTTTTGACAAAGCATGCTTTGTTAGAAACATTATTGTGTTTTATATTTTAGGTGTAAGAGTCTGGATACATAGTTTTATAGAACTTGTGCTTGCTTATATATCCATATTGTTTTGAAATCATATCTGATATAAAAAAGTTATTTTCAAAATCCTTTTTCAGATTTATGACATTTAGTTCTGCAATTTGCCACTACTTATGATACAGATTCCTGACAGCTGTGCCTGAGAAGTGTCTTGAAAACACACTGATTGCCATCACTTGTCACTATTAGAGATGTCTGTTTTGATGATAATGTCAGCAAGGTGACCAGGCATTACTGCTTTTGTCGTTGAACTTTCTTGCCTTGCTAAACACTGTGCCTTGCTTGATTTTCTTCATACAGTGTTGCAACATCTTCTCATCTGTGAACCTGGAGACAAAATGTCTCGATACCATGTCCTTATCCAGTCATCTTTTGACAGGAGCAAAAGTAATAGATAAATGAGAAGGACACATGCGCACTTGATGGTAGCAGTGCATGCTTGGATCATTTTCTCTGTGAGCCTGATTAGTATTATCTGTTATGATCCCCAAATGATAAGCATGCTCCGTTATATTGCAATACTATGGAATCATTCAAGCATTCAATTTGTCAACATTTTTTCTCAAAATATAGACATCAAGCAACCAAATCATTTATATCTTTTGAAATGGGTCTATGCTGTGATTATTTTTTAAAAAGGGGTTTGTTAAACATTTCGAACATTGCATATCCAGCTGTGTATTTCAGATAATGAGCCTAGGAAATGCTCCCATGCTTTTAGCATTCATGAGAAGGAATCCAGGGAAACTAAAATGGTACTCATAAATTTCTGGAGTATTTAAGATACATTGTCTTCAGTTTTGAAATCTAATGAAAATACCTAATCTTATTTGGCCAACACTATTTTTTTTCTTTTGTCTGGGACTTTTCAGATTGTCACCCATCATGCAGGTACCCCACAGGTAGGCTTCAGTATCAGACAGGGAGTAAGTGAGCATTGTCTGCAAGTGGAGGGGGCGGCATCTCACATGGAAAAAAACAAATAGTAACCTATCGCTAATACGCCTATTACTTAAAATGATGCTCTAGACTAAATGTTCCATTTCTCCCATTTCTTTTGTTGTTGTTAGAAACAGATTCTAAGGCAGAAATTATGTAGGCAGCTACAACTGCACTCTGAAACATCTACTGAGAAGAATCTCTGTATGAAGGGAACTATTAAATGCATACCCAAACAATAGCAAATGTGTGCCAGAAACATCAAATATTTATTTGATTCTTTCATCAAGGAGATGTGTTAAATAGAAAGTCTGCTTTGCATTTAGATAAAGAACTTCACCCTCAGTGGGACTTTGCTAAGACAAAAGAAGATCAATCTCTGGAATCATCTATTGATAAGAAACCTTACCTATTTGAGGCTTGCCCAAACTGGACCAAATTATGTCAACATACATGATGTATTTAGGTAATGACCAGTGTTGGACAGTTTTATTTTGTCTTTTGTGTCTAGGGTTATTTTTCATTATTCTATCTCTACCACCAAAAGATGCTCTTTTGAGGGTAGTAAAAATAGGTGGAGAAGAAAGAGAATTTAACCAAAATTCTCTATGGGAACATAATCTAGTCCAGGTAATTTATTCCTAGTGCAGTTATACAATAAAAAGGTAAAGAAACATCCATATCATCTGAACAAAAAGCAGACACCAATACTGAACTATAGCAACACCTCTGCTACATAATCATTTACCAACACTGTTAATGCTTTTTATTATGTATATATATCAATTTGCCTCAACCATGGTTATTATGGATATTAAGGTCTTGGGCTATTTCTGAAAATAACTCACACATTTTTAAAGCGTGGCTTCTAACCAAAGAGTCCTTATAACTTGGAAGACAGCCCTTTTATATTAACATGATTAAAAGCTTGTTATGCAGAGATAGATGAGTGTTTTTTTCATGTTTATTTTTCTGTTCATCTGTTTCTCTGCAATGACTTATGATCATAAAAAAATTTTTAAATGGATAATTCCCTAAGAAGGTCTATGGAGAATATAATCCTGAGCTTCAAATATTTTTTCCAATAATAAGTCACTGTATTTTTCAATTTGTTATTAGAGAAGGAAGAATAATTTGTGCTCAGCGCTAACTCAAATATAAAATGCAGACATTAACACAAGTTTGATCTCTTACTCTGGACTATGTTCTTTAACAGATACTAGGGTTAAAACTATGAATAAACAGACATGTCCTTGTGCTTGTAGTCCAATTGGGATAAGAAACATAAATAAACAATTAGATACATAATTGCAGTTGTGATTATGTAGTAATAGACATGAATAACACTGGAGGACCAACTTTAAGTGGACTGGTTATGGGAAGCCTCCCTTTTGGGAGATGAATCTTAAGCTGAGACCCACATGATTTCAAAATAGGATGTGGGGAAATATTCATTAAAAATAAACCAGCTAATAGGAAGTAAGAAATGTTCATACAGATAACTGAAAGTAAACCCACCAGACTGGACCAAAGTGAACAAGGTTGGGGGAATAATGGGTAGGACATGAGAAGTTGGACAGATAGAGACCAGGTCACAGTAATGCCGGATAAAGAATGTCTCTTTATTGTGAATGAAGGGAGAAATTAATTAAGATTTTTGAGTTGGGGAGTTACAAGATCTGATTTAGGTTATCAAATGATTCTTCAGGAAGCTCAGTGGAAAATGGAATGAAAGGGAGGCAAATTGGAAGTGAGAAGTGAAACTAAAAGTCCATAGTCTAGATTTTAAAAGGTTACACTCACTTGGTAATGGGGGAGACACAAGCTGGATACATTTCATATATATTTCGCAGCTTGCATTTGTAGGACTTGCTGTCTTTTGGACCTGGGGAATTAAAGAAGTGAAGAATGTTCTCATCACATTTGGAGATTGACATCCAACTCAAGGAACTGGATGGATTATGATGGTGTTTATTAAGTTTGAGATAACATGAGGAGTTACAGATGAACTCATTTATGCATTCGAAGGTAGAAATGTTTCTGAGATTTGCAAAGGAAAATAGGAAATACAGATAAATATTTGAAGTTAAAGCTCAGAGAAAAATCTGGAATAGATATGAGAATTTTTTTGTAGATAATATTTAAAGCTACAAGAATGGATAAAAGCTTCTTTGGAAAGAAAGTGCAAGAAAGAAGGGAGAACTTAAGCATAAGCCTTGAGGATCTTTAAACTTTAGCAATTTAACAGAGAAGGACAATCTTACCAAAGATACTAGAGAAGAGTGGTCATTCTATAAGAGGAAACCAAGGGCAGGAACTATCATGATCCAAGGAAGAACATTTGTGAAGGAGAGAGAGAAGTAAAAAGGGTGATAAGAGCAGAGAAGCATCATTTGGAACTGGCAATAGGAAGTTTATTGGCAGCTTTTGCAGGAGCACTTTCAATGAAGTGTTGAGAATAGGATTCAGATTAGAGTTAAATTGGAGTGAAATGGGATGAGGGAGGGGAGGTGATTGCACATGACTTTAGGTCTCTGGAGAGAAATCGTTAGGGAACCTAGAAAGGAAAATTTTAAAAGTTAAGTGATTAGAGTGTGCCTATAAATTGAGGGGAATAATCTACTGGTAGGAATGAGATCAACAACATAAGAGAAAGGCTATTACCCATAAGTGGTCTCAACTCTGCTATCACATTGAATCCTTCTGGAAAGATTTATCAATGCTTGGACCAATACCATATCAGTTCATCAAAATGTCTGGAATGGGGCCTTGCAGTTAGTATTTTTAAAAAATTTCCCTACATGATTCAAATATATAGTTAATCTTGAGGGCCATTGAACTAACTTAAGTATGATTCTCAAACTTTAGAGTACCTCAGAAGCACCCCATTTTTCTCACCATTTCTGATTCAGGTTCCTCAGTGATGGTGATGTTGCTCATTTTGAGAACCACTGAATTAATAGGATGAAGAAAGTCCACATCAAGATGTTAAAGGGAAGGGTTCCAGAGTTCATTGAAACGATATACTTTTGACAGAGACTCACTGCATCTATTATCATGAGAAGGGAAAGTGATGATGGAACAAGTAAGATTGAACATTGCTGGGAAGACAAGGGCATGAGCATTTCAATGATGTGTATGTGAGGTTATCATGTGACCCCTTGTTGGAGAATGGGAGCATAAAAATTTGAAGAAAGAAGGTTTTTTTCTTTATATTGTGGACATTAAGCAAACTATGGAAATATAATAGAAATACCGGGCAGTATCAGTTTGAGGTTTAAATCAGTAATTTTCAAAAGGGAAACATTTGGCCTGCTTATATAATTTTTTCTTAGGATAATCAGAAGTAATCAATATGTAAGATTCATGTCCAACTATCATTTATTAGTAATTTTCTAGTATTAGGCATTGGGCGCAATGTTTTTTGCTTAGATCCACCCATAGAAAAATTTAGAGTTGGCTTCTCCGCCAAGGGCTAGATGATAGCAAAGGATAGAATTACATCTATTGAAACATGTCAAAGACTGTTTATGGTAACTATGTTATCTAATTATTTCTGCATCGACATAATCAATGTCTTCACTCCAGCTGATCACCGTGGATCAGCTTGTCTTTGCCTTTTCTCTTCAGAGCAGATGAGCTGGCACAGAGAAACAAATTGCACAGCTGTTGACACTTGATTCTGTAAAACCCTTTGGGAATGACACTCTAGATGTCTTTATCTTACAGGTACACAGAAAAAGTAAAAAGGTATCCTAGGAAAATATAAATGCCTAAAAAGTGTTATTTAGGTATGGAATTATCAGAAGCCAAATTTTAAGATCTCTGGACATTTGAAGAGAACGTTCAATCAATATACTTTAAGCAGACAAAAAATAAATTCTTAATAATGATGTTCTTTTTAATATATGAAGATAAACTGCTATTTTAAAGTATTCAGAACCGTTCATGAATACATAAAATACATAAAACAAATCACGTTTGTAAAAGACTGTTTTATAAAAGAGGAAATGCTTCTTGGTATAAATAAATATATTGCCTTGGAGACATGTATATATGGGTTTGGCAATTAACCGCTTTCTGTATTTTATAAAATTCTAAAAATAGTGTGCTTTTACCTATTCAGAGAGCCTCCAAATGTGTTCTCCAATTCGGCAAACAGTTCTTAATCCCTGCTGTCCAACCTCGCCGTTCCTTTACTACAAACTTGTAACATAGGACAGCTGGTACTATGCACCTGTTACAGGCAAATAAAAATAGCCTAAATTATTTGTATAATCTCATAATTGGTGCAGGAATGAGGCTAGAACCCTTGCTTTTTTATTCCTTGCCAATGATTTTTCCCCCTAGAAAGGCTGCTGTGTATGGATTTTTACACATTTTAAAAATAAAGTAATTATTACATTTTAGAAAAGATTAAGTTTCTGGAAGTTCAAACTACCTTTCCCCCAAGGAATAAAGCAATAACAGTGGAGAAGTAATGGCATTTTACCCTCTCACCCACCATCCTTCAGAGGAAATTACATGAATTTCCTTTTTATTTCACTCTCTATTCTTCATATAAAACTAATTTTAACCTAGAGTAATTAGAAAATGAAAAGCAGGAATCCAAAAGGGAAATATTATTAGATTTGTCTGCTAATTATGATTTTAATGACGGTCTAGATTTTGACCAGAATCTAGCTCTGTTTCAAGCAGGTACATTCTGAGGGCACCTTCAGCCTTTCCAGGTCTGCTTGTGTCTGTCCTTAAGGATTGCTTCATTTTTCCTGCTGAAGAGCTTTCTAGTTCAATGGTGATTTGAGGTGCTTGGAGCTAGAAGTCTGAACTTGTGAAAAGACTGGAAGTGCCTGGGAACCATCTAAGAGACAATCGAGTCAAGGTGGCCTCTCTTCTCTGTGTGCTCAGAGCAGGTGCTTTTCACTTGGCCCTGGGTCTTCCAAGGAACCTCAATTTAGAATCAAACAGCTTAAGCTCAGAGAAGAATATGCATTCCAGGGCACTAAGAATCAAATCCCTATGTTTCCTTTTGTTCTATTTACTTATTTATTCTCAGTTTCTTTTTCCTTTCTTCTCTCAACCTTTAATATTTCTTCTTTTTTCTTCCTTGTCTGACTTTACTCGTGTCCTTCCTTCTTTGTCCTTCTGCTTTCCTTTCTCCATTCCTTCCTGTCTTCCTACCTCACGTTCTTTCCTTTGATTCTTTTATTCAAGTTTGCTTAGATAATATAACAATGTACCTTATATTTGAAAATCATTTTTTTCCAAAAAATTGCAACCCTATAGCCAATCTCCACAGAAGAAAAGTTAGTAAGTGTAATACTTATTTTAGTACTAGCTTTTCCTCAAGTGGGTGAAAAGTTCTAGTTGTAGTGATTCTTGATCGGATTGTTTAGAGAATGTTAGAGATTGTTTAGAGATTGTTTAATGAAGAAACATTATGCTTGAAGGAACAGACAAAACCTCTTATATAACCCAAACATTGAGTAATTTAACAAGATGGTCGCACTTTTTTTTAAATTTTTTAATTCACAAATAACTTTCAAGAAGTAGGTAATGTCAGAGTATGGTCACAGTATTCGTTGTACATGGCTTTTGCCCATGTCTAGTTTGGGAATTTTCCATGCCCAATTAAGAAATTCTACCCTTTTTCAGACTCTGCTTACCACAGAATGGCTTTAGTCACTTTCTATAAAACTAACTTAGAATAAAGGTATCTAATTTACAATCTTATGATTCAGTTTCTTCAATGCCTAATTTAATCATGGTTACTAGTATGGATAAATGAAAATAATGCTACAGTTAACATACATGGTGGGTATTACAGGTATAAATTATTGCTCATCTCAAGAATTATATATCGTTTTTTCCTGAATTTTACAGTTTCCTTAAGATTTCTTGGTAAAATACAATGAGTTACCAGACATTGCAGGGCCATTGCATTAATATCTTTGACTTACATCAAGACAGTCTATGACAGAGCCGTCATCAAATGCACCAGCCACAGATGACAGAGCAAAAACAGTATGAGCATGTGCCTTAGGCACTTAACTACACATCCAGGAAGAGAAAACTAGATTTAGGGCTTTTACTAATCTTGGCATCCATAGAGAAAAGATAGATATTGTACTTCATTCTTCTTTATCTTCTTCTTCATGTTCATCTGACAACCCAACATAATGTGAGCTTACTCAAATAATTAGGGATATTTTCTAAGTATATTGAAATATTACTTAGAAATTATAAGCTAACCCATTATATAATTTTTATTCTCTGCAATATTACAGGAAAGTGAGGTAAATTTTATGCATTCCATATAAAGGAATATGGAATTTTTATAAAGGAATGCATAAAATTAACTTCAAAGGTGGCTTCTTAGAAGAAGGGCCAATGAAGGCAGCTTTGTAGTTGATTTAATAATCAGAAGAGCAGTTGAGAGATAAATGTCAGTAATTTCTTTTCAATCACCTAGTGACCTCTAGTATGAACTGGATAAAATTTTCTTCCTAAGGTTTGTGAAAAATACTCTTTCTTGTTTTAAGAAAAATATTAGGCTGTTCACTGTTTACATAGGTTGCTGTCTGCCATGAATGTCACCAAGATTTCAACTTTGGGGTAGGAGCTTGATAAAGATGATGTAGAGATTCTGAAAAATGAGTTGAAACTTTGGGATATTATTTGTCAAGTATTATGAATTTAGCTCTTAAAGGGAATAAGAGAGAATGGTAAGTTCTAATGCAGATATATGCATTCTTTATTTCTGTGCAACTCCAGGCACAGGATGATTCTGTATACAGGATTGAGCTATTTCATAGTACCATGTTACCTTTCTATTTTAAAGTGTTCGGTGCATCTATATTTTTAATTCTTTTCATAGATTTGGCAACTAAAAAGGTGGAAAGTTTTCAATTTTGGCAGACTGGAAAATACCACATTTTTCCTAATATTGGTTAATACTACACTGTTAATAAAACTATTTCTTAAATATTTCAGTGTAGTAAGGACTTTCTGAAGATAGGAGAAGAAAACATAAAAAAAGTGATTAAACTGAATCCCATTGAAATTATAAGCTGTTTATGAATTATATCATTGGAAATAAACTTGTTCATTAATTAGCATGTGTCCTGTAATTTCATGACTTACCTTCACAACTCAAGATGTATATTCCTCTCCCCTTAACAAAGTTTCAACATTATAAAATTAGAAACTTTTTTCTTCAACATTTTTATGTATAATTTTTTCATGCCCTCTATCCTGGAGTTACTATGGGACTTTCTGTGACTAGAACAGATGTTTGTCTATTTGAAAATAGTTGCATCCTTTTATATTCTTTCATCACAGTGTGTTCAAGGATAGAAAGAATTTCATAGAAACCTATTTCATTTTCCTATGTGAAATTTGAGGTAATGAACAAAGTATTCATCTCTTTTTATAAAATGCAATAGAAACAATTAGCAATGTCTGCCATCTAATAACATATTAAATATAAAGCTTTGCAATTCTGAAATATTTTTTTCTGGAAAGCAGTTTACTTCACAGATAACTGTATTGTTTTCCTTATGTGTACATATAAAAGGAAATATATACATACAATTAAAGATGATTCCGTTTAAGAATAAGTGGACATATTTCTATATCCAGGACCCAAATTGTGCTTTAAAGGGATAGGACCACTGATTTAAATTATAACATGTGAGTGGGTAATGTCTATCGTTAAAAAATAAGATCTTGCTTATTTTTAAAGTTCTAAGTGAACATTTGTAGAAAATTATTTAAAAAGGAAATTAATGTGTTTTTAATTCTAGGAAAGGGCCATTTTCAATGTGATTATACAATTCAGAAATTAGAGAGTTTGTGACACTTACAATAAGTACCGAGAGTAACAGAGTAACAAATTGCTTTGTCTTATTTGCCTTAGCGTGCTGTTTTTCTGAAGGTGCTTCTGAGAGTTTGGCACTCTGAAACCCATTCTATACCAGACAGCACCAGCAGTAAACAACAGGAGACATAGAGCAAAGGAAGGCACCTGCCTATAGTTGGGGGTTCCTAGTTGGCTGGACTGGGCCTGGCTATTTCATGGGAGAGAAGAAGAAATGCAGTAGGACTATGTGGAGGAGTCTCAGTTGACTTACCACTGATGCACACCTATTACCTTCACACCTAGGAAAGGGGCCCGGAATCCTAGAGTTTCATGTTCGCTGATCCTTTTCAGGGAAGTTATAGGATGAAGGGGTCATTGTGGAGAGACTTACTTTCTTCTTAGAGCACCCACTACCAAAAATAAAATCCACAAGTTACCATTCTAAAACACAGATATATTTATGCAATCCTTTTGCTTCTAATAGCTTCAATTTTCCAAAGAGTCAAGTCCAAAATGTTAGCACACCATTTTCATTGTTTATATTACCTTTATATTGCCTATGTACTATACATGCAGACCCCTCAGGGTTCTTTTTTAATATATTATTTCCTCTCCCCCTGCCCTGAGGTCAACACTATTTGTAGTTACCCAAAAAACATTCTGCATCCTTCTCATACTCCTTTTATTGTACCAGAACCTTGACTTATTTGGCCATTGGTGAGAGATTTTTTGTGGTGAGGGTATGTGGAACCATTTGCAAGTTCCAATAAATTACCCGTGATTACCCTGAGCCAGTCACTGTGATCTTATTTTCTCAGACCCTGTTAGAACTGGGAGTAGCCATTTGAACCAGTGCTGACCAATGAGATATAAGGAGAAGTTAGTTGAGAAAGAATTTATTAAAATGTTAATTTTTGTAATGCAGCAACACCTGTAGCTAGCCCAGATCTTTATATCTTTTTACTAGTTGAACAAAGATACAGTTCTGGAGATGTGGCAGCCATCTTGTGACAGTGAAACATTGAGCATAAAAACAAGATGAAAGCTGAGGGTGACGGAGAGTAAAGATGGCACCTGGGTATGTAATGGCATCCTGAAGTGTCTGCACCAATCCTAAGACACTGTGTTTCATATTTATTGTTAAGCTGACTTCAAGTGCCACTGTGATCTATGCTACTGTTATTAGGCCCCATGTTACTTGTTGCTGGAAGCATTTTCTTCAGTTGTGCATATGCTAATATTTTTGTTATATTTTTCTTCACATATAAGCTGTAGAAACTCAGTTATCAGAGTTCAATCAGGGTTTAACTAGGAGTATGTGGAAAAAGAAATTTATTATGAGAAGTAGGCCTTTCACAAATGTGAAAGGAAATGTGGAAAAGAGGGGCCAAAGGAAAGATCAAAGAAATGTCACTAAATAGACAGAAAGTGGATGGTTAGTGTTGAACCTGTAGGAAGCCCGGCACATCCAACTGCCAGGACAAATCATCAAAAGAATGTAATAAAAAGTTTTAAATTAGTAGAGTGAATTAGTAGAGCTTAAGAGGGAAAGAGAAATTGGGTGTGGGCTAGAGAGAGAAAGGAAAGGAAAATAAGACATTCAGATGTCTGTTTACTATATACTTGGATATAAGCCTTACGGGCAGTATCTTCGGTTTTAATGCTCATGAAGGGTTCAGGAGTAAAGTGTAGCTCAAAATGTTGACCTGGAACTAAAACTGATGCAAATCATCCCTTCTGAAGAGACACAGTATTATCAGGTGCATAAAAGAATAGAATTAGTACCACAGTATCTAGAGACAGTACAGCTCTCTGAAAGAGTGTCTAAGAGAACAATGTTCAAACTAATAAAGTAGGTAAGGCAGATAAACCGTAATAAAAGAATATGACCTTCTTAAAGTTACTGAATTTTAAATTTTACCTATATTCAATTAATTTCTATTTGAATTTCAAAAGCCACAGGTAGAGCTAGTGGCTGCTGTGTTGAACAGAGAAGTCTTAGATAGTTTCGTATTTCTAAATAGTTGTAGAACAATTGCTTTTTTTTTATGTAATTTGAAGTTTTGTGAGAAAGACGATTCATATTAAAAAGTTGATATGTTTGTGTAATAACATACATCAGTTTGTGAACATTGAAATGCATCATCTCTGAGTTAACTTTAGTGTTATGAATCATTAGAAGGAGAGGAAATGGGAAATACACTTCTGTTTTGTCACAGCCTAAAAGATGATTCCTAAGCTTTTTCCAAAGCTGTTGCCAACTCAAACTATATTATACAAACCTATAGTGACTTCATTATCTGTTACCTGTTATTGCCCTGCTGAGCTAAAATAAACTGTTGTATTATGTGACCTATAAAATGGTATTAGACATTTTATTACTTGCTTGCTGTCAAGTTGAACATAAGACAGTTATTAAAGATTACACTGAGATGATTGAGAGTACTACAAATGTTATTTTACAGAGATGACAGGTTGCCCTTAATGTCTTCAGTCATAAAGGAAACGAAACTGGATAAATCTGAAGCCAGCGATATAAACTCAACAGGGAGTGTGATGAATAAAACACAGACACAAGCAATCTTCCTTCCCATATTCTCTTTATTTTTCTAATGTCTGTGCCATTACTTTAACGGCTTCTAACTGATGTAAATTGGAAAGCAAGAACATTAAAAGAGTAATTCCACTGAGGAGAAGATCGCTTCTTTATAGTCACATTAGGTGCCGGAGTGTGATCTAGACTTTCATAATCCGTTGGTGCATTGATGGATGCTAGAAAGTAGGAAAACTAAACAAGAATGGGGTACTTCCGATTATAGGCATCATTGATTTTGATGAACCATTCAGCTTAGGTAAAAGTTATTTAGCAAGCTGGATTATGTTTTCAAGGAAATACATTTTCAGTTTCTTTTTCATGTGGCTTATTCTCTTCCTGGAATAGACACATCTCAGGTTATGAACAACCAACTAGGAAGCACCCAGTAAATGTGAATTTCTAAGTGCACTTCACTTGTCTTCTTAGCGGCCCCTTCCTAACTAGATTTTCTTCTTCTAACCTTGTTACTGCCTCCTACAACAAAGCTGCCCTGATCTTACAGTGCCCCCTGGTGCCCAGAAAGGAAACCATCTCACCCGGCATCTTTTTACTTACACACACACACACACACACACACACACACACACACACACACACCCCCTCCCTCCCTCCCTCCCTCCCTCCCTCCCTCCTTAACTATAAAGAAACATCGTTTTCCCCTTTCCTTCATTTTTTGGTCTTTCCAAACTACACTGATTGTTTCATCCACAGTCTCTCTCTTCTTTTCTGGAGATAACTTTTGACTCCACTTCATTGAATGAACTGGACATAATATGCATCAGAAAAAAAATGATATTTTTCTCCTATCACACCTTGCGACTCTTCTCGGTTGGCTCCTCTTTCTCTGCTCACTGAAGACATCTCTGGAAGATACAACAGCTCCTTTGTCACTTTCAACTTTAAGAACAGTCTTATTTTTTGATAATTTTCACTTTCAGGAATAAATAATCCTTAGGTGGTTCCATTTCAAAATTGAGCCTCAGATAATGTTTTTCCTCACTCCACTTGGCCAATTTCAATTGGGTTGTGATTCATGCTGTCATTATCTTTATCTCTTTTCCCTTCTGGATCTTCCAGAATAAAAATGGAAAGATAAGAGATTGAAAGAAAAGGATAAAACATCTTTCATGACTTATACAATTTATGAACACTGGTGCTCTTAAGTCATAGATATTTATGTGCTGGTTTTCTTATGCAGTGTATGTTATGTTCTTTGAGAATATCAGCCCCCACAGCACACACACACACTCCTAGATTATAGTCCTGTGTACTTGCCTAACTGAACTCACCACTGTGAGCTCCACACACCCTGTTCTTTCCTCAACAAATTGATCTTTTTACCACGCCGAATTTCCTCTTGAGTCAATATCCCATCAAGCCAGCTTACATCCGGATGCTACTGTATACCCACCTGGCATCTCTGCCCCACAGCAACATGAGAATGCAGTGTGCAACCTCTTGTTGCCCATACCCTGCCATTGCAGAGTATTCCAGGTGACTTCCATCTGCTGTATTTTTTTTAGAAAAGTGGGCATCATTCTTTGCAGTCAAGTCCCAAGCACTCTGCTGACATCTGGCTTCGCATAGATTCGACTGTTTTGGCAGCTTTGCAGACATCTGTCTAGCTAGGACAGTGAGCTAGATGGAAGCGAGCTGTCCATCTTGCTTTCTCAAAAGTTTTCATTCTCTATCAGTGCTTCTTTTGGCAAGTCTGCCCCAGTCCTATGAGGAGAGCAAGACAATGGTCACACAATAACCTCTTTGAGTCTAAGACTTATTAACTCTATAGCTCTCTTAGTAAGTTCATCTTCTATATTAAATTATTGTTTATGTTTTCATTTAAATTCAAAGCTGGAAAAGCCTAACTAATTTGTTTAAGGACTTACAGCTAGTGGGTGACATAACTAGATTTTGAACTTGTATTTCTAAAGTTCTAAAGTCTGTCTTAATTACAACATTATACTGTCATAATATAATTTGTGCATGACTAAGTCAATCATGCCGCTGATACATTCACTTTAAGGAAATATTTTTTAAAATATACAGTGCATTACTGTTTACTGTAATCACCTTGCTGTGCAATAGGTCACTAAAGCTTTTACCACGTCTAACTGAACTTCATACCCTTTGGTTAGCACCTCCTTTTTACACATCCACACTCTCCCCAAGACTCTGGCAGCCACTATTACACTCACTGATAATGACTTCCACTTTTTTAGGTTCCATATATAAGGGAGATCATGTCATATGTGTCTTTCTATGTCTGGTTTACTTCACTAAGCATAAGGTCCTCTACGTTCGTCCATGCTGTTGCAGATGACTGGCTTTCCTTCTTCATAAGACTGAGTAGCAATCCATTGTGCATATGTGACCCATTTTCTTTATTCATCTGATGATGAACACCTGGATTGCTCCTGGGTCCTAGTTATTATGAATAGTGTTACAAGGAAAATAGAAATACAGATATCAACTTGGCTTACTAATTTTAATCTTTTTGAATATGTACTCTGAAGTGGGATAAAATTTTTAAAAGAAATACATATAAGCAACAAATGATCACTTTTCTAACAGTTTTTAAGTTGTCCCAAAGTCACCATGCAAATTATCACAAAAATCTCTGCTCCTCTGTGCTCTTCTAATTAAATTTCCTACTCCTTAACAACAGCATTTATGTTAGAGAATCTCTTTGGACTCCCTCAGAGTTGATTAGCCCTGCATTGCCTGAGGAAAATGTGATGGCTTCTGAGCTAATCACCATGAAAGACAAGACTGAGTCTCTTCAGGACCAACCCTGCACTTCTCTTTACTTTTAGCCCTGTAACTAGACTCAAGTCCTAGCAGTCCCCTAAAGGTGAGGTACAAAGTGTGAAGCATGAGGTGCACTGCAATAAAAAATCTCACAACTTGGATTCCTTGAAAAGAAAATTCTGAGGTGGATATTTGCTTGCAGCAAGTGTATTGAGGCATGCTCTCAGGATTAATAACTGTGGGTTACAGAGAAGGAGAGCAAAGTCTGGGCAGAAGGAGATTCAAGCTGTCCTACAGCCCCAACAAAGGCCTCAGCCAGCTCAGAAGGAGCTCTGGAGCTTGGATAACTCTTCAGAGTTGCACTTAGTTGGAGCAAGAAATCTGGACACGTAGCACCACATGAATCAGTGAAGGTATACAGGTTGCCCAGGGGAAGAGGGTGTGACTTCGGGTAAGATGCCCATTTTCAGCTAAGTATAATTCCTGGAAAGGATAGAGAGCTGAGGGCTGTCAGCACACAGCATGCCCAGCAGCTGGTGCAAGAATCCTTCAGAGAGGATTTGAGTACAGAATCCTCTACAAATATATTATCATATCATTAGGGTTATTTTCAATTTATTTTTAATCTAACTATTTAGAGGAACTTTATACAATTTAATAGGCTGTAGTGGGCTTCTCAATGTTATACTCATTTTACATAGATGTTTTTATGGAAAATGTATTGAATATTCAAAAATAGCTTGCAGATGAAATTTTGTATAATGATGCTTTTAGAAACTAGGTTCTCTGTAACTCTGAGGCTTTACTCAATTTTTATTGATATTTTAAGAGAAGAGTAATCAAAATGATATATGTTTGTTGGCTTCTCATTGACGAAAAAGGAAGTAAACCAAAATTAATCTGACAGTGTCCTGGGAATTGTTCACTACAATAAAATGTTTAATTTTTTCCATAAGCCAGTGAAATAGATAATACTCCCATTATTCAGATAGAGAAACTAGAGTTCGTAAAGGTTAAAAAAATTAACTAAAATGACAGATGGACACAGGGAGGAGGGTACTACACACTGGGGTCTATTGGAGGGAATAGGGGAGGGACAGTGGGCAGGGAGCAGGGGAGGGATAGCCTGGGGAGAAAGGCCAAATATGGGTGAAAGGGAGGAAGGCAGCAAAACACACTGCCATGTGTGTACCTATGCAACTATCTTGCACGTTCTGAACATGTACCCCAAAACCTAAAATGCAATAAAAAAAATAAACTACAAAAATAAAAAATAAAAAAAAATGACATATTGACTGATTCAGGAATGTCTTCTTTTAGTGAGAAAAGTACATTATATGTCTATATTAGTTATACATTGCTGCATAACAAATTACTCCCAGATAAATGGGTTAAATAAAAAACATTATCCCATGTAATTTCTGTGAGTCGTGAGACTGAGGGTGTCTTATTTGGGTGGTTCTGGCTCAGAGTTTCTCCCTCTGTTGTGGAGATGTCACCCAGGCTGCAGTCATTTGAAAGCCTAACTAGGGCTGAAAGATCCATTTTTATGAAGACTCACTCATATGGCTGTTTGTGGGAGACCTCTGTTAGTTAGCACATGGCATTTCCATATGGCTGTGTGTATGTCCTCACTACATGGCAGCTGGCATCTCCCAGAGATACAGCAAGGAGAAAGCTGCAATGTCTTTTATGACCAACTCCCACAAATCACACACTGTCAATTCTACTACATTCTACTCCTGAAAATCAGGTCACTAAGTCTGGCCCACACTTAAGTGGAAAGAAAATAGAGTGCATCTTTGGGGGTGAGGGGGCAGAATTGGTGGGCATTTAAAACCGCCACAGTGTTAAATATTTAAAAGTAGTATGTGTGGTTACTTTTCAAATTTTGATCACAAGTTAGGCTCACTACTAAACGAAACAATTTTCATGATTTCTGCAAGAAGCAGATCTTTTATATGGCAATTTTTTTTTTTAGCTATAAACAGAGTTGCTCATTTAAAGTATTATGAAGTAGAATGAATGTGAATTCTTCTACTTAGAAGAAAGATTATTTTAAAATGCACCAACAGGCTGGGCACAATGCCTCATAGCTATAATTCCAGCCCTTTGGGAGGCTGAGGCAGACGGATTGCTTGAGCCCAGGAGTTCAAGGTCATCCTGGGTAACATGGCAAAAACCCTGTCTCTACAAAAAAAAAACAAAAATTAGCCAGGCATGATGGCATGTGCCTGTAGTCCCAGGTAATCTCAGCTATGTGGGTGGTTGAGGTGGGAAAATTGCTTGAGCTCAGGAGATCAAGGCTGCAAGGAGCCATGATTACACCACTGCAATCCAGCCTGGGCGGCAGAACAAGACCTTGTCTCAAAAATAAAATTAAATGCAACAATAAACATTTCTATGTTTAAAATTATTTTATTTACTAATAATTAGTACTCAGTGAATAGTTACTGAGTGCATGGCATTCACCAACACTGTTTTAGGTGCTAGGAATGAAGCAACGAACAAGACGGCTCAGAATATGCCTTCATATATCTGACACTTTAGTGGTAGGGACAACCAATAAGCAAAGAACTAGATGGGTACAGAAAGGTAATCCAGATTCTGATAAGAGCCGTGAATCAGGATAAGGTAATAGCAGGTGGGGTGTGTGTGTACAGAGGCAGTAGTAGAGGGCAAGGGGAAAGGAAGGAAGGACATATTTTTGATACGATGGTCATGGAAGATAACAATGTGTTCTAGAATCAACACTCATTGTACGGATGCACTGTTGGAAGAAAGGACATGTAATTGAGGATCAGATTCTGAGTCTTGGGGAAATTAAGACTTTGGAGTTACCCTGGGAGGCTTGAGAACAAAAGAGTGACATAATCTGATGCACTTTTACGAGCAAGACTCTAGCTGCTCTTGGGAGAATAATCTCTGTGGGGTAAATGTTTAAGCAGGACTTTCAGCAGGAATGTCACTATAGTAATCTAAGGGTGACAATGTCTGAGAATAGGTGGGAGCAGGAAAAGAAGGAAGAAATGGCTGGATGCAGATACATTTGGACAGAAGAGAAATGAATAAGGAGTAAACCAAAGGTTTTGGCCTTATGATATTATTCACTTAATATTTAAATGACTACATTTCTTTATACTTTCTGCTCACTGCTTTAATGTTTTCAGGCCGTTTTACCCCAGATGGAATTTCAGAAAACAAACTTATTTTGAAAGAATAATTCTTTGCAACTATCAAGTGATTAAATTAACATTCTCCCTTTTTCCCAAGTTCTAGCAACATTAATACTGCCCTCGGAGAATGAGAAATCAACACAGCTTTTAAATATCCATGATTATCAAGTTATTATACATTTATTTAAAGGTTATCTAGTAAAATGTCATTACTTAATTTTAATTTGATATGAAATTTATTATCAATTTACAAGTTTTATTTTTCTACTTAAGAGCCAAATCATCTGTCTGGTAATTGAATAATGAAGCAATTAGAACTGAACTTCAAAACTTTCATTTTTAACTTAATAGTCACTGTTTTTATTAAAAACCAACACAACCCTTGCGTGGATGACTTTTTTATTAGATTCTTTTATTTACTAGTTGAACAGTGTTAACCTAATAGTAATCGACTATATTATATATCTGTCTTTAATTTTAATAATCTATAACTTTATTTCCCTGTGCTGTCAGATCACTAGTTTCCATGGCTGATAACATATTTTAGGTGAGATCTAAAATGAATTCATTATTGAAATAAGTTTTAGAAAAGTGAACAAAATTTCAACAGGAAAAGTCCTCAGAATTTCCTAGAGCATTTAGTGTATTTTCAATTTCTTTGGTGGGTTGTTTTTTTTTTTTTTTTTTTTTTTTTTTGCCAGTCATTGAGAGCTCGTAAGGTTGCTGAGGTTGGTTGGCCTTGAACTCTTGGCCTCGCCTTCGCAAGCGCCACAACATCCGGCCGGAGCCACTTTGGGCCCTGTATTTTCAATTTCTAAAAAGGAAACATACTTTACAAAATTAAAACTTACTGACAAAGTAATGGTTTAATTTCATCTTTGGAAAGAGTCCTCACTATGCTATTCCTGTGACTCTATTATTACTTCATTCACCTTATTATGGAAAGTAGAATAGATGTGGATGGTTGATTGAAATTCAATTTGAATTTAATTTTAATCAGTAATTTTTCAACAAATACTTAGCACTGTATTACTCAGAGTTCTTTAGAGAAACAGAACCAACCGAATATGTAAAGATATACAGTATTAGAGGAGAATTTATTATGGGAATTAGCTCACACAGTTATGAAGGCTGACAAGATCCATAATCTGCCATCTGCAAGCTGGAGACTCAGGAAAGCCAGTGTTGTAATTTAGTCCAAATATAAAAGGGTGGAAATCAGGGGATTTAAGAGTGCAACTCCTAGTCTGAGGTCACAGTCCTGAGAACTGAGCATGGAAGGCTGTATAAATCCTGGAATTTAAAGGTCTGAGAACCAGTAGCTTCCAGTGCCCAAATGCAAGAGAAAGTAGATGCCTTGCTTCAGTGGAGAAAGAGAAAATTTATCCTTCCTTGACTATATATATATATACCCATCACCTCTACCACCAACTCTATCACATGTATATATATATATATATATATATATATATATATACACACATATATATATGTATGTATATATATGTATGTATATATATGTATGTATATATGTATGTGTGTATATATATATATGTATTTGTATATATGTATGTATATATGTATGTGTATATGTACATATGTATACATACATATGTACATATATATGTATATGTATGTATATGCATATATAAATTTTATTGCACTTTAGGTTCTGGGATACATGTGAAGAACATGCAGGATTGTTGCATAGGTACATACATGGCAATGTGGTTTGCCGCCTACATCTCTATCACCTATATCTGGCATTTCTCCCCATGTTTTCCCTCCCCAACTCCCTACCCCCCACTGTCCCTCCTCTGTTCCCCCTCCAACAGACCTCAGTGTAGGACGCTCCCCTCCCTGTGTCCATGTGCTCTCATTGTTCAACTCCCTCCTATAAGTGAGAACATGTGATGTTTGATTTTCTATTCTTGTGTCAGTTTGTTGAGAATGATGGTTTCCAGGTTCATCCATGTCCCTACAAAGGACACAAACTTATCATTTTTTATGGCTGCATGGTATTTTATGGTGTATATGTGTCACATTTTCCCTGTCCAGTCTATCATTGATAGTCATTTGGGTTGGTTCCAAGTCTTTGCTATTGTAAACAGTGCTACAATGAACATACACATGCATGTGTCCTTATAATAGAATGATTTACAATCCTTTGGATATATACCCAGTAATGGGATTGCTAAATCAAATGGAATTTCTATTTCTAGGTCCTTGAGGAATTGCCACACTGTCTTCCACAATGGTTGAACTAATTTACACTCCCACCAACAGTGTAAAAGTGTTCCTATTTCTTCACATCCTCTCCAGTATCTGTTGTCTCCAGATTTTTTAATGATTGCCATTCTAACTGGCATGAGATGGTATCCCAATGTAGTTTTGATTTGCATTTCTCTAGAGACTAGTGATGATGAGTATTTTTTCATATGTTTGTTGGCCTCATATATGTCTTCTTTTGAAAAGTGTCTGTTCATATCCTTTGCCCACTTTTGAATAGGTTTGTTTGTGTTTTTCTTGTAAATCTGTTTTAGTTCTTTGTAGATTCTGGATATAAGTCATTTGTCAGATGGGTAGATTGCAATCACTTTTATCCAGGTCTATCTGGATCTTCAGTGATTAGATGACGCCTGCCCACATTGCTGAAGGTGGGTCTTGTTTATTCAGTCTACTAAATCAAATGCTAATCTTCCAGAAACACCCACATAGTCAAACCCAGAAATAATGTTTTGCCAACTATCAGAGTATCCCTTAGCCCAATCAAGTTGACACATAAATTGAACCCTCACAAGCATCTGTTACAGGTACTTAGGCCCTGGGGATACAGCAGTGATCAAAATCAACAAAAACTCTGCTCTTTGAAACTTAAATGTGGTCTTAAAAATGTGCTCCACATACTCATTGGAGAACTCAAAGACATTCCAAGAAGCTGAAGAAGGGTCTTAAGGGAATGTTTCCAGATTCACAACTTTGTATATGCTCCACCCATCACCTCTACCACCAACTCTATCACAGGCAACACTCTCTGGCTTTAGAAAAGAAAGATACATCTGTCACTCATCTCTTCTCTCATCTTATTTTGATGCATTTATTCATGGAAGAAAATATTTTTAAAACCAACCACAAGGTTGGTGTTGATGTCAAGAAAGTGAATGACCCCAGTTCTCTAGTTCTTGCTGCTAGCTGCAGCATAGAATCACCTGGGAAGCTTTAGAAATGTCAACACCTAGACTACACACTCCTCCCTTTCACACACATACAGTTCCTGTGGCCCTGTCTTCCTCTTCCTTTACCTTTCTCTCCTTCCTTCCTCTTTAAAACATACCCACGCACTTGTCAATGAATGACAAGTTTTTAAATTAATGCTCAGTGATGACCAAAGGGGCAGTCACCTCCAACGATTACACAGGGTCCTCTTTAAAGAAATAACCCCTGATAGGCTGGGCACGGTGGCTGAAGCCTGTAATCCCAGTACTTTGGGAGGCTGAGGTGGGTGGATCACGAGGTCAAGAGATCGAGACCATCCTGGTCAACATGGTGAAACCCTGTCTCTACTAAAATTACAAAAAATTAGCTGGGCATGGTGGTGCGTGCCTGTAATCCCAGCTAATCAGGAGGCTGAGGCAGGAGAATTGCCTGAACCCAAGAGGCGGAGGTTGTGGTGAGCTATTGCACCATTGCACTCCAGCCTGGGTAACAAGAGTGAAACTCCGTCAAAAAAAAAAAAAAAAAAAAAAAAAAAAAGAAGCCCTGATTGGTTAATTCCTGAGCCAAGTCAGCTCCAGCTCCAGGAGTCCAGTGATTGCCCCAGCTGCTTGGCTGTCCGAAACAATGTGTCCTACCAATGTCCTTTTCCTTTTCCTCAAATCAGAGCTAAAAGCTGGTTTAGGGGTGATTAAAATCAGTCTCCCATGAATTTAATTATACTCTTAGCTAATAAATGTTCCTGAAGATGATATAAAGAGGAAGAGACTTGGATTAAGAGAAGACATCAAACGTCTGGCTATGCAGGCCGGTGGTGGTTCCCCAACCACCAGTCATTTCTGATCTAGGCAACCCACGGGGCTTTAACCAAATACACAAAGAAAATTATAAATTATGGTTAAAATTTCAGACTGGCTTTTGGAAGTTTGTTTAACATATCATAAATTTAAATTGGTAAAGATTTACAATAAAAATGTTTTGAAATACAGTAATTAAAATATTTTAAAATATAAAGAAAACACATGGTAATGTTTTATTTCATTAGGCATCAATAAATTATTCGAATATCAAAACTCTCAAATTAGTTTATGATCCTGAAGTTATTTGGCAGCACTCATTTGCCTTATTCTCCCAGGAGTAGCTGGGACCACACGTGCACACCACCATGTGTGGCTAAATTTTAGCCACCGTATGTGGCTAAATTTAGCAGCCCCCTGCCTCTCATGCCCTGTTAGGAGTTGGAACCATTGCCTCACTTTGTGTGATACCCATTATCCAGTTCTCTAAGGCTATGAATAAGTGAAAAGTAGGGAGAACTGGAATGAACAAGCCTATTTTGTCCAGTCCCTTTAAACAGTAGGGTTCTACTCTCTGGCCTGGATCCTGGAGGCTTGGTTCTAAGGCAGCTGTTGACAAGAGGGGCAGCTTGTTAGAATTAGTTCATATCACATTCCTTTCTGTATTTATTTATTCTTCAATTAAGCAACATCGAGTTGACTGTTATTTGAAGCAAAAAGTATTTTAATATAGTTTACGTTTTTCTACAAGTAATCAAATCATGTGGTGCCATAAATTTGAATTATCAACTTATGACTTAGCAAAATTCTAAGGAACCAAGTTTCTTTTGACCAGCATGAAATTCCTTTCTGCTGTCTGTCAGGTTGTGTAGCATTGCCTAGAGGGGTGTGCATAGCCAACCACAATTGTTTTAGTTTGGCCATCATTCATTCATTCATTCAATTATTTATTCATTCTGTTATTTTCCATTACTTTGACTGGGATAAACAAGAATTTGGCCTAAATGGCAGGTTTGGCATAGTGAACCCATGAATTGCAATGACTTTCTCCATCAGTATTTATTTCAATATATCTACTGTCTGTTTATAGCTTCAAGGGTATGGAGATCAGGAAAAGTAAACTGGGTTTAAAAAATGTGAGGCTGGGCATGGTGGCTCATGTGTGTAATCCCAGCACTTTGGGAGGCAGAGGCGGGTGGATCACCTGAGGTCAGGAGTTTGAGACTAGCCTAACCAACATGGTGAAATCTCATCTCTACTAAAAATATAAAATTTAGCCACACACGGTGGTGTGCACCTGTGGTCCCAGCTACTTGGGAGGCTGAGACAGAATTGCATCAACCCAGGAAGCAGAGGTTACAATGAGGCAAGATTGCACCACAGCACTCCAGCCTGGGTAACAGAGCAAGACTCTGTCTCAAAAATAAATAAAAATAAGTAAATAAATAATGCTTTGGAGTAATTTGCATCTGCTCTTATGCAATGTAATTGCAGTGTCAGTTGATAGAGCATAGTATCAATTTTCCTACTTCAAGTCCTTTCTAACACAGTTAATGATGTTAGCTAATATTAATTTTTAATGTTAAATGCATTCCAGGGACAATGTTAGTCACTTTAAAATGATTATCTGATTTAGTCCTTATAACTTATGAGGTGTTGTTATTGTTATTCCTGGAATTTATATTTCATAAACAGATAAACTGAGGTTGAGAGAATTTAATTAATTTGCCCAAGGTTGCACAACTAGTGAATGGATTTGCTAGAATTCAAATCAGGTGTTTGGGTTTCTAGAGCCTGAGTTTTAAACACAAATGTCTTGCACAGGTCACATAGCAACTGCTCAGATGTGATAGCTTAAGTTATTAGTTTCAATATTTTGTTTTTCTGTTTTACTTCACATTCCTTACCCAAATTCATGGAAGATGGAGTATATATTCTAACCTCTTCACTTCAGACTTAGCCATGTGACTTGCTTTGGCCAAAGCAATTTTGGCAAAATGATGTGACTAGAGGCTTTATGACTGCAATAATTGCTTTCTTGTTCTGAATGGCTGTTAACCATTCAACCTGGGCTCCACAGTAAGACACGTGGAGTTAATATGAATGGAACCTGCAGCCTGCAGCCAAGGCCAGCCAAACAGTCTGAGATCAACTGATTCCAACCTCCCCTCAGATCTGTAAGCATGAGAATAAATGACAATTGTTTTAATGCAATTGTTTTAATGCACAGAGTTTTTCTGTGGATTGTTACGGAGCATTATTATGGCAGTAGCTGATGTACACTGAGCAAGTTTTGAATTAAACTGTCAAACTGCACCAACTAAATTTGATTGGTAGATTTCTTCTTGGTTTGTTTTATTGTTTTGTTTCTTGGTCAGAACCATGTTTAAACTTTCTTTTTAACTGGAATGGCATTAGGAAGATGTACACCCTACAGTGGGTCATGGTTCCTGGTACTCACTACAGTTTTATCTTGAGTGTCTTTCACCTGGTGACATTCCCGCCTAACTGGTCCTTGCTGGAATTTTAGCTTATCATCTTTGCTGTGGTCTGTAACAGAAAACCCCTAAACTTACACATGGTTTATATTTTATCCCATTCATACTGTAAATGTGCTGTCTAGGTATCTGTATCACATTGAATTTTCAAGGGTCAGAAAAATGAATAGATTGTGAAAGTCAGGAACAGATATTTATTATTTTTTATTGTTTAGTTATTTAATATATACAATTTTTAAACAAATACATAATATACAATGGATTACTGTAATTTCAGAATCAGATAAACTCAGAGGAATTAACTGATTAGAAACTGCTGAGTTCATGTGGTAAAACACATATCAATTTAATAATTCAATCAATTTAACGATGTAATTGATTCAATCAAAAGTCAACTTAATGATTTAACTAAAAGTCACATAACAAATTGGATAACCTAGAAAAAAAGGTACAAATTCCTAGCAACATACAATTTACCAAAACTGAATCATGAAGAAATAGAAAATTTGAACAGACCAAAAATGAGAAACCAAATGAAATAAATGATTAAAAAATTTCCTGTCAATAAAAAGCCCAGGATCTGATGATTTCCCAGCTTAATTCAACCAAACCCCTTTTAAAAATATTTATTTATTTATTTATTTATTTTTGACAGGGACTTGCTCTGTCACCCACTTGCTCTGTTACCCAGACTACAGTGTAGTAGCATAGTTATGTCTCACTGGACCCTCAACCTCTGGGGCTCAAGCAGTCCTCCCACTGGAGCCTCCTGAATAGCTGGGGCTACAAGTATTTCATTGAAGAAATATTTGCAATAGGTAAAGATATGAAATCAACCAATATATCCACCAGTTATGAATGAAAAGGAAAACGTGATGTATATTTATGCATGCATTAAGCCACTACGCAGCACTAAAGAAGGAAATCCTGTCTTTTGTAACAACATGGATGAGCTTGGAGGACATTATGTTACGTGAAACAAGATAGGCACAGAAAGACAAATCTGACTTATATGTTGAATCTCAATAAGTTTATAGAAGCAGAAAGTACAATAGTGGTTACTAGAGGCTGAGGAGTGAGGTATGAAAAGATATTCATCAAATAATACATAATTTCAATTAGGAGGAATAAGTACTAAGAGATCTATTGTACATCGTGATGACTGTAGTTAGTATATTATATATTTGAAAATTGCTGAGAGTAGTTTGTTGAGATAGATTTTAAGTGATCTTGCCACCACAAAAAAATAAGTATGTGAGCTGATGCATAATCAAGTTAATGAATGAATTAGCTTGAGTTAGTCTTTCTATAAAGTATACATTGCAAAACATCATGTTGTATACTGTACCTATCTACAATTTTTACTTGTCAATTAATAAGAACTTAAGAAGTCTTCATTGTTGACAGAAAAATCAGGTGAACTGTTATTTATAGTCCATTTACTGGTATAATTTATCATCTCAATAATCCAGTATTGACCTCCTGAAAATTAATAAAAGTATATGTCCTTTGTTTATTCAAATCAGATACAATCTAATCTGGACATGTATTTCCCAGTTATCTAATGAATCTTGTATAGTCTAAAGAGTTTTTGATTTCATATTTTCCTGTTTTATAGTTTATAAAATGAATTTCACATTTACTTTATAAAATAAATTGCTTCTCTAGATACAATTTAGAAAAGTACCTGTTGTTGACCTGTATATAATATCTGCTCCAAATGAAATGACCAAGATGACACTCAATTTAGCTAGAATCTAAGTTTTCTTGAGTGCATTAATGAGCAGATGTTAAATTTCATAGGGCTTGAATGTAATTCAGTAAATCTCAGTATATTTACAATTGCTTATGTGAGTGAAAATAAAAGGAAAAATGATGCTTCATTAATATCAGAAGAAGACAAGAAAATTGCTTTTCTTCAATGGTAGCTCCTAAAACATTCCACTTAGCACACACGGGAAAAAATGTCTAGTAGATTGTTTGTTCGAATTAAATATCAACAAAACACTTTAAAGGGAATTTTAGCCAATCTACAATGTCTTTTTTTACATAAACATAAAATATAGTGCATTGTCAAGGCATTCTTTTTCAGAGAATGTCTCTGTTGAGTATTATGGAACAGTGATAGAGATAGTGAGGAATAAAAAGACTGGTAACATACAGTTAATGCAACTGCAGCAAAAATGAGCAGTTTTAGAAAATAGAAATTAATCTAGTGTACAAAAATGTGTATTGGTGCTTTGAATTGAAACCCTATTTGAATATTTTCCTTTGACTTTTTCCTGTTAGTGGCCATTTGTTTATTCCACTTAGTAGATCTCCTGCTGCCCACTCCACTGTCATTTTGGTTGAAACCGTTGTGCTAAGCCACTATCATCAATTTTCCTCCCAGCTGAATCTGCCAAGGTTGACAATTATTATACTAACAAGTGCTTGTTCAGTAATGATCAGTTGTTCAGATTCCCTCCTTCATTATTTTTCTTTCCTGGAGGCAATTGATATGAATAGTCCCTAGCTCTTCATCTGGGGCTTGGAGATAGAGAAATTTGTTTAGATCTCCCTTATAATTCTAACTCTGATTAGTGGCAAAGACTTTGAGTTTTGAGATTTACTTCTGAAGAGCAGCTGGGGTCCCAAGTAGCCATATAAATAGCCAGGTCATGATCTCGGTGTCACCAGGCTTTAGTGGTGTGAGAGAATGGTCAGAAATCTGAAATAGGAAAAAAATAGAGAAGCAAAATATTCTGAATAATACTCAAAAGTGATTGCAGCATATTAGACATAAAATTATTTTTAAGACATCACCTTTACTCAGCACTAGAAATGATAGCAAAACCTATAGAAAACTTTCTACACTGTAGGGGTAGTGTTAAGAGTGAAAAGTGGTACATGAAGAGTTTACATCTGAATTTTTAAATACCTTGCTAGGAACTGGGAATGGGGTAGAAATTAAAAGAGAGGTGGGAGCTTGTAGGACTCTCTTCCTGGCTTCATGGTGGAAGGGTTCACTAGGCTGAAGAAGACCAGACTCCCTTCTTGAGTTCTGGATTGCATCTCCCATTCCCATTTCTCAAGAGCCCCTCTCCTTTAGCTCTTAACTGGAATATTTCTATGCTTTCATTATGTTATATTATTATATGATACCAAGAAAAATGTTTTTTGTACCTCTCCCTATTCTGCACCATACTTCCAATACTAGTTACAGCAAATCACTACAAGAAAAATTTCACATTCGTCATCTCTTATTCTCACAAAGAGGATGATTTCATTTTCTCTCCTCCTCCCATTTCTCACATTTAGCTTAAGTTGTTGTCTTTTGTTTCATGAGAAACTCGAATATCTTGGAAGAAAAGCCTCCCGCTACCAGCCTGCCTGCAAGTGTATCCACCTTCTCCACCTTTCTTCCCATTAGAGCAGGTTAACCAAATGGCTATTGGCAAAGGATAAACCTGTGCCCTGTATCTCATTTCATAACTTACGAAAAACCTTTACTCCAAAATTCATCACCATCTTCCCTACAAAATAAATTTCTACTGTCTCCAAAACATAGGATATATTATATCCCTTGCTTTTATTTAAAAATTGCTCTTCTCGGGCTGGGCGTGGTGGCTCAAGCCTGTAATCCCAGCACTTTGGGAGGCCGAGGCGGGTGGATCACGAGGTCAAGAGATCGAGACCATCTTGGTCAACATGGTGAAACCCCGTCTCTACTAAAAATACAAAAAATTAGCTGGGCATGGTGGCGTGTGCCTGTAATCCCAGCTACTCAGGAGGCTGAGGCAGGAGAATTGCCTGAACCCAGGAGGCAGAGGTTGCGGTGAGCTGAGATCGCACCATTGCACTCCAGCCTGGGTAACAAGAGCAAAACTCCGTCTCAAAAAAAAAAATTGCTCTTCTCAGTAGTAAAATTATTCTGCATATGTCTTTTTTATTAATGAATTTTTATTTATGTTTGTTTCTGTTTTTGCCTTGTTTGAGGAACTCTATCCCCTGAAATCTAGGCCAGTTTGGGATGTGATTTGATCAAGAGGCCATTTTAGGACATGCACTAAACATTAGAAAAATAATTTTAAAATACTGCAAATTAATTCGGATTTCCGAAGATAACTAGTCCCATTCCTAACAAAATTATCACCTTTGAGTAAACAAACAAGTGAACAATCACCCCTCACTGGTGCTGATTCATCTAAGGAATACTTTTGTGACTATCCACGCAGGCTCTACTGTACAACCACAGCATACCCACCAAACTCTGAGGCCAGGCACTTAAGAAATGTTTTTCCCAGGTTTCGTGTCCCATCTGATCACCATGTTTCTTTATTCCTCTTTAAGGCAAAACTTCCTTTAAACATCTGAGAATATTTGCTGTCACTTCTACCTCATTTTCTTTTTCTTTCTTTCTTTTTTTTCTCATCCCACTCCAGCCTGGACTGAAGATCTTGGGTCCTTGCTAGCTATTGGTTGGAGGCCTCCCTCACTGCTTTGCTACATGGGCGTCATCTTTATCCAAGCTACCTTTATCCAAGCAGACATGCAAGTAGAGTCAGACAGAGAGCAAGCAAGATTTTAGTAGACTTTTATGGCCTAACGTTGGAAATGACAAGCTGTCATTTTTGCCATCTTATATTAGTTAAAAGCAAATCACTAGGTCCAGCCACACACAGTGAGGTGATGCTGCAACGTCTTGATGACCATGAGGCAAGGGCCATTGGGGGGCATCTCAGAAGTTACCTACTAGGCTCTCTTCTCTGCTAGAAGAGAGGGCAGGGACCATAATGTCTTGTTCACTGCACTGAACATCCTCAGCCTTTAGAACAATGTATAGGACATAATAGTTACTCAATATTTATTTGCTCTTGTTGTTTTTGACCAATATACAAATACTTTTGCATAAATAAATATAATTATATTTTTCTTTATTTTAAAATAGAATCATGTTTAAAATGTAACTTAGTTTGATCTATGCCTATGTTTGTAGCATGCATAATTTCAGTATGTTAAAAAATAACTAACAGTTTAGAATCTGGGCCACAGACCTCCACTATAATAAACATAATAATTCACTCTCTAATCTTTGACAGTGTTTAACTGTGCATTTTTTTCAATGCTTCCAATTAGCAAGATTTCCTTTTTAAGGCTTGAAAACTCTAGCCATGATTACGTCATTGATAAATTTAGTGCTGTTGTTTTGTTTTCTTAACATTAGGGATAAATAACCCAAAAGGCTTTCTGCCTTGTTACTTGTAACCAAATGGCTGCAGCTTTATCTCTGAGTGGAAAAAATGTCAAGGAATGATTGTGTGATGCTGTCAGCTACAATGGACTTTTCGGTTTGAAGCCTTGTTAAGCTCTGAAACACTTGTATCTATGACCGGGTTAATAAGATTCAAAATTAGAGGTTTAAAACTGATTCTAGTTGACAAAATTAGAATTTTAGGTTAGCCCTTTGATCTGGTGATTGCAAAGTTCACACTTCCTGTGTAATAGAAAGTAAAACATAAAGCAGTTGAATAATTCACATTTGGCATGTGTCTGTGACCTTCCAAAGATAACCAAACACATGAAGATCAGGCATGAGAGTTTGTTTTGATTCTGAGCTATAAGCGAAATCTGGATGTTCTTGTTTAAATTAGGCCTTTACAATAACTTCTGAGGGTATGTTTATTGAGTTTCTGGCCAATACCTTTTCTTATTGAGAAGATTCAGACTTTGGATCCTTTAGAGGAGTGAAACTTGGAAGGAAAGCAATGGGTGTTTTATGGGCTTTCCCAGCGGAGAAGTACATCACCAGGACTTCACAGCATTACCAAAAATTGGACCTGGATGACTATTGAGCTCTTGGAAATAGCTTGTTGTAAAAGAATTATGTGAATACCGTATAGTCTCTTTTACTGCAGAACAGTACCTTAAGATGTTCAACCTACCATATGTTTTGTAACACAAAAGAAAAAAATTTTTAAACTATATCACAACTATGTATAGAAATCTATGTGCATGGCAAAGAAAGTTAAGTATTCATGATCAACTATATAATAATAAAGGCTAAAATTGAGCACTTAATATGGGCCATACATTAATTTCCTTGTGGTTATTAATAATTTAATTCCACAACTCTAAAAGGGACAGATTATTACCTTCATTTCACAGATTAATAAATGAGATTTATAGAGGATTCCCACTTGCATAAATATTGAACAGTGACAGAAGAGTTTGGATCCAGGCAGTAGGATTCCTTGAATTCCAAGCTAGAAATACATGCTGCCGATTCTAGTCCCATGTTTTGGCCCAATCTGATAAGCCTTTTGGTAACATATCTATAAAGTGGTTATCTACCCACTGATTCACATCAACAGAGGTGGAGGGGAGGGCTATTGGTTTCTGTGTTTCTCCTATTAAAACATATTTCCAACAAGTTTTGTGTCTTCTAAGCACATTTATAAATCTCAATTGAATAGACACCTGTTCTTCAATAGCTCCATTAAAATATGATTTCTAGCACCTAAAACAGGATTTCAGGTGTGATATTTAAGTGCAGTTCACTATAAATATTACCACTATTGCTGTAAACAATATACATTGATCAATTCAGTTTGAGCCTATTTCAGTGTTCAGATCACCCAGTTGGTTTACACTGAGTTTAATGGCATCTAAAAACCCCAAGACATGTTTAATATTAATAACATTATGGTTAAGCTATGCCTTTCACATTCTGTATTTTTTTAATTGTTTTGAATTTTGTAGTGGATATGCATTTTAATTGTGGTTTTGCTAGATATAACTTTAACACTTGTCTTAATGATTTCTGCCTGATTTTCTTTGTGTTATCTAACTTCTCCAACTTGCAATTCTTGTGGTTTTGTGGAGCTAGGTTTCTCTCTGAAGTAGGAATGCGATTCATGTCTTGCCAATCAGAGTGCTGTAGATGTCTGACTACAGTCCAATGTGAAAACATGACCTATTTCAGAGCCAAGGATATGCAACCTTGTGTCATCTCTAGAGATTTTTTCAGAGAGTTTTTCTCTTCAACTAGACCTGAACCAGGGAGCGGTAAAATATCAACCCTTTGGTGACAGAAACTCGCTTAGGAGACAACATAGAAGAAAACAGAGAAGAGAGTGACAGAGGTGGGAAGCTTACCTAAAGACATCTTTTGAGCCCCTTCTTGTATTTACCTTTAATGTCCTCCTTTAGATTATATAGTTACTTGAGCCAATAAGTGCTATTCTCTCTTCTATACTAAGAACTACTAAATTGTACACTGTAAAAGAGAAAATTATATGGTATATGAATTATATCTAAATTAAAATAAGACATGCCCCACAAAAAAAGACTAGCAAGCAAGACACTTGACCATTGCAAACATGGCTTGAGATTTGTTTCTTTGCATTTCATTTACTCTCTCTAATTTTTCCTAGTCTGTCAATGTTTTTGGAATTCTGATTCTATCAGCTTTCCCTCCTAGCTTTGCAGTATCAGCAAATTGAATAAGTCTGTCTTTTCTGTGTTTCCCTAAATTGTAGACAAAAAGTGGCAAGTCTCCTGAAGTCTAATTAAGACCTCATTCCTATAATTCTTTGCTATGTCCAAAAAACATACCACCATACCATAGAGACTATGTACACATGTAATAACCCATTCTGAAAATTTGTGAATGGCATTATATATTTGTATCATTGTGTCATTTCTGAAATTTATTTTTTCCCCATTTTGGAAAATCAAAAATGCAATTTCCCATCACCCAACAGGACAGTAGCCTCTGGAGTCAGATGTGTAGAATTGCAACCCTTGATCTGTAACACATTTTTTTTTTGTTTGATGTTGTGCACATTAATTAGTCCCTATGAACTTAAGTTCCCTTATCTGTAAAAGTAGATAATAATGAAACCTTCCTTAAAGTGTACTAAGAATTAAATGTAATGTGAATAATATGAAGAATTTAGTCTGTGAGTTAGAATTACAGTGGACAACAGATTGCATATGCAATTTAGGATAATTTGTAAAAGGTTTAATAAAGGAAACATTTACAAAGATGTGGGCTCTGTGTAAGGAAAATCAAGAGGGTATTGGTGAAGTTGATCTCACCCTAGATCTGTGCAATGAGAGGAGGGAGCAGTTGCAGGAACTCAAGAGGAGGAGAGTTAGGTACACACTGAAACCTTGAGACGTGGCCATTAGTAGGAGTGAATGGCCAGGATGAGGCAGCTGTGCATGGTGGGAGCAGGAGGCCAAATATTCAGCCTCATGGTCTTCCATTTTTCTGATCTCCTGTTAGGTATCCTAATGGCTACATCCAATTCAAAGCCAGAGAACAAAGGAGCCAGTTGTAGTAGTCATTGTTGGTTATCCTTCCAGTGATAGAAAAGGGTGGTAAAGGATGCAGAGTGGCACTGAAGAAGAAAAGAGAAGAAAGACATCCAGCAAATACTTATTTCCTAAAATGCTGCATTCTAATAAGAATTATTTTTTAACCAATAGCTATTTAGTTACTATATTCTGGTTCTCTAAGAATCCTGGGGTGTAATTTGCCTAGATTTGCAATGGATTTAACATGAAGCCGTGGTTTCTCCTTTTTTATATTATGTATTAGGTTGAATGAAATTGTCATTTTTTACATCAAAAATAGCTTAATGCCTAAATTTTTATATAGTTCAAAGTAATATACTAGACTTGACTCCTCTCTAGTCTGATGCAACTAGGATTTAGGTTGCATTTTCTGTAAAGAGAGAATGATGAAAAATTTGGCTGGAATGGTAGAATGGAGACAGGAAGATAAGGGCATTGGATGCCATGCTAAGTTCTAAATTTACCGTGTACTAGTTGAGAAGCCACTGAAAATGTTAAAACTGGGGTGTGATGCTATCAGGCCTGATTTTAGGAAGTTGACATTTTCTAGGAATAGCATGCCATCTGCCCCTAACAATGAGCCTGCTTATACATAGCCCCCCTTTTTTTGGCTTGGGTTATAGCCAAAAAGAAAGTGTTTGTTGTTAGGAGTATTTTTAGAATTTTCCATTCATCATTCACATCAGTCAAATGGACATCCTTAGAGGTTTTTTTGCTGTTTTTGCATAATTTTGCTATATGCTTCCATTTCTGGCTCATTTACATGGTCTACATAGGGATCATTAGTAATCATTTTGCTGACATTACATAGTGAGAGCCTATAACCTCTTCAGAGCACTATATAAATTATAAGGCATTGTTAGAATGAAAGATAAAATTATATGATTACAATTTAGAGACTCTTCATTGAGTCATGCCTGATCATATTTATTATAATTTCATTATAAAAAATATATAATACATATTTGTATATAATGAATAAAATATAATTTTATTATATCTTTGTTATGATAGACACAATAATGACTGTGTTCATTACTTGAGTGCACATTTTAAAAATGTGCTTAACTACAGAAGCTAGGGTATATATCTTTTTCCTTAGTGTGTATGAAATCTATAATCTTACCCAAGATCTGAAGTTTGTGATACTAATATGTTAACATTTTGTTAAATCCAAAAGAATTAGAATTGAATCCCCAAAATATGCTAGTTTTTTATTCAAACTTTTGATTTAAAAAGTAAATGAAGAGTGTGTTTCAAACTGCGCTTTTATTAGAATAAATTTTATTTCAGCCTGTAGATTATTATGATATTGATGGCAACAGCAGTACAATAAGATTTGTCAATGTTAACTCTGCTCTGCTCCAGGCCCCGTTTTAACTATTGCTTGTATCATTTAATTGCTTTCCCTAATTCTGTGAAACAAGTAAACTGAAGTGACTCAGGCCAAGAAAAATTAAGTAACAAGTTCAAGGGCATGCCAATAATAAGTGTGAAAGCCAGTGTTCTAAGATAGGCAACTTGACTCCAGGGATTATGAAAGGAGACCCAATTTATAGTCTCTTCGGGTAATTTAAGTGCCCACCTCTATCACACTTTTATCTTTCTTGGATGTTTTGTAATTTTGAGCAAGAAAACACCTTCATGTGTCATTATTCATCTTAGTATCTCCTCCACATCTTAGTTCAGCAATTTGCTCTTAGTTGGTGCCAAAGAAACCCAGATGGAGTTCAATTTCATATGCCATATACTCATATAACTATTATTTTTTCCCCTTTTTCTTTTCTCAGTTAACTATTTTCCACTATTTCCTTGCCCCTTGGTTTGTGAATTTCTTGATGGGTCACTTTTCTTGTCACTTGATATTACTCACATGCTTTTCCTACTGAATTCATTGTATGTTTAGAAGATATATTCCAATCATTAGTCTCATTGGGCCAAAACTTGTTTATATCTTCGTTGTCTCAGTTACCAGTCTGCCTTAAAACATGTATTTGGTTGATTAACTGTGCCCTGCTTTGGGGAAAAGTGATTATGTCCTGTATTCTTCCCTGTTCTTTACTCCTGAGAAGAACTGAATATCTTCTCCCCCATGAATCCCTTCCTGGTCACCTGAGGTTCTGAACTGATTTAACTTCTACTGTTTTAACCACTTTTTTTTTTAACCTAACTACTGTATGTTATTGAATTTCATGTATGTCATTTTAAATACTCATGGTGAAATTAGGATTCCTGCCAGGATGTCCTTGTCATCTTTTTATCCGAAGTGTCAAGGCTCAGAAAAACTCGTACATCTTATTTTGACTCTTCATTTTCCGTTTCTGCTTTTCTCTTTTTAACTATGTCTTTTATCTTGGAGAAAATGGTGAAAGTTCCACCTATATCCCTAATCATTTATGAGCAAGCCACTGGCAATCTTTGTGTTTCCACTGCCTGGAACTCATAACAATATCCACAATATTTTTAGATCCTAGAATCCTCTTCATTTTTCTGCAGAGTGATCATAATTTTGGTGTCTATATCCTGCACCTTAGAATGAACCATAGCCCCTTATTCTTTCATAAACTCCCCTTGGAAACACTCACCGTCCATTGCTTGTTTTCTAGGGGTCTTCTTGATTAGGTGGGGGTTTAAGAGAATACTGCTTTCAGGCTGACCTGGCTACTTACTTTTCTCTGCTTCTGCTATATTTTTACTATTATGACAGTTTATCAAATATAATTAGTTAAGCAAACACTCTGAACTTAGGTCACAGTGTTCAAAAACAGCAAATTGTAAAACTAATTTTAAAATGTTGTTTTTCAGAAACCATCTTTTAAGCTTTGTATTCTGTCATGCTCTGGGCTTAACTGATAAGTATTGGATTTCTGTTTTTAATGAAAAGGGAATTATACTTGGATTTAGTGCAGTATTTTGCTTACATTCAGAATATCTTTTAAAAGGCAGAAAATATTGCTGGATGGGCATTGGGAACAAGATTGTCCAGCCGTGCTTCTCCTCATTTAAGTGCCCTAATTTGACCTGTGAAGACAAGCTTGCACGGTTTTACCTTTCCTTCTTTGCATATCAGCTGCATTGAACCCAATTATTTTTAATAGTGATCAAATTAAATGATATGAGTGATTTAACACACTTCATCCAGAACATTTTATGTTCACTTTATAGTTCATTGATATCTAAATGTAGGATGACATTCATTTATTCAATATTCAGTGATTTTCTTGCTTGGACAGCAGTCTATAAATCTACAAGGTTGACTTTATGTACAAATCTATTGGATAGCTAACACTATAAAAATATTAAACGGTACCACTTTATAAATTTTTCCTATCAAATATGTTTTAAAAGTATTTGGCATCTAAATCTTGAAATACTATTATACTGTAAGATAAATTCAAGATATCTCTGGGTTGAATTTTACTTGGTCTTACTTAATTATCATATAAATTTCTTTCACCTAGAATATCTAGCATAGTTTTAAAATGTAAAATACTTTCTCTGATTATTGCTGTTTTACCATGTCTAATGACACTTATTTTTAATATTTATTGAGTTATTCTTGAATTAAAACATTTGTGAACTTACAACATTCTTTAAAATAGCATGTCTGTAAGAAAACTGGATTGTATTAACATTATATTATACCACCTATGGGGTCATTTGATAGCTCCAACATCTATTTATTTTGTTTTACAATATCTTAAATAGGTGATATTAATATATATTTTTACAATTCAAATTGATGTATCTATTTCTTCCTCATTTTATGTTTTACCATGTAAATTCTGTGTTTTCAGATCAAATTTGCAATAATTATGATAGGGTAGATCCTAGCTTGGGCTGCTAAGACTAAGACTCGGTGGCTTATAAATAACAAAATCGAATTTCTCACAGTTCTGGAGGCTGGAAGTTGAAATCAGGGTTCTGGCATGGTCAGATTCTCATGAGGGCCATTTTCCAGCTTACAAACTGCCAACTTCTTGTTTTGTTTTTATACTGGGAGCAGAAAGAGGAAGCAAACTCTCTGGTAACTCCTGTAAGATCACTAATTTCATTCATGAGAACTTCACCCAGAAGGCCTCATTTAATTCTAATAATCTCTAAGTCCCCATCTGATAATACAGTCATATTGGGGAATAAAGTTTCAAGGTATGAATTTAGGCGGGACACAAACATTCAGGCCACAGGAAGGTGTTCGTATAATATGCTGCCCTGATAAGATGATTAACCATCTTGATTTGATCAGGACTTACAGGGTTCTCTGAAAGCAGGACTTTACATTTTAAAACGGAGACTGTCCTAATCCAAGGACAAACAGTCCTAGATTTCCTGGAGAAAGTAGTTGCCAGCACACAGGATTTTGAGTATTAAAACAAGGAAAGTTCTGGGTGAAGCAGGATGAATTGGTAATCTTAAATCCTGATTGTAGACTTTAATTTAGAGCATTTTTAGTCACAGTGCTTTGTAACTGAAGTGAATAGTAACGATAATCCAGCATAACCTCCTGCAGTCAGACTGCTCAAATAAAGTGTTCTATGGAAAATTGCTTTTTATGTTTTTAACTTCTTCTCAATCACAGATTGTTCAATGAAGTATAGCAGACTTCTTTCTTGTTAAAATCACCTTCATTTCTTTGGTGATAGTTCATTGAGTGGTTTTGGTTTGTATTTTGATCTCAGAATGCATTTTTCTGGGTTTTTACACTGACTACTGACACATACTACCTCCTTCTGCCACATACTCATGATTTAAGTAAAACGTAAGGTGTTTTAAAATATATTATATTCCCTTTCCTTCAAAAAGATTTTTCTGGTTCTATTCCATAGCTTATAACTTTAACTCGTCTCAGTGCGTGATGTTTTTTGTTGTTGTTGGGTTTTTTTTTTTTTTTAAGACAGAATTTCTCTGTCACCCAGGCTGGAGTGCAGTGACATAATGTTCGCCCACCACAACTTCCATCTCCTGGGTTCAAGCAATTCCTGTGCCTGAGCCGCCAGAGTAGATGGGATGACAGGCCTGTACCACCACACCTGGCTGATGTTGGTGTTTTTAGTAGATACAGGGTTTCACTTGTTGCCTAGGCTGGTCTTGAGCTTCTGAACTCAGGTAGTCCACCTGCCTCAGCCTCCTAAAGTGCTAGGATTACAAGAATGAGCAACTGTGCCTGGCCTCACTATTCATTCTGTGCTCTTTGACCTCACACTATGGAATTAAAATGTTTTGGACAGAAATTCAATCTCTGAATCTCGACTCTGTCTTCTTCCTCTCAGTCTGCAGTGTATAGCACGGTGGCTAAGAGCAAGAGTTTCATAACCGAATGATGCAGATCAAAGTTTCACTCTACTATTTGCTAGCTGTGGGACCTTGGGCAATTTACTTCACCTCTCTGTGCTTCAGTACTCTCTAATGCTTAATTATGATGATAATGGGAACTCTAACTCATAGGGGTAATTTTATGAAGGTTAAAACTTAATACACCTAAAGCATATAAATTGGTCCAGAGCATATAGTAACTATTCAGTAAGCATTAATATTGTTAATCCTGATTTTTTAGCTGACTGAATAACTTACCATTTACCTAAATGCCCCTTCCCGAACCCCCTGCTTTTATTTAATTGCCTCTTACTTGTCAGTGTATAATTTGATTTGCCAGATTTCTGTTAACCTAAGTGCTAAGAAAATCACTTCTGTTATTAGTTCTATACAGTGCTTAGGACCATATCATAGGGAGTGATATGGTTTGGGTCTGTGTTCCCAACCAAATCTCATCTTGAATTGTAATCGCCAAGTGTCAAGAGAAGAACCTGGTGGGTGGTGATTAGATCGTGGCTGCAGCTTCCTCCATGCTGTTCTAGTAATAGTGAGGGAGTTCTCATGAGATCTAATGGTTTTTGAGATGACAGTTTCCTCTGTGTGTGCTCTCTTGCTCTCTCTCTCCTGCTGCCTTCTGAAGAAGTACTTGCTTCTCTTCAAGTATTTGCTTCTCTTTTGCCTTCCACCACAATTGCAAGTTTCCTGAGGCCTCACTAGCCATGTAGAACTGTGAATCAATTAAACCTCTTTTCTTTATAAATTACCCAGTGCCAGGTATCCTTTATAACAATGTTAGAATGGACTAATACAGATAATTGGTACTATGGAGAATGGAGTACTGCTATAAAGATAATGTTGAAATGTGGGAGCCACTTTGGAACTGGGTAACTGGCAAGGGTTGGAACAGTTTGGAAGCCTCAGAAGAAGACAGGAAGATGTGGGAAACTTTGGAACTTCCTGGAGACTTGTTGAATGGTTTTGACCGAAATGCTTATAGTGATATGGACAATGAAATCCTGGCTGAGGGGCTCTCAGATGGAGATGAGGAACTTATTGGGAATGGAGCAAAGTTCACTCTTGCTATTTTTTAGCAGAAAGACTGGTGGCATTTTGCCCCTGTGCTAGACATCTGCACGACTTTGAACTTGAGAGAAATTATTTATGGTATCTGGTGGAAAAAATTTGTAAGCAGCAAAGCATTTGAGATATGGTCTGGCCAATCCTGAAAATGTTTAGTTACATGTGTTCAGAAAAAGATGGTTTGAAATTGGCACTCATGTTTAAAAGGGAAGCAGAAAATAAGGGTTTGGAAAATTGGCAGCATGACCATGCAATAGAAAAGAAAACCCCATTTTCTGGGAAGAAATTCAAGCCTGCTACAGAAATTTGCATAAGTAACAAGGAGTCAAATGTTAATAACCAACACAATGGGGGAAATGTCTCCAGGGCTTGTCAGAGATCTCAGGAGCCCCTCCCATCATAGGCCCATCATAGGAGGAAAAAATGGTTTTGTAGGCCCAGTCCAGGAACATGCTACACTGTGCAGACTTAGGACTTGGTGCCCTGCATCCCAGCCTCTCCAGCTCCAGCTGTGGCTAAAAGAGGCCAAGGTGCAGCTCAGGCCATGGCTTCAAAGGGTGCAAGCCCCAAGACTTGGAGGCCTCTGCATGGTGTTGGGACTACAGGTGTGCAGAAGAGAAGTGCTGTGGTTTTGGGAACTTCTGCCTAGATTTCAAAGAATGTAGGCAAATGACTGGATGTCCAGGCAGAAGTTTGCTGTAGGGGCAAAGCCCTCATGGAGGAACTCTGCTAGGACAGTGTAGAAGGGAAATGTGGGCTTGGAGCCCCTACACAGAATCTCCACTGGGGCACTCTATAGTGGAGCTGTGAGAAGAAGGCTACCCTTCTCCAGACCCCAGAAAGTTAGATCCATTGACAGCTTGTACCCTGCACCTGGAAAAGCTGCAGACACTCAACACCAGCCTATGAAAGCAGCCATGGGGGTTGTATCCTGCAAAATTGCAGGGGCAGAGCTGCCAAGGCCTTGAGAGTCCACCCCTTGTATCAGCATGCCCTGGATGTGAGACATGGAGTCAAAAGAGACTGGAATTTTAAGGTTCAATGATTGCCCAGCTGGGTTTCAGACTTGCATGGGGTCTGTGGTCCCTTTGTTTTGACCAATTTCTCTCATTTTGAATGGGAACTCTTACTTAATGCCTGTATCTCCATGTGTCTTAGAAGTAACTAGTTTTTTATTTATTTATTTATTTTATAGGCTCATAGGTGAAAGGAACTTGTCATGTGTCAGATGACACTATGAAGTTGGACTTTTGAGTTAATTCTGGAATTAGTTAAGACTTTGGGAGGATATTGGGAAGACATGATTGGTTTTGGAATGTGAAAAAGACATGAACTTTTGGAGTGGACAGGGCAGAATTATGTAGTTAGGCTTTCTGTCCCCACCCAAATCTCATCTCAAATTATAATCTTACATTTGAAGGAAGAAACCTGGTGGGAGGTGATTGGATCATGGGGGTGGTTTCCTCCATGCTGTTCTCATGTTAATGAGGGAGATTTCCCAAGAGCTGATGGTTTTAGACACTACATTTTCTTCTGTGCATTCTGTCTCTCTTTCTCTCTCTCTCCTGCCACCTGTGAAAAAGGTACTTGCTTCTCCCTTGCCATTCACCATGATTGTAAGTTTCCTGAGGCCTCCCCAACCATGTGAAGTTATGAGTCAATTAAACTGTATTAGTCAGAGTTCCCTTAGAGAGACAGAACAAATAGGATATGTATATGTAAAGGGGAGTTTATTAAGTATTAACTTACATGATCACAAGATCCCATAATAGGCTGTCTGCAAGCTGAGGAGTGAGGAGAGCCAGTCCAGGTCCCAAAGCTGAGGAAGTGGAGTCTGATTTTCAAGAGCAGACAGCATCCAGCATGGGAGAAATATATAGAATGGGAAGCTAGTCCTGTCTCACTCTTTCATGTTTTTTTCTGCCTGATTTATATTCACTGATGGCTAATTAGGTTGTGCCCACCAAATTAAGGGTGGGTTTGCCTTCCCCGGCCCACTGACTCAACTGTTAATCTCCTTTGGCATAACTGTACAGACACATCAAGGGGATCAGTACTTCCTATTTTTCAATCCAATCAAGTTGAAACTCAGTATTAACCATCACAAGTCTACCCCTTGCCAACTTGAACCCATCCACATCTCCTGAGATCATATATAATCTTCAAATGAAGACAGTGATAAGGTCATAATTATGCCTAACATAAAACTATCCTTCATACAACCAGAAATACACCAAACCTCAACCCAAATACTATAACAGAAAGTTAACAGTACTAAAATGCTGATATGAAGTCAAAAAATCCTAATTATACCTAACATAAAACGATCATTAATGCAACCAGAAATATACCAAACCCCAACCCACGTATGATAACAGAAAGTTAACAATACTAAAATGCTGATATGAAGTAAAAAAAATCTCATGTCACTTGATAAAGGAAAAAGGATATTAAAATATTTTCTTAGTACAAGTGTGTATATGCACAGACATGTTTTTAACAAGAAAAGGAAATACTCATGACAATTACAGTCCTCATTTCCATAGCTGGTCATGTGTTTGTAGCTGGTATTGATGATTACCTTCTTCTACTACCCATTCTGTGTTTTCTTTGCCTTCAAGCACCTCAGCAGGTCATGGATTTTTCCTGGTGGAGTGACCCAAACCTTCATTCTTGAGGGGTCTGGACCATTTGTAGTCCTGCCTGAATTGGGTTGCTGTGGTTTCCTATTGACCTTAATCACAGGGCATGGTAATAATAAGAGAAGTCCTCATGGATCTCCTGTATTCCATGCATACTCTCCTTACCTCCATTATGTAGTAGTAGATTGATTTCATCTTGATAGTGCAAGTCAGTCGTCCTAGCCAACACTGTAACTCCCTTCTTAACCTGTTGGCTTAAAGGTAGGAGGAGCCCAAAGTGTCCAGGTGGCAATCATAACTTCTAGTTTAATTGAATTGTTGTTGTGTCTCCTGGTAGCAGTGTTACTCCCTCTGGAGCTAAGACCTCTAGGCCATCAGAATGTAATGTTGCAGAAACAGGAAGCAAAAATTTTGCTAGTGGATCACTACGGGTGATGGTAAGTGGTACCACTTCCACTCCTACCCCTTGATTCCTAGACTCGTAAATCATGGCTATGGGAGAAACAGTACCACATATTCAATGCTGATTCAGAGCACACATAGTCTTCTGGAAAACTTTGCCCCAGCCCTTCAAAGTATTGTTCCCTACTTGGCATTGTATTTGTGACTTCCAAAGGTCATTTCACTGTTCTGCCAATCCAGCTGCTTCAGGATGATGGGGAACATAGGAAGACCAGTGAATTCCATGAATATGAATCCACTGCCACACTTCTTTAGCTGTAAAGTTAGTACCTTAGTAAGAGGCAATGCTGTGTGGAATGCAATGATGGTGGATAACCTGTGAGTCCATGGATGGTAGTATTGGCAGAAGCATTGCTTGTGGGATAGGCAAACCCATATCCAAAGGAAGTGTCTATTCAAGTGAGGACAAACATCTGCCCTTTCCATGATGAAAGAGGTCCAATCAACCTGCTACCATGTGGCTGACTGATCACCCTGAGGAATGGTGCCATATTGAGGGCTTAGTATTGGTCTCTGCTGCGGATAGAAAATTGGTCACTCAGCAGTGGCCACAGCCAGGTCAGCCTTGGTGAGTGGAAGTTCATTTTACTGAGGCCATGTGTAACCTCCATCCTTGCCACCATGGCCACTTTTTCATGGGCCCATTGGGCAATGACAGAGGTGGCTGGGGAAAGAGACTGAGTCGTGTTGATAGAACATGTCATCCTATCCAATTGATTATTAAAATCCTCTTCTGCTAAGTTCACCCCATTAGTGAACACTCACAGGGGACACAAATCTCTTCACAGTTTTTGACAACTGAGAGTGGTTCATCCACATACTTCTTATCCACTTTTCTTTATCACCAGTTTTGTAAGCATGATTCTTCCAAGTCTCTGACCATCCAGCCAAATTGTTGGCTACAGCCCATGAATTGGTATATAATCACACATGTGGCTATTTCTTCCTCCATGAAAAGTGCACAACCAGGTACACTGCTTAAAGTTCTGCCCCCTGGGAAGATTTCCCTTCACTGCTGTCCTTCAGGGATGTCCTGGAAAGGGACTGTAGTGCTGCAGCTATCAGCTTTCAGGTAGTGCCTGCATATCATGCAGAACCATCTGTGAATCAGGTCCTAGTCTTCTATTCCTCTGTCAACTGATCATAGGGAACTCCCCATGAGGCCATTGTTGCAAGCTGGGGTAGAGAAGGCAGGGTGGCAGGAATGAAGACCATGGGCATTTCAGCCACTTCCTCATGTAACTGACTGTGCCTTCAGGCTTGAACCTGATTGCATATATACCACCTCCATTTGATGATGGAATGCTGCTGTACATGACTCACTTTATGGTTAGATGGGTCAGGAAAGCACCCAGTTCAGGATAGGCAGTTCAGGTGGCATAATGATTTGATGACACATAGTCAAACATTCGGTTTCCACCAAAGCCCATTAAGAGGCCAAGAGCTGTCTCTTAAAAGGAGAGTAGTTATCTGCAGAAGATAGCAGGACTTTATTCCAAAATCCTAGATGCCTCCACTGTGACTCACCTATGGGAGGCTGCCACGGGCTCAAAACAGCATCTGTATTTGCCGCTGACCCCTCAAGCACCACTGGATCTGCTGGGTCATATGGCCCAAGTGGCAGAGCGGCTTGCACAGCAGCCTGGACCTGTTGCAGAGCTTTCTCCTGTTCTGAACCCCATTCAAACCTGACAGTCTTTTGGGCCACTCAATAAATGGGCCAGAGTAACACACGCAAATGATGAATGTGTTGTCTTCAAAATCCAAATAGGCTGACTAGGCATTGTGCCTCATTCTTGTTTGTAGAAGGGGCCAAATGCAGCAACTTATCCTTCATCTTAAAAGGAATATCTCAACAGGCCCCACGCAGTGCACCCCTAGAAATTTTAACAAGGTAGAAGTTCCCTGAATTGTAGTCAGATTTATTTCCCATCCCCTGTCAGACAAATGTCTCACCAATAAGTACAGTGTGTTTTCTACTTCTTGCTCACTGGATCCAATCAACATAACATCATCAGTATAATGGAGCAGTGTGATGTCTTGCAGAAGCAAAAAGCAATCTCTTCAAACAACATTATGACACAAAGCCAGAAAAGCTGATATACCCCTGAGATAGGACAGTAAAGGTATATTGCTGGCTTTGCCAGCTGAAGGCAAATTGCTTCTGGTGGGCCTTATAGATAGGAACGGAGAAAAGGGCATTTGCCAAGTCAATGGCTGCATATCAGTTACCAGGATATGTTAATTTGCTCAAGCAATGAAACCACATCTGACACAACAGCTGAAATTAAAGTCACCACTTAGTTAAGCTTATGATAATCCACCGTCGTTCTCCAAGATCCATCTGTCTTCTGCTTAGGCCAAATGAGAGTTGAATGAACATGTGGTGAGACTCACCACCCTTGTATCTTTCAAGTCCTTGATAGTGGCACAATGTCCATGATCCCTCCAGGGATGCAGCATTGTTTTTGATGTACTCTTTTTTCTAGGTGGAGATAGCTCTAATCGCTTTCATTTGGCCTTTTCCACCATAGCCCTCACCTTACCAGTCAGGAAGCCAGTTTGGGGGCTCTGCCAACTGCTAAGTATGTCTATGCCAATTATGCATTCTGGCACTGGAGAAATGACTACAGGATGAGTCTGAGGACCCACTGGACCCACTGTAAGATGGACCTGAGCTAAAACTCCATTCATTACCTGACCTCCATAAGCCCCTGCTTTAACTTGAGGACCATAATGGCATTTTGAGTCCCTTAGAATCAACAGCTCAGAGCCAGTGTCCAGTAGTTCCTGAAATGTCTGATCATTTCCCTTTCCCCAGTGTAGTTATTCTGGTAAAAGGCTGGAGGTCTCCTTGGGGAAGGATGGGAGAAAGATTCATTGCATAAATTGTTGGTAATGTAGTGGGGTCCTTTCTCAAGGGGGCATGTCCTCCCCTTCATTCAAAAGGATCAGGGTCTGTAAACTGGCTCAAGTCTGGAAATTGAGGGGCCATGATTCTTTGTCTTTATAATTCAAATTAGTCTTTTGTCCATTTGACCTGTAAGTTTTTTCTGTTTGTAAAATGTAAGTAGTTATGCAGTAGGCTTCCTATCAATTTTACATTCATCAATTTTACTTTCTATTAATTTCAACTTCTAGGAACACCATGATTAATTAGACAATGCCAGAGCCCTACTCCAGTCAAACTACTCTGCCACTTTGCCTCTGCCATTCATTACAGTAGCTATGCCCACCTTGCCTTTGATGGTTGAGTGCTGCCCCTTGGCCCCTGCTGCCTTGGGATCCAATTATTCACATTGTATTTAAGTTTTGTAGTCGAGTTATTGTAGTTCCCACTGTTATATCTGACAAACAGAGAAGAACAAGTACAGGGCCCTTAAAAGATGCAGGTGCTGCCCTCACAAATCTATTTCACAAAGCATTGGTCAAGGATATATCTTCTGGACCCTCCCAGCTTGGACAAGTAGGTCTAAAGTGACTAATCCACTTCACCATTCCAGTATCCCTAAGCCTTTGGATCCCTTCCTCTATATTAAACCAAGGGAGATCAGGCATTTCCAGCTCATTAACAGTGAGCCATCTTTTAATCCATATTTCAGCTAACTAAACAAGTAAATTCTTAGACCTTTTTTAACTCCCCAAGCTGCAACAGTAAATGCAGAGTCCCTACTTAGAGGGCCCAAATCAATAAATTCACCCTAATCCAACTCTGTGTTCCTTCCACCATTATCCTACACCCTTAATATCCATTCCTATGTCTGTTCTCCAGATTGTTGTTCATATAAATTAGAGAATTCAAACAGTTTTTAGAGTGTAGCACATCTCATGTGTCACACTCTCAACTCCACATCTAGGGGCCCTCCAGGACTTTAGTTAAAGGTCTAGAAGCAAACAGGTTTTGGGGATAGCTTCTGAGGAGAATCAATATTATGTTGCCTTGCATCTGCCTCAGAGGAGGCCATTACTGTTGCCTCAGGCGGCTTAGGGATTATCTCCTTAGACCGAGGTGGAAAGGCTGATGGCAGCATGAGTCAGGGAGAGGATGTTGCCATTCCTGGGGATGGGAAAGCTGTTCCTTCTGACAAAAGGTTTCACCAGAATTTATCAACTCAGTGTCCCCAGCTTCATCGTGTCCTCATTCTAAGTTGCAGAGTCCCATTCTTTTTTAATCAATGACTTCACTTTTTTTTTTTTTTAATTTAAAATTTTTATTGCATTTTAGGTTTTGGGGTACATGTGCAGAACGTGCAAGATAGTTGCATAGGTACACACATGGCAGTGTGTTTTGCTGCCTTCCTCCCCTTCACCTACACTTGGCATTTCTCCCCAGCTATCCCTCCCCAGCTCCCCCTTCGCTGTCCCTCCCCCATTCCCCCCAATAGACCCCAGTGTGTAGTAGACCCCCTGCCTGTGTCCATGTGTTCTCATTTTTCTCACCCACCTATGAGTGAGAATATGTGGTATTTCCTTTTCTGTTCACTTTAACAGTAACACCTGGTGAGGCTGTGCATGGACCTTTCATTGAAGGCCAGCCATTTGCATGATAAGAGCTTGTGTCTGTTTTCCACAGATTCAGCTCTTACTCTACAGTAGATAAGACTCTTACTTAGGGCAACCTTGGCAGATTTGAGGCTCAGTATCTGCTTCTGAAGCTGGGAGAAATAATCCCTGCGTTCATCATTTTCTTTCATCACTTTGTCCACTGAACTTCAGAGCAACCAACCAGCTTCACTATGTTCTGTGGTTCTCCACATATAGTAAAAGGTATTATGTATAGCATCACTAAACTCCTTGTCTCTCATGAGCAGCAAATTAGGAGTGTCAAATGCATTTATTTTACATAACTGTCTAAACAGTTCATGCCAAGGACTATCAGTGTTCTCCATACTATTAGAAGTTAATAGTATTATGAAGGACATAATAGTATGTTCTCCATATTATTAATAGTTCTCCATACTATTAGTATTAGAACTATTATACTATTACTTGTCCATACTATTAGAAGTAGAGTCCTTAGCATTTTTCAATCCAATCATATCAAATAGCTAACTCCAGAAACCCCAAAACCAAAGAAAGAACTCCACCCTTAACATTCTGTTCCTCTAGAATCACTCCTAGCACCAAAATCTGTATTAGTCCAGCTTCTCTTAAAGGGAGAGAATTAATGGATATATAGATATAGTTATATAGATATCCTATTATATATATATAGGGGAGTTCATTAAGTACTATATTACATGATTGCAAGATCCCACAATAGGCTGTCTGCAAGCTGAGGAGCAAGGAGAGCCAGTCCAAGTCCCAAAACTGAAGAACTTGGAGTCTGATGTTCTAGAGCAGGAAGCATCCCGCATGGAGAATGGTGTAGACTGGGATGCTAGGCCCATCTGGCTCCTTCATGTTTTTTTTTGCCTGCTTTATATTCACTGTCAGCTGATTAGGTTATACTCACCAGTTAAGTGTGGGTCTGCCTTTCCCAGCCTACTGACTCAAATGTTAATCTCATTTGGCAACATCCTCACAAACCCAGGAAATCAACACCTTGTATCCTTCAATCAACTTGACACTCAATGTTAACCATCACATAAACCTCTTTCCTTTATAAATTACCCAGTCTCAGGTATTCTTTATACAGTGTGAGAATGGACTAATACAGGGAGTCCCTTAATGAACCTTACATCATTGCCTCATCCTACAGCCTTGTACCAGGTACAGGGCACTCTTCCAAGTTCTTGCTTTCAGTCTTTGATTATAATAAAGTACACCTTTTAGCAATATAGGATCTACATGACTTGGCCTGCTGTATGTTAGAATCCATAGTAGAATAAAATAATTTCTATTTAGATTTACTGAATCATCAGTTTGATAAAAAATACATTGCTTTGCTGCTAACCCATATTTGGAATGTCTTTTTGTTTGTTTTGATCAAATTCTCTCCATTTGCTCTCAGCCAGAATAAGCTTTGTAATTTATCCAAATGTGCAGAGGGAAGAAACATTGTCACAACGACTCCATTTTATTCTCAGCAAAGATGGGTTTTGATGTAAAACTTTAATTTGAAAGAAGAAATCAGATTTAGTTTCTCAGTATGATCCTTTTTAGTGTTCTATGCTGCTGGGTTTTCAAATATTAATATAAACATGATATGTGCATGATAATAATATTAGGAGCATGTTTACTCAGTCCTGATTTTTGAGTTTAGAGCATATGCACTCTAAATAGACTGAGCTAATTGGTGTCACGAAGCAATGCGAGTTGAGGTGATTCCTGACCACACTCAATTGCCACTCTGCTTCCTCTTATTCTCACTTTCACTTAACCCTTTGCAGTCTACTTTGACGGCATCTTCTACCATCATCACTTCAATTCAGTCGTATTATTTGGAAGGCTTGTGATTTTGTACCCTCTATAAGACATGGGTAAAGTAGATAAAAATAAGAATAGACCTCAGTGAGGGAGGAAACACTTGTAAGGAGCAGAATGGAATATACAGTATTTTTAAGGAACAGAGAACTGTTTACTTTTATTTTATATTCTGTTTGTCTTCTTTAGACTCCCACTTTTTATTTTCAGGCCTTTGCCTCTTCCCTGATCCCCACAGGGCCATCCATAGTTGCTTTCTATGCTAAATAAATATACAAAAAAACAAGCCAAAGTGGTCGTTAACTCATATATATATATTTTTTATTGCACTTTAGGTTCTGGGGTACATGTGTAGAACATGCAGGATTGTTGCATAGGTATCTACATGGCAATGTGGTTTGCTGCCTCCATCACCCCATCACCTATATCTGGCATTTCTCCCCATGTTATCACTCTTCAATCTCCTTACCCCCCATTGCCCTCCCTTATTCCCCCCAACAGATCCCAGTGTGTGATGCTCCCCTCCCTGTATCCATATGTTCTCATTGTTCAATACCCACCTATGAGTGAGAACATGCGGTGTTTGATTTTCTGTTCTTGTGTCAGTTTGCTGAGAATGATGGTTTCCAGATTCATCCATGTCCCTGCAAAGGACACAAACTCATCATTCATTTTGCCTTCCTGGTAACCATCTTGTGTAACTTATTTGAAAGAATAGTACTATTTCTCCATATATTTTTAAATTTTGTATGTTCTTGACTTTTTTCCTAAATTTTGTTTTCTCTTTCTTGTTCATTCTTTGAAGAATAAAGTACTACATAATGTAGAGCATTGAATTTGCCTAAGACATATATTACTCTTTCTGGGACTGTAGATTTCTGTTGGGATCCAGTATATGCTATCACAGTGGACGTGCTGTTCATATGCCAAACAGGAATTCATGATGCATCATTTATTTTTTCTTGATTTCCTTGGGGGTATATTTGCTATAAGTACAAACAGTTGAACTAGGATCATAGAGCAGTATGTTATTTCTTGACGTTGCTCATTTTTTCTGAAATTTTGAGGAGCTGTTAGGAATTTCATAAAATAACTCCAAGTTGAAATATTAGAGCTAATGTTTTCAATATTCAAAATCATGTTGAAATTAAGAAATGGATGTGGAAATTTGAGTACAATACATCAATTCAGTAATTAATGGATGATAACCTTGTGAATAAAAACAATTTACAATATGATAATAGCTAACATTCCTTTGAAGCTTAACCATGTGCCAGTTAACTTAATTGTATATACTTTGCGTAAGTTGTCTTATTTAGTTCTTACAGTAACCTTCTGAGGTTTATAATCCTAGGTGATGCGTTTATGGTTAAGAAAACTGAAATACAGAGAAATTAAGTCACCTAACAATCTGAGCTCATCAGTTACTACAATTTTACCCACACTCAATTAGTTCTGGCTTCAAATTCAGTGTTATTAACCACGCAGTCTTTATTCTATACTCCTATGTGCCCTGGTATAGATTGGGAAATGGAAGTTCAGTGAGTTAGTTTTCCAGAACAAGTGAGAGCAGTGACTCACAAACTTGTCTGCACATTAGAATCACCTGGGAATTATTCTAAGCATTCCACGCACAGCCCACATCCCAGACTAATTATGTCATAATCCCAGGGAGTGGGACAAGGCATCCATCATCAATAAGTCCTGAAGCTACCCACAATATTCCAGCATATAGCCAAGTTTGCAAAACACTAAGTTAGTTGAAATGCTTGGAAAGAACCAAGATTTCCTCATTCCTAAGTTGGTATTCATCATTTTAATTACCCCTAGTTGGCTTGGGATTCTCAAAAAAAAAAATCTGTTTCAACCTGTACTGAGTATTTGTTATAGACTTAGCATGGAACTAAACACTACTGGGTCATCTCACTCAGTCCTCACAAAATTATATAAGAAAACTGAGGCTGAAAGAATTAAAGCGGGGCAACTTACTCAAAGCCATAGACATAGTTAGTGGTGGAGTCAGGTTTCAAAACTTAAGTCAGTTTGCCTCTGAACCCAAGATGTTGTGACTCTAGTAATCATAATGTTTCTGTTTTAGGGTCACTATTCGTTGTTTCTATCCTTCTTATATCTAAGAGCCTATTCGTGTTGTGGGTTTCTGACATTTCTTCCCCTAGCTTTGACGTTGGAAGCATCAACATTTAGTATGACACTAGATGTTTCACATGTTGAATTTTTTTTCATAAATTTGTCAGGTTCAAGTACTATTGGTTTCATGCATAGACTGTGTACTGGTCAAGTCAGGGCTTTTAGAGTATCTATCACCCAAATAACATGCATTGTACGCATTAAAGAATTTCTCATTACCCAACTCCCATCCCCCTCACTCTTCTGAGTCTCTGCCTATCATTTCACTCTATATGTCCATGTATATACATTTTTTAGCTCCCACTTATGAATGAGAACATGTAATATTTGTCTGACTTCTTTTACTTAAGATAATGGCCTCCAGTTCTATCCATATTGCTGCAAAGATACAATTTCATATTTTTTGTGGATGAATAGTATTCCATTGTGTATATATGCACATTTTCCTTACCTAATAATCTGTTCATGGAAACTTAGGTTGATTCCATATCTTTTCTATTTTGAGTAGTGCTGTGATAAACATATGAGTGCAACTATCTTTTTGATATAATGATTCTTTTCCTTTCAGTGGATGCGCAGTAGTGGGATTGCTGAATTGAATGGCAGTTCTATTTTTAGTTCTTTGAAAAATCCCCATACTGTTTTTTACAGACAGAGGCTGTACTAATCTATATTCCAACCAGCAGTGTATAAGACTTCTCATGTCCTTGCATCCTCACCAATATCTGTTATTTCTTGACTTTGTAATAACAGCCTTCCTGACAGGCATAAGATGGCAACTCACTGTGGTTTAATTTGCATTTATCTGGTGATTAGTGATGCTGAGTATTTTTTTTCATACACCTGTTGGCCATTTGTATGTCTTCTTCTGAAAATGCTAATGGCTGTATTTAGAGCCTTATCTATATTTAGATTCCAGCGGTTCTTACTGAAACTGCTGGATCACAGAAACTATCTTATGTTCTCCATGTAGTTCAAATAAAGAAAGAATTTTAAAATAATAGAAAAAGAAAAAAGAGCATTCACCAACATACCTGAAATCGATGCATGTGGCATTTCTACTCCTGCCTGGGTGTCGTTTCTGTAGAGACCTTGCTGGCTGTTACTCCTGTTATGTTTGTAACTCCCAGTCATCATTCTGTAACTCACACACCTTAAGAATTCCTTATCATGTATTGCATGACAAGTCGTAGAATTGTTGTAATAGTATCCAGAATTTTGTAAGTATCCATGTACTAATGAAGGATTCCTCTTAAGAAAATTTGTATTATATTTTAAAATTATATAATTTTGTTTTTAAAAAAACAGTTAATAATTTTAATTTAATTAGAAAAACAAAATATGTAGTCATTACACAAAGTTATCTTCTTTTTTTTCATTACCACAGCATTAGGGACATAGAAAACCAATAAAAACACATTAAATAAATAATTGAATGAAGTTTACTCAATCTTAGAAGCTTTATACATAGAGGACCCTGTGCTTGGCTTAATGCTCAATCACTCTCTCAAGGTTCTCTATATTTTTTCAAAATAAGGACCTCATGTTTTAACTTTTCCCCAGTTCCCACAGCATAGATTCATGTAGCTGTTCTTTCATAGAGGGCATACATCTAACCATAAATGTAGTCTCCAAAATGGTTATCCAGAACTTTGGGGGATATTTAGAATCCTGATGCTCAATATGTTGGTATTAGACACCTACAAACCCTTTAGTTATTGCAATGAAAATAGGAAATCAGACACAAATAAAGGGATTTTTTTTAATTAGTCCGATCATGATTTGTTATATATATATATATAGTTTTATTTATATGTATGTATATATATATATGCTTATATTTTTCATGCCTAGAGGTTATACTTAATAAACTCCAAACTCAATTGTATCTTTACTGAATTCAGAAATTTTAGAAATTTAGCAATTACTATATGAGATCAGTTAGACATATTTTGACATTAAAAGTAACCTTCACATAACTGATATCTGTCCTGAAACCTATATGAATTAATTACAGTGAAATTTCCCACATCTGCTGATAGAGATAACAATACAGGAAAGCTAGCTGGACGCAGTGGCTCACGCCTATAATCCCAGCACTTTTGGAGGCTGAGGTGGGTGGATCACGAGGTCAAGAGATCGAGACCATCCTGGTCAACAAGGTGAAACCCCATCTCTACTAAAAATACAAAAATTAGCTGGGCATGGTGGCACGCGCCTGTAGTCCCAGCTACTCAGGAGGCCGAGGCAGGAGAATTGCTTGAACCCAAGAGGCAGAGGTTGCGGTGAGCCGAGATCGCGCCATTACACTCCAGCCTGGGTAACAAGAGCGAAACTCCATCTCAAAAAAAAAAAAAAAATACAGGAAAGTAAAACAATAATTTTAGAAGAATACATATTTGAGCTTAAAGAAATTCTCACATTCTAGAAATAAGGGGAAAATATCTTTCCCTTCAGAATCTCTGGTCATATATTGCCCCTATGCCCTAAGGCCTGGGTTTATTACAGACCCACGTATAGGAGTCAATAGATTGGCATAAAGGCTCTTAAAGTAAGCCAGAATCCTACAAGGATAGCCTTCTTCATTAAAAAAAAAAAAAAAAAAAAAAAAAAAAAAGATTTAAATAACTCTATCCATGAAACTGAGAAGTGGTAAAGAAGTTATATAGCAATGCTTTAGGTGTCTGTGGGTCGAGAAGGGAAGGTGTGGGTAGAAATTGCACTTTCATTCCTGTGCTCTGTAGGCATAGAGTCCAAATGTACACAGCCTGTGTGCTGGGAATCTAAACTCAAAAATGAGCCATTAAACTCCACCGATTTCTGTGAAACAGCTGGATCAGTCTGCAAAAGCAAAGGTCAAGTGACTTTGTAGGGATACTTCCACAACCCAATGGACATAGGACTCTTTAGTAAAATATAACCCCAGCTAAAAATAATCCACAAATGTAAATAGGCCATTATGAGAAAGAGAAAGTCAACCTAACTAAAGGAGAATTCATACTTGAACCTGGATGTAATAAAATACTCTCAATGAAACTCTAAGTAACAATTCTGTATAAATAAAGTCATAATGGAAGATGTAACGAAACAAAATTGGAGAATTAGAAACTAACCAAAAATCATTTCTGTAAAAACTTGGTTAAAACTCAGGTAAGCTGAACTGGGTATTTGAAAGCTTTGAAGACAAGATTAATATCTTTGAAGGTACACATGAGAAAATTACCAGAAAATGTTAGAGAGATATAAAGCAAGATAGATATAAAAGGCAAGTTAATAGAGATAGAGTTGAGAGTGATAATGCACAATCCATATGTTAATAGAGTATCCAGAGTGAAATAGAAAAAAGATAATTTTTAATGACAAATTATTCTCCAAAAATTATTTAAAGAAAGGCATACATCCCCCTTAGACAAGAATCATATTTATTTCTAACTAGAGAAATTGATACAGCAGGCATATCTTTAAAACTTAAAATATAGACAATATTTTTAAACAATAAAATATGGTTTACTTATGAATAGAAATTAATTTGACTGACAGTTCAATTCATATCAAGCCAGAAAATAATTAAGTATTATCTTCAAAGTGCTATTGGGAAAAAAAATAGTAGGGTTCTATATCCAGCTAAATATCATTCAATATTAAGTGTTAAATGAAGATATTTTAAGATTAGCTTTTCTGTACATAGAACTTCACTGTAAGAAATATCAAAGTTATATCTCAGTGAAGAATAAATTGAATATGCAAAAAAGTTGAATACAAGGAGTAATTCAGACCAAATACATATGTAAACATATTAATAGGTCCTAATATGTATAGACCACTTAAAAATATAAAATGATTAATTTGGGCAGAGTGTTTAAAGTCAGGTGTGCTAGAATTACCAGATAACCTAACCACACAAATTAAAATGGTAGGAGAAATATGTTATAAACTTAGGACATTGCTGCAAAGTGAACAACTTTACAATTCAATTTAATTGCTAAAGCATTATAAAACAGTGAATACATTTACTTATTGCAACCACGAAAGAGAAAGATGGGTAATAAAACTTTATAAATCTAATAGATAATCGTAAAAGAGAATATGGAAGGAAGCAATGAAAACACAAAACAATATGGTAGAAATGAGTCAAAATAAATATAAAATAAGTCAAAATAAAATGTCAAAAGAAATAAGTCAAAAGAAATATAAAAGCTAATATTCTAGTTACAAGACAGATTATTGACAGGATAAGAAACAAAAACTAATAGAGCTTTGATTTCTTTATAAGAGGTACAGCTAAAAGGTAACATAGAAAAATTTACCAGAGCTGAAGAGAGGTATTCCAGAGATCTACTAACCAAGAGAACAGTTGTGTAGCATTGCTAATGTAAAATAAAATCTTATTGGAGAAATATCACTCAGAATGGAGTTATTTTATTTAAAAAATTCTCTATGTCTGCATGTAATGTTAATCTGAGGTACATTTCACAGCATGTCCAAAAAAATATCTAAAGCAAAAATTGACAGAAGAGAAGTGGGTTTTAATTTTTAACTTTAACACATTATTTAAGGCAATATTAACTATAAAAATGTCTAACAAAATGTTAACCTGTATAAAATCTGAGTGGCAGATACAATGGTGTCTAATACCCTTTTTAATATTTACAAAATTTTATAACAACATTTGAACAGTTTAAAGGGTGACTATTGCATATCAAAAAATTAGAAACTATTATTCCAACTAAGCCATTTTAAATTAATTGAGAGGGAGTATGTATATATGATAGATGGATGAACAGATTAGATAGATTGATTGATTGATTGATGCAGTAAACTTTTATTAGATCTTATAATTTTGCAATTTGCCATTTATAAAGGCAGGCTAGGAGCTTGACATATAAGGATGGCTTTCAGGATACGCAAGGTTATGCTGTAGAAACAACCCCCAAAACTTCAGTGCTCTAACACAGCAAATGATTATTGCTGACTCATGCGAAGTATATTGGAAGTTCAGATGACTCTCCAGGGCTCTTCTCCTCAGCCCACTGTGAGCTAAGAAAGCCTCTAAAATGTTTGGAACACAAACTTTTGTTCTAGGCAGAAAGGAAAATGAGAAGATGGGATTCACAGAATCACATGCAAGTTCTGAAATATTCTCCCCTCTGAATTTTCTAACTCTTTTGTATTTCAGTGACAAAAGAAAATCAAATGGTCATACCTAACCTCAAAGAGACAGTGAAGTGACAGCAAGGAAAGGATAATTAGAAATATTTGTTTAGCTTGCTCTGCAAGAACACAATTTTTGTGTCACCATGGAACTAGCAGCTAAATATAGAATCTGGGTCAAGGTCTCAGCCTCAGCACTAATGTCATTGTGTGCTAGGTCATTCTTTGTTGAGAGGAGAGGAGCTGTCCTATGTATTACAGAAAGTATAGAGGCATGCCTACCCTGTACCCACCAAATGCTAGTGGCATCTCCTAGCTGAGACAACAGAAAATATCTCCAGACATCGTGAAATATTCCCTAGAAGAAAAATGACTGCTGGTTGAGAAACTCTAATCTAGAAAAATTAGAAGAGCTATTTTATAGACTAAATAGAAAATCTGTGAATGCTATTAGAAGTAGCAGGCTGGGCGCGGTGGCTCACGCCTGTAATCCCAGCACTTTGGGAGGCCGAAGCGGGTGGATCACGAGGTCAAGAGATCGAGATCATCCTGGCCACGTTGGTGAAACCCCGTCTCTACTAAAAAGTACAAAAAATTAGCTGGGCGTGGTGGTGCGTGCCTGTAGTCCCAGCTACTCGGGAGGCTGAGGCAGGAGAATTGCTTGAAACTGGAAAACGGAAGTTGCAGTGAGCCGAGATGGCGCCACTGCACCCCAGCCTGGCAGTAGAGCGAGACTATGTCTCAAAAACAAACAAAAAAAAAGCAAGTGCTACAAATATGAATAAGTAAACTCTCAAATTTATATTGATTCACTGATGACCTGCACAAAAATACTTCTTAATAGGAGAAACTCTCCCTTACTCTTTTGGTTTGTACCTAAAAAGATAACCATAATATGCTCCCATTGAATGTTCCACAGAAAAATAAGATGTCTTTTTGAGAGGAATGTGGGCACAACAGTCCAAAGTGCCAGCTTGCAGATGCAGCCCTGGGTTTTTCTTCTAGAACTTTGGCGTGGTGTTTGAAACGTCAATAGCGTAAGAGTGAATCCAAGCCAGTCTTCCTGGGAAAGCCAGGAGACGGAGAGCAATTACAGGAGGTAATGCTCAAAGAAAATACCGTGATAGTAAAAACAAGAGAAAGACCCAAGACTGGGAGCCAGATGGCTTCCCTAACAAAGCCATTGTTGTCAGAAACAAACAAGAGATGATGATGTTTGTGTTCACTCACACGGGTGTTCATGGCTGAAATTTTCAAACTAAGAGATTTGGGTACAAGGGTGCCAGACTGGATGAATGGACAGAAATGGGATTGAGAGTCACCAAGTGCTAAACTGATGAAGCAGAAGATTGGAAATGAAGGAGAGTGAGGTGTGGGGCTGCCCAAGGACAGTGGTGAGGAAGGAAATAATCTGCTGAAAGGTGTGAAAAACCTAGCTATTTTCCTTCAAGTTGCCTTGGGTATTAGGATATGAGAGGGTTTGTATCTTTGTATGATGTATTATAGCACATAGAGAAATGAAAATCATAGTGCAATGTGCATGTTTGCAATCTATTTAGCTATTATCAGTATTTATATGCTAATTCATGGTGTAATAAATTGATAAAGTGCTGCTATAAAATGAAGCAACTGACATGTTTAATGCTTGACACTAAGCCCGTTTGCATTAAATTGAATTCTGTATTTGGCAGGTAAATAATTATTTAGTATCTTACTCTATTAATTATTTGCTTAGATAAATAATAAATGTGGGAGTCCCATCCTATGGCCACAGCTGTGTTTAATTTTTTTAAAAAGAAATGAAACAGTGATATATGCTTATTGTGAACATTCAAACAACAAAGACCTATATGAAGAATGAGACTTTCTTTTTCTGCCTCTAATTCACTCAAATATCCCTAAGAGCTGCTTTAAACTTTAATCAGTTTCCGGATTAATTTGTAAATTACCTTTACTTTTAGAATTTTTAAATATTTTGTATGAAATTAATTTACAAATAATTACTTTTTGCCATCCATTTTAGGTATTTATTTTTTATTGTATTGTTCGTTTTAATTTTGTCAGTATCTACAAGGAAATTTTATTATTAATGAATATAGTTAATCATAACTTTTAGCAATTTGTACTTATTTCTTGTATATCAAGTCTTCATTTTCTTTTAATTCATTATTCAACTTTTTCATGGTAGTAATTTTTCTGAGTATAGTACTTTTATATGTACAAATGTCTACATTTTAGAGGTATGTGGATGTAGGCTTGGGGTTCAAACATTCTTAATTTAGCCCAATTAAGATACTGTTGCACTGGTAGTTTGTGTTTTGTTTGTTAGCATTCCCTGCTACAAATGAAACTGGTTCCTGCTTTTCATAAATATCTTCTTCCTTTTCTCTGGCATCTTATATGATTGTTATCTTTGGAGATTTCACTGTATAGGTGAGTGGGGGAACAAGGCTGTATTAATACTCTGCATCCTGTCATCTGGAAGAATCCCCTCCTTTGCCTTAAACTTGCCATACACTGATTCAGTCTTTTGCCATTGGGCAATTTTTTACTTCTGTTGCATTTCCTTTTCTTCCTTCCCCCTTAAAAAAAATGTAGCAGCCATGCTTTTAATTTCCAATAACTTTGGGGCTTTTTTGGTTTTGTGTTTTAAGTATTAAGACCTTCTATATTTAGTCATATGATAGCATCTTGAAATTCTTTGAAGGTACAAAGTATACATTTATTTTCCTCCAAGATGTCTTCCCATTCCTGATGCAGCTGTGTTTCTTGGGTTTGCTTCTTGTTTTTACAGTCTGTCCCGCCAATGATTTTCCTCAAACATTTGGTCAGTTTATTAATATATGCTTCGACTGACTAAAGCAGTTGATAAAAGATCTTATCTCAGCATCCTTGAAGAGTTTTGTACTTAATTAGATAAGGTTGCACTGAACCTTCAGCCTAGTTGGCTTATTTTGGGAGGGGATGAGGGGTGCTGTGGAACATTCGTGTTCTGAGAATGGGTCTCCTCTGTAAACATGGATCCAGATGTTCCCTGATAGGCCTCACTACGTTTCATTGTTCAGCCCTCTCACCTGATTTGTGAGTCTCCTGTGGGGCTCACACTTTGATTAGCAGGCTGTACTTAAACTTTCAGTCTAGCTGGACATTCTCAGCTAATCACCTTCTTAATTACGTTTCTACCTAATCCTAAAGGTTGACTTTGCTTCTAATCCTGCTTCCTGCACCACTGGTGTTATCTTGAAGTTCCGTTGAGAAAATTTACTATTTTCAAATCTTTATTTGGAGGCATCAACTCAAATATCAAACATCAAAGTGTTCCTAAACCAGCAATAAATATAAATATTTTACAGTGTAAAACATAAAAGCCTTAATAAATTATTTGGCCTGTTGCATCTACCATAATATGGGTGGCTTTGGTTTCTCAGTGATCATCATCATGTTTAGGAGTTCTTGCTAAGTGAAAATATCTAACTTCATTAGTAAATGTAATAGAATTTTTGTGTATACTATGTATAGTAACTAATACAATTATTACATTTTTTAAACTTTAGAGGATATTTAACCAAGTATGGTTTTCATCAGAGGTTTGCACTTTAAGTATCTTAAAGCCAATATATCTATTTTCAGTTTTAGATCATTTTTATAGATCTTAAGCACTGATTTTCTCTTTAACCTCTGCAGATTGCCAGTTTCTTAGCTCTTTGGGGTTATATATTGTTTGAGCTTATCTACTTTATATCTTCCATAAATTCCTAAAGTTTGTTCTGCTAATGGTCTTCCACTTTCTAGTGCTAATATTAATTTATTTTTAATTTTATATTTTTTCCTATCATATTAATGGGATTTGGGAGATAGAAACACTAAACACAGTTGTTTAATCAGTTATCTTTGACCAGAAGTCTATGATTACTTAATTGAGAAACTCTAGCTTTTACCTTAACAGTTTAAATAAATATCACCTATTGTCAGTACTTAAATTGAGACAGGAGCTGATTACTTCTTTTTTTTTTTCTATTAGAAATATTTTTCTTTATTTTTTTAATTTTTTTCTTTCTTTTTCTATTGCATTTTAGGTTTTGGGGTACATGTGTAGAGCATGCAAGATAGTTGCATAGGTACACACATGGCAGTGTGTTTTGCTGCCTTCCTCTTCTTAACCATATTTGGTATTTCTCCCCAGGATATCCCTCCCCAGCTCCCCACCTCCCTGCTGTCCCTCCCCTATTCCCCCCAATAGACCCCAGTGTGTAGTACTCCCTTCCCTGTGTCCATGTGTTCTCATTTTTCATCACCCGCCTATGAGTGAGAATATGCGGTATTTCATTTTCTGTTCTTGTGTCAGTTTGCTGAGAATGATGTTCTCCAGATTCATCCATGTCCCTACAAAGGACACGAACTTGTCATTTTTGATTGCTGCATAATATTCCATGGTGTATATGTGCCACATTTTCCCAGTCCAGTCTATCATCGATGGGCATTTGGGTTGGTTCCAGGTCTTTGCTATTGTAAACAGTGCTGCAATGAACATTCGTGTGCATGTGTCCTTATAGTAGAACGATTTATAGTCCTTTGGATATATACCCAGTAATGGGTTTGCTGGGTCAAATGGAATTTCTATTTCTAGGTCCTTGAGGAATCGCCACACTGTCTTCCACAATGGTTGAACTAATTTACACTCCCACCAACAGTGGAAGAGTGTTCCTATTTCTCCACATCCTCTCCAGCATCTGTTGTCTCCAGATTTTTTGATGATCACCATTCTAACTGGCATGAGATGGTATCTCAATGTGGTTTTGATTTGCATCTCTCTGATGTCCAGTGATGATGAGCATTTTTTCATATGTTTGTTGGCCTCATGTCTTCTTTTGTAAAGTGTCTGTTCATATCCTTTGCCCATTTTTGAATGGGCTTGTTTGTTTTTTTCCTGTAAATCTGTTTGAGTTCTTTGTAAATTCTGGATATCAGCCCTTTGTCAGATGGGTAAACTGCAAAAATTTTTTCCCATTCTGTTGGTTGCCCATTCATTCTAGTGAATGTTTCTTTTGCCGTGCAGAAGCTGTGGAGTTTGATTGGGTCCCATTTGTCTATTTTGGCTTTTGTTGCCAATGCTTTTGGTGTTTTGGTCATGAAGTCCTTGCCTACTCCTATGTCCTGAATGGTTTTGCCTAGATTTTCTTCTAGGGTTTTTATGGTGCCATGTCTTATGTTTAAGTCTTTAATCCATCTGGAGTTAATTTTAGTGTAAGGCGTCAGGAAGGGGTCCAGTTTCTGCTTTCTGCACATGGCTAGCCAGTTTTCCCAACACCATTTATTAAACAGGGAATCCTTTCCCCATTGCTTGTTTTTTTCAGGTTTATCAAAGATTGTATGGTTGTAGATATGTTGTGTTGCCTTCGATGCCTCTGTTCTGTTCCATTGGTCTATATCTCTGTTTTGGTACCAGTACCATGCTGTTTTGATTACTGTAGCCTTGTAGTATAGTTTGAAGTCCGGTAGTGTGATGCCTCCTGCTGTATTCTTTTTGCTTAGAATTGACTTGGCTATGTGGGCTCTCTTTTGGTTCCATATGAAGTTCATGGTGGTTTTTTCCAGTTCTGTGAAGAAAGTCAGTGGTAGCTTGATGGGGATAGCATTAATTCTCTAAATTACTTTGGGCAGTATAGCCATTTTCTCGATATTGATTCTTCCTAACCATGAACATGGAATGTTTCTCCATCTGTTTGTGTCCTCTCTTATTTCGTTGAGCAGTGGTTTGTAGTTTTCCTTGAAGACATCCCTTACGTTCCTTGTAAGTTGTATTCCTAGGTATTTTATTCTTTTTGTAGCAACTGTGAATGGCAGTTTGTCATTGATTTGGCTCTCTTTAAGTCTGTTATTGGTGTATAGGAATGCTTGTGATTTTTGCACATTGATTTTATATCCTGAGACTTTGCTGAAGTTGCTTATCAGTTTCAGGAGTTTTTGGTCTGAGGTGATGGGGTCTTCTAGGTATACTTTCATGTCATCTGCATGTAGAGACAATTTGGCTTCCACCTTTCTTATTTGAATACTCTTTATTTCTTTTTCTTGCCTGATTGCTCTGGCTAGAACTTCCAGTACTATGTTGAATAGGAGTGGTGAGAGAGGGCATCCTTGTCTAGTGCCGGATTTCAAAGGGAATGCTTCCAGTTTTTGCCCATTCAGTATGATATTGGCTGTTGGTTTGTCGTAAATAGCTTTTATTACTTTGAGATACGTTCCGTCAATACTGAGTTTATTGAGGGTTTTTAGCATAAAGGGCTGTTGAATTCTGTCAAATGCCTTCTCTGCATCAATTGAGATAATCATGTGGTTTTTGGTTTTGGTTCTGTTTATGTGGTGAATGACGTTTATAGACTTGTGTATGTTGAACCAGCCTTGCATCCCTGGGATGAATCCTACTTGATCATGATGGATAAGTTTTTTGATGTGCTGTTGCAATCGGTTTGCCAGTATTTTATTGAAGATTTTTGCATCTATGTTCATTGTGGATATTGGTCTGAAGTTTTCTTTTCTTGTTGAGTCTCTGCTGGGTTTTGGTATCAGGATGATGTTGGTCTCATAAAATGATTTGGGAAGGATTCCCTCTTTTTGTATTACTTGGAATAGTTTCAGAAGGAATGGTACCAGCTCCTCTTTATGTGTCTGGTAGAATTCGGCTGTGAACCCATCTGGACCTGGGCTTTTTTGAGTGGTAGGCTCTTAATGGTCTATTCATAGCTTCGGCTTCCTCCTGGTTTAGGCTTGGGAGGACACAGGTGTCCAGGAATTTATCCATTTCTTCCTGGTTTACTAGTTTATGTGCATAGAGTTGCTTGTATTATTCTCTGATGATGGTTTGAATTTCTGTGGAATCTGTGGTGATTTCCCCTTTATCGTTTTTTATTGCATCTATTTGGTTGTTCTCTTTTTCTTTTTTATCAGTCTGGCTAGTGGTCTGTCTATTTTGTTGATCTTTCCAAAAACCAGCTCTTGGATTTATTGATTTTTTGAAGGGTTTTTCGTGTCCCTATCTCCTTCAGTTCTGCTCTGATCTTAGTTATTTCTTGTCTTCTGCTAGGTTTTGAGTTTTTCTTTATCTTGCTCCTCTAGCTCTTTCAATTTTGATGATAGGGTGTAAATTTTGGATCTCTCCACTCTTCTCATATGGGCACTTATTGCTATATATTTTCCTCTGGAGACTGCTTTAAATATGTCCCAGAGATTCTGGTATGTTGTGTCTTCGTTCTCATTGGTTTCGAAGAACTTCTTTATTTCTGCCTTCATTATGTAATGACATTCTTTGTCTCTTTTGATCATTGTTGCTTTAAAGTCTGTTTTATCAGAGATGAGAATTGCAACTTCTGCTTTTTTTTGCTCTCCATTTGCTTGGTAAATCTTCCTCCATCCCTTCATTTTGAGGCTTTGTGTATCCTTGCATGTGAGATGGGTTTCCTTGATACAGCACTCCGATGAGTTTTGGTTTTTTATCCAGTTTTCCAGTCTGTGTCTTTTGATTGGTGCATTTAGCCCATTTACATTTAGGGTTAATATTGTTATGTGTGATTTTGATACTGCCATTTTGATGCTAGCTGGCTGTTTTGCCCATTAGTTGAGGCAGATTCTTCATTTTGTTGATGCTCTTTAGCATTTGGTATGTTTTTGGAATGGCTGGTACTGGTTGTTCCTTTCTATGTGTAGTGCCTCTTTCAGGAGCTCTTGTAAAGCAGGCCAGGTGGTGACAATATCTCTGAGTACTTGCTTGTTTGCAAAGGATTTTATTCTTCCTTCACTTATGAAGCTCAGTTTGGCTGGATATGAAATTCTGGGTTGAAAATTCTTTTCTTTAAGGATATTGAATATTGGCCCCCACTCTATTCTGGCTTGTAGCGTTTCTGCCGAGAGATTTGCTGTGAGTCTGATGGGCTTCCCTTTGTGGGTGACCCGACCTTTCTCTCTGGCTGCCCATAGGATTTTCTCCTTCATTTCAACTCTGGTGAATCTGACGATTATATGCCTTGGGGTTGCTCTTCTTGCGGAATATCTTTATGGTGTTCTCTATATTTCCTGGACTTGAATATTGGCCTGCCTTGCTAGGTTGGGGAAATTTTCCTGAATAATATTCTGAAGAGTATTTTCCAGCTTGAATTCATTCTCTTCATCACATCTGGTACACCTATCAAACGTAGGTTAGGTCTCTTCACATAGTCCCACATTTCTTGGAGACTCTGTTCATTCATTTTTGCACTTTTTTCTCTAATCTTGATTTCTCCTTTTATTTCATTGAGTTGATCTTCGACTTCTGATATTCTTTCTTCTCCTTGGTCAATTCGGCTGTTGAAACTTGTGCATGCTTCGCAAAGCTCTTTTGTTGTGTTTTTCAGCTCCTTCAGTTCATTCATATTCCTCTCTAAGTTGTCCATTCCTGTTATCATTTCCTCGAATCTTTTTTCAAGGTTCTTAGTTTCTTTGCATTGATTTAGAACATGTTCTTTTAGCTCATGGAAGTTTCTCATTACCCACCTTCTGAAGTCTGATTCCGTCATTTCATCACACTCATTCTCCATCCAGCTTTATTCTCTTGCTGGTGAGGAGTTTTGGTCCTTTGTATGAGGCGAGGTGTTTTGGTTTCAGGTGTTTTCCTCCTTTTTACATTGGTTTCTCCCCATCTTTGTGGGTTTATTCACCTGTTGTCTGAGTAGTTGCTGACTTTTCGATTGGGTCTCTGAGTGGGCGCCCAGATTGTTGATGATGAATTATTTGTGTTACTTAATTTTTCTTCTAACAGGCTGGCCCCTCTGCTGTATGACTGCTGAGGTCCACTCCAGGCCCTGCTTGTCTGGGGTGCACCTGTAGCAGCTGCAGAACAGTGAGAGATGCTACCAGTTTCTTCTTCTGCTATCTTTGTCCCAGAATGATGCCTTCCAAATGTCAGTCTGATCAGTCCTTTTTGAGGTGACTCTTTGGATATACAGGGGTCAGGGAGCTGCTTGAGGAGGTGGTCTGTACTTTATAGGAGCTCAGGTGCTAAGCTGTGAGCCCCGTTGATCATTCTGGGCTGTTAGGCTGGTATGTTTTAGTCTGCTGCAGCAGAACTCATAACACCCCTTTTTATCCTCAGATGCTCTGTCTCAGGGAGTTAAGGCTTTCTTTATGAGCATCTGTTGCACTGTCCTGCCCAGCTAGGAGGTAGTCTAGTCACTATTTGCCTGCCAAGGCTTTGCGCTGCTGCCGTGGGGTCCGCCCTGTTTCCGTGGGCTCTGCCCTGCTGCTGTGGGTTCCGAACTGTTGGCGGAGTCTCTCTGTTGTGGCGGGTTGCCTCAGCAATGGTAGGCTGTGTCAGCAATGGGAGTGTACCTCAGTAGGGGCAGAATGCCTCAGTAATGGCGGATGCCCCTCCCCCACCAAGCTGCACCATCCTGGGTTCGGCTGTGCCCACAGTGAAACTCTCAAGCCCGAGCGTTTCAAATCGCCATTTTGTTTATCCCTGTGGGGGTGGGACCCGCCAAGCCTGATCACCTGGCTCCCTGCCTCAGAGCTCTTTTTTTTTTATTAAGTTGAAAGGTTGACTCTCTCCCAGGTGTTTCAGTCACCTACTAATAGGGCACCAGGATCTGTGTGATTTCCCGTGCAGCAACCCACTTCGCTGGCTCAAACGTCTTTTCCCGGGAATCTCCTGGTCTGGTTCACTGTCCAAGTCCCGTTTAGTCAGATGGATATGCTAATCTGCCCTCCCAAATCTCAGATTGCTGGTTTAACAGGGCACCCAGACCATTGCATTTTGTGCTGAGTGCCGCTGCACTGCAGAGCATGCTGAAACAGCCGTGCTTGCCAAAACAGCTGTGCTGGTGTCCCGTGTCTCTCCTACACCTGGGAATTTCTCAGTTCTGTGGGCAACAAAGATCCATCTGGAAATGCAGATTGCACTCACCCTCTGTGTCTTCACTGAGAGCTGCAATCCTGATTTGCTTCTACCGCGTCATCTTCTTTTCTCCTCTCATTACCACTACTTAAGAATTATGTGCTAAGCAGCTTATGGAGAATGTTCTAAACCCTGTACTGCAACACAGTGTGGTAGGCACCATTGGGAACTCATAAAGTATTGCAAGACTAGAGTAGGCCATTGTACTTCCCTTTTGAGTGAGAGTTCAAGTGAAGCCTTCTCTGGAAGGTGTCATATCCACATTTCTTTCTCATGATAATTATTTTAAATACTTGTTTGATTATCAGTCTGGTCTCTTCATTGGACTACAATCTAGGGGTGATATCTGTTCATCTTTAAAATTTCTCAATATAGGAAATGTTCTGAAGCACACACATTGTTTTGGAGGAAGGGAGGGGAGAGTATGAGGGAGAAATGTTATGAGCAATATTTTACAATGACACATGTAAATAAGATAATTCATTTTTTAGCACCAAGACACTTTTGTGGTATATAGTTAGCATGTTATGTTCTTAGGATCAACCAAACATTTTATATTAATTATTAGTAGACTCCATACTTGAATAAAGTTCAGAAAGAGCTATGCCTTTCAATTTTATCTTGTGATTGAAAGACATTATACCAATAATTCTTAAAGTGTCAATGAGGAAGTGTGTCATATATCCTCTCAAGAACCTGAGGCTGAAAGTAATGGACTTCTTCACCACAGAAAAAAATGATAACTCTAATTGCTAATTGTTCCAGAAAGATGGCGGGCTCCCTGGAGCCTATTTTTGGTTCCAAAATTAGGAACCCTTGTAGAAAGTTGATGTAATTCCCTATATGATAATATCATGCACATGTAGTGATTGTTTGATGTGGATCTAGAAACACAATATTTGAAAGAAATCAAAGAAGAAAAGAAGGGAGGGAAGGAGACAACCTGTTGCTGGCTTAGGTCCTTTTCTTGAAATGTTTCATATGTTGGTGCTACTATATGCAGTATATAGAATGTGTTGTAGTAGCATGATTACAGTCTTTTTGTTGTGTGGGGGGAAGGCAGAAGTAGAAAGGATGCTGAAAGGCTTAAAGAGAATTTTTTTTTTTTTAAGGAGAGAAGGAGAGGAAGAAAGAGGAAGAAAAAGAGGGAGAGAGAACAGGAATATTGCTTTATTCTAAAAATGGGTATTAATGGCCAATCAATATTTTGTGTATTTAAAATGGAGAATGTATATTTTGTGTATTTAAAGTGGAGATCTCTATAAATATTTATTAAGTGTACTTGTTCTGGATCTGAGTTCAAGTTCTGGATATCCTTATTAATTTTCTGTCTCGAGTCTAAATCTCTTTATGGGTCTTATGTATCTGGGTGTTAGGATCCTTAGCTCTTACTATTGCATTGATCCTTTTACCACTGTATCTTTGTTGCTTTGAAATCTGTTTTATCAAATGTGAAAATTGCAACTTCTGCTTTTTGTTTATTTATTTATTTTTGCTCTCCATTTTGTTGGTAAATCTTTCTCCAACCCTTTGTTTTGAGTCTTTGTGTATCTTTGGCTATAAAATGGGTCTGGATGTAGTATACTGTTAGGTTTTGGCTGTATCTTTTGATTGGGGGATTTAGTCGATTTAAATTTAGGGTTATTGCTATTTGATGTTAACTGGCTATTTTATCCATTCGTTGACGTAAATTCTTCTTTATGTTGATGCTCTTTACTTTTTGGTATATTTTTAGAAAGGCTAATACTGGTTGTTCCTTTCTGTGTGTAATGCTTCTTTCAGAAGTTTTTGTAAAGCAGGCCTGGTGGTAATAAAATCTCTGAGTACTTGCTTGTTCATAAAAGATTTTATTTTTCCTTCAATTGTGAAGCTTAGTTTGGCAGGATATGAAATTCTGGACTGAAAGTTCTGTTCTTTAAGGATGTTGAATATCAGCCCCCACTCTCTTCTGGCTTTTAGGGTTTCTGCTGAGAGATCTGCTGTAAGTCTAATAGGCTTCTCTTTGTGGGTAATCTGACCTTTCTCTCTGGCTGCCCTTAGTATTTTCTCCTTCATTTCAACCCTGGTGAATCTAACGATTATTTGCCTTGGGGTTGCTCTTCTTGAGGAATGTCTTTGTGGTGTTCTCTGTATTACCTGGGGTTGAATAGTGTCCTGCTTTGCTAGATTGGGAAAATTCTCCTGGATAATATCCTGAAGAGTATTTTCCAGCTTGGATTCATTCTCTCTATCACATTCAGGTACACCTATCAAACGAAGATTAGGTCTTTTCACATAGTCCCATATTTCTTGGAGACTTTGCTCATTCCTTTTTATCCTTTTATCTCTATTCTTGTCTTCTCATTTTATTTCATTAAGTTGGTCTTTGACCTCTGATATCCTTTCTTCTGCTTGATCAATTCAGCTATTCAAACTTGTGCATATTTCACTAAGTTCTCGTGTTGTATTTTTCAACTCTGTTAGTTCATTTATATTCCTTTCTATATTGTCCATTCTTTTTAGCGTTTCATCAAACCTTTTTTCAAAGTTCCTAGTTTCTTTACATTGGGTTAGAATGTAAAATCTTTACACTTAGATAGATATCCATTGAAATTTCAGCCCTGCAAGTTACCAAAAATGTGATCTTAGGTAAGATGCAATTTCACTATGTATCTCAGTAACTTTATCCTTAAAATGGGATAATAATAATTTTCTACCTTCCTCATAGAATTGTAAATACCAAATGATCATTGTATAAATTATAGCTCTTATTGTATCATTAGATATTTGCAACCATACTTCTCAATACAACTTTCCTAATTTACTATTATGTAGATTACAAAATTTTCTTCTGATCGTTCACAACCTTACTTTATGCATCCAAACGAAAAATTTCTAAGGAATATCAAACTGTATTATTGTTTCTCTTTTCCAACTGTCTATTAAATACCATGATAGTAGGAGTCATTCTCTTCTTGCCTTGAGCTTAATCTACGAAACTCATCAGTGTGGAGAAACAAATAACAACAAAGTATTGGGTTCACTCTTGAAACAGCTTGCCACTATTTTAATGGTAGATATATTTTGAAGCAGAAATTAAAGATCTGCTGGAAAATAAGTATTAATTTTTTCTAAAATAAGAATACTCCTCTTCAGTATTGTAGGTATTTTAAAAATAACTATATATCCATAGTTTGTATTTATTTCCATGAAATTCTTATTGGTGGCTTGTTTTTTGCTTACATTACTTGTTTTTAGAAACAAACACAGTGGAATTTACTCTTAAATTACTGTAATATACAAAAATAAATCAAGCACTAGTAAATCATTATGCTTCTGGAAATAATTTAGGAATGATTCATTAACAAATCTTGTAGAAATCCATGTATCATGTCTTCGATGACTTATATTAGCAATAAAACCTTTTCAATTATCTGTTGAAATAGTCTATCCAGGATTTTATTCATGTATTCATGTATCTTTGGTTCTGAGTAGATGATATTTTCAATAGAGGTGGGTGGTGGAAGGATGGGAGAAAAAAAGGAAAGAAGAAAACTGCAGACACAATTTATTGAAATAGCTCTCCTTACATTAATTTCCCTGTTCGAAATGTAAACAACCCAAAGCAACATTTGTCAAAATAATTATTCACAGAAAAGTTCAGAAATTGTTAAGTTCTGAAACTTAACAATGATATGAGGAGATAGTAATACATCTGGAAAGAAAAAGTTCACCTGGTTCTCTTCTGGCTGTGAGCCATAATCCAGTTTGGCCCTAGACTGGTTTTGTAGTATTAGGTCCTTGGGAACCTCATGTTCATTCAGAGGCAATCAAAAGAGTCTTAGACGATGGATTTCTCAGCTTTAAATGTAGTTATCTCAATTGTGTCATATTGGACATGTAGTCTCTAGACTGGATAAGATCCAAGTCTGAGCCTAAACAGAGGAAACTCAGTAGGTGCCACTTAATTTGTCATTTTGTCCTCAATAAACTCAAAGATTGAGAGGCAAACTGGTATTGGGAGTAAATAATTAGTCCTGGAAATAATATTTGTTTTTTTGACAAGGCAGAAGAGATTCTGTTAATGAATTTTATATATAGAGCCCTTGTGAATTTTGATTTTCCCCACTTTAGCAAATTTCCTAAATATTCTAAGTCTTGTGACATTGACGTTTATGGCAACAACTGCTAAAATGGCTCCTGACCTTTATGCTGTGCCTTTCATACTCACCTTGTTTTGTCATACAAGCTGCTTTTTTAAATGTATTTTTTTTCATATTTTTATTAAATGAAATCTTTTAATCTTGGAATCTTGTAGAGCTTTTTATTTCTTCCTTTAATAGGCTGCTTAGGTCAAATATGGTTAGATAGATGATTAGCTTAATTGTGAGATTTTGATAACAGTTTAGAAGTGACTGTGTTTACCAGTTTTCCTCAATTTCCTATATGCCCTCTTTATGTCCTTCCTACTGTTTCTATTCCTATCATTTTTTTTCATATTTCTCATATTTCTTTTATGTTGTTTGTTTTGTAATTTTTTTAATGTTGTATTTTTATGAACTATAAGCTTGTAACACAAATATATATATTTGTAACTACTCTTAAGAAACAGAACATTACAAACACAGCTGATGACCCTTGACTATCAATTTAAAATTCTCTGACTCTATCAACCGGAAGTGAGTATTATTCAGATTTTGATATTTATAAATTTCCTAATTTAATACTCAATCGGTATATTTTAAACTTTATAAAATGTCATATTTGATGCATCCTTGTGCACCTTGATTTCTCATTGACTCTGTATTTAAAAAAAAAACTACTTATAATATATTAATGCTCCATAGTATAGGTATATCACAATTGCTTTATTTATTTTCCTGTTGATTGATATATATTACAATTTTTCCTGGTTTCAAACAATACTGTAATCACACTTTTTACATACATTTTAATAGGTTGTATACTAAAAATGGGATTACTGGATATTTCTAGGTTTGAAGATATGTGCATTTTTAAATAAACTATATGTTACAGTGTGCTCTCTAAAGTGGTTTGAGCAAGCTGGAACCTATCCTGTGTATAATTCCTCCTTTCTTACCCAACACTAGGAATTGTATGACTTGGTAATGTTTCTGTTTCTTTGATTCCTGTTGTTTTATTCTTTAATTTTCTTCCTTCCATATTCTTTGGATTTATTCTATGGTTTTAATCTGCCTTCCTTTGTTAGACACATCTCTTATTAATTTTCAGACTTTCTTCTTTCCTAAAAGCAGCATTTACATTTACAACTTCATATGCTCTGATTTAGCTAATTGCCATTTGTCTTGACTTGCAGTATTTTTATAATTGTTTGGTTCTATACATTCCTCAATTTTAACTCTTGGTACTCAAAGTGTGTGTAAAAGTGTTCATACACTGGGTTTTTAGTTGTATTTTGTTATTGCTTTCCAACTTGACTGCACTGTGGCTAGAAAAACATGACCTGTATGAAAGTGATTCTTTAAATCTGTTCAGCTTTGCCTTTTGTTCTAGTAAGTATTTTTCCCAAGACCCTGGCCAATAATAACATATTTCCTTGTCATCTTCCTTTGATGTCAAGTGTATGTTTTCCCAGTCTACCTTATTTTGAAAGTGTACTACACAGCCACAAAAAAAAAAAAAAAAAACGATGAGTTCATGTCCTTCATAGGGACATGGATGAATCTGAAAACCATCATTCTCAGCAAACTGACACAAGAACAGAAAATCAAACACTGCATGGTATCACTCATAGGTGAGTATTGAACAATGAGAACACATGGACACAGGGAGGGGGGAGCCTCACACACTGCGGTCAGTTGCGGGGGACTAGGGGAGGGATAGTGGGGGGTGAGGAGGATGGGGAGGGATAACCTGGGGAGAAATACCAGATATAGGTGATGGTAGGAGGAAGGCAGCAAACCACATTATCATGTGTGTACCTGTGCAACAATTCTGCATGATCTGCACATGTACCCCAGAACCTAAAGTACAATAAAAAAATCATCTCCATGGGGGGGAAAAAAGGTGTAGCACTAGGAAGGTCTGAATTTTATGAGGTGCTTTGGTTCCAGCACCCATCTAAATAAAGATGGTTTAAAAAAATAAATAATAAACCCAAACAGTCAACTAAATCATCATTAAAAAATGTAATTGGAGGACAGGTGTAGTGGCTCACACCTGTAATCCCAGCACTTTGGGAGGCCGAGGTGGGTGGATCACGAGGTCAGGAGATTGAGACCAGCCTGGCCATGGCAAAACCCAGTCTCTACTGAAATGCAAAAAATTAGCCAGGGGTGGTGGTCCGCACCTGTAATCCTAGCCACTTGGATGCCTGAGGCAGGGGAATAGCTTGAACCTGGGAGGTGGAGGTTGCAGTGAGCTGAGATTGAGCCACTGCACTCCCGCCTGGAAACAGAGCTAGACACACACACACACACACACACACACACACACACACACACACACACACACACTCTCTCTCTCTCTCTCTCTCTCTCTCTCTCTCTCTCTCTCCATATATATTCTATAAAAGTAGAATCCAATTACATATGTGTGTGTGTGTGTGTGTGTAATTGGATTCTACATCTCATCAAAATCTGGATTAATGAAGTTCACATGTGTCAGAGATTCAAATATAAAGAGAGACACTATGCAAGATCTAGAATAAAAGATGGCTCAGCTTACTTGTACATAGATGTAAGAAAACCTGAACAAAACTCAAAATGCACAAGTGATGAAGAAAAGGTTGATAAATTTTACTACATACAAATTATGAAAAGACAGCTTTTGTATTAACAAAAAACTATACAAACAAATTAAAAAATTAAAAACTAGGAGAAAATTATATATATATTATATATATAATATATATATTATATATATATATATATATGGGCAGTTCAGATAAACATGAAAATGTTTATAAAAGTGAAAATTATCACTTCTATACAAGTGATAATTGTTAACTTATAATTTTTAAAAATGTAAATGTAACCTAAAACTATACTGAATTATTTCTCACCTGTCAGATTAGCAAGGATTGGAAAGATAGGCAGCACACTCTACTGACAAAACTGTGAAGAAATCCCTACTTTCACACATTCCTTATAGGCATGCAGAATCCCTCTCAGGAGGAATTTGGCAATATTTTTCAAAATTACATAAGCATTTCCCATTAAGCCAGCAATAAATGCCATTTATAGCCACATACCCTGAGGATACACCTCCACACCCACCAAACAATTTATACACAAGGTTATTCATGCAAAGTTATTCATAATTGCAAATTTGGAAAATGAACTAAATGAATATCCATAAAAGTCTGATTTGAATGGTATGGTAGACTTACACAAGACAATGATTCAGATGTTAAAAAGAATGTACAATATCTCTATAAACACTTACGGATTGATTTTCAGGTAATATTGTTGATTTAAAAAAATAAGATTTAGTAGATCATTGCTCATTTTTGCAAAAGGTAATACAGGAAATATAAACCAAAAACTAAGGGCAATGGTTATTAATAGGTATGGATGAAAATGGAATAGAAGGGATATGGATGAGATTGAAACTTCTCTAAGAATACCTTTTGGTGTCGATTTTTTTGTTAAACCATAGGAACAGTTTTCAAAATCTTTTCAAAACCATTATTAAATGTGAGTTTTGAAAAACTAATATTGAATCTAACTCTATGTCAAATTGAGAACATCACCAGTTCCACACCTTCCCTAGGCTGAAGGCCTTGATGTCTATATTAAGTGACTTTCTTTTTCTCACAAACTCAGAATTTCTAAGTGAAACCTTGAATGACTTACAAAACCCAGTTCTCTTGGTTTCTGGTGTCTCTCTGTTCATTTTGTATCAGTTTCTATTTTTCACTCTTTTTTGTCGCTTGTGTTTCTTTTTGTTTTTGACATTATTTTTCATAAGCTCATTTATATATTTCAAGAGATGTTTATTATATTTTATGCAATTTTTATTGTTTTTACCAAAAAGAAGCTTTTCAGCAAATCTAATATGCTGTGTTGCCAAAATTAAAGGCATTATTTCTTAATGTCTCTTCTATTTTCTTTTCCAATGTATTTCTTATTCTCTCTTCTTTCTATAATTAACTTTTTGATACTTTATTGTCCATTTTCCATCTGTGATTCAACTTTTTATCTTCCCTATCTATTCCTATTCTTCATTTATTACTATAATCAAAAAGAGATAATTATTCCAAATGATTTGTATATAATCATAAAAGGCCACTTCAAAATCATTTCTGGAAACACCTCTATTTTCCCAGAATTATAAATTTGAAATAGTGTATCATGAACATTTCTAATTTTACAAGCTTTATATGAGCTGAAAAACACATAGAAACACAGACCCAGATTTGTGTACAGCTAAGATATCCCAAAACTATTTGTAATTGACTTTTTTGAATAGATATCAACAGGAATGGCAATTTGTCTTACTACAGATGCACTCAATAGTTAAGTTGCTTTCCCTCCTGTTTTCAAAAAGTAAAACTGCACATAGATTTATCTAAAATGTTTAGCCTCTGTTTTAAAAAACGTATCCAAAGATTGAAGAATGATCTAAGCCCAGATCTTCATGTGAAATTAGAACCAGGAGGTGACTGACTATGTTGGACTGCATTTAAATACATAAAAATTGCTGTTCTTTCTTTTTACATTTATAGTAAAAGCTCAAAAAGACACATTTGAGAGAGAGAGAGAGGGGGAAAAAGAAAGCTTTCAGAACTTTAAATATCTATGAATATTCAGTGCTTAGAGATAAAGACAGACTAAAAAATAATGACCTTGAGTACCTGTATTTTTCCTGCTCCTTTTAAATACTCTAAAGTTGTTTCACATTTCTGCAAATGCCTATTGGAACAAAGACATGGGGATTTTCAGTAAAATAGTATATCTTAGTATTTCATACTTAGGCTTCTAAAGGTTGTGCATTATGGGTCCTTCCTTCAGGATGTTTTATTTTTAAAGGTGGTGGGGGGCTTAAAGAGGACAATTCCTTAAGTGGGTATAATGAGGTTTAAGGATATAATGAGGTGTGAGTATTTGCTTTTAATTCTTATTGATATATAATCATTATACATAGTTATGGGACACATATTCTATTTTGATGCACGCGTAATTGTGCAGTGATAAAATCAGGGTGTTTAAAATATTTATTAACTCAAACATTTGTATGTGTTGAAAACTTTTCAAACCTTTTCTTATAGCTTTTTAAAAATATATAATATATTGTTAACAGTAGTCACCCTTCTATGCTATTGAACAGCAGATTTCCCTTATTCTATTTTTAGCATTTTGAGAAACCTCCACATTGTTTTTCTTTATGGCTATGTTAATTTATATTTTTACTAACAGTGCGTAGAGTTCCCTTTAAATCTACATTCTTGTCAGAATGTATTAGTTTTTATCTTTTTAGTAATAGCCATTCTAACTAGGATAAGATGCTATCTCATTGTGGTTTTAAGTTGCATTTCTGTGGTGTAAAGGGATGTTGAACATTTTTTCATGTACCTGTGAAATGTCTATTCACATTTATTTGCCTATTTTTTAATGGGATTGTCTGCTTTTATTTTTTCCTTTTTTTTTTTTTCTGCTGTGTGGTTTGAGTTTCTTGAATTAACTCCAAATATGTAAGGCAGGTCTGAGTCAATTTTGAAAGTTTATTTTGACAAAGCTAAGGACACCCATTTATGACACAGTTTTAGGAAGTCCTGATGACATGTGCCCAAGGTGGTTGGGGCACAGCTTGGTTTTATGCATTTTAGGGAGACATAAGACATCAATATATGTGAGATGTACATTGGTTTAGTCCTGAAAGATGGGACAACTCAAAGCAGGGCAAGGGCTTCCAGGTCATAGGTAGATAAGGACAAAAGATTGCATTCTTTCGAGTTTCTGATTAGCCTTTCCAAAGGAGGCAATCAGATATGCATTTATCTCAGTGAACAGAAGGATGACTTTGAGTTCTGTCTGTCCTTTGTCCACAAGGAAATTAAGGAAATATGTAACATTTTTATCTTCACAGCTATCTTTTCTAGGAATAGAATGGGAGGCAGGTTTGCCCTAAGCAGCTCGAAGCTTGACTTTCCCTTTGCCTTAGTAATTTGGGGGTCCCAAGATTTATTTTCCTCTCACACTTGAAATTCTGAATATTAGATTTTTATCAGGAAAGAATTTAAGAACAAGCCAACAGTAAAAGAAACCAAGTATATTAGAGCACCAGCACACAGCAAAATAACTGCTCCATAGACACAGCAAGGTTATCCCATAGGTAGAGCAGCATTCAAGGATGCTGGCTGGCTACATTTATACCTATTCATAATTATATGCTAAATAAAGGGTAGGTTATTCACTAACCATCTGAGAAAGGACTAGGAAGTTCCTGGAACCATATAAGGCAACTTCCAGGCACTGCCATGGCATCGGTGGGAGTGCCATATAGCAAACAAATATATTATTAATGTAATTCATAGTTCTGGCTGGTTTGGACTGGGCTGGCTGGTTTCTTTGCTGTATTCTCTTTTGGTCAGCGGGCTTGTAAAAACAAATCTTACTGATCTATCTCAATCTCTCCCTCATCTAATTTCTCTCTCTCTCTCTCTCTCTCTCTCTCTCTCTCTCTGACACACACACCACCACCACCACCAAATAGCAACATCAACAAAAAACCCCGCCAGGTTCTATCCAGAGACTTTGAGTTAAGAATTTCTGTATTAACATGTTCCTACTTTATAATATTATCTGGCATTTCCTTGAAAAAAATAAAACAAGTTAAATAGCCCTTCTGAGTTCTAAAGTTAGCACAACCTGATCACTTGGAAGAGAGAAATATGAAAGGGAAATAATCCGTGATATGCAAACACATGAAACACACATTTGAAAACTTTCACAGATTTGGAAATGAAAGAGTTAAGTCAAGTAAGTGACCAATTTTTTTGTTTGTTTTGGTCTTTAGGGTCAAGTTTAAGTGCAAAGAATTTAATATTATTTTTTGTGATGTTAAAACTTTTACAAAATGTTGCCAATAACATATTTTCCTTTTGCCATTCAGAGTCTTGTTGTCTTTCTCTCTTTCCCTCCATTTCTCTTTACTTTCTCTCCTTACTATACGCTATTTTTCTGCAGAGATAGTTATATTTAAAGAAAGTAGATTTAAAAATCATAGTTTTTTTTAAGCTATTCCTCTGATGGTCCCATTAAGAAATAAATTCTAAATAACATTTGGTTAATCTCTCAAAAAACTAAAATAGATTCTATTTCCATTTATATTTGTGGTTTGGAAACAAACCTGATTGCTATCAATGGACAAGGATGCCAGAATAAGATACTGATCAGTTACCTGGACAGAGAAGCAATAAATTAATCTCTTCTTTTTCTCCAATAGAAATACAAACGAATGTGTTAATCCTCCATACCCTTTGATGGAATAGACACCTTCATAACTAAGGCTGAGATAGTATTTAAAAGTTTTATAGGATCCTATTCTTGGCAAAGAAAATTAAACTTTCCAATATAAAATACTTTTGAATGAGAAGGGCTTTTTAAAACTTTTATGTAAGTTGAAGTCTGAACAACTGCAACTATGCTAACACAAGCTGAAACATCTGTGGGAAATAAACGTGTGGCAGTGAGTGCTCACTCATTAAACTAATTGCTTTGACTTTAAAAATAATGGATTATGGGCCGGGCACGGTGGCTCACGCCTGTAATCCCAGCACTTTGGGAGGCTGAGGCGGGTGGATCATGAGGTCAAGAGATCGAGACCATCCTGGTCAACATGGCAAAACCCCGTCTCTACTAAAAATATAAAAAATTAGCCGGGCATGGTGGCACGTGACTGTAATCCCAGCTACTCAGGAGGCTGAGGCAGGAGAATTGCCTGAACTCAGGAGGCGGAGGTTGCGGTGAGCCGAGATCACGCCATTGCACTCCAGCCTGGGTAAACAAGAGCGAAACTCCGTCTCAAATAATGATAATAATAATAATAATAGATTATTCTGTTAAAATATGAGTTTCAGGAGGGGTGACTACATGGCATTTACTTCTTCCACAAAGAAGAACCAAAACAGTATGTAGATAATCACACTGAACAGAGCATTTGAGAGAGAACACTGAAATTTAGCAGAGAAGTGACAGGGAGCCTCTGAGGCATGGAAAGAGAGGGAAATGAAGCAGCTGTCCTGGTTAGGGTCACTTGGATCCAGGAGAAACTCTCGATTGCAGAGAAAAAGTAAGTGAAATATGCCCAGCAGTCCACATTCCCACCATCGACTCCTGCAGTCCCAGCCGTGGAAGAGTCTCCTGATACTTGTGGACCCTGAGACTAGAATAGGAAGCTGCTGGGCATCCACATGATGGCATTATTCCAGAGAGGGAGTTCATGCTGGGTCCCACACACCGACTGAGTCCCAAGCAGCTGTAGCACAGCTCCATTTTGAGAGCCCAGCCCACCAGATTATATCCTACCCTGGGATATAATAGCCCCTGGGCCTGCACATCCCTGAGCTTTGCTTACTTCCCTCTGGGTCCACCCAAAGGGCTGAAGCATCACAATGCCAGTTATCTCCAGTGGTGTAGTCAGGTTCCCAGCACTCTAGCCCACATAGTACTCTATATCCCAAGTTACAGGCAATGCAGCACACTGGGAAAGCTGCCCCCAGGACAAAGAGAGCCAAAGTGTATGCCCACTAGAGCTTCTGCTTGCCTGGGGCTGCTGACACTGAGATCAAACTCCCCCTACCAACTAGCAGCAGGGACTCTTTCCCCCTGAATGTGCCTTCTGGCAATCTGGAGAATGATCCTCTCGGGCATCTTTCTGAGGACAACCATCCTGCCTACCACTATAACTGCCACTGCTTGATCATGTCATTTAGGTGTATGGGGATGGACTTGCCTCACCCACCACAGCTGGCACTCACATGTACCATTGGAGGACCTGAAGAAAGACCTGCCCACCACCACAGCAACCAGCAATCATGAACATCATCCAGGGGCCTGGGGATTGACCTATTTCACTCACTGCCACCTGTACCTGTACACACCTTCAGCATCCTGGGGATGGGTCTGCTCAGCCTGCCAGTGCCCAAGCATGCCATCTGAGAGCCTGGGGATAAACCAGCCTCACTCACTGTAGCCTGTGCCCATGTTCACACTCAGGGATCCTAAGGACAGACCTGCCCCTCCAGGTGCTCCCTTACCAGGGCTTGTATGCATTGACGGGGGCCTGGGAATTGAACCACATGGCCTGATGCCACTGGCACCTGTGCATGCCTTCTGGGCCCGCCTGACACACCTATACCATTGTCTCCTACTGTATATGCTACCTGAGGGCCTGAGATCTGCCCTGCCCAACCCACTGCTAGCACCTCCGTGTGTTGCCTAGGGGCCTGAAGATTGGCTTATTGATGCTACTGACAAATGATACCTTGCACACTGTCCAGGGACCTGAGGACCTGTCCAATTATTCGGCCTATTGCTGTCACTGCTGGCACCAAGAAAGTTGCCTGGAGGCAAAAGCATCGGCCTACCTGGACCCACTGCCATCACTGTACATATATGTCATCTGAGGGCTCAAGTATTTATACACCCAGCCCACTGCTGTTGCCACTAGTGCCCAATGACCAGCTGATCTAAAGTACCTATCCACAGCCAAGTCTTGTCACCACCTCCCCTAACAACTATAGCCTAAGAAACTGAGGAAATCATAGACACTATTGATGCATATTACAGCTGAAGAAATCATACTGAGACTACACTACAGTGCCCATCCAAAATCAAAGCCAAAGCACCCTACATAGCACTATAGATACAGCTGTAGAAAGAAGTCTTTCCCTACAAAAGCCAGAAAATTGGGAGAAGTGACTTACATCAGATATGCAATTATCAATGTAAGGACACAAGAAACATGAAAAAAGCAAGGTAACGTAACATCATTGAAGGAACGCAATAATTCTCAAGCAACAGATTCCAGTGAAAGAGAAACATATGAAATGCCTAAAAAAAATTTTAAAAGCTCGTTGAAAAAGCTCAGCAAGATACAATCAAATACAGATAAACAACACAAATAATTCAGAAAAAATTCATGATCAGAACGAGAAATTCAACAAAGATAGATATGATTGTTAAAACCCATAAATTCTGGAACTAAAGAATTCAATGAACAAAATTTAAAAAGTACAATACATAAGATTTCCAGGATTAACACTTTGGCATAATCTTAACTTGTTACTTTTCCTGTATCACATATTCAATTTGCTGATGAAGGCTGTTTAAGTAAAAACAGTATGTAGATCTATACGTATTTAATGACCCAACTAACACCAAAGCCTACTTTATGTCCAGGAACACACCTGTAGTCAGTTTGATTTGTTTAGCTAGCTGCAGCAAGGGAAACCATACACCAGTAAGAGGATTTAGAACAATCTCAGAAAGTTTGTGAAGGGACTTTGTATAGGTTTGGGCTTTTGCTGAATGATTCTTGGGAGGGTCTTAGAAAGGAGAAACCAACTCCAGATTGGGTACTGGCAAGGCAGAACAGCTTAGCAGTTGGGTACCTTAATACTGAACAACTTCATTGAGGACACATGATGAATTATTGGTTTGGCATTGGCAAAAAACAGAAATTATACAAAAAGATGTTGTTACTCATTTTTCAGCTGTGGTAAAACCATTGCAGAAACATTGAACTATTAGGTACGTGGTCCTGACAGTGTCCCATTAGAAGCATTTTTTTCTTCTCTGCTTCAAATGATCTGCAGGAATGTTTTTTATATTAATAGGAAGGAGTATTGTATTGTGATTACCAGAAAAGCTTAATTTTCGTTTTCTCATGGTAGTTATTTTAGAACAAAGCAATTCCACTACATGTTTTTATTCATTTTTTAAAGTGTTCTGAATCACCCAATCAAATGAATTATTAATGATGAATTAATGCATAGTTTAATCAGTGAAAAATTGATGCAAATGCAAAGTCAGTATGTTTTTGTGGGAAGTGGTAGTTAAATGTGCTTATGAGACTTCTCACTATTTTTGTTGGGTCCTAAGGATCCAACAACTCCTAAGGTTATTTGTTTTCCAGTAGCATATTATTTAGAAGAGATCAGAGAGAAAAAACTTTACCCCAATGAAGTAAATTATCACAATAATGGCATGTGCAGAGATCAGAGGAGGTAAGAAACTTCTTTTAAACAGGTTGAGGAAACCTCCCAAATAGTGTTACAATTAAACTTGGGCTTGGAGTTTTGTAACATTCTGTTAAGGGAAAACCAAAATTTGCATGCAAGGAGGAGGTTGACAGAGACATATATGAATGTCAAAGTAATATTCACATGCTTTGTTTTCAATAGGTGATATTTCCCTAAGCACCACAGTGGAAATAAAAATACAAATTAAATCTACAGGAAACTTTTGTATCTGACATGTTGATAAGAAGACTTTAAAACAGATTCAGGATTGGCAGGAATGCAGTTAAATTAGCAAGCTCAAAAATTGCTAAAAGGAGAGCAAATTGCTATACTATTCCTGTGGGCGATTTGGCAATTCATACTAAGGGTTTTAGAAATGGTTAAATCCTTTAGCCTGGTGACTTCATTGCTTGGAATTTATACTAAGAAACTCATCAGCTATGCATTCTAAAATTTACACATGAAGATTTTTACTACGAATAATTAAAAATATCTAAGGGACTAGAAACAACATAAATATTTAACAAGACAGAAGAGAGTAAATCAATTATGAAATAGCCAGAGACTAAAACACTTTAAAGCTATTAACAAACATGTTTGTGGACAAAACATGACGACTTGGGAGCATGCTCATCATATTACATGGATAGCAATATAGTGTAACAATATGAACTTAAGCAGAGAGACATTTCTTGTCATATCTTCATCACAAACTAGTAATATAACCTGCAACAAGTAATTTAGACTGTTTCATCCTCATCCTATAAAAAATGGTTTGATTGGGACAACACTTAAAGAGTTTAGTAACTTGCACCATGGGAAGAGTTGAATAAATGATAGCTGTGATGGCTGATAATATAATTTGAAACTGCTATTTTATTTCTATATTACAAAAATGGTTATTCTGCCTCCTCCAGCTGCTGTCATCTGTTATTTGTATATCTTCTCTCTTGTTTAACATAGATAATAGCCAGAGTGTATTTGTATGCTTTGCCTGCCGAACAAATAGTGAAGGCTTTCAGATACCTGCAGCTATTAGATAACTTCTAGGGGCTTCTCTGATCTTTAACTTCTACTGGATATCTGTCTTCTGTGAAATTAGATATTATATTGTCTATTTGGCAATATTTATGATATTGCTTGGTTAAAGTAGAGGTAAAAATGGTAGCTAATAACAACATAATGTACTGATTGCTGAACATTATACATTTACAGGTAGGTTAACTCATTTAATTCTCACAGCAACTACACAAGGCAGGACTGTTATTCTCCTTCCACAGATGAGCCTGCTAGAGAGAATCGTTAACTAGCCTCAATTCTCACAGAAAGTTAGTAGATAAGCCAAGATTTAAGACCAGGTGGTCTGGCCCTGGAGTGCATACTTCATCAAAATACTGTCTTTTAAAAAAGATTGGAGTGTAAAACCCATGCAGGCAAGCACTCTAACTCACTCATATATCACTGAAATTCCACTTCTTACCACTGTGACTGGGAAAAGTGACAAACTCAATAAATTCTGCCCAAAGCATGACTGACTGACCCAACAGTGAAGATGATGGACATTTCATGTTCCAAATGCAATCTGGGGCATAAAGCACTCCTGATAATCATTCTGCTGCTGCCCTTTATCGCCTAGGCTCTTAGGACAAGTATTTATTGTTGAGGAGGGGCCATAATACAGTTATTTGTCTTATTAGCTGTCATGCTAGAGCATTCTTACTTGTGGTGGAAACATTTTGCCCATCGTTTGACCACTGATTTCCAAATAATGGAAATAACACAAAATATTAAAATGACTTCTGAATTGTTTTTTCTTATTTTAGCTGCTTAATTACCATGGTTTTATCAAACACACACATACACACCCCAAATGTTTGCTAACAAAACAAATGTATGTTTGTTTGGTTGGTTTTTTCCAGTTTATACTTAGAAAATTCACGGCTTTGTGGTAGCATGCGGCTATAGATCTGAAAGCTGAGAGCATGATTTTGGCTCTTGTTTTAGGTTTGCTTGACTGAATAGTTTATTATAACTACAATTTTAAAATTCCTTAGAAATATGAAACAATCTTTGCCAGAAGTACGACTGCTTTCCATCTAAAATGCCAGCATTTCAGTGTGTCTTGCAACATTTTAATTAGTTTGCTTACGGAACCAAACACATGCATGAAACACTGACAGCAAAGGAAAGTCTCCTTCACCATAATTAGTTTTTGCAAAGGATTATTTACATTTTCATAATTATTCAAATGTTTTTGTACAGGGAATTTTACATTTTAAATGGATAATTATATCCCCATAAAAATCTACTGCAAATTGGAAGCTTTAAAATACCTTTCTAGTTCTTGGTACAGTGCACTGTTGATATTGCCATTACATCACACATTTGTTGTTTAGAAAGATAGATTTGCTGCATCAACCTGTTAAATGTGAGTTATTGCCAAAGTATTTGTTGTCCTTTCATTTAGCATTCTGTTTTCTAAGGAAACACAAGCTATGCAGTTTTCAATAGTTAAAGAAACTCAAAATTTTCCCATCTGAGTTAGCAGTAGGTGTTTTAGCTTGTAAAATTTTTCTGTAGATGTTGTAGAAGTAGGCTGAGCTCTCTAAAAAGAAAGGGAGGAAAATATTCAAGATTTCTGTAACTAAATTAGAGTCAATCTAGTATCACTGTGCCAGATAGATTTATTATTTAGAGAAATTTATAATTTATAGCATATGCATTATATATTAAGTACAAATGTAATTAGTGATAATTATATATTTATATAATAGAATAGAAATACATATTAACTCTTAAGAGTAATTTTAAACAATAGAAATGAGCAGAAAAGAAAATAAAGATCTTTTCTAATCTTATCATCTGGATAGAGGCACAGGCAATATTATGAGCTCTTGCTAGGAGGTTAGCTAAATTCTAAGATAGAAAATGGAGCATGATTTCTAACTTTGGATTTGTGAAGAGTTCCTTTTTGCTCTCAAGTAACTACTGATGGTTGACCAAGGCTTTGCTGGATGTAATCATGAAAAGAATAAAGTATTACATTTATACCAGTGTTAGTAAACCCCTAAGATGACATTGCAACTGCACTGGCAAATCAGGAATTTTAGCCTAGAGATTCTTCTTTTCAAAGAAAATAAGCATTCTATAAACCATTGCTCAGACCTGACATATCCTCACAAAATATGTTTTTAAAGATAGTTTGAAGGCTAAATGTCAATATTATTCTACAGTAACAAAACCAAAAATACATAAAATATAGGACATGGAGACAAAAGTGTACAAATATCCAGGTACAATTTAGAAGTTCTTGGTTACTGATTTTTAAAATCTTGGTTAAGCCCTCATTTCTGGTCATTTTTAATTTCTTCCAAATAAAGAATCCTAAACAAACAAACAACAAACAAAAAAGATAATTTGACAAAGGCCATGCGAAAAAATAGCAGAATCTTGCATTTGGAATGAGGGTAAAATGTACCTTTTAAAAAATGATTTCCCATTTAGTATTTGTCTTTAAAGCTAAAATAAAACAGATAAGTGGAAATTGTTGTGTTTGGGTGCTAGAAAGGTTACACATAAAGCTTTGTGTTAAGTCAGGCACACATGTGAAAGCTACAGGGAGACTAGAAACAGAAATAAATTCACTCAACAGCTTGACATATACCATGAACAGACATGTGAAAGTGGCAGAGGTTGTGCCAAAAAAAACATAGTAACTTATCAAGAAGCGAATTTTGCATAACCTGGGTCAGTTGAAGCATTTTAATGTGCTTAAATGAGAACATTTAAAGGTAACTACATACTTACAGACTGGATAGTTTGGCTGTCCTTTTGTTGTTGTTGTTGTTGTTGTGGAAAGAAAACATGATGTCATAAGAAAATGCATCTAGTGTTTCCAGGAAGAATAAAATAGCTTTTTGTACTTAGTGTATAAGACGTTTAAAGCACATTTCATCCTTTATTCGAATATTTGTTCCAAGTTCAAAACAGAAATACCTTTTGAGAGAATGATAATTATTTGCTAATAATTATCTTTACATGTCTAACCTAAACCATAATAATCACAAATAATTAGTTTCTAACTTTTGCATCAGAACATTGTGTCAGAACATCATAACTATATTGCTATGTAATTTGGAGAATGGCAAATTTGGAAAATAATAAACATATTCCAGAAAAGCATCCTAGGAGACCAAAGTCCAGTCCAAACCAGGAAAGAAACAAGCTGATTGAGCATTTATATATAAGGTTGAACCATAACCATTCCTACAGAAACTAGTCTAAAAGATTGAGGAGGAGGGACTCTTCCCTGGCTCATTCTATGAGGCCAACATCATTTTGATATCCAAACCCGGCAAAGACACAAGAAAAAAAGAAAACTTCAGCCCAACATTCTTAATAAACATCAATACAAAAATCCTCAACAATATACTTGCAAACCAAATTCAGCAGCATATCAAAAGCTAATCCACTATGATCAAGTAGGCTTCATTCCCAGGATGGAAGGTTGGTTCAGCATACACAAATCAATAAACATGATTCATCACAAAAGCAGAACTGGAGAAAAAACACATGATTATTTCAATAGATGTAAAGAAGGCTTTTGATAAAATTCAACATACCTTCATGTTAAAAACTCTAAATAAACTAGGCATAGAGAAACATATCTCAAAATAATGAGCCATCTATGACAAACCTACAGTCAACATTATACTGAATAGGCAAAAATTAGAAGTATTCCCCTTGAAAACCAGCTCAAGACAAGTGTGCCCTCTCTCACCAGTTTTGTTCAATGCAGTATTGGAAGTCCTAGCCAGAGCAAACAGCTGAGAGAAAGGAATAAAATACTTCCAAATAGGAAGAGAGGAAGTCAAATTATCTCTGTTTGCAGACAACATGATTCCACAGCTAGAAAACCTCATAGTCTTAGCCCAAAACAACTTCAGCAAAGTTGCAGGATACAAAGTCAATGTTCAAAACTCATTTAGCATTCTTAGACACCAACAACAGCCAAACCAAGAGCCAAATAATCAGAAAGGCAATTCTACTTACAATTGCCATAAAAAGAATAAAATACCTAGAAATACAGCTAACCAGGGAGGTGAAAGATCTCTGCAATGAGAATTACAAAACATTGCTCAAAGAAATGAGAAGACACAAACAAACGGGAAAAAAATCCCATGCTCGTGGACAGGAAGAGTCAATATAATTAAAATAACTATACTGCCCAAAGCAATTTACAAATTTGATGCTATTGACATCGAACTACCAATGATATTCTTCACAGAACTAGAAAAAAAGTTTTAAAAGTCAAATGAAACCAAATAAAAGAAGCCCAAATAGCCAAGGAAATCCTAAGCAAAACGAACAAAGCTGGAAGCCTCATATTACCTGACTTCAAACTATACTACAAGGCTATGGTAACCAAAACAGCATGGTCCTAGTACAAAAACAGGCACATAGACAAATGCAAAAGGCTAGAAAGCCCAAAAATAAGGCCAAACATCTATGAACATCTTATTTTTAATAAAACTGACAAAAACAAGCAATGATGAAAAGACTCCTTCAATAAATGGTGCTGGGAAAACTGGTTAGCCATAAACAGAAGATTGAAGCTGGACTCATTTCATACATTGTACACAAAAAAATCAGCTCAAGATGAATTGAAGACTTAAATGTAAACTCAAAGCTATAAAAACCCTTGAAAACAACCTAGGCAATACCATCCTAGACACAGGAATGGGCAAAGATTTCATGACAAAGATACCAAAAGCAACAAAAGCAAAAGTTGAAAAGTGGGATCTAATTAATTGTTAAGAGCTTCTGCGCAGCAAAAGAAACTATCAACAGGGTAAACAAACAGCCTACGGAATGGGAGGAAATTTTTGCAAACCATGCATCTGACAAAGGTCTAATGTCTAGCATCTATAAGCAACTTAAAAATTTACAAGCGAAAACAGCCTCATTAAAAAGTGGGCAGACATAAACAGACACTTCTCAAAAGAAGACATGCGTGTTGCCAGCCAACAGGCATATTGAAGCTCAACATCACTGATCATTAGAGAAATGCAAATAAAAACCACAATGAGTTACCATCTTATACCAGTCAGAAAGACTATTATTAAAAAGTCAATAAGTACCAGATGCTGATGAGCTTGTAGAAAAAAGGGATATTTATACACTGTTGATGGGAGTGTAATATAAATATTTATACACTGTTGATGGGAGTGTAATAGACTTCAGCCATTGTGGAAAGCAGTATGGTGATTCCCCAAAGAACTAAAAATGTCTTTCAACCTAGCAATCCCATTTTTACATATATACCCAGAGGAATAAGAATTATTCCATCATAAAGATAATGCATGTGAATGTTCAGTGCACCACTATTCACAATAGCAAAGATATGGAATCAACCTAAATACCTATTAATGACAGGTTGGATAAAGAAAATGTGTACCCTGAAATATTACACAGCCATTAAGAAGAATTAGGTTATCTCTTTTGCAGGAACATAGATAGAACAAGAGGCTATTATCCTTAGTAAACTAACTCAAGAACAGAAAATCAAGTACTGCATGTTCTCACTTAAAAGTGGGAATAAATGATACGAACTTATGAACACAAAGAAGGAAACAGCAGACACTGGGGTCTGCTTGAAGGGAGAGGGAAGACGAGGGAGAAGAGCAGAAAAGATAACTATTGGATACTGGGCTTAATACCTGGATGATGAAATAGTGTGTACCACAAACTCCTGTGACACATGTTTATGTAACAAATTTTCATATGGAGCTGATATGTGATCTACAAAATCAGCAATTTCATGTGGTTCATTCCAAGAGTAGTTGTGTTTTATAAGTAATATGTCACTGTTTTTCACTTCAATGCAATTGCTACTCATTATCTAAATTATTACACTGCATTATCTAATTTTATGTAATAAATTTCCCCAAAATTTAGTGGCTTAAAACAACAAAAATTTACGTTACAGTTTCCAAGAGTCAGGAATTCAAAAGTAGCTTAGCTGGGTTGTTCTAGTTCAAGGGTTATGGGTTAAGTTATTGGACAGAGCTAAAGTTAACTGAAGGCTTGACCGGGGCTGGAGAATCTACTTACAAGATGGCTCACTCACAATCCCAGAAAGTTAGTGTTGCTTGTTGGCAAGAGGCCTTAGTAGTTCCTTGCTCCAAGAGCCTCTCTAAAAGGCTGCTTTAATAACCCCACAGTATGGCAGCTAGCTTAACCTAGAAAAGGATCGAAGAAGTAAAAAGGAAGTTCACCATCTTGCTCAGATACCACAGTGCTTTTATGACCTAGTCTTGAAAGTCAAGCAGCATCATTTCTACCATATTTTATACACTAGAAATGAGTTACTAAGTCCAGCCCAGAAGCAAGAAGATGGGGAATTAGGTTACACCTTTTGGAGAGAGAAGTACCAAAGAATTTTAAAACCACCACAACTGCAATAGTTACTCTCTATGCAAACATATATGACTGATACTCATACAGTGTTTTCAAACACACGTTCATTTAGCTAAGACAGGACACATTTCCATCTGGTGCTCTCTTTCACTACTTATCTCCTCTTCATATTCCAGTCTTTTTGCAAAAACCTCATTCTCCTCTCTTTGTTTTTTTAGCATCTCTGTGGAGATACAGATCTGAAAAGTAGTAATCTTTATTAATTTGCCATGTCAAGGACTTATGAGACAAACGTACTTGAACGTTGTAAGAAAGTAAATGTTTAATAAAGTGAGGCAAGAGTTTTATTACTGCTCTATTCATATTAAACTTAAATCCATGCATTTTGTGAAAAACTAGCCCAACACTTTGTTAGGGTAAACTTATTGTGAGCCAGCATGACTGAGTTATGGTTTCAGCTTAGTTGCTAACTAGCTGTCAAATATTGGATAAAAAGCTCAATCTCACACCTCAGTTTTTCTTATGTCTACAATGGCGTTACCTGTAAGATTTCACTTAATGAAAAAAAATCATATATGGTTATGATTAATAGTGACATGTGGAATTAAATGTACGTGATGTAAGAGCACAAAATTTTGTGGGTTTTTTCCCCCTTCTGTTTGGTGCAGTTATGCGCGGCAATAACAAAATACCCCATGGCCCTCATATCCTCCTTTTTAAAAATGTTTTGTCCCAGCCCAGACTATTCTACAAGCAAATGAATTATCAACTGTGTATCATTTGGTCAGAGTGACCACTGAGAACGAAAATTGGCATGTACCGGAGACAGTCACAACCATTTTCTGTTGTGCTAAGTGTCATCATGTCTATTGAGCAGGTTTTTGGAGCTGGTGAGCCTGAATTCTGGCAGCTGTATACTGAGCAAATAAACATTCAAACTTTTAAAGTTCCAAATTTAGATATTAATCTGAAGCAAATATATTTTGTTTTTCCACAGATTGTACTTTTCTTGCGAAAAGTAAATATTTTTAAAGTTGAATATTTGTGAATATTTTTATAAAGTTAAGGTCGCTTATGCAGGAAACATTTGTCATAATACTGAGCACCTTAACATGCCTTTCACGTGCTATCTAGCCTTGCTCCCCAGGAAGATTTTTCAAGGCGTTAATTTGCCAACTTGCTTAAAAATGTAAATTTGATTAAATTTACAGTGAGCTGTCTAGAGACATAATAGAAATGTCTTATATTCATAAAAGAGTAATTGAATAAGAACACACATGGAAATTTTTACTAATGTCCAGCCTGGTCTGGAGACAAAAGCAAACCCTGATTACAAACATATGTCTCAGCACACAGACAAACTTCTAAGCTCTGAGACAATTTAGCAATAACTTAAGTCACACCAGAACACACACATCCTAATCTACTTTTGCCAATGATGGTATAATTCCTGGATTGTTTCTCTCTGTTTAAGCAAGAATAAATAAATTGAAAAGTAAAGGCAAAACGTATAGCATATCTAATATTCTACAATATTGGCCCTAATTTAAATCCTGGGTTTAGAGCCTACCCGTAACAGACAGACAGGAAATATTCATTTAGTACTTACTCTTTAACAAGTGCCTGATTGGTGAATGAAGATTTGCAACAAAGTAAGAAACAGACACTGCTCTCAAGAAGCTGAATCTAGAATCAAGAGATTTCAATAAAGAGCCATAAGGCAGCAAAAACGGCTCCAGAGACATCCTACCTCTGGAGAAGATTAATGAGAAACAAAAACAGAACAGGGTAAAAGTAGTCGAAGTATTTCTGTATCTGGAAAAGCAGACTGGTATGATTTACCATTTATTTATGAATTCTATAGTAGTGCCATTATTAATATCTGACATATCTCATTCTTGCCTTTGGCTATACCAACTCTCCTCAGGTCTGCTGAACAAAAAGCAGAGGAGAGAATTGGTCGAGGGTGGGCAGTGTGCTTGCCCTTAAACAGCCTCCCTTCTGCTCGTTTCTACAAAGATGTATTGAGTTAATGAGTTGTCTTTTGTTTTCCTGTTTCTAGAAACAGGGTTTTGCTCTGTTGCCCAAGCTAGAGTACAGTGGCATAATCATAGCCCATAGTAACCTGTAATTGCTGGGCTCAAGTGATCTTGCATCAGCCTCCTGAGTAGCTGAGACCATAGACAGCCCTACCATGCCTGGTTACTTATTATTATAATTATTTTTATTCATTTTTGTTTTAGAGATGGAGTTTTGATGTGTTACTCAGGATCATCTCTAGCTCCTGTCCTGAAGGACTCTTCCCACTTGGCCTCCAAAAAAGCTGAGATTACAGTCATCAGCCAGCACACCAGGTCCTGAGTAGTCTTTTAGGCAGACCTGCAAACACACAGTTCTCACCCCATCTTTTATTACTGTTTCATCTTTGAAATTCTCTCTCTCTCTTGATTATTTGCGTTCTTTGAAAGCCAAATACAACTAAACTTCAAAGGGACTTCATTAGCTAAGGAAGAATGAAAGTAATAGCCATTACCCCTACCAAACAACCACCACCATATTCAGGCCTTATTTTTTCAAAAAATTTGTTTTGGTTAATAGAAGTGTAGTATGCATATACAAAAGCACACAACACACAAATCGTAAGTGTACAATTCAGTAAACATATCTGTGTGACCACCATGGAGTAAAGTAATAGAATATTACCAACACACCTAGCAGTCCCCACAACGTTATCCCTTAGAAATTATTCTTCCTCTAATAATAATCATAGATTAGTTCCACCTAATATTGAGTTTAATATAAATGGCATCATGCTACATGTACTCTATTGTATCTGGTTTGTTTTATACAATATCACGATCGAATGCTTCATCAATGTTGTTATATGTAGCAGTGGTTTATAATTTTTTTTTTTTTTCTGAGACAGAGTCATGCTCTGTCACCCAGGGTGAAGTACAGTATCACAATCTGGGCTCACTGTAACATCCGCCTCCCAAGTTCAAGCCATTCTCCTGCCTCAGGCTCCCAAGTAGGTGGGGTTACAAGCACGTAGCATGACGAGCTAATTTTTGTATTTTTAGTAGAGACAGGGTTTTTTTCATTTTGGCCAGGCTGGTCTCAAACTCCTGACCTCATGAGCTGCCTGCCTCAGCCTTCCAAACTGCTGGGATTGCAGGCATGAGCCACCTGCCCAGCTGTTTTTTATTTCTCATTGCAAAACTAGTTTTCCATTATATGAATGAACCAAAATATATTTATCCTTTCTGGGGTTGATAGAAAGTTTGAGGCTGTTATAACTAACACAGCCATAGGCAATGCAGTACACGTTTTTGGTGATTATCTGTGATATATAATATGTTTCTTGTACTCTTCTGTGTATTTTCCATCTGTTTTTCTCAGTTTTAGTCTGGACATTTTCTTTTGCTCTGTCTTCAGATAATTTATCTTCAGCTGCATCCCTCTATCATGCTATGAATTTTAGTTACTGTATTGTTTCAATTAAAAATTCTCCATGTGATCATTCTCTTATTTTCTCTTAAAATTCTCCACTTGCTCATTTATTTCTTTGAAGATATTAATTAAAACTATTTTAAATGTGTTTTCTGATTACTGTAGTATTCGTGTCACATGCAGATATGTTTCTGTTGTCTGTTGTTTTTTCTGGTCCTATTACTTAATATTCCTAAAAGAAGTTTGCTCTCACTACCAATCTTCTGAATGAGAAATGTTAGTGATAATTTAACCTATTGTCTGGCAGGCCAAAAAAGACATATATTACCCAAATCTGATCACATCTTGAAATAACTTAGACGAGTTTGCAACTTCAGTAAGGTTCAGGATACCTCTAGTTTTCCCCATCTACATGGTGCATCACTCAAGGTGTCCCAATTAAAGCCTGAGTGTTTGCCAGGGCCATTCTTTGGAGACTCTGACGTAGATGTCTGGTCTCCCTAGAACTGTAGAAATGCTGAAAACTTCCTATTACTCTTCAAGTATGTTTGGCTTCTTTTCATATACTTGCTGCTTGGCTTGTTGATATCTTATGCTGTGTAGTTAATTGATGACTCAATGGGACAACAGGTATTGATTGCCAGTCTCAATTTAATTTTTTTTTTAATTTTCATGGATACATAGATACATAAGTACATAGTAGGTCTATATTTTGTGGGTACATAATAGGTACATAGTAGGTATATATTTTTGTCGGTATATCATGGGCACATGAGGTATTTTGATAAAAGTATGCAATAAATGTATGACGTGTAAAAATCACGTCAAGGCAAATGGGGTATCCATTACCTCAAACATTTATCATCTTTTTTGTGTGTTACAATCAAATTGTACACTTTTAGTTGTTCTAATGCCTACAATACATTATTATTGACTGTAGTCACCTTGTTGTCCTATCAAATACCAGGTCTTAATTATTCTATCTAACCATATTTTTGAACCCATTACTTGTCCCCACCCTCACTACCCTTTCCAACCTCTGGTAACTATCATTCTACCCTCTCTCTTAATGAGTTCCGTGTTTTAATTTTTAGCTCCCACAAATAACTGAGAATATAGGAAGTTTGTCTTGCTGTGTCTGCCTTATTAGATTTAACATATCTTCCAGTTTCATTCATATTGTTGTAAATGACGGGATATATTATTTTTATGACTGAATAGTACTTCATTGTGTGTATGTACCTTTTCTTTATCAATTTGTCTGTTGATGGACATTTAGGTTGCTTCCAAATCTTGGCAGAGCAGTACTGCAACTAACTAATTGCCTATTACTCATTAATGTCTTTTTATTTTAAATTGAAGAGCTCCCTTTAGTATTTCTTGTACAGGTCTGGTGTTGATGAAATCCCTCAGCTTCTGATTGTCTGGAAAACTGTTTCTTTCTCCTTTATGTTTCAAGGACACTTTTACTGGATAAACTATGCTAAGATGAAAGGTTTTTGTTTTGTTTTGTTTTTTTTCTTCCTTCTGCACTTTCAATATGTCCTGCCACTCTCTCCTGGCCTGTAAGGTTTTCACTGGAACTTCTGGTGCCAGACATAATGAGACTCCATTGCATGTTGTCTTCTCTTGCTTTAAAGTAGGATCCTTTCTCTATGCTTACTTTAAAAGTTTCATTATTAAATGCCTTGAGGTTGTCTTCTTTGGGTTATATCTGCTTGGCATTCTATAAACTTCTTATACTTGGATATTGATGTCTTTCTCTAGGTTTGGAAAATTGTCTGTTATTTTGTTTTTCAGTAATCTTTTTACCTTAATTTCTCTCTATCTACTGTTTAAGGCCAGTAACTCCTAGATTTGGCCCTTTGAGGCTATTTTCTGGGTTTTCCAGGTATGCTTCATTCTTTTTCCAGGAATTGGAGTCCTTATGGCCTAGACCGCATTTTGAGTTTATTTGGAACCCCAGAGCCCTTTAGCCCATGGTGGAGGGGCTTGCTAAAACTCAGGTTCAGACTGCTGAGATGGTTAATTTTCCTTGAGCTATGGCTGGTCTAAACGCTTTCTCCATGGTGGCATTGGCTGTGTTCCACCAGATGTTGCTTTCTGCTATGACTGAGCAACACCGAGTTCCAATGAAAAGTCCCACAGTCACTTTCCTCTCCCTCCCTCAAGAACATAGATACTGTCTCCACCATATAGTCTCAGCCGAGCGATGTAAGCAATTCAAGACGTTCTTTCCTACCGACTTCAGTGCCTCTTTCCTTACATGATGCTAAAACCAGATACTCTGATTGTTCACCTGATTTTTGGTTCTTATGATGGTGTCTTTTTGTGTGCATAGTTAATCAGTTTGGTATTCCTGTAGAGGGGATGATCATGGGAGGCTTCTGTTCAGCCATCTTGCTCCACCTTCCTCCCAGTCTCTTTTTGGAACCTTATTCACTATTGGAATTCTGGTCAGTCAAGTCCTAAATGCCTCTGCAGTTCAGAACTTCAGTTTTTGTTTCCTCAGCCCTGTTAAATCACTGAAAGCCCTTCTGTGTGTTGGGAGTCTTAAGAACCCCTCTGCCTAGCTTAGTCATATCTTGACATATGTCAAGAATCAGTAAATGCCCTAAGGAGGAAGCCAATGGGCAGAAAATTTAGCTCTCCTCCGGAAGCCTTCCTTCTCTCCAGAAATGGGCCCTTTAAGACCAGCTGCTTTAGCAGTTCCCTAGTGATTTGAGATCCATTGTTTACAATTTCATGGAGATACCTAATTCGTAACAGGATTATTGTTCTCCCATAAAATAATTCAAAGTAGCTGGAAGTAGAATTTCCAGACCTGTAATTTTATTTATTCAATTTTTTAAAATAAATGCTTAAGTAGCTTTAACATAAAGCTGCTGACAACATATAAGACAGTAAATTTTAGGGGAAAGATTGTCGCAATTATCAAATTTTAAGAAATTTGAGAACTGATCAGAAACTACTTAATTGGACAGGACTAAAATAGGTTTTAAAAAAAAAAGGCTAAACAATGCCAAAGCTAAACAATGACCATTATATCACATCTAGAGTACATATTTTACAATACGTACTTTTCACAAGTTAGAGGTAAACATTTTCTTTGTAGATCATACAGTGCATGGAATTTTTCACTATTATTTAAAATAATAGTTTTTACTATACAGATTTTAATTTTTGTGTATTCTTTTAGACATTTTTTCATATTTGTATGTTTTAACTCACACAAAACTCATAAATTCATATGCATGTGCCTGCATATTTATTCTAAAAAAATAGAAGTAAATCTGCCAAGCCAGGGGTTGTGGCTCAAGTCTATAATCTCAGCACTTTGGAAGACCAAGGTTGGCGGATCACCTCAGGCCATGAGTTCAAGACCAGCCTGGCCAACATGGCAAAACCCTATCTCTACTAAAAATATAAAAATTAGCTGGGTGTGATGGTGGGTGCCTGTAATCCTAGCTACTCCTGAGGCTGAGGCAGGAGAATCACTTGAACCCAGGAGGCAGAGATTGCAGTGAACCAAGATCATGCCACTGCTCTCCAGCCCGGGCTACAAAGTGTGACTCTGTCTCAAAAAAAAAAAAAGTGGATGCTATTAATTAATCAGGAAATTAATACAGTGAGCATTTCTGATTATAGAGCCTCTGCTAGATGCGATGAATTTAAACCAGTCCAAGAAATGTTAGGGTAATTAAAATAAAAGCCACAGATGCATCTTTACGAGCTTTAAGCTTCTCTTTCTCTCAGGTATGATAAGAAATAAGGGTAGAGTTAGTTCCTTAGTTTTAAAATGTCTACATGCTTTTTAAAATTTACTACAAGTTCAGTTTGATTTCCAAACAAAACACCAGCTTTAAAAGCTGTGCTTGATGTTTGGGGATGTTTTTCAGCTCATTCAAGCCTGTAAATAATTCTACCTAAAGTCCTACACCGTAAATTATTGATTTCATCAAATCCATTGAGATAGAACTGCACTACTCAACATGAAGAACCTACAAAAATGTCACTGTATCTATTGCTGAAATTCAAAATAAGATTTGCAAAATTTACTCTAGAGAGACAAGGAGTAAAGACGTAAGGAAACAAGAAAATGAATACTTGTAAACTTTTCTACTTTCCCTCAAAGTACACTTTCATTGTGTATAATTTCAAACTTACAGAAAATTCACAAGAATAGTACAAAGAACTCTCATCTAGACTTCACCTCGATTCACTGGTTATCTGCATGTTTCCCATTTGCTTTAGTGTTATCTCTTCTTTCATTCTTTCTTCTTTTCTTTATTTCATCTTTTTGAGCTATTTAAGTGTTTTTGGAAATATTTTGCTTTTTTATCCCTAAATACTTCAGTGTGTCCTTCCTAAAAACAAGGATAATCTCTTACACAGAGGTCACCAACATCAGGAAATTTAAAGTTGTATAATATTACCAAATCTGCAGTTCATAGTCAAATGTGTCAATTGTTCTGGTAATGTCCTTTTTAGTTATTTCTCCCATGTCCAGAATCGAATCTAGACTCATATACTACTACATTTATGTTATTTGAGTTTTTTATTGTGAAAAAATTCTTCAATCTTTCTTTATCTTTCTTGTTTAGACATTTGTGAAGAGTACAAGCCAATTATTCTGAAGAATGTTCCTCAATTTTTATTTCTGACGTTATTTTTTTAAAGGTATATTTTACATAGCTACTTGCTGTATGCTCTGGTACATGTGTTTATGAAATATGTCTGTCTTGCTCACGTGTGTTTCCCCATCCTTAGTACTGTGCCTAGGTGCACAGCAAGTACTCAATAATTGATTTCTGAATAGACACATACCAATATGTGACATTTATGCATATTATTTAATTTTTAATCCTTGCTGCAACTTCAGATCTAACTATCCTTAAACCCATTTTGTAGACAAAGAAACTTAGGGTCAGAGTCTATTAATCATCAAAGTTATGTAAGATCCTAATGTGTGGTACTAAGCTCCAAATCTGTCTCTTCATCCCACGTCTCGTCTCTTCATGCTGTGTTTATTCTCTGAAATTTTTTCATCTTCTGAGGATTGTGCTTTATGATTCTAGTGTCAACTTTAAAATTAATTATGCTGGCAATTATAAAGATACAAATGTAACTGAATGGAATGACATAAACCTAAGTGCTAATACATTTTTATCTGCTAAATACATGAATACATGCATCTTCCTACATTCAGTAGCTTCTAAAGATGTTTCACAGTGTCATATTGTTTGTCTCCAAATATACTTTATAATAAAAATAGAAATTACTTTTGAACATACAACAACGTGTTATGTTACTTCAAGATCTGTGAAATTGGGCCAGGTGTGGTGGCTCATGCCTGTAATCCCAGCACTTTGAGAGGTCAAGGCTGGTGGATCACCTGAAGTCAGGAGCTCCAGACCAGCCTGGGCAACATGGTAAATCTCCATCTCTACTACAAATATAAAAAATTAGCCAGGCATGGGGCTGGGCGGTGGGAGTTGCCTGTAGTCTCAGCTAATCTGGAGGCTGAGGCAGGAGAATCTCTTGAACCTGGTAGACAGAAGTTGCAGTGAGACAGAGGTCTAGCCTGTGCCACTGCACTCTAGCCTGGGCGACAGAGTAAGACTCTGTCTCAAAAAAAAAAAAAAAGATCTGAGAAATTGGACATCTTTCTCATTTTCTGTTTTATACAAAAAGGACCAACTGTGAAGCCAGTAGTGATGAAGATTCACTGGAGCAGGTGTTATGGAAGAGCCCTAGGATTTTTCTTCTTTTTTTCCATTTGCATTTCTAAAAATATCTATACTTTATTATGCATACAGTGATACCAATTTCAGTTTTTAAGTGAATGAAGGAGAAACAGAGAAATTTGTATTTCATATTTAAAAGAGTTTAAACTTACCTTGATACTTTTTTATCCTGGCTAATGAAATTTTGTTCATTCTTTACTCAAGATTATAAAATGATTTGTGGGCCAATTGTATTAGATTGAATTAGAAGAGTTTAGTAGGAAATGACAATAACTAGCATTTATAGGCCATTTATTATATTCCAGACATTGTGCAGGACACTTTGCCTGCAATTAAATAAATTTTTAATGTAATACTTAGTCACTTTGGTACTAATGCCTTCATGACATTTTGTACCTCTAATAATATCTAACATAAAATAACATTAATATTAGTAGCTATTCTAAAATTGCTCTGAGCTAGTTCTTGTATGTCTCCTCTGAATTTTTCTTTTTATTTTGATCAGTGTCATTGCCAGGATCATTATTTTAATTAACACTTTGTTGCTTTTAATTTAAATCTCTAGAATTGTGGGCATACATACATTTTTAATCACCAAAGAGAAGAAAAACATAAAGTTATTATTAGGTTACCACAGTTACTTTTGCACCAACCTAATATAAAGAGATCTCTTGCATATTCATTGTAGTGTACCTTAAAGGCATATGAATGGAGAAATCATAAACCACCCACAGCAGCAAAGTATCAAGCAAATTGTTTTTACAAGTGGAGTTCGGTATTTTAATTGGTATCATTTTTCAGAATATAGATTAAGATCAGAAAGTCTTATATATGGATTACTACATTCAGAATCTTAGGCAATAAGGGTATTAATTTGGATAATGATAGAAGCAGTAAATAAAGTAAGATGGGAACTCTTTCCCCTCCCTGTCCTTAACTACATTTCTGCAAACCACTGTGGCTCTACCTGTAGCTGATCACAATCTGAAAATCTAAACTAAGCCCTGTTCCCCTTCTCCTAGCCACTGCTTTAATCCTGCCTCTGAACACAGCCTCACACAGACCCCCAATGCTACCACAAGAATGAAAGAGGACAATGACCTACACAAATGATAAACTTCTTCCACATGATCACTGCCACAGAGTGGAACATCCGGTTTGCTTCAACTTTAATATCCAGAAAAGAAAATTAGCATTTTAAGTATTATGGGAAAAGTCTATTAAATTTCTTGGGAAAGGGCCATTATGGCCAGTTTGGGTGTTTGAACAGGATAAAACTATTGAATAAAAGATACTGCTCCAAGCAAAACTACTGTTTAACAAATATTTGCCTAAAGAATAATTGATGAAATACTAGTTATCAGAGATAATCTTGGACAAAGTATTTGGTGTTTAAATATTTAGGAAAATGTGTTATTACATGGTCGTCTTCACATATTAGAGTAACAGTGACTCCAAGATATCTTGCAACATCAAAATCAATTTTAACTTTGTTTAATGAAACATTTCCCAAGTACGCATTAATGTTCCCTCATAAGGAAACAACTTTAAAACAGCAGAAAATATGAGAATGTAGGCTAGGCAAGGAAATTATAATACAGAAAAACAAAATCATCTAGTACCAAAAAAACACCTTTCTACAGAGAGCTGGACACCTCACCAGTTAATAGCACTGGCAAGAAGCCAGCATACCTATTGACCACATTTCCCTTCTGGGAGCAGAACTGCTGCATTCCATCCAAAAGAAATCAGTACTTCCATATTTTATGTTCTTAAAAAAGAGGTAAGGAAGCTACTTCTCTCTACAAAGCTTTTTAAATCCAAACCAAACCTTTTTCTGTGAATATCATGCTATGTCTAAGCTGCCTGCTTGGCGCCTGTGCTGTGATGCCTTGCAGGCACCTCAAAGTTAAGATTTCCAAAATTAAACTTAAGCAAATTGTTCTCCATAAGTATGCTCTCTGCAGGATGTCTTTGCAGGGAGTGGTTCCACCATCCCCTGTTGTTTCCTTTGATAACCTAGAATTTACCTTCTACCTCTCTTTTTCCACACATAACATTTTCTCCTCACCTATTGATCTTAACCCTGAAATTCCCATTTCTCTACTTCTCTTTATATCCACCACTAGGATTGTAGCCAAAAACCTATCATGTCTTCCCAGCAATATCCTTTTAAACATTTTCTGTCTGGCTTTATGTTGCCTTCCCCTTATGGCCCATAATATGTTTTCCACACTTTAATGAGAAGGACCTTTAAAAGACACTCATATAACTAGGTAACACCCTTGCTTTACATTTTTCAGTGTCTTCTGTTGCTGTTAGGATTAAGGATCACTTCCTTATCTGGCCCGCAAGACCCTGTGTGATATCCTGAAAACACATACCACTTCTTTTTGGAGTGACTTTTCTCCTTATTCTTTTCCATTCAGTTTCTCATAAGGTCTATGGTCATTTTTATCTCAGATTTCTGCAAACGTTCCTTCTTTCAGAATTGCTTCCCATCCATCCCATCCACCACACTCTCCCACTAAATGATGGATTTGTATGTATTCTCCAGAACTAATGTCTCAAGAAAAGCCTTTCCTGAATCCCCAGATCAAGTCAGAATCCTAAATGGATGCAATCCATTCAATTACAAAATATTAGATAATCAGTTTTTCAACAATTGAAATGTATCAGTGTAATGAAATAATGTATGTAGCCCTACTTCAGACATTTTCAAGTTCTATAAAACAAAAGCCATTATAATTAAAATGCGAAATAAATTTAACACTATAATTTGTTCTAAGGAAAATTTTTCTGCACAATTACAATTAGTTTCAATGCAATTAGAACACTTCAATAGTTCATATTTCTAATTAAATTGGCTTCTTTTTAAAAACTATTTTTTGACAAATACCTGTTGACAATCGAAAACAGAAAAGAATTAATTTAAAATTTTATTAAGTTCAGTGTTTTCCAAATGCCACATAAACTTGGTCAAATTGATGACAGGAAAGAAAATTTCCATAAGCTTCTGTTCTTTCATTCATTTATTTAATATCAAGGCCTTTTTTATATTCCAGGAATTAATTTAAAAATTTTTTAGTTGACATTATTGTACATACTTATGGGATCCAGAGTGGTATTTTGGTACATGTATACAATGTATAATACTCAAATAAGGATAATTAACACATGTATCTCCTCAAACATTTATTATTTCTTTGTGTTGTGAACATTAGAAATCTTCTAGTTGTTTCAAAATGTACAATAAATTATACTTAACCATATTCAACCTGTAGCACCACAGGTCACCAGAATTCATTCCTCCCATTTATCTGTAATTTTGTATCTTTTAAACAACCTCTTCCTATTCTTCCCTTCTCCATTTCCTCTAATAACCACAGTTCTACTCTCTGCTTCCAAGAGTTCAATATTTTTTAGCTCCCACATGTGAGTGAGAACATACAGCATTTATCTCTTGGTGCCTGACTTGTTTCACTTAATATGATATCCTTCAGACTTATCCACATTGCTTCAAATGATAGAATTTCATTCTTTTTATGGCTGTATAGTATTCCATTGTGTATACATATCGTATGTTCTTTATCCATCTATCTCTTGATTAACATTTAGGTTAATTCCATATGTTGGCTATTGTGAATAGCGCTGTAATAAATAAAGGGGTTTGGGTGTCCTTTTTATATACTGGTTTCCTTTCTTTAGAATAAGCAGTAATGGGATTGCTGGATCCTGTGGTAGTTTTATTTTTAGTTTTTTGAGAAACCTCCACACTGTTTTCCCTAATGGCTATACTAATTTACATTTCCACTGACGGAGTACAAGGGATCCCTTTTTACTGCATCCTTACAAGCATTCGCTATTTTTGTCTTTTTGGTAACAGCCATTCTAACTGGGCTGAGATACTTCAGTATAGTTTTGATTTGTATTTCCCTGATGATTAGTGATATTGAGCATTTTTTTCATATATTTGTTGACCATTTATTTGTATGTCTTGATTTAAGAAGTATTTAGATCCTCTGCCCACTTCTTAACCAGTTTGTTTTGTGAATGTATCTACTGGGGATGGGGTGTGTGTGTGTGTGTGTGTGTGTGTGTGTGTGTGTGTGTGTATTGCTGTTGTTCCTTATATATTCTGGATATTAGTCTCTTGCTGGACGTATAGTTTACAAATATTTTTTCCCATTCTACAGATTTTTTCAATCACTTTTTGAATGTATTCTTTGCCGTGCAGAAGATTTTTGATTTAAAATAGTCGCATTTGTCTTTTTTTTTTTTTTTTTTTTTTTTTTTTTTTTTTTGGAGCCTGTGGTTTTGAAATCTTAGCCATAAAATATTTGCCTACCCCAATGTTCTGAAATAGTTCCCTCTTATTTTCTTTTATCAATGTTATAGTTTTGAGCCTTATGTTTCAGTATTGAATCCATTTTGAGTTGAGTTTTTTTGCCAGATACTCTTCTAGAGACTAGTGAGCCAGAACTGAGTTAGACAAAGAAATCTTCCTCCCTTTGCAGATTTTCTCTTTCTGGCTCAGATTCTCTATTTTGCCTTGGAGTGAGGGGAGCAGTTAAATAAGCTGCCCTCCAGGATCCTTCCTCTCCCAGGTATTCCAGACAGTGTCACAGGCCCAAGGATCCTTTTCTCTCTATCTACCCATGGGAATAGCCTCATCTTCTATGGTGACAGGACACCATGGTGACAGGCTCCTTGCGTTGTGTCTGGATGACTTTTGAGTAAATCTTAGTACAACTCCTGTGACTGAAGTTAGGGCAAGTACCTCAGATGGTTCTTTGCAGCCCTCTGAAAATATCAATTCAAAATGAATGTCTTGATTACCTCAGTCCCAGCTGAAGGGAAAAGAGAGATTAGATTTTTGACTGTTTCCTCACAAACACTGTGGTATTTTACAACTTTATAAATTATTTTCTCTTATTGTTTTGGCCTGATGGATGAAAAAACAATTTTGAAGGAACAATTGCATTTCGTTAGCTGCTTTCAACATCTTCATTTGTTTTTATTTGACAATGCATTTTGCCTTATTATTTGAAGTGTGTTTTTCTTATCTGTTGTAAGCACCACACTTTATTCCTATTTGCTGATTTAAATCGATTTCTAACCAAATAAAAGCACAAGATTCTCACATTTGTGTAGACTAGATTTGTGGCCTGGAATCATGTGTTATTTGTGATACTGTAAGTGCAGTGGCATTTATGTAACTGAACTGTGGGCTGCAAAATCACTTTAAAAGGAACTTTATTAACTACATGAAATAAAACAACAAATACTAGAAACCTGTGTTTTATGCTGCAATCCCAGTAGGTGTTATCTTGTAATATTGCATTATGAAATCTCAGGGCTTTAGAGAAAGAACATTAGCGTTTTTATTTTTTCACCTGGCATTAAATGTAATACAGTGTTTCATTTATCTTCAGTGGTTTCTTTTCCTTGAATTATTTGCAATGAAAAAATATACTTGTACATGGCTTTGTTAAGGGAGAAAAGTAATATCGTGAACATCCATGGTTTTTATTTAGAATATTCTCTTATTGCTATCCCCAAGCCATCACTCCACAGCTTAATATTTATTTGAATTTTTATTTCAATTGTGAAACTTTCTGCAGTAATTTACAAAAATAGGTTATCCAGTTATAATAGAATTTGGCAATAGAATCTAGTTCAATTCTGGGATTATATGGCAGGTAAAAATGTGCATTTTCATTGACTTGGAACAATTGTTTTTTTTTTTTTATTAGATATATAGCTTCTTGTCAGTAACAAGAATGATGATATCGACAAAATAAGAGCTCCTTTTCATTAATCCCATAACATGTGCCCAGCAAGGTGGCATTACATGAATATGTCTCATTTAATTCTAATGGTGATCTTTTGGAGAAATATTGTTGTTTCCGTTTTAAGGATGAATAACTGAGATTTCGAGGTATGAAACTTACACAAATTCCTGTGACTAGAAAGCAATAAAGTATAAGCTCTGGTCTCCTTGACAGCAAAGCCCCTGTTCCTGATCTCTATTGTCAATCTCCAGTGTCCCTAACTACAAAACATAGGTCTTCTTAATGTGATCACCTCACAAAATGATTTTGCCCATTATCTGTGCAAGCTGATATTCTGAAACAATAGAATATGATCTACAAGGCTTAGTTACATTAAATTTAAAAACAATTAAAGCTGATATTGTGAAACAATAGAATATGATCCACAAGCCTTAGTTAGTTACATTAAATTTAAAAACAAATAAGGAGACAAAAATTTTCAAGGAGGATAAGATTAGCCTGCATGTGTCCATTGCAATGAATTACAACAGTTTTATGGAAATGGTAATGTCTGTGTGCACGTTTGTGGAGCAGCACTTGGGCACACTGGTGGTGATCTTGAGAAGCAGTGTGCTGATTTAAATAGAATTGTTTCTTCAAGTACTGTCTGCTACCTGAATGACAAAACTAGTGGCACATTAGTACATTAATGAAACTAGTACGTCTACTCCAAGGACATTTTATGTACTAGTAGAGGGGTGATGAAGGTTGGAGGGAGAACCTGTGGACTAGATAGTAGAGAATAGATGGGGGAAAAGTCAAAGCAAAATGTTGGGTAGGCAGACTAGATGCATTATCAGCTTCTAAGCCATGAGGGAAAATCCATGTAGGGGGAAATGGGATGGAAATAAAGAGGAGAGGTGGGCAGATGGTTATGCTTGGAGGCAGAGAACTGCAGTGATTTCCTGAAATAAGTGGAACAACAGTTCAAGAAATACCTTATACATATCCTCTGGGGCTTGGGCAGGCTTGTGCCATGTGAATTTCTGTAGGTGGAAAAGTATGTATTTTTTTCTTTTAAAATTGCTCTATAGGAATGCAGAATAGAATTTTTCCCCTAGAAAAATGTCTTCTTCTTGCAGACATGGATGGCAGCTATTATAATTTCCAAGGATGCCATTGTTCATAAAGTAGGAAGACTCACAAAGATTAGTAGAGAGACAGGACCTGAAGCTGTGGAACCAGGAAGCAATAAACTTGTCATAGAGTCATTACTAGAACAAAGTTATGCAACTGAAGTAGAATTTTATGGAAAGACTGTAGTTGTGAACTGGAATTACTGTATTAGCTCACTTGCATGGTAAGGACAATCTTAATGCAGAATGTAATTAGGGCAGCAAGACTGAAAATACATAATATTCATGTGTGTTAGTTTGTTTTCACATGCTGGCAAAGACATACCCAAGACTGGGTGATTTACAAAAGAAAGAGGTTTAACTGGACTTACAATTCCACATGGCTGAGGAGTTCTCAGAATCATGATGGGAGGTGAAAGACTCTTGTTACATGGTGGTGGCAAGAGAAAATAAAGAAGCAAAAATGGAAACTCCTGATAAACCCATCAGATCTCATGAGATTTTTTCACTGTCATGAGAATAGCATGGGAAAGACCAGCCCCCATGATTCAGTTACCTTCCTCTGGGTCCTTCTCACAACACATGGAAATTCTGGGAGATACAATTCAACTTGAGATTTTGGTGAGGACACAGTCAAACCATATCATTCTACTCCCAGCCCCTCCAAATCTCATGTACTCACCTTTCAAAACCAATCATGCCTTCCCGACAGTCATCCAAAGTCTTAACTCATTTCAGCATTAACCCAAAGTCATCTGAGACAAGGCAAGTCCCTTCTGCCTAAAATCAAAACCAAGCTAGCATCTTCCTAGAAACAACAAGGGTACCAGTCTTGGGTAAATATAGACAATCCAAATGGGAGAAATTGGCCAAAACAAAGGGGCTGCAGGCCCCATGTGAGTCCAAAATCCAGCTGGGCAATCAAATCTTAAAGCTCCAACATCATCTCCTTTGACTCTGTGTCTGACATTCAGGTCACACTGCTGCAAGAGATAGTTTCCCATAGTCTCGGGCAGCTCTGCTCCTGTAGCTTTGCAGGGTACAGCCTCCTTCCTGGTTGCCTTTACAGGCTGGTGTTGAGTGTCTGTGGCTTTTCCAGGCAAACAGTGCAACCTGTTGGATCTACCATCCCAGAGTCTGGAGGATGATGGCCCTCTTCTCACAACTCCACTAGGCAGTGCCTCAGTAGGGACTCTGTGTGGGGGCTCCAACTTCGTATTTCCCTTTCACATTGCCCTAGCAGAGGTCCTCCATGAGCACCCACCCCTACAGCAAACTTCTGCCTAGGCATCCAGGTATTTCCATATATCTTCTGAAATCTAGGCGAAGGTTCTCTGGCCCCAGTTCTTGAATTCTATGCATTTGCAGGCTCAACACCATGTGGAAGCTCCCAAGGCTTGGGTGCTTGCACCCTGTGAAGCCATGGTTCAAGTTCTACCTTGGCTCCTTTCAGCCACGGCTGGTGCAGCTAGGACACAGGACATCAAGTCCCTAGGCTGCCCACAGCACAGGGACCTGGGCCCCAACCCACTAAACCATTTTCTTCTATGCCTCCAGGCCTGTGATGGAAGGGTCTGCCATGAAGGCCACTGACATGCCCTGGTGACATTTTCCCCAATGTCTTGGGGATTAACATTAAGCAGCTCAGTGATTTATGCAAATTTCTGCAGCTGGCTTGAATATTTCCTCAGAAAATGGGTTTTTATTTTTCTGTCACATTTTGTCAAATTTGTCAGGCTGCAAATTTTCAAACTTTTATACTCTGCTTCCCTTGTAAAACTGAATGCCTTTGAAGCACCCAAGTCTCCCCTTGAATGCCTTCCTGCTCAGAAATTTCTTCTGCCAGATACCCTAAATCATCTCTCTCAAGTTCAAAGTTCTAAAAATCTCTAGGACACAGGCAAAATGTCACCAGTCTCTTTGCTAAAATATAACAAGAGTCACCTCTGCTCCAGTTTCCAACAAGTCCCTCAATTCCATCTGAGACCACCTTATTCTTGACCTTATTGTTCATATTGCTATCAGGCTTTTGGTCAAAGCCATTCAACAAGTATCTAGAACGTTCCAAACTTCCCACATTTTCCTGTCTCTTCTCAGCTCTCTAAACTGTTCCAACTTCTGCCTGTTACCCAGTTCCAAAGTAACTTCCACAATTTTGGGTATCTTTTCAGCAACACTTCACTCACAGTATCAATTTACTGTATTAGTTTGTTTGCCCACTGCTGATAAAGACGAACCCAAGACTGGAAGGAAGAGGTTTAATTGGAGTTACCATTCTATGTGGCTGGAGAGTTCTCAGAATCATTACTGGAGGCGAAAGGCTCTTCTTATATGGTAGCAACAAGAGTAATTGAGGAAGAAGCAAAAGTGGAAACTGTTGATAAACCCATCAGATCTCGAGAGACTTATTCACTATCACCAGAATAGAATGGGAAAGGCCAGTCCCCATGATTCAGTTACCTCCCACGACATGTGGGAATTCTGGGAGATACAATTCAAGTTGAGATTTCGGTGGCTACACAGCCAAACTGTATCACCACAGATAACAGACTTTAAGTCAAGGTTAAATTGGATCACCTGATAGAGGGAGTGGATCACAGGATAAATAACACAGATTGCTTTTCGCTTGAGGCATGATTTTGTTGAAGGTCTTGGATTGGCCCCTGCAGCCATACATGCTTCTTTTTGAAACCAAGCTCATTACCTGATAATTTTGAGCTATTATGTTTAGTAGTAACACTTCCTCCAATGACCAGAATCATATATCACTCTTTACCATTGCATATGATTTCCTAAAAGCAGAGGTTATATTAATCACTGTGAATAAGTTCCTCAGACATATTGATTATTTCAAATATGTTTTTCTGTTGGCCAGGAACTTACGTCTAATTATTGAAAAGCTAAGTATAATGCATAAGTATTTAGTTTTTCCAAGGTCACCTCTTAGTTGTCTCCCTTTAAAATATTTACAGTTAGATCACTATAGAGGGTCAATCCTTTTTCTTCTTCCTCCGCTCAAACTTTATCATTTTAATCTTGCCTTTATCTTCTTGTTATTACTGTTGTATTATAAAATATAATCAGTGTGAAAATGAGCAAGAATATCACATTCGTCAAGGGAGACCCTCTACAGTAGCCGGGGACAAGGATTTGGTTCACATCTAGAACTCTGGATGAATAAGCTCAGATTCTTTTTCATTCCTTTCTTTTATTCTTTTTTTTTTAATCTGACAGACAGTCTCACTCATTCTTCGATGCAGTGGTGTGATCATGGCTCACTGCAGTCTCTACCTCCCACCTCAGCCTCTCTAGTACAGGGACTATAGGCATGTGCCACTAGACATGGTTATTATTATTTTTTTTAATTTGAGAGAGAGAGGGTCTTCCCATGTTTTCCAAACTCATCTCATATACCTGAGATCAGGTGATCCACATGCCTAGGCCTCTGGAGATGGAGGACAGCTGTGATGCTGCAATTTAACAAACTGAACTCCAATCTGAATTTTTACTTTATAATAATTCAATTAGAAATAATTTGAGTATCCTTTTCTTTTTTTGTTCAGCTTATATTTATCCATGACTTTATGAATATGGCTCAACAAAATAGGTTGAAAGAGATCTCATTTTAAACAATTCTGTTAATGTTTTGCTACAAGCTACATGTGCCTTCATTGTGTGTGTGTGTGTGTGTGTGTGTGTGTGTGTGTGTATGTGTGTGTGTGTAAGTGAGTTTACTACCATAATTAGAAATTACCTACTCTAATTTCCAAATATTACAGTGGTATCTTTGTGCAAGCCTAAATAAATTGCTCTCTCAGGCATCATATTTATTTTAGTTACATGAACATTAAAAAAATGAATGGCTGGATATGGCATTTGCTGAAGTTAAACGGAAGGGCAAAAATGCTCTCTATGCCTTGAATGTTTAGAAAACACAGGGGTTTCATTGAGGTAAAAATAAGAGTTAAGGTCATTTTCCTGGAAGCTACTCTATTTAAAAATAGTCCCTAACAACCAAAGCTATTGAATAAACTGTATTTTGGCCATTTGATAAAACTTTTCTTAGAAGTGTTACTGTGATGTAAATATTTAATCTTGGTGAAATTATATTTGTTCAGGAAGTTTCAAGTATAGCATAATGAATATAGTCATAAAAGATGAATCAAAGGATAATGATATGGAAAATCAGAATGGAACTCAAAGAACGAGTCAATTTTACTTTTTTCCTGATGTTTTACTGTCATCCAAAAACTAAATAATTACCCACTGAGCTTGATGTAACTTTTTAGAAGAAAAAAAGTTTTATCCTGAGCTTCTAGTTTGTAAGTTCTGCTGCTTGCTTGGAATGTGCATTTCCCACATGACCTTTACAAATGTTTTATTAAATTTCACTAAACAGAGACAGGAAAGAAAGGAAACACTTGAAGAAAATCTGGCTAGCAGGCAAGATGATGTTGTAGAGTACTCAGGTTTGACAGTGTGGTAGTCTGTAACCCAACAACGAACATCAAGTTGGAAAATAAAGAAGCTAGACATCTGTAATCTTGATTTGTGATTGCTGAATGTGTTTATTAAGGGGAGAGGAATAGAAAGTATTTAACATACCATGGGAAACCTCTTTGAAAGTCTGAGAAATGAGCATATAGACCACGAACATTTTTCATAATTCTACCTTTGGCATCAGAAATTCTGTTTGAGTTTAGTTTATGTGTGGTATGAAAGGTAACATAATTGTTTAGTTTTAGAACTTTTTTGGAAGAATCACAAAATACATCAGGTACATTTTTATACTATTGTATAAAAACACTTTGATACCAGGCACCAAAAATAATTCTATAAGTATATAAAATAAACATATTTAAGTGACTGCATTTTGCCAAACTCTGAGTTAGTAGTTAAATTTGAAGTATTTAATTACCACAACCGCTTTTTGAGTTAGGTTCTATTATTATCTACACTTTAAAGATGAGAAAACTAAGGTTTAGGGAGATTCCAAAATCATCAAACAAGTGATGACATCAGGACTTAAACCCAGGCCATGTGACCTTAAAATTATAGCCCACTTTATTTTCACATTTCAATAATTCTGATATCAGGTTGTGGTTTAAAATTAATCCAAACAATTTTATATCACATTTATGTTTATTAATGCCTCTCCTAGTGAGGCCTTTTATTAAATTCATAATGTGTTTTAAAATTTTACCGTGTCTTAGAATCAAGAAAGTGTAATGTTAGAGTGTAAAACAAAGGCCACTAGATCTTGGGAATTGAAAAAAAAGTAGGAGAGATTCCAGGCAAGGAAATACAGATCAGTGAGAAAAAAAAATCAGAGTAGTCTACTGAGGGGTCAATTCGGGACTTTTAAGCCATGAAAGGGGAGAGTACACCATCATGGTTACACCATATAATGACTGAAAGCAGCATTCTGAATAGGAAGGTGTGAGATCATTGGTACACAGTTGCTTAAAACTAGCCTCATTGTTCTTTGCTCAAGAGAGTCCTGTGTTGAGTTCAGAGGGCCAGGTAGTTAGGGTCACTGAGAATCTAACATAACAGAGTCCCTGAAGGTCATGGTTCTTCAACACCCTCAGCTAGTTAATGCTCTTTTTGAAATAACATAGCATTCAGTTTTACTATCTCCATGCAAGTGCTGCAAAAGTGGAAAGTTTTTCTTTCTACTCTTTTTATAGAGGCTAACCAAAAGAAATATAAACTCAAGAGAAGAGGAAGACCCTACCTTAAAGCCAAGAATTTAGAAAATGTATTATACACAGAGAACAAATTTAAAAGTTGAAGGGTTTATTACAGTATGTATAGTAAAAGTAGAACATAAAGAAAGACCACGTAGGTGCACCAGTAGCTTCACTGTTTAAAGAAGCAAAAGATTGTCATGGAGAACAAGTAATGGAGAAAGTGAAGAAAGCCTAATTCAGAAAATAGAATCCTATTTAAAGTAGTGTTGGAAATTCTGGCCAGAGCAATAAGGCAAGAGAAAGAAATAAAGTGCATTCAAATAGAAAAACAGGAGGTCAAATTGTCTCTGTGTGCAGATGACAGGATTGTATATTGAGAAAACCTCATTGTCTCAGCCCCAAATCTCCGTAAGCTGATAAACAACTTCAGCAAATCTCAGGATTCAAAATCAATGTGCAAAAATTACAAGCCTTCCTATACACCAGTAATAGACAAACAGAAAGCCAAATCATTAGTGAATTCCCATGCACAATTGCCACAAAGAGAATAAAATACCTATGAATACAACTACCAAGGGATGTGAAGGACTTCTTCAAGGAGAACTACAAACCACTGCTTAAGAAAATAAGAGAGGACAAACAGATGGAAAAACATGCCATATTCATGGATAGGAAAAATCAATATCATGAAAATGGCCATACTACCCAAAGTAATTTATAGATTCAGTGCTATCCTCATCAATCTACCATTGACTTTCTTCACAGAATTAGAAAAAACTATTTTAAATTTCATATGGAACCAAAAAGCCTGTATAGCCAAGATGATCCTAAGTAAAAAGAACAAAGATGGAGGCCTCAAGCTACCTGACTTCAAACTATATACTACAAGGCTACAGTAACCAAAACAACATGGTACTGGTATCAAAACAGATAAATAGACCAGTAGAGCAGAACATAGGCCTCAGAAATAATGCCACTCATCTACAACCATCTGGTCTCTGACAAGCCTGACAAAAACAAGCAATGGGGAAAGGAATCCCTAATTAATAAGTGGTGTTAGGAAAACTGGCTAGCCATATGCAGAAACCTGAAACTGGACCCCTTCCTTATACCTTATACAAAAATTAACTCAAGATGGATTAAAGACTTAAATGTAAGACCTAAAACCATAAAAACCCTAGAAGAAAACCTAGGTAATACCATTCAGTACATAGGCATGGGCAAAGTCTTCATGACTAAAATACTAAAAGTGATGGCAACAAAAGCCAAAATTGACAAATGAGATCTAATTAAACTAAAGAGCTTCTGTACAGCAAAATAAACTATCATCAGAGTTAACAGGTAACCAGAATGGGTGAAAATTTTTGCAATTTACCCATCTGACAAAGGGACAATATCCAGAATCTTCAAAGAAGTTAAACAAATTTAGAAGAAAAAAAACATCAAAGGGTACAGAAGGATATGAACAGACACATCTCAAAAGAAGACATTTATGTGTCCAACAAATATGAAAAAAAGGTATCATCACTGGTCATTAGAGAAATGCAAATCAAAACCACAATGAGATACCATCTCACACCAGTTAGAATGGTGATTATTAAAAAGTCAGGAAACAACAGATGCTGAAGAGCATGTGGAGAAAGAGGAATGCTTTTACACTGTTGGTGGGAGTATAAATTAGTTCAACCATTGTGGAAGACAGTGTGGCAATTCCTCAAGTATCTAGAACCAGAAACACCATTTGACCCAGCAACCCCATTACTGGGTATATACCCAAAGGATTATAAATCATTCTATAAAGACACATGCACACATATGTTTATTGCAGCACTGTTCACAGTAGCCAAAACTTGGAATCAACCACAATGCCCATCAATGATAGACTGGGTAAAGAAACTGTGTCACATATACACCATGGAATACTATGCAGCCATTAAAAAAGGATGAGTTCGTGTCCTTTGCAGGCATATGGATGAAGCTGGAAACCCTCATTCTCAGCAAACTAAGACAGAAAGAGAAAACTAAATGCTGTATGTTCTCACTCATAAGTGGGAGATGAACAATGAGAACTCATGGACACAGGGAGGGGAATATCACACACTGGGGCTTGTTGGGTGATGAGAAGCTAGGGGAGTGATAGCATTAGGAGAAATACCTAATGTAGATGGCAGGTTGATCAGTGCAAAAACCACTGTGGCACTTGTGTAGCTATGTAAAAAACCTGCACGTTCTGTACATGTACCTGAGAATGTAACGTACGTGTGTGTGTGTTTTTTTTTTTTTTGTGTGTGTGTGTGTGTGTATAAATAGGGGCCTGGAGATGAAGACTGAACTCAGAAGAGAAAACACTCATCTAGTTTAGACTACCCTAAAACACTTGAGCTCAGTAGCATCCAAATACAGCTACACTCCACTGAAAGGCCCCACAATAAACACAGCCAGCATGAGTGATGGGATGGAAAAGGTACAGCATATCAGGATGGAGGATGAAACACAGGCTCTCAAGTAGAAAGCATTGCTAATGTGTACACACACAGACACACACAGCGACAAATATCTAAAAGGGCACCATGTCATATAGAGTTTTTAAACACTATTGAAAAATCAGGGAAGTTATTTGTAATATTTTGCCAAAAATTACGTTTTCCTAAGAATTCTTATAATTCAATTGAAAAATAAAGTTCCCACAAGAAATTTGAGCAGATGATAAAAAGAATTGTCACAAAACAAATGAACAATGAGTGTATTAAATATCACAGTATTACTAGTAACTAAATACATGTAAGTTAAAGAGCAAAAATGGTAAAAAGTACAATTTTTGGATATTAAGAATGTGAAATACTGCAAAACCCAATGTATTGAAGGGTGTGGAAACATAGACCATTCTGGGACGACAGTTTGTCGATGTAATTGGTAAAACTATAATAATGGTTTAATTTTAAGATTTATATTTGTTAATTTTATTCTAAAATCCCACTCAAGATTTTTAGGTGGGATTTTAGGATAAAATCCTAATAAGGCAGATTTCTTATCACTTCAAAGCAAAAATTATTTTTCAATTATAACATAATAGTTAATTTTATATTTTTTGTTCTATATTTTTTAAAGTTTTTACAGTGAACAATGAAAATTGAGAAAAAAATGGCAAGGAATGAAATAAATATTTGACTCATGCAATTTGAAAACAAAGAGAAGGCAAGTGTAAGGATTATATCAGAAGCTAATGAATTAGAAAAAATAAAACTGTTAAATCAATATATTATATGCCACTTCAGTATAAAGAAATCTGGTATTTTGGGGGATGAAAATAGCATATACAAGTATATAATTTTAACTATGAGAAGCAGGGTAGTTATGTGACTATCTGTCCAAAACCCATCCGCAATATTGAATATTTTACTATAACATGTATATTTTCTAAGAGTCTTAAAAAATTTAAGAAGCAGAAAATCAGTATCTATGAAAAAAACATGTCAATACAAAGAAAGAAAAGAAAAACCTGTCTCCTAAAATAGTTTCTGGGTTCAGAATATGTTGTTAATACCAGGAAAGTTGTTTTTGTTTGCTTTTTTATATGTTATGTTATAGAGCCAATATTGGATTTTTTTTTTCTTAATATATTTCAGTAAGCTTAAAAAAATTAGGACAATTTATGAAACTTATCGATGAAATTAAGAAAGGAATCAATCCAGTTTTGAAAAAGAAGAGTAGTGATGGTAGATTGAACTGTCAGATGTTACACAGCTTTAGTAATTATAATAGTGTGATATTGATAGAAAAAAATATAGACATTAATTAGTGAACTATAACAGAAAGTCCAGGATCAGACATAAATTTATATGAAAATTAATTATAATGGCAGCATTTCAAATGAACAAAGAATGGGTTTTTCAAGCAATATCAGAACAAAGAACTAATTATATCAAAAATTAAAAACAATATCTTGCTCTGTACTTCATATAATATGGTAAAACAAAACCCAGGAGAAATATTCCTTCAAAAGTAACAAATTCTAAAGTTAAATATAGACAAATACATAATTCTGTCTTGGAAAGGGCCGTTCTAAGCATAACTAACCAATGAATGAAACCATCAAGGTAAAAATGGATATATTTTGGTGTATCGACAAAAATATAGCTGATAGAAAAAAGATAGATGAATTAATAGTTATTGAGATATTACATACAAAAAGTAGTCATGTAAATGGCCAATTTAAAAATAACTTATAAAATAGATGAAAGAGTCTTGAAAAACATAACTTTATGAGAGAGCGGCTCTACTGTAAATTTGCCAGCATTTATATAAGCCCTCAAAATATATTTAAATTGCAAATTTGCTATTGTATTTATAAGTTTGATGCTATGTATGGACTTGAAAATGAAATATTCAGGATTTCTTATACCCAAGTGGTATATTAATTATGACAAACTTTTCTGAGGGCAAACTGAAATATTTATAACAACTTTGACCTCACAATTCCATTTGGAAAAAATAAGGTTAAGAAAGAATCAGAGATTCACAAGATGTTTCTCAAACCATGTTCAAACTGATGATGTTTTTTTCAGAAGGGTCAAATTGTTATTAATCCACATGTCCAGTCAGGTATTTGAATTTAAATAATTGTGATAGATCTATACATTGCAATATGATATGCCCTCTTAAAAATACTTTTATGGAAGATGCTTAAAAATAAGAAAGTAATTTTTTTAATGTTTTATTTTTATTTTTTTTAGACATGTAGTTTCCCTTTGTCACCCAGGCTGGAGTGCAGTAGCGTAATCTTGGCTCTCTGCAACCTCCACCTCTGGGTTCAAGCAATTCTGCTTCAGCCTCCTTGGTAGCTTGGACCACAGGAGCAAGCCACCATGCCTGGCTAATTTTTCTATTTTTAGTAGTAATGGGGTTTTTTCTTGTTGGTCAGGCTGGACTCCAACTCCTGAGCTCAAGTAATCCACCCGCCTTGGCCTCCCAAAGTTCTGGGATTACAGGTGTGAGCCACTGTGCTTGGCCTGAGAAAGTAATTTTTTTTTTTTTTTTTTTTTTTTTTTTTTTTTTTTTTTAGTGCAGTGGTACTGGCTCACTGCAGAAAGTAATTTTAACATAGTGTTACATGGAACCATATTAGTTCATAAGAACATTCTATTTAAAACTATACATTAGAGAAAACAAAGAAAAATTTTTAAAAACTTCTGTTTTTTTTTTTTATCTTTAAAATCTAATGAATTAGATTTTGCAATTCTGCAAACTAACGGATGACTCCATATAGACTGCTTTAGGTATTGAATTTCTTGTACATGATACAAAGCATTGAGTAGATACATGTAAAAATGTTTTGTGTATATACATCATGTAAAAAGCTGATAAACTATTAAAAATTTTACTTTATCCAAGTATCTCATTTTAAATAGAGGATGGAAATGGTTAAAAGAGAAAAAGTTCTCTTTCTCTTTAAAAGAAAAATCAAAGAACCAATGTTTCTCCAAGAGAAGAGATCCTAATTTTGTGGTTCACCGGTGTATGACTTTGGAAAAATAGATAAATACATTTGGTGAATCGATCCATGACCTGAGCAGCGGTCAGCTAAATCAGCTAATTTGCCATGTGAATATGCACACTGCATTAAGTAAAATTAAGAAATGATTACTGAGTTCAGCTTAAATTCATATTACTGTGAACTAATTTCTTAATTTTTAGACAGCTCTGAAATTGAGAAGCATAATTCAAAATGTAAAACTTATTACTCTGAGTTCCTCAAAGAGGAAATGAAGCATAATTGCTGATGTTTCCAGTATAAACACATAATATGAGTTCATCAACTTAATATGTCAAGGCATATATTTAAATAATTTTTAAAGACATTTAACATAGTTAGGTAACTTCACAATGTAGGTTAACATGACAATTCTGTTAAGGGTTGGATTAAAAATGTTACATGAGTTGGGCACATGATCACTGAGCCAAACACATAATAAAAGCACAAAATAAGTTTTTGAAGATAAATATTTGCCATCATGTAAAATTCTTAGTCCAGAAAAACATTTGTTCAACCTACTTTATGTCATCTTCTTCCACATGAGCAAAATAATTTAATCTTGATAGTTCTCTAGGCATTATTATTTTTGTTTTATAAAATTGAAACTAAGTGTTTCAGTGAGCTGTTGAAGTTTTCACAGCTAGTGAGTAGGAAAACAAGGCTTAAAATGTTTTCTCTTCTGTGCAGAAAACACAACTAACATCCATCTCACCATAAACATGCATTTTACATGCATGTGCATCCTTATAGGTTGAAAAAATTTTCTGGGTATCATACCATATTCACAAACTCTTTTAAGTCAGTTATCATTTTACTATCTTAGCCTATGTGACATAGAAAATTTTCTCTCTTCTCTGTCTCTGTCTCTTTCTCTTTTTCATTCTCTCTCTCTCTCTCTCTCTCTCTCTCTCTATATATATATATATATATATATATATATATATACACACACACACACACACACAGTATATATACACACACGTACACACACATTCAAATATAGAGTCAGTGAATATATGCCTTTAGTATTTGACAAATATTATGATATATGTTTTCTATGAGTCTGTATAAATTGAAAATAAGAATTTCAAATGATTCAGATTAATAGTGAATTTGTAATGTTTTCTATGTAAAGGAGATTTCCAGAACTCATTATGAAGTACTCATCTATATGCCTCTGTAAAATGAAGACAAAGATCTTTTCCTAGTAAGCACTTTACATATATATCTACATTTCTATAATTTTATTCATCAATGAATTTGCTCATTTATTCTGAAAAAATTAAATGTGTCATAAAACAATATAAAATAGTAATCTGAATTTGATTTTCAAATATTTTCCTCCTCTCTCATCGCATGACACTAATGAGCATTTACTTGTCAAAGTTGGGAGTTAAGAAATTTAACATTTCTAAATGATTCTGTAAACCTAGTTATTCTCCCACCCTTCAGCTGAACTGCTTTGAAAATACAATGTGCATAGCTGCAGATTAACAGTACTTAGATGCACAGGGTTGATGTAATTTCAGTCTGCTTGAATTAACTCTCTACGACAAGAAAAGTGCCTCTTTGTCTACAGTTGTAACCCAGGCTCCAGTCGCTGGGAGTTTTCACGTTGTTTCTAATATATTGGTGCTTGGACAAAGTCGAATCATCCCCTATGAAAGCTTGACTGCCCAAAGGGTATAAACCCAATTGTCAGTGGTTTATTCAGCTTTGACAGTTCTCAGTGTGATCCTAACAGCCTTTGGTAAAACAAGAAGGCAGGAGAAAAGCTTCAGAGACCTCCTTCTATTCATTTCTGTAATAGTTTTCTTGCCACAGGAGACTTAAGAAGATTTGTACAGCCTGCTCTCTTTTCATTAGCAGCAAGAGCAATGCTGTTTGGTAAGTTAACATGTAAGACGGTAAAAAATAAGAGTGTTGTATATATGAATTTTTATTCCATTTAAAAATCTATCCTTTTACCTAAGTACAGTACAACTGAAAACAGTAATAAATGGTAAATATAGTTAATATTTTCTTACTCATAGACTTGGCATCTGGCTTTATTTGTTGAATTCAGTTCCATGGTTCACTGGGTTTTTGGTATGAACATGTTAAAATTATCGTTATTGAACTGACAAGGAAACTTGATTGAATGTTTAACACAGTCGTACTTCTTGTCATCAAATGTAACAATATTTAATGATCTCTTTGTATTTCCATATGCAACAAAATGAGTCAGTGTTTTCAGGCTTAGTTTGGCCATTCCGTTAAACTGCCAGGACTAAATTACTATGTAGTATCCTTATTTCCTTCTTTGCTAGAAAAATTATATCTGGTTAATAAAATTTCTAAGTTGGAGAAAAATCTACATGTTTATATTAGTTACAGCACACTGTAGCATATTAATGTATTTATTGATTGTATGCATAAAAGGAAAAGACATTTCCCTTGCAAAGTAGTATATATAATTTGTTGGGCACATGTTGTTATTAATTTTTCTTTTAGAATATATCTATATTATATAATATGAACTAATTCCCAAATTAAAATATTAATGAAATATACTAAACATATTATAGTTGACAGATATATCACTTGTTTTTTGTGATGTTATCACTGCACAAATCATTAATACTTTTAAAGATCAGTATTTGATAAATTGGAGCATAGAAAAAAATATAAGTAAAACAGGATGAGTCAAATAAATAATTATTTATTCATTACTAGTTAGTTACTTTTATAAATTAGTTACTTATTCAAGATGCCTTTTTTCCGCATAAGCTAGGTGGCACCAAAATATGAACGGGGTGGAATAAATTAATACTTCCCTCATTTTTAGGCCTTCCAGTATGAAATAGCTGAATTTGGCCTTAAGACTTTTACTGGGTTCTCTGATATAGTTTTTATTATTAGAAATACAAGGTCTTATGTGAAATAATATTAAATTTGTAAGTTCTTATCCACTGTCATGAAGATTTCAGTGTGGACCTAGAAGGGTTAAGTTATAACATCTGAGGAGGCAAAATAAGTGATAACTTTAAGATTAATAAAGTTGGCATTCAGCTTTTGGTAAACTCTTACATTTTTTAGACACATTGCAGGACAGCATATATTATATCTGTGATTAGGGATGTCTTAAACAATGACCTGATTAAAGAGCAGTCGATAGAAATGTTCTTTTCTTCCCCCACATCTTTAAATTGTTTCCCCTGACAGTCTGCGATGGTGCGTTGACATTTGGAAATATCAAAGCAGAGAATAACCATTGATACAGCTGTCTGACTTACCAGGGTTCCTTATTATAGCAATCATGTTACCATGGGCCATACTTCTGTCAACAGCACTTCATCACAGATGCCCCAATTGCCCATATATGCATGGAAGCTCGGAGCATTGCCTGCCAAAGATGCAATAAATCAAGGAGAAAATTATGTGGCTGTTTCTGCAGCACTTAGATTTTCTTGTGTCCTCTTGGCCACGTGCTTTTATTCACTTAGTAAGTTTCTAAACAAGGCATTAGCTGGAGGATGAGTCCCTGCATTCGCTTTGTATTATGTGTTATTGGAAAGAAGGATGACTCACTAGATATTAGAATGTGGATTATAATCTTCAAAAGTGCTTCATTTGTGACAGTTTTAGAAAAAGAACTCAAGTCAGTTTTTATTTGTTTATTCTCCTCTGACCATTTAAAAAAGAAATCATTTTATTTTAAAAACAAGCTATTTGAACACCAAGTGGGTATAATGTCTCCAAAAATAAAAATGTATTAGTATTTCAGAAATTTTAAAAATTATGTTATAAAATTTTTGACAATGTATAGTTACTTGATATAATTCACATGAAGTTAAATTGTTATTGTTCTGTCACTTAGCTATAACATATACATATGACACACATATGTATATGTTGTATATGTTTTCTTTATAAAAGAGACAAAGTTTTCTTTATAAAAGAGACAAAATTTGGGAAAGTGGAATTTCCCAAATTCAAAAAGAATAACTTTATATAACCTAATGGCTTCTAGTCCTAGGACTTTGTAAAAGGACCTAAGGCTATGAATGAGAAAGAACGAACAATATTTTTTTAAAAAAATAATTTTTATTTTCCATCATAGAGCTTAAAGATTTAGTTACCTCAAGTTAATTGTAGAATGAGGTGGGCCATAACAGATAAAATAAGTGTCATGGAATTAAAATGGAAAAAGACCATAGAAAACATCCTGCCTAATCACTATGCCTGGTAGATCATTATTTGCTTCACTTATTTTAGCTAAGTGGGAAATTTTATTGCACCTGACATTTGAGTCAGCTTACTATATACAGATAATAATACTCTATTTCCAAATAGGTAATATTTTTTTTCATAGAGTGTCTTGATATTCTCATAATAACAGAATATCCCCCCCCAAATGGCATTATCAACATAATAACATATAAAACATAAGCTAGGTCAAACAGCTAAGAAAACTCAGAGCTTTGAACCCAAATATTTTGTTTCCTGGGGCTTCTCTTTTAACCACCATAGAATAGAAATAGTACTCAATTCATTTAATAGTTTTCTATACAATACAAAGTAGATATTAATATAAATTGTGTCATCTTTTTTCATTGGCTGGAATCACACTTTCAAAGATAATTTGCTTTTTTATCCCATTGATCTTTATTAGTTATTGGTTTCAAACACTTCCAATTTAATATTCTTTGTTTTTTGGCCTTTGACAAAACATGAATTATTTAAAAGTACTAGGGTGAATCCTCTTTGGTGTATTTGTATTTGAAATAACTTCTTACAAAGTTGGTACTATTTTTGCAGTATTCAAAACTATTTCTGTATTATAACTTTTAAATATTTTAAACAGCAGATTTTTACATATGATATTTTCTTCCTTAAACATATTTTGGAACCTCACTGACCACTGTATATGAACTATCAATACACCAAGCCTAGTCTTACCCTCTTAGCCTATCTTATATTTCTTATTTTCTCACAGCATTGAAGTATAGCTCAACTGTATTACGTATTTATAGTCTGATGGTTGTTTATCTCCCTAACTAAACTCTAAGTTCCTTGATAGCATAGAGACTAGGTGTGTTCTGTTTCATTTTCATTGCTGCATGTCAGCAAAAAGGAGAGTTTCTGGCATGAAATGTAAACATTTTTTGACATAAACATAAACGTTGAACAAATTGATAATACCCAGATCTAACATTGCATTAGCTATGTTGTAAAAAACAGTGCTTTACATATGTATGTACTTCCTAATCTTCACATCCGATTTACTTGCCAAGTAGTTGTTATTTTTCCCATTTGACATATGAAGAATGTGAGACCCATGGAGAGCAAGCCACTTGCCAATAAATGGGTGAACTGGGTGAACTGGTGTCATCTCCACCTCTGCCTTTAAAATCCATGAATACTTTTTTTGCTACATCGCATTGCCTGATGATACGTTATACTTAGAAATATTTTTTGCCATGTGTTGAAAAAATAAGAATGGAGAAATATCAGTAGACAGTGTCATAGTTTGTGATTTTTTTAGAAACTTATAAAATAACATAAATAAGACAAAAGTTTCCAAAGACCTCTAAAACAGAAAGACTCAGGGAAGGGGAAGAAAAAGGAAATAAAGAATTGGAAAGAAGTGAGGCATGTTCAGAGAAAATTCATTTAGCTCTAACTTTTCCTTCCTCACTGGTTAATCTAAAAGAGCCTTCATTCTTCTTTCCCTAGGACAACTTAATACTCTTCCATCCATCACTCCCTATGTGAATTCTCTCCTTTTGCCAAATGAGCTTACTCAATGTTATCTAAACCAAGAACTGTGCTTTACTTATGTAGATCTTTCAGTTCTGAGGCTTTCCCTTCCAATGATAGAAAAGCTTTCCATTCCTTTTCCAAAGTCTTTCTCCCATCTAATCTAGTGCTTACAACTTTCAGTCTACAATTACAGTTAGCCTTGATATAATATGGCATCAGTTATTGAACCCATCCCAAATTGTTTTAAGACATTTCTAGTATTATTCTTATTTAACACTTGATTTATCTTCATTCATCTATATTTTCTTTTTTATTATAAGGACTGGATACTTAATTCCTTCTATATTATATTTATGAGCTCAACAAGGCTTGATTGAATGTTTATTGTTTTAAAACACATTGCACTTATAATTTACAATATATAATTGGTAGGTGGTTGTTCTAGTGAACAAATATATCTTTTTTAGAGGGCTAAATTCTAAGTTCTGTGGTAGAAAGTTTTACAATCAGGTCAAACTGATGTTTTGATTCCATTTTTACCACTCTTACTTTCTGAATGGTCTTTGAGAAGTTTCTTATGTTTCCTAAAATGGAGATAATAATACCTACTCAACAGCGTTGTTATTCTGACTAAATGCAATGATGTTCATATCACTAAATGCAATTATATTTGATTTCGAGCCAAAGTAGGCACAAAGTAGAAGTCCAATAAATGCTAGTTATTGTGGTAATGATTATAGTCAGTATTTCATAGGCAAATACAGGACTTCACCACTACTCTTACTCTACTAAATGACCACACAACAGTAGTTTCCACTTGTCTTTGCCTTTACTGACATTTTTACCTCCCATTTAGTTGCCAGCATGGAAAATCAGGTTAGTGAGAAACCTGATCCTTCAATGTGACATAAAGAATTTCTAGCAACCAAATTCCAGACACCAGGAAGCACAAAAGACGAGCCTTGAACTGGTAGACTTCACAGTTCAGTTCAATGACTACCTCTTGAGAGTCAAACAATGAAGAACACACTTATATACTAAATTGCAAAGTAATCAGTCAAATTAAAGTAAAAATTGGGAAGGTCTGAAATTGGATAAGAAATAGTAGAAGGAGTGAACTTGATCTTGACTTCATGGGATAATAGCCTTTTTACTGAATTACACATAGAAAGATGGACATAGAAGGTAGGAGTGTCGAGGTGGACATTAATTTTAGGTCACATGAAACATAGTAAGAAAGGAATGCATATGAGTACAGAACAGCAATGAGCAGTAAGTGTGACTGACAGGGCAGGTGTCTGATGCAGTTGGAGAGGAAGAATATATCTAAACTGTAGACATGCTTGCAATGTAAATAACAGTTCATTGTGAGATAGTAGAGAGTAGAGAAAAATCCCATGCTTGTCATCTGGGGCAGTATATGTGGAGTCATTGTCTGAACAAGATCTAATTCATGTGAGTGGACCAATAATTGCCTAGAAACATCTGGCCTACTTTCATTCTCTCCAATTGCTGCCCTCCTCAGCACTTGCTGCCCACGTAAGTTACAGGAGATGCATTCAGGCTTGGACCTGATACACTGCAGTGACAGTTGTCACACTGCCCCGAGTCACTTTCATCTGCCAGACTCACCAGTGTCAGTCAAAAAAACTTTCTTCTGGGTGCTTACACATAATTGAGAAAAAGCCTCTGTTAACTATAGAGTCTAAACCTACTTAGGTATTAGAGCAAATTATCCAACTAAAAGGGATACATTTACACATCTTAGTTTGGTGAAGAATTAAAATTACATTAAAAATAAAATCCTAATTGTCTACAATATTCTATGTATTGTGATTCTGTTGTGTGGAGTGTTATTGGAGGCAAATAAGAATTCAGACCTGTGTTAGATAGAGATTTGGCACTGTTATTACTTCTGGAATTTACACATCTGGCATATAGAAGAGTTGGGCACTTGTTGCAAGAAAGATATTTTTTTGAAGAATATTCTACTTTTGGACTTTTTATTGAGATATTAATGATTGGAAAATATGTTTATATTACAGAGGCTACTTTAAGCTACATACATATTGTCTTCTATTGACTATTATAAACAAGCATTGAGTTGATAAGAGCTTAGAGAATGTATAAAACAATTAGAACTACTGAAATATTTTTGTTCATAATTAAAAGAAAAACGTTTTTAAATTTGTCCACATCAAGCTATAGGAGCACAGAATTTTCCTTTAATTTCATGAAAATAACATAGTAAATTACATGTTTTTTATATTTTTATTTCTAGGCATAAATATAAATACATTTTTAGAATTAGGTGAGAAATTTAATATAGCCGAGGATATGTCATCATCAATAACACAAAACATTTTTTTAAGTTTTTAAATGAGATTTTACAAAGACTTATTAGTGTAGCTAGAATACTTCTAGCATAAATAATTATTAATACAATATCAAATAGTCAATAGGTGAACTCAATTACAGTGGCACAATGGGGCAAATAACTGTAAAAGTCATTGGCATTATTGTTCTCCGAAGGTCAAAGGCACTGGAGTGGAGAATGTTGAAATTAGATGACAGAGCAGAATAAGAGGCTGTGATTGAAGATGTTCTGGATCACAGACCTTTATTGTATTTTGATTTTTTAAAAGTGTACTTTATTTGGGCCTTTCATCTGTGAAAAAAATTAGTGTGTATGGTACTATACTTTGATTGAAGTATTTGAACTTTTTATGAACACACATTTTTTCCGTCTCAAAAATATATTTTTTCTTTCTTGAAGCACTCCAGCTGTGAGGCTAACTTCTGTTAGTTATAATGCAAGTATCTCTGACACAGATGAGTGCTTCTCTCTGCTCATTACAATGTTAAATTACAACCTTTTATATCCATAAATATTTTACATACAAGAACCTGAACAGTTGAGGATGTTAACACAGTTTAACCACCTGGAAGGGAAATGTTTAAATTTGGCAATTCACTGCAAACCTAGTTACAACTATTCCTAACCTTTGACTTTTAATAAAATCCCAGAAAGTTTTTAGACTTTTATTTTTCAATACAGTGAGGTAAATAAAGTCATCCAGGTATTGCCTCAGTTTTTGAGTCTGTGAGATTTTTTAAAATCTTAGCCTTTAATGAGGACAAGAAACTTGGATCATTTATTTATTTATCTAGAGCTATAAACCATGCTAATAACTGAGTATACATGGCCATAAAATAAGATGAAGTTTATGCCTTCATGAAAGTTTCAGACTAGTAGAGGAACCATTTAACAAGTAAACCTATAGTAAAAGAGTATATAATTATAAATTATGATAAATGTTTAAAAAAAACTGTAGGCTCCATGAGAAACTTACAGAATACATCACTTTAAATTGTTTATCTCACAGAGTAGGGTTATTAACATTAAGGGAAAATAGTATTGGTGAAAAAGCTACTTTGCACAGACCAATGCTGACATAGCAAAAAAAAAAAAAAAAAATTATACATCTCAGCCAATATGCTCACACTACTTTAAAAATCTTGAGAATTTTTAGCCTCAGTATGCTAACATGATTGAAATAAGCCCCTGTGTCTATTGTTTAAAGTCACACTTATCTTCTCTGTTTCAACTCTAGGTCATCTCCCTGTTCCTCTCTTCTCCCAAACAAGATTTCTCTTATCTGGCGATGTGAATGAAACTACCTTCTTGTAGTTATCCAGGCCCAAGGCTCTTGATTCGCCTTACACCTGTCTTCTTATCTTCTCCTCCCTCTGTCACCTCCTCATTCCAGTTAGCTGTGTAACTGGTCTCTGGCCATGTTTGTGTTCTACTCCAATTCACTCAGCACCTTTCAAGGGACCAGATGAGAAATGGTTGTCATCTTCCATTTCTCTCCTCAAGGATCTTCAGTGTTCCCCTATTCTCTTGCACTTAGAATACCTCAAACTTAACATTCAAGACTCTTTAAAACCTGACTCTAATAAGCCAAACTCCATTTGCATGATGTGAACAATTCTAAAACCTCACATGATGTGGACTCCTGGCATGCTTATAAGCCAAGGGAAAGCAAGAAAAGGTACTCCTATGGGTTGTACCCAATTAAAAACAAGGGGCAAAATAAAGCTTAGTTTCAAGTCCAGCATGTGTTGTGTCTTCTCTACCTTTGCTCTGCTTGGGCTGATATTTTAGGAAAACTTAGTCTGCCCATATCATCTTCATTGTATGTGCTAAAAGAAAAAGGTCACTTCGAAGCCCACAAGCAACTTTTTATTCTGTCCAGAAAAGCGGACAGATAGGACATTGTTTTTGATCAACAGAACTCTCAAATGTACGGGTCTGAAAGGAAACCTAGGAAGGCAGGATTGAAAGAACCAGCAGGTTTTGAGGCTGTGGCATGTGACTTGACTATCTAGATTTAAACCCACTTGCCAGTTTGTGTTCTCAGTGAATTACTTAACTTTGTATCTATGTCCCAATTTCCTCATTGTTAAAATTGGAATATTTAAGTTATATTAGTTATTTAGAAGGTAACTGAGTTAATAAAGCACGTATCGCAGTGTTTGTTGCTCAGTAAGTGCTACGGAAGTGTTTGTTATATAAAATAAGTGAATCTGTTTTATTGAAATGATGTTCTTATGAAAATTATTTTAAGGCATGCATAGCACAAAAAAATTGGTTTAATCACTATATCAATGGTATGTACTTTTGATAATCAGAGAACAAATAGTCTTCCATGTACTTCCTTTCTATATAACTTATTAATACATAATTATGCACTTAACTAGATAAAACATAAAGGAGACATCTTAGACAAATCAGTGAATTAATGTGGTCTAGTTTTAAGGAGTATCCTCATAGCAACATGCAACTAAGAGCTACCAGTGCACCAAGTACCAATGGACACGAAGTAAAATGTTTTTGCTCAACTTCTTATTCACCTCAACTAAGACATAGCTAATATTTGTCCAGTCAGAGTTTTATGTTTAAGTGGAAATGAGAATTATTTGGTAAATAAAAATGTGGCGAATCAGTGTGCGAAACCCATATTAATTGTAGTCAACAGATTTGTTTACTCATTTGCTTGCAAAACAAGTTCATCTGTTAGTACAGTCAAGCTGCCAGCCAAAGCAGCCTTCCTCGGGGCTGAAATTGCTTAATTAATTCTTAACTGAAGAAATTTGTCCCCTAAACCTAAACTTTCTTGTATCACTAGGAGCCCCTCTTGCTGTATTATCAGTTTGTAGTCAACTTTTTAAAATTATAATCTATGGCTAATGTCTTTATGATGTAGTCAATAAATACTTTGTCTTAGAAGTTAAAGCTATGTCTGTTTTATATATGTGGTTGCAAGAAGGGGTCATCTGGTAAAAAGCCAAGATCCTTACACATTGAATATTTAACAGTATCATTACTGTTACTAACCTCAGATAAATAATTGATGGCAGATGATAGTAATTATAAAAGCAGCAAAATAGATTATTTGGAGCTTAAAGAATCTTTTGGCAGTTATTTCTAGCAAATTGTTTTTATTTGGAGGGAATATATAAGAGCATAGAGTATATTTCAACCAAATGCAGCTTTTGGTATTCTAGATTCCGTAGGCTCTCCTTCACTCTAAATATCTTCCAATCCAAAAGAAAAATATGCTTCAACAATAGTTGTTTTCAACAATAGTTGAGTTCCAAAGTAGGATTCAACAGAACTAGTAATATTTGCTTCTCAGAACTAAAGAAAATGTGTTCTAGGACATTAAATATTGGCTTTTTTCCCTTGGCTGAAAAGCGTGCTCAATTCTCTTGAACACTGAAAGAATTATTCCTTTCTAAAGTTTCTTTTTTTAGCACTTTTTTTTTTTTGGCCAGAATTAGAATATTTTTGAATTACCAGTGAGTTTCTATGTAAATAATAATGACTAACCAATCAAGAGGCAGCAAAGCACCAGGCTACTTTGCTAAGTATGTTTTATGCATTATCTGGTTCAATGTTCCTGGCAATCTTATGATTTCAGTGTAATTAACTCCTTTTTGGACTTGAGAAAACAACACCTAAGAGAATTTAAATGCTCTAATTAAGAAACCAAGATATATAAAAGTTGTTTGGATTTTGTTGTTTTTGGGCATCTTTGCATTGAGTTGAAACGTTTACTTTCTCAGTGAGATTTAATTTATATGAAGACTCAACAGTAGAGTCAGAGGTAGGATCCATTTATTGGTATTTGTCATGGTATATGGAAATTAGTTTTGGTTCTCATTCTTCTCTCAAAATACAAAGTCATGCTATGTTTTTGTTTTTCATGTCAATGCTAAATGCCATCAAGTTAGGCCCATATAGAACAAAGCAGGTCTAGAAGACCTGGTCCTGAGATATTCAGATAATTATAGCCTATGAAGCATTGGCCTTTTTTGCAAATGGGCACAAATTCTGTGGATTGATAATGTCCCCTTCAATCACCATCATTAATCTCATGTATTAATATTTTAAACTAGCTCATAGTTACCTGATTTCAGATGTACGATAGACTAAGATATACAGGTCAAATAGCAAAACTGATACAAAGACAAATTTCTTCTGGGGACAGAGAAACAAAAGCTGTGATGGACTTTTGCAATTACTAATTTCACAGATCTAGAGAAGATTCAAGTGTGAGAGGATAGGAGAAAAAGCAACATAAAATACAATTTGGAAAAAACAATTGAACCAAGTGTATTTTATTGGTCTTTAAACATTTAGCTCCCCAAATTGAGATGGATTTTTATATTGCAAGGCCTGGAGAACATCACCACACAGGGAAATAGCATAGGAAGGTGCCCAGAGCTCCAAAATTCTGGATTTTTTCCGCTCTCTCTCTTGGGTTCAGAACTTCAACATCCCCTGAGGGGAAGCTTAGACAGCCTGGTTTGGAGGAAGCCGTGCACCTGCTCTAGGTTTGTGATCTCCTGTCCCAATAGCCAATTTCAGTAAATGCTTCAAGATAGGCCCGGGTAACAAGCCCAAATTAATTATTATTGTCATAGTTAATATAACAATGTTAACCATGCAAATAGCTATGAAAAGGAACAAGCATAGTCATAAAAATGTTTTCTATGCTGTTTTTATTCTGTTGCTGTTTCTGGGACAAATATGACCAGAAGTGATTGGCTTTTTAGAATCTGTTCACCTATTCTGCTTGAGAAATCAGAAAGTCAAGAAATAAAGTGAGATGGCTTACTATTCCAGCATGTGGGTTTTTTTTTTTTTTTTTTTTTTTACCACCTTAACTTTCTCAAGAAGAAAATAATCCTGACTCCAGTTCAATTGACTGTTAAAGCTTTTGGGTCCCCACATAATCAGCCACATAAATAACTGCACTCCAGATACTTGTCAAGGATTATAACATCAAACTCACTGCTATTCAATATTTAATCAGAAGCTCTGTAGAGAGATACAATACCTATGGCAGATAGCCTGAAGGCAATGCCCATTACTTAAAAATTAAAAAAAAAAAATCTATCTCTATGTTAAGTCACAATCAGAGTTTGACATTATGTACTGAAAACTTGATTTCAGTAATTGCATTTTGAATCTTTTTCCCCTAGTTCTAGATTTAGGAAAATTTACAAAGGCAGCTGAATGTGGTATTTATTGTAAAGATGTCATTTAGATTACTGTTTCCTATATCACAAAGGGCTTCTTACATATAATATTTGCCTTGATCGTCACACTTTTTAACACCATTATTGAGTTGTAATTTACATTTTATAAAATTGACTTATTTAAGTGTACAATCCAATTTTTAATACATTTACAGAGTTGTATAAACATTATAACAATTTAGTTTTGAACATTTCTGTTATCCCCCAAACACTCCTCTTGTCTCGTGTAGTTAATTCCTGTTCTCACTCCAGCCCAAGGCAACCATTAATCTGTTTTCCTCTGCATCTAGCATCTCTCGAAAGCTAGTATGTGGGGGATACTTCCATATTGTAGTATATGTTTGTTTATTGCTGAGATATGTTCCACTACATGGATATACCAACTTTTACTTACCCATTCACCAGTTGATGGAAATTTTGGATTGCTTGAAGTTTTAGTTATTATAAAGAATATATCTTTGTGTGGATATATGTTTTTTCATTTCTCTTGAGTAAATATCTAGTAATATAACTGCTGGGTCATCTGTAATTTTACTTTTAACATTTTCAGAAATTGCCAAGTTATTTCTGCAGTGATCATATCATTTTATGATCTCACCACCTGTGTGTGCAGTTCTAGTGTCTTCTCCTCTCCAACACTTGTGACTGTCTGTCCTTTTTATTATAGACATCCTAGTGGGTAAAAAAATTATATGTCATTGTGATTTTAATTTGCATTTTCTTAACTAATGATATTGAGAATTCTTCAGGTGCTTATTGATTAGACAGTTGTATATTTTTAAATATTCAGATCCTTTCTCCATGTTTAATTTTATTTGCCTTTTTATTATTGGATTGAAAATTTTCTTTATATATTCTGGGTAGAAGTTCTTTATCAAATATGATTGTGTATATTTTTTCCTTATATGGCTTGGCATTTCATTGTCTTCATAAGGTCTTTTTTTAAAAAGCACAGAAGTTTCCTACAACAAACACAAACAATTTTACTTTCTTATTATAATCCAAACACAGTTTTGGGCCTAACTGCACCAGCCAGAATCTCCAGTAAATATTAAATAAAAATTGCAAGATCAGCAATCTATGTCTTGTTCCCAATCTTTGGGTGAGAGTATTCAGTTTTTATTTTAAGTGCAATTTTGGCAATAGGTTTTTGTAAATGCCATTTATTAGTTGAGAAAGTTCTTTTTTTTCCCCCTAGTTTGTTGAGAGGTTTTGTGATAAAATGGGTGTAATATTTTGCCAAATGCTGCATCTATCTGAAGAACCATGTGGTTTTTATTATTTTTTTGATATTGTATATTAGTAGATTTCTGGGTGTAATCCAACCTTGCATTCCATGACTATATCCAATCTGGTTATGATGTGTAATCCTATTTATACGTTGTTGGACTGGTTTGATAATATTTTGTTGGGGATCTTGCATCTATATTTATGAAGGACATTGAACTATAGCTTTCTTTTCCACTCATACCTTTGTTTGGCCTTATCATTGTGGTAATTGTAGCTTATTAAAATTAGTTGATAAATGTTCTCACCTTCTCTGTTTCCTTGAAGAGGTTGCAGAGGATTGGTGTTACTTCCTTTTAAACTGTTTGACAGAATTCACAGTAAAACTATCTGGGGCTGTGTTTCTCTTTGAGTGGATAATTTTAGTTAATGAATAAACTTAATTGTTATAGATTTATTCAGATTTCTTATGACTTTTTGCGTTACTTTCAGAAATGGATGTCTTAGTGTAAATATGTTCATTTTATCTAAATTGTCGAAATGTTGGCATAGTATTGTTATAATGTTTATTTTAAAATTTCTGTAAAGTTGGTGTTGCTGTCCCCGCTTATTCCTCAATTTGGTAATATATCTCCCCTCTATTTTCTTTTTTAGTATAGCTAGTCTTGTTTTTTTTAAGCTTTTTAAAGAACAAATAATGAAATATGTTCCACATGCAACTGCAAAATATGTACATTCAGCTGATGCTCAGTGGAGAGTTGTATAGATGTCATTTAAATCTAGTTGGTGATAATGTGATTCCCTCCCTCCCTCCTTCCCTTCTCTTCTTTCTTCTTTTCTTCTCTCTCTCTCCATTTCTCTCTCTCGCTCGCTCTCTCGCTCTCTCGCTCTCTTGCTCTCACTCTCCCTCTCTTGCTCTGACTTGTCACCTAAGCTGTAGTGCAGTGGTGTGAAGATAGCACACTACAACTTTGAACTCCTGGCCTCATCTTAGCTTCCCCAGAGTACAGGCACACACCCCCACAGCTGGCTAACTTTTATGTTTAATATTGATCGAATCTTTCTCTGTTGCCCGGGCTGGTCATTATCTCCTGTGCTCAAGTGAATTTCCTGCCTCATACTCCCAAAATACTGGGATTTCAGGTACAAGCCACCATGTCTAGCTAATGTGATTTCAGTATTCTATCTATCTCCTTACTGACTTTCTGTACAGTTATGCTATCTATTATTTAGAGTGGGGTATTGGTGTCTGCAACTGTTGTCATTGGATTGCTCATTTATACCTTGAATTCTTTGGAGCTCTATGGTTAGATGCATATATGTTAGTAAATGTGTAGCTCCCTAATAAAATACCCATTAGTTTATTATAAACATCGCTAACTGTCTCTAGTAACAGTTTTGTCTTCAAGTCTGTTTTGTCTGATATCAGTATTTTCACTCTGGTTCTATTATGTTTACAATGTGCATGGCATACCTTTCTTTAAAATTATTTTAAACATATTTGTGTTTTAAAATCTAAACTTCGTCTTCTATAGAGTGGATATAGTTCAATTTAAAAAATTTAGCCCAGCAGTCTCTTTTTGTTTCCTTTTAATACTGAGTATTATTCCATGATGTGAATATGCTATCATTTATTTAATCATTTACCAGCTGAAGAACATATAAATTGTTTTCAGTTATTATAAATAAAGCTACCATGAACTGTTGTGCAGAGATTTTTATGTGAACATAAGTTTCCATTTCTCCAAGATAAATAATCAGAATTGCAATGCAGGGTTTTCCATTAGTCCATTTTGCTTTGCTATAAAGGAATACCTGAAGCTCGGTAATTTACATATTTAAAAACATGTTTATTTGGCTAATTGTCTGCAAGCTATACAAGAAACATGGTACCAACATTTGCTTCTGGTGAGGACTTCAGGGAACTTCTATCCATGGCTAAAGGAGAAGGGGAACAGGCATTACAGGGCAACAGAATGAAAGGAGACAGAGGGGAGGAAGGTGAAAGATTCTTAAACAATCAGCTATCATGGGAACTAATAGAGGGAGAACGCCTTTATTACCAAGAAGATGGCACTAAGCCATTCAGGAGTGATATGTCCTTATGACCCAAACAGCTCCCAGTAGACCCACCTTCAATATTAGAGATCAAATTTCAACATAAAATTTGGAGAGGACAGATATCTAAACTATATCGATAGTTATGCATTAATTGCATGTTTAGTTTAATTACAAATATCCAAAAATTTTCAGAGTGGCTATATTATTTTACATTGCCACTATCCATGCATAAGTAAGTGATCCAGATTTTCTGCATCTTTACCGACATTTGTTATCACTGTTTTTTACTTAGCCATTCTGGTAATTATATAGTAATATCTCGATGTGGTATTAATTTGCATTTCTCAGATGACTGATGATGCTAAGTGCCTTTGCATTTGTGTATCTGTCATTTGTGTATCATTCTGGTGAGGTGTTTATGTGTTTTGCCTATTTCTAATTGGATTGCTTGTTTTTTTCTACTGTCAAGTTTTGAGAGTTCATTGGACTGTGTATTCTAGATACTAGTCATTTTTGGAAATCTGGGTTGTAAACATTTTCTTAGAGTCTGTAGGTTATCCATTCAACATCTTTTTTTTTAATTTTTATTGCATTTTAGGTTTTGGGGTACATGTGCAGAATATGCAAGATAGTTGCATAGGTACACACATGGCATCTTTACAGGCCTTTCAGAGAGTAAATATTTGTAGTTTTAATGAAGTCCAGTTTATCTTTTTTTTATGCATTATCCTTTTTGTGTCAAGTGCAAGAACTCTGACTAGTTCTAGATGTATATATTTTTCTCCTATGTTTTCTATTTTTATAAAAGTTGTGTAATTTTGAATTATGCATTTAAATTTATGTTTCATTTTGAGCTAATTTTTATATAAAGTGTTAGATTTATATTGAAGCTAAACATGTTTTTATGTATACATGCCTGTTTGTTCCATCAATTATTCTTTTCTCCAATGAATTACTTTTGCATTTTTGTTAAAAATTGGTTTGGCATATTTGTGTGGGTCTATCTCTGGGTTCAGCTTCAGTGATCTATGTGGCTGTCCTGCCAATACCACACAACCTTTGTTATCATAGCTAAACAGAAAGTCTTGAAATTGAGTAAACCTATTCCTCCCACTTATTCTTTTTCAAAATTATTTTAGCTTTCCTAGCTACCTTGCCTTCCATATATATTTCAAAATAATTCTACCAATATCTATAAAAGTCTTTCTAAGATTTTCTTAGCAATTGGATTAAATCTATATATCAATTTTGGCAGAATTGATGTTCTTACTATGTTCTTCCATACCATGAACATGGTATGGACCTCCATTTATGTTCTCTTTTCATCATCATTGTTTGGCAGTTTTTAGTTTTTGGCACTCAAGTCCTGTACATGTCTTGTTAGGACTCGCTGGCTTCCTCTGACACTACTATAGCAGAAGGAGGGTACCACTTTCTTACCACCAGGTGAGGGTAGAAGTCAAGGTTTTCCAATGGGCCTCTGTTGACCAACTAAGTGAAGAGAGACTCCTTTCTAGTTTTGTGTGGAAGTGGGAATTCTGGCTCCTTACTATGCCTCTCTTCAGAACACCTTGCCTGAGAACCATCAGTTTCTTATTACTGCTCGAAATTTGTCTCTACTAACACCATACAGTGGGGTTGTGGGGGAGGCCTATTACTGCCTGGATAGAGATGAGTGTTCCAGCTCCCCATCTGGCTTTCTCTGGCACTATCTTGAAGGGTACAGGGTACAGGAGACAAGGAATGTTTGTTATTTAGAGAGGTTGAAATGTAGGATCCACATACAACCTTTTGCAGCATGGATAATGTTGGGGCCACAATTTTTACTTTATTTATTATTTTATTTATTTATTTTTTGTGGTGTTTGACTGGCATTGAGCAGTTATTGTCTAAAAGTTTTCTGTCATACAAGTTGCCCCTCTTCTGTCCCTTGACTAAGGAGGGAAGGATTTTGATAGGGCTCTTTTCATCTGTACTCTTTGGCATGTTTGGGAGCTGGCTTTTTCAGCTTTAAGTCTGGGAAAGATGACAAAAAAGAAACTCAGGAAGCTAACTACTGTATTATTCCTTGGATTTTACAGTACCTTGTGAATGTGTCTTCTCTTCACTTTCAAGAGTGGTTTTATGTTTGCATTACATATAATGTCCAGGTTTTTCAGTATCTAGTGGGAGGAATAAGGAAATGTACATCTATTCCATTACCCAGGGAGCAGAAGTTATGACTTACCTTTTAAGGCATCAGTTGTTTATTTCTGCAGTTGACTGAGCTATTGGATTGTCTTATTGATTGCATACTCTGGTTGTTACCACAAATGAAAGGATAATTTTAGTAATTTTGAGGCAGAGATACATTGTTTTAACTTTTCAGCATTCACATTTTATTTTACTTTATTCCAGGATTTTCTTTTCAACTTTTATTTTAGATTCAGGAGGTACATGTGGAGGTTTGTTACATGTGCACATTGCATGATGCTAAAGTTGACACAATACTTAGTTTTTTAACCATTTCCTCCCCTTTTTCCCCCTTCTAGTAGTCCCCAGTTTACGTCCATGAATACTCAATGCTTCGACTTATAAGTGAGAACTTGTGGTATTTGGTTTTCTTTTCCTGTTTTAACTTGCTTATGATAATGGCCTCCAACTGCATCCATGTTGCTGCAAATAACATGATTTTGTTCCTTTTTATGGCTGTAGAGTATTCCACGTTGTGTATGCACTACATATTTTTATCTAGTCCACCGATAAACACCTAGGTTGATTCTATATCTTCACTACTATAAATAGTGCCATGATGAACATGGAAGTGCATATGCTTTTTTTAATAGAACGATTTGTTTTCTTTTGGATCTATATCCAGTAATGGGATTCCTGGGTCAAATAGTAATTTTGTTTTAAGTGCGTTGAAAAATCTCCAAACTGCTTTTCCCATTGGCTGAATTTATTTATTTTCATCAACAGTGTGTAAACGTTCACTTTTCTCTCCAACCTCTCCAGCATCTGTTGTTTTTTGACTTTTTCATAATAGCCATTCTTACTAGTATGAGATGGTATCTCATTGTGGTTTTGATTTGTATTTCTCCAATGATTAATCATGTGGAACATTTTTTTCATGTTTGTTGGCCACTTGTATGTCTTCTTTTGAGAAGTGTGTGTTCATGCCTTTTGCTTATTTTTTAAATGGGGCAATTTGTTTTTTGTTTGTTCATCTGTTTAAGTTCCCTGTAGATTCCCTATTAAAGCTTGGTCAGGGCCAGGCGCTGTGGCTCAAGCCTGTAATCCCAGCACTTTGGGAGGCCGGTGGATCCATGAGGCCGGTGGATCACAAGGTCAAGATATCAAGTCCATCCTGGTCAACATGGTGAAACCCCGTCTCTACTAAAGATGCAAAAAATTAGCTGGGCATGGTGGCGCATGCCTGTAATCCCAGCTACTCAGGAGGCTGAGGCAGGAGAATTGCCTGAACCCAGGAGGCGGAGGTTGTGGTGAGCCGAGATCGCGCCATTGCACTCCAGCCTGGGTAACAAGAGTGAAACTCCATCTCAAAAAAAAAAAAAAAAAGCTTGGTCAGATGTGTAGCTTGTGAATATTTTCTCCCATTCTGTGGGTTGTCTGTTTACTCTGTTGATAGTTTCTTTTGCTGTGTTGAAGCTCTTTGGTTTAATTGGGTCTCACTTATCAGTTTTTGTACTTGCTGTAATTGCTTTTGGGAGCTTAGCCATATATTCTTTCCCACAACAGATGTCCAGGATGGGGTTTCCTAGGTTTTCTTCCCAGATTCCTGTGGTTTAAGGTCTTATATTTAAATCTTTAATTCTTCTTGAGATAATTTTTGTGTGTAGTGAAAGGAAGGGGTCCAGTTTTATTCTTCTATGACTAGCCAGCCATTTCAACAGTATTTACTGAATAGGAATCCTTTCCTCATTGCTTATTTATGTTGACTTTGTCAAACATTAGATGACTACATGTGTGTAACTCTATTTCTGGTATCTGCTTTTGTACCAGTACCATGCAATTTTGGTTACTGTAGCTTTACAGTCTAGTTTGAATTTGGGCAATTTGCTGCCTCTAGCTTTGTTCTTTTTGCTTATAGTTACTTTGTCTATTAGGGCTCTTTTTTTAGTTCCCAGTGATTTTTATAAAATTTTTTTTTCCTAGTTATATGAAAAATGACATTGGTAGCTTGATAGGAATACCAGTGAATCTGTAGATTGTTTTGGGCAGTATAGCCATTTTAAACATATTGATTCTTCCAATTCATGAGAATGGAATATCTTTACATTTGTCTGTATTATCTGTGATTTCCTTTAGCAGTGTTTTGTATTTCTCCTTGTAGAGATCTTTAGCCTCCTTGTTCATCAGGAAGATTGGCCTGTCATTTTCTTTTTCTGTTGTGTCTTTGCCAGGTTTTGGTATCAGGGTAATTCTGCCTTCATAACTTGAATTAGGAAGGAGTGTTTCCTCCTCAGTTTTTTGAAATAGTTTCAGTAGGATTGGTACCTGCTCTTCTTTGTATGTCTGGTAAAATTTGATGGTGAATCTTTCTGGTCTGGTGCATTTTTCGGTTGGTAGGGTTTTTTTTTTCCTCTGATTCAGTTTCAAAACTTGATGGTCTGTTCACGGTTTCAAATTCTTTCTGATTCAATCTTGGGAGATTGTGTTTCCAGGATTTTATCCATTTTCTCTAGATTTTCTAGTTTCTGAGCATAGTGGTATTCACAATCATCTCTGAGGATCTTTTGAAGAAATACATTCTTGGCTTCTTATTCTGTACAATATGTATGTTAAATTTTTTTAGGTATTTTATGCATCTATTGCATTTTCACAATCCTTGTAAATAAAAAATCCTGCCTTTTTAAAAGAATAAATACAGCTCATATTGATTGCTTTGATATCATAACATTTACTTCTGGGAATATGAAAAATAAATATGAGATTTAAGAATCTCTGCCTTTTGTCTTTAAGCAATGTGACATATCTTGTTATAGGTGCATGAGTAAATGGATTATAGAACTCCATTAATACATTTGGCATCCTGTAAGAATAGCATCACCTTCTATAGTTAATGATTACTTATTGGTGATAATGCAAATACATACTCCAAATGTTATATGATTGGGAGACTGAGGGGTGTGGTTAGTTAAATATGCCATTTATTTGATGCATTGTACTTCAGCATTTATTTTTCTTAAAAGTGTTCAAATTTATGTTCATATTTTCAATATATTTTGTAAACTTTGCAGTATTGAAGTTAACCATCAAACAGAGTTATAGATCAGTCTGCATGATTGTTATCGTAACAGGAAAATAACTCCAACTCCCTCAAATTTCTTATTTTCTTGACTTCAGTTGTAAGAGCTGCCAATGTGGAGAAGGTTGCCTAACTTCATCATCTATATTTACTCCACCCCACAAAATTACAGTATCTTACAGCATGAAGGAAAAGAAGTTCCAGTTCTTTTTTTTTTTTTTTTTTTTTTTGCATAGTATCCTTATCAACCCTCTTATCACTGAATGCATTCTTCCAGAATGATCTCAGTCACTTTCAGGGCTTAAGCCTATATTAATGACTCACAGATTTCTATCTGTAAGATCTGAAGTCTCTTGAAACCCAGTCCTAAAAAATGCCTACTGATATTTCTGTCTGTAATATCTATACATGCAATGCAACAAATAAATAAAATGTAACATATTCAAAATGTCACAGCTGTAACAATAACCCCAAATCCCTAGAGTCTAAGCAAGCAATTTTAAATTGCTTTTTCCTTCAAAAATATTTTTCGTACACAACTGTGTTTGAAGCACTGTGCCTTTCAGGCCCTGGTCATAGTGTCAAGTCACTGCATTTTTCTCAAAAAGTTAAAATCGTAGACAGGGTCCCATAAGCCAGGAGTCAGTATACTTTCTCTAAATGGCCCGATGGCACATAATTTAGGCTTTGGGGGAAAACTACAGACTCTGTTGCATATTCTTGTTTGTTTCCTTTTAACTATTTAAAAATTAAAAACCACTCAACCAAAACATACTTTGGCTAGATTTGACTCTCAGGACATATTTTCTCAACCCCTGAAATGATTTCAATGTAATGTGATGATGATTCTAATAGGAGATTGTTATTCTTATGGTATTTAGAAAATGCTTGTAGAGGAGGCTTGGAGAAAGGCACACGAAAGTCTTTGTCTAGAAATGTGGCAGAGACACTCTGGAAAAGTTATTCAAAGTGTGTAATTCCACATTTTATGCTTATTAATATCAGAATGGAAGATGCCAGTGAAGTTTCTTAAAAATCTTTGAATTTGGTATTCTCTTAGTGCTCTGAAGAACACTGGTTCTGCAGGATGGTAGTATGAGTTACTGTAAAAGACAAAAGGGAGCTACGTGGTTAAACTTAATAAATACTGGGTTAAACAAACATAATCGCTAGTCTGCCTGCAGCAATTATCAGAGCTTTTAATATGCATGTGAATCATGCTTTCTTGAAGTGGAAATTCGGCTGTGGCAAAAAACTGTTCCCAAGCTTCTTTGCTCAGGGTCTGTCTCCCACTATTTACTTTGCTTACCTTTTTGGAATTGAGATATAATTTACTTATAGTAAAATACACGGGTCTTAAGTACACAGTTCAGTAAGTATTGGCAAATGCCTATGTCCTTATAGCCCACAACAATAATCAAAATATAAAACATTCCATCCTAGAAAGGCAAGCAGCTTTCAAAGTGCATTATAATTGTAATTATGTTTGCAGCCAAAATGAAATGTCAAAATTCCTGATGCCAGGAAACATGCATTTCACGTTTTTGAACTCCTAGTGCCAAGCTCAGTTCCTGATACATGGTTGATCATAATACTTGTGTGATGAATGAATGAATGAATGAATGAATGATTGAATAAATGAAGACAGAATACTAACATTCTTCTTCAACATTCTCTAATTCCTTTGGCAATATTTATAATAAAACTATCAGAAAAAGATATAAAAGACAACTCTTTAAACAAATGTTATTAGAGAAGACCATGTCCATGATACTTTTTAATGCATTATGAAACAATCTGATAGCAAGTGAAGAGACTTTAAATTAAGGCTGTCTGTTGATAAAAGTAGAAAGGATTTGAATATTTTCTCTTAGAAGTTGGGATCTAAGACAAGCTTTTGAAATATAACCTTGAGGCTAATTAATAACAAAGGATGAATTGGAAGATAAAGACATTGATTAATATCACAAGATCTCCCTGTCAAGAAGTCATTTCAATCTGAAAATTTAACTTAAATGATTTAAAATAGGAAGATAAAATGACTTCAGTGCTGCACACTTGGGCCAATAAAAAGACAAACACCGTATGTTATAGAAATATAAAATGATATTGGAATAAAGTCAAATAGGAATAATGTCAAAAGTAATGGCTAATTTATTGTTGTTGTTTTTAAAACCACAGACCATGTAATACCCTCTACTATTATTTCACTTTTCCTCTCCTGTATGCTGTTCACTAAAACTATTGACACGAGTATTAACATGGAAATTATGAGCATTTCACATACAATCCAATTTGAGGGATAAAAATATATCATTCAGGTAAACTACCTAAAATTGTCTGAAATGTCAAGAAAGACAATTTTAGAATTACGGACTCTTCACTTATAAGTCACTATTTTTACTTGAACTATTTTCACATAGAAAAACCAAATAACAACAATAATATTAACTTCTTCCACTTCCAAGTGGAGTTATTAATAGTCCTAGATTGTTCATTTCTTTTGCTTTGCATCATGGTTTTGGCCTCTCACTATTTAAGTGTATAAATAGAGACTATTTACATACTTAATTAGGAAAGGCCTGCCCTAAGACTCATCCATTCACTGTCTGAGCATAGAACATACAGCATGCAGAAGATTTTCACTTTTAATTTTTGCTTTTCAATCATATTCTCCATTGCTAAATTTTTCCACGGTTTAAAATTTGGCTAAATGTTGATTTAGTGCCTACTGTATTCTCAGCTTATTAAAACACAATGAAAAGCGTTCTTGAATATTCCAGCTTGCAAAATTCTGCTCCATATCTAACTCAGAGCCTGAAAGTCCTCCCTGAGCAATAAATCCAGATTAGCCCTCATATAACTTGTTAAATTTGTATGTTACATAGCAAATATTTTATTTCTGTGGGTCTTCTACAGTTATGAAGTATACTTTAAATTCCTAGTTTACATTCACTATCTATTTTGCTTAATAGCTGACAAGAGTGTTAAATTGATGGTAAACTTAACAAACACCAATGGATATAGTGGAGAAAAAGAAAAAGCATAGCTGTGAGTCAAGAGACTCCACTTAACCACTGAGGGCACAGAAATGATTCTTGTAAAGATACTGAATTAATGTTTTTTTAATGATTTTTTCCAAATAAACTACAAAAAGAGTCCATGACAAATTTTTTCCCATTCCCATTTATATGAATCTGAAACTCTATAAAGTGAAGCAGAAAACTTAGAGTTTATAGTCAACCAAAGATGCACAGCTTCAGTACATGAAACTCTTAAAGAACAATCTTTTCATTTCATAGCAAATGAGACAAGTAGATCTCTATTCCAATGCCCTCCACTTGATACAACTCCTTCGTCCTTATCAGAAGCACCACTATTCTCTCTAGAAATGGTAGACCCTCAAAGTTGTTTTTGTTTTTGTTTTGTTTTGTTTTTGAGATAGAGTCTCACTATGTTTCCCAGACTGGAGTGCAATGGTCTGATCTCAGCTCACTGCAACCTCCATCTCCCCAGTTCAAGCGATTCTCTTGCCTCGGCTTTCTGAATAGCTGGGATTACAGGCATGCACCACCACGCCCAGCTAACTTTTGTATTTTTAGTGAAGATGAGGTTTCACCATGTTGGCCAGGCAGTTCTCAAACTCCTAACCTCAAATGATCCAACTTCCTCGGCCACCCAAAGTACTGGGATTACAGGCATCAGCCACCGCACCTGGCCAGACCCTTAAGATTTTGTTTCTCCAAAATATCTTGTGTCTTCTCTAATTGTAGGGATAATAATTCTTTAATGGATTCTCTTTCTTCCCTTCAAACTAATTAGCAAAAGAGAAAAATTTTAATATATGTGATTTTTTCATCTACTAAATCTGCAAAGGCTTAAGAAGAAAACGTGATAATGACCAGCAGCAGTGGGAGTGTGGGGGAGCGAGTACTAATTGACATCCAAAATGGGACTGCAAATTGGTATATCTTTCCAGAAGGTAATTCGTCAATGTTAATTGAGATCTAAAGCTAAGTTTCCTTTTATGCCCAAAAGTCTCTTCTAGGTATATTTGGTAAATAAAGATACCTGTTACAGTGCTTTATTCAGTATACTGAATGTTTAAAAATAGTCCAAATATCAAAAAATAAGAAATAAATTGTAGCAGAACATTTCCAAAATTTAGTATGAATTAATTCAAGTGTCTTTTGTAGAGAATGTTTGACTACTAGAACAAACTAACAGTAGAGTGTTAAAAATACAGCTGCAAAGCATTTTGCCTATAGGCTCTACTAGAAAAATTATGCCAAAGCATATGTAATTGACTATATACAAGTATATGATTTGTGGTTAAAATAGTTACTTTGGGATATAGGCATATCTGTCATTTTTGTTCTTTTTGCTTACACTCTCTCTAAAGTCTAGAATAAGTATTAATTGGGTGAAGATTATATTTTAGATGTAAGTGTACAATTAAAAAATATGCATTAGAATCAGTAAAGCAGATAATCAACCCAACAGAAAATCAGATCAGTAATGTGGAGAGTGAGTTTGAAGAACTAATTTAAAAAGTAAAATAAGAAATAAGCTTCAAATACCAGAAAAAAAGTATACACAATATTTATTTAAGTTGATAATATCTATCTAGAAAAGTTTTATTCCTTTTAAATATTCTAATTTTCTCTTTAGTTACGTATTTCAAGTTTTTTTGCATTGTGGTTAACAAAATATGACCTGTATAGAGTTTTTACCTTATGATACACTTTAAGCTTTTAATGTACCCTAATAATACCTTCAGTATTCATGGACATTTAAGAAGAAATAATCCTTTTTCATCTTAGAGTACAGTATTTGAAATATATTTTTTAAAACAAAATCTAGTGTATATCTGGTTGTTATTAGTCACCTTTTCTGCTTTTACGCTGGAATTTGATGAAATCATTTTAGCTTTTCAGTTGCCACTGGCCACTGTAATAAGAGCCAGAGCCATGATAGTCTCAGCTGGAAACCCTCATTCTGAGTCATTTTTGCTGTGTTTGGTGAAGTTCCTTCACTAGAGATAAGAGTTTTCCAACTGTCCTTCAGTTTGCCTGAAATCTCATCAGAGGTATGAGGTGTCTTGCCTTTTTGACTACTTTCTAAATAAGCCCTGATTTCCAACCTACTCTTGATATTCTATCATCCTAATGCTATGTGCAATTGACCTGCTTATTGGTCTTGTATAGGGCTATAAAGCACTTTACTGTTTTGTTTTTTTTCTTTGTGTGCAGATTGGGGGCGGTAAGGGAGTAATTCAAGGTCTCTTGAATGAACCAGTTGCTTTACTGTAAACACTAATACAAAGCATCAATACAGACAATATTTGCAAAGAAACACATTTACTTATTTTACTTTAACAGAAAAGCTGAGTTAAAACTAGAACATTAAAAACTAGGACATTGAAATGAATTGAAATGAGACACACCTACATTAAAAAGAGTCATGATAGTACATCCAAAGATTACACAATGCTGTTAAGTGTTTCATGCTTATAATTCTATTTACACTGTCTTGAACTGGCAAATACATGCAATAATAATAATGCTAATCTTAAAGAAAAATAACCTCAAACCAAGGTCCTTTTTGAGAAATGAGAAGCATAGTGTCAGTGTCAGCAGTTCTATAGTATATGGAATTTTAATGAAATATAAGCTTTTTTGAGATTCTAAAAATTTCTATCTAATCCCAGATAACCTCAGTACTGTCAAGTCACAGTACCTAGAGTTTCTGAGCAGTAAAGAAAATATGCCATATGAATGGAATGACAGAGAAGTATGTAATGCGTTAACAAACATCCAACTCTTTTTTGTATTTCTACTAATTCTTAAAGTAATTTTTACATTCTGGCTTTCTATCAAATATACATTTGGTGACTTATATTAATGAAGTCACAAACTTTTCCTCATGCTTGTAGTATTTGCAGACATACTAATTTTTGTGTTTTTTTTTACTGAATTTCTTTTGCCATTTTTTTTTAGTGTCCAAATCTGTGTGGGCTAAATATCAAAGTAATTTACCACAACATTGTTGAATTTAAACTGAACTCTTTATAAAATTAAGACTTTATTTTCAGATAATGAAGTGGCTTTTTAATATAAGTAAATCAAAGGGCATTTAGGATATTTCAAGTAAAAGTTCTTTTTAAGATGCTATACATTCATAATTTTATATTTCACTTCCTTTTCAGCTATGATGTACAGTGTTTGTTTTTATTGTAACTTCCAGTACAATGAAGTGATGCAGAGTAAATAGATGCATTTCATCATAATCTCCTGTTTCTAGAAATGTTCGTAATTTAAATAATTATGTATCTCGTCTTCATGCCAATTAAATTTGCTCATCTAGGGACTGAATTTTAATGAGGTATGTGAATGAGTTTTCATTGATATGATCTTTTGGTAGGAATACAATCAAATGAGAAAGGTTTAATGTCACGTGTTTTCATTTCTTCAATATTTGAAAAGGAGAGATAAGACCAAAAAAAGAAAAAAAAAGTCAAACAGAAGCACTGAACAGAACATGGATTAGAGGATGAATGGTTTAAGTACATTTGAAGATAATTTACTTACTAACACTTGAAGTCAATGTGGTTTAACTCAAAAAATATGTGTTAACTCACCCCCTACAAGAAAATTAAAATAAACACAGTGACCATATTCTGTCATGCTTGAATTAGTCTGCTAGTTTTAAATTCCCTGTTTACTAAAATTCTGGACCCATCTTCATTTTTTTAAGAGTGATTTTGAAGATGCTTCCAGTGTTAAACTGAAGGCTACATGTGAATGGACAAAGCACAGTTTCCCAGAGGAAGAGGATTTTATTAACTAAATGCTTAACAGCTGCCTCAGAAGCGTGAGCCTAGATAAACCGAACAAGCTGCAAATCTGTGCACCCTGCATGAAAGGCCACATAATACAAACTGATTACTTTAGGGCTTGCATTACTGTGGCTGTGATAAAAAATAACCAACCAACAAATCCTTGCCTAATTTTAACAACTACTGATGAGGAAATCTAGACAGATGGATCATTATGAGGCATGGCTCTATGATGAATTTGTATTGTGATCAAAGGGTGGGAGGATGGCTACCAAATGGTACAGGAGGTAGAATTACTAATCCCCACCAAATAAGTGTTCTAATCTCTTTTTGGAAAGCCAAGCATTGATACTTCAAGCTGAATTTGATAGAAACACAATAACCTTAGTATAAACAGAAAGAATAGCGGACAACTTTTGATTTACATTTTAATAAAGACAAGGCATTTGATGTAGCAGCTTCCCAGAGATAAACAAAACAAATGCAATGATATGGGTTGATATAATATTTGTTGAAACCACTTTTATATTGGAATATTAAATGCCATTGTTGTAAGGATGAGCTTAATACCTGGAATCTAATAGTCATTCAGCAAATGCTTTAGAGTGAATTAACAATACAAAACTCATACATTCATGTAGGTAGTTCCATCTAACATCAGGTTGGGGAAATGGAATGTGCCAGTTTTTTCTGTTAATGAGTTATTTTAGATATATGACCTGAGAAAATAGGTTTATATGAGGAAGATATGGGTGTAAGTACTGTATTCTGTAGGTTTAATTATCATGGTTCTAGTTAACACGCATTGCAGCACTGCATGGTGACTGTTGCTTCTCTGACCTTTCCTTCCTCACTGAAGCCACACCCACTGGCTGCAAAGATTCATTCTCCTGTTGAGGATGTAGTAAATTATTTACATCTAGAGGAATATTTAATCTCCAGCTAAAGGTTCAATTTGGTAAATCACTCTTCAGAATAATTTTCCAGAACCCTTGCCCAGAGTGATCATACCCTGATCCCAAAAGTGAGAACCCCATGCAGAAAGTGAAAAATGTACTTTTGCAAATCACCTGGTTATGTATGCACCTGTGCAACAACCCTGCATGACCTGCACATGTTCCCCAGAACCTAAAGTAAAATTAAATATATATATATATTTACATCTATATAAATATATATATATATTTATATTTACATATATATATATATATATATAATCACAATTCTATTTCCAATTTTCTCAAACCACAGTAAGATTGTTAGTACTATTTCAGTTTCTTATATGTGGAAGCCAAGATAGTTTAAGATTGTTCTGTATGCTCTTGGGAGAGAGCCAAATGCTCTTCAGAGAAGAACTGTTCAAGAATAAAGGGACCAATAATGACATAAGAATGCCAGTCTATCATATCAACAGCTTGTCTAAGAAGGCCCAAATGTAGCTTGAATCATTGTCAACAAATAATATCATTAATTGAATTTTTCTACTTTTCCAATTTCAAGAGGGTGGGGAAAGTTTAATGATCACCACTGGGTGTATACAATTCCCTAACATGGCATTGTATTTGCTACTGATGCACAATCAGTATCTGTCTCCTGATAGGCATGCACTTTAAAACAATCAACTGGAGTGCTTCGAATGGCACACAATGCCTCGTTAAAAGCATGCCAGTTTATTTAGCTTCCTCTGTACATGTCCAGATTTATCTGTATATCTGTGGAAATAACACTTTACCTTTAATCATCAGGAAGGTATCTGGCACTCATTCATATTTTATCTCTCTAAATATTGTTAGACCTGACCCTCTTAAAACTTGATAACTGTCAACTCTCCAAAAGTTCACTAGAAAAATTGATTGATCTAGTAAAGCTAAATTTATTAGAACTACTGCAACAAATGGGTATACTACTTAGGGTTAATAGTGTCCTAATGGGAAATGAAGGCACAATATTTAAAGAGTTAGGGTCCGGGATGAACAATTTTAAAACAAGTCTTGTAAGAAGAGAAATGGTTGAGATTGAGCAGAGTTCATGACAAAATAGCTTTGCATTGATGTGGACAGCAAAATAAGGATTTTGTAGTGAGCCTCAGTAAGCAACCTGTTTAGATCCCAGGAGCAAATATTTCTTGCAACAAGAAATTAGGTTAATTTTGTTTGGTTCAAATATGATTTAATAGATTTAGGGCCTTACTTTCAGTTTTCTTTAATTTTTAAAGTACTAGATCACTCTTAAGCTTATTTTTAGTTTGATATATTAATATATGCTTACATTGTTATCTTCTGTGACTTCTGGGAAATTTAACAAAAGCAATTATACTTATTTTTAAAATATTTGTCTTATAAAGTACTACTTGTCTAAAAACCTTGGGACGATTTTTAAATATGATAAATTTCTGTTTATAGACACATAGTAAATCCATAGTATTCCTCTCACTTTAATAACTTTTTGGCAAATAGTTGAAATGAGGAAATTATTTATGACTAATAATGCTAATAAAAAGTATACAACTTCGGCAACATAGCTGTTACTTCTCAATAAAAATGGTAAAATAAACTGAGGATTTTCAGTTTATTCTTTCAAGTGATACATGAATATTATCTCAGATAATTTGATTCTCAGAACAACTTCATGAGGTGAAATACTAGGAATATGGCCATGATACAAATAAAAAAACTTTAGAATTTGCTTAACTTACCTAGAGTCACGTATCTAATAGATGGCAGAGCAAGAATATGAACTCACGTCTCCAACCTCTTCACAGCGTGGCCTTGTCATAGGCGTATTGTCACCATGAAACCTGTGATCTGCAAAACACTTTACATTCTCTTTGACTTCAGTTAGAATCTTCTTAATAAGCTTTACTAATCTTTCTTACAGCATGTGCTAAATATTAAAATGAGAACTAATGAGCTTTCATAAAAACCCTAATTCTTTTAGTTTATTTCAAAGTAGCAATTATTTCTGCCAAATTTCGTAATTACCCAAGTATTTCCAGCTTTAGAAGTCACTGTTTACAATGTTTTTTTAAAAAATTTTGGAAGACTCAATATTATATATATGAGATTGTTAAATTATGTCATTTTAAAATCACACAGGTAGTCCCTTTCCCCCAATCATCACCCTTCTCTCAACATGTCGCCACCAATACAAACATATATATAAATTTCATTCTAGAGATTTTTAGAAAATACTGTGTAGTTTTTCAAATACTAATTTAAAAACATCAGGTTCATGTTGTACTTCAAATAAATGTATATAAAATAGTTATCAAACATAAATTTCTAAAACTAAATCTTAAAGCTTATGTACTCTACATTTTGAAATTATGTGTCACATTAATTTTATTCCTCAAATGCCATCATTTTATTTTCATGGAATTTATCCAGTGTTCTTTGCCTTCTGTCTTGCCTTCTCCAATAAGGCTTTTTCTGTTCCCCATCCCCAGCCCATGCATGTTATTGCTTACTTTTCTACGTTCATATTTTTGACCCATCATTCATGTCTATTCATTCACATATTTATATTATTATACATGAGATACAATGATTATTGGTCTCTGAATAGGTTTTGGTTTTCCAGTTAAACTTTCAAAGGCTTTTGACATTGGAGCAGTTATATTAGTGTTTAAATAAAAATTTTAGTAATTTCCTAAAAGTAGTAAATTCTTATTAGTATTTGTGGTTTCAGCAGAAAGCAACAAAACTTAATATTTAAAAGGGTTTAAGGTAAATGCAAGGGCTCTATTTTGAAATTTTAAAAAATCGTTCAGCTGAAAAATTTCAAAATCATCTTTTTAAGTAGCATTTAAGGAGCAACTGCCACCCCTCTATTTCAGAGAGTTGAAAACTACATGAAACATATGCAACCTATATAATGAACACACAGAACAGATACAATGCCTGGCAAATGGTATCATTTCCAACGGCAATGTTCTAAACAGTGGATGAAGCCCAAGAGTCACATAGCTATTGGATGACAGTGTAGTCCTGTCATGGAGGTTAAGAAGGTCAAAGACCGTTTAGAAAGAAGAAAGACGTGTGTGTGTGTGTGTGTGTGTGTGTGTGTGTGTATGTGTGTGTAAAATATATGTTTAACCCGTAGCTAATTGAGTCTCTACATGCTTTGAAATGTAGCAGTAACATAAATAGTGCAGGTGCCTGAGAAGCAGTTTATACTTTTTTTCCAGCCACCTTTAGTTGTATGTTAATTGTCAATGTTACAAAAGCAATTGGTTGTAAAATGTTTATTCTACATATCAATAATGATGCATTATTCATAAGGCTAGACTTATAAACTTTCTGAGGTTCAAAAGAGTTGTCCCATATATTCTCATTTTTCCATTTTACACTACATAGTCTCATTTTCCATTCAAGAAAACAGAAACCCATTAAATTTAAGTGGTGTTTTTTTTAAGATTTCCCAGAATTAGAGGTCCGGAATTTGTCTTCTTCCTCCATATCCATTCTTCTTTCTACCCTCTAATAAAGCCAAGCCTGTGCTTTTCCTGCAACGTTATCCATGAGAAATGGAGTTGTGACTTTACAACAATCCATTCAGGGCCTTGAATTGGAGATGTTAAGAATAAAGCAGAATTTTTATGCCCATCTACTAACCTTCTCTCTTGCCACATGGAGCTCAATATTTAGCTATATTTAAAGACAAAATGTTTGTTTCAAAGATTTTGTTGCCGTTAATGATTCCCACCTGCATATAAGCTGAGAGAACAGGCTTCTCTAATTTTATTATCAGTAATGTTTGGTCTTTCTTGGTTTCCACCCTGAAATGGTAGAAAACAAAAAAATGCCAGATTATCAGCCATGAGAGTTATTTTGTGTTGTTACATGAACTTTTGCTGTATAAAAAAGAGAAAAGGGGCAGGAGGAACGTTGTATTTTGTGAAGTGACAGACTTCTGTCAACTGGTTCCAAAAATGGAATGTGATTGCTTCCATATGTGGACCATATTATGTTTGGATGAACTTATGTCTCACAGGACACAACCATTCTGTAGGAAGAGAAGTTATTTAAGGAAATTGAACATCTGTGTTTTTACCCTAGTGCTATCAATGAACGTTTAACTTGTTGCTTAGACCTTCAGAGAAAAAGTAATTTAAATGCTGAAAACTGTACTTCTACTTTGTTTTACCACATTTAAACAAAATTCTAATATGAGTTTTCTTGTAACTTTTTATTAGGCTATAAAACTTGTGATTATAAGCTAGGTATAATAGAGCTAACCTATAGAAAAAATAATTCTCATATTTTGTAGTCATATAACATATTTAACAGCTGAAATTGTCATAACATTGACATGTAAATGTATATGCTTATAATTTGCATGTTTCCCAGGCAAAAGTTTTTTTTAAAGAACTAGTTATTCCTCAAAATGTTAAGAACCAGTATACTAAGGATTCTTGAAAAACAGATGGAATTGAGAACTTTGCCCATGCTCTTTTCTTTCTTTGGAATTTCTTCTGTCACTTTTGAATCTGGCCAAATTTCTTCATTTTAAAAGCCCTGATTTACAGGTTCTATCCTTATTGAAAACCTTCCTAACTACTGCAGGTAGTAATTTTTTCTTCATTTGTGCTCCTACTACTCTGAGTCATCCTCAATTCAAAAGCTCAGCCTGTTACAGTGTTTCCAATCTGCCTCCCCCTCTACAAGGTGATCTCTTTAGATACTTGGATTTTATTATTTATCCTTAAATGTTGACATGCACAGTAGGTGCCCAGAATTGTTTGTTGGTATGAATGAACAGTATACAGCATAATACCATTCTCAGTGGGGAAGGTATCTATCTGCTCCTCATGTAATATCATTCAGGTCCTTTTCTATTTCCCATGCAGCTTTGCATTCTGCAATTATATTTTTCTTTTCTTATATTTTTTTCTTAATTCACTAATCTAATTTTCTACTAATTCCTTACATCTTGGTCTCATATTTCTTTTCATTTCCTAGAATCCTTTTTTAAAAATATATATATTGATAAAAATAACTTTTTTGCCTAGTTACGATCAGTAATGTTTTAAACATATTTTCCTCTTCATATTGAATATATTATCTTCTGTTCTTTAAATGTTTCAGCCTTTCACAAACCCCTGTTTTTTTTTTTTATTATTTCAATAGTTTGTGTATCTTTCCATGATAAAAGGTCTTTCTGGGCCTATTTCCAATAAGCAAGTTTTCCAATTACCCTTGGCTTCCCTCAGTCTCCACATATTTGTATCCTGTAAGAATTTTGATCTCAGAGCTAATTCTGGAGAGTACAGTGATGTGAACAATCTGTAGTAACATTGTCTATTACTGGGAAAAAAAAGTCCTTTCTTATATTTTAGTGTCAAACATTTAAAAATATTAATAATTCTGAATATTGCTGACAATTTGGAGGATGTACTGGTGGAGGAGTAACCTTTAGGAACAACCATTGGGGGCGTAATAAGTATCAAAGATTCTTATAATGTATCTCCTTTTAACGGATTCCACATTTAGGACTAATCTGACTAGTGCACATTCATTATCAAAATGTCCACTGCAGTATTATTTATAATAGCAGAAAATGGAGTGACTTGAATTCTAACCATAAGGACTTATTTGTGCAAGCATCGGTCATATGTACAGTGGAATTCAGTTTATCTATTATAATGTGAGAAAATTATATATATTGATATGAAAATGGATGTTATACAAAAAAAGATATTGTGAAGGGTAACAAATGTCATTTTATAATAACAATTTATATTTATCTATTGTAGAAGTAAAGATATAAAGTAATATATCACAGTTGGCAGTGTTTGCCTCTGGATGGCAGTTATAATTATTCTGCTTTTAAAATGTTGTTACAAAGGCCAGGCACAGTGGCTCACACCTGTAACCCCAGTACTTTGGGAGGCTGAGGTGGGCGGATCACAAGGCCAAAAGATCCAGACCATCTTATCCAACGTAGTGAAACCTCATCTCTACTAAAAATACAAAATTTAGCAGGGCATGGTGGCACACGTCTGTAGTCCCAGCAACTCGGGAGGCTGAGGCAGGAGAATAATTTGAACCCGAGAGGCAGAGGTTGCAATGAGCCAAAATCGTGCCACTGCACTCCAGCCTGGCAACAGAGTGAGACTTGGTCTCAAAAAATAATAAATAAATAAAATAAAATAAAATAAAATATTGTTGCAGATACATATTTTTAAATTTTTTTGATAAAGTAAACTTTATTATACATCTATTAAAATGTATAAGAAAATTGAGATTAAGAGACCATTGGATTGTCTAATTGCCTATTGAAAAGGTGTAAGTGCTAATAAACATTCTTGATGAGCAGGTGAGAAACGTGTTTTCAAATGACCTAGTACAAAGGCTGAATTAGCAGCACTAGAAAATGATATTGACATGGATCCTGGGTAGATGCGAAACAATGTGGAGGCAATCCAAAGAGTATGACTGCACTGCTGGCTCTTGAGTGGCGGGAAACAGAGAAAAGTAGGACTCCAGAATTAATGTGAAGTTAGTTTACCTGACAATGGACTTTGAAGAGTGCAGAGGCTGAAGACTGAAGACAGTGAATGCAAGACCTTGAAATGTGTCTTCTTTGATCAGAAAATAAGTTCTCTCAGCTGGTCGTACCAAAGGCAGCTGGGGGACAGTATGGCAGACAGGCAAGGGCCCCAGAACTTTTTAGAACAATAACATCTAAAAGCCAAACACCTGGAAAGAATTGTTAAACAGCCTGTCTCTGGACAAATCTGTGGTTTTGAGCCAAAGCTGGACACAGAAAGAGTGTCACTGACCCATCACTGCAGAAAAAGAACCCAGAGAAACCAGAAACAGGATATTGGGTGAAGGCAAGGTCACATATGAAACCATTAAGTGATGGAAGGAAGCAGAGGCAAGAACTGGATCTATCCTGGAAGCTCTATGTTCTTTCAGCACATAGAACTCGATAGCTGGTAAAACTCAGGTAGTTCTGAAGATACTGTTTTGTTTAGGGCTTTGACCTTACAAATGGATAGAGCTTAAACTCCCCAATATCCAGCTTCATTTGGATGCCAACTAAGAATTTGTAAGTCACTGAGCAATTATTGTGCATCTTCCTGTGTTCATCTTATGTCAGTGCTGGGCATACCTAGTCATAAAGGAGCTCACAACAGAAACAAACCTGGAAGAATGGGTGGATAATGACATTTCAACAGATTAATTACAATACAAAATAGTAGGTACTTTGAAGAAGGACGAACAAGCAATTTGAAGGAAGTAACAGTTCATGGGGAAACACTGATAACCTTGAAAAATTAATGGTTGTGTGGCTGGGTTTTAGAAGATGAGTAAGAGATGAGTATGTGGAGGTTTAGTTCTTTCTAAGCAGAAGAAATTGCATATACAGCACCACTTCCTTTATATGGTACTTCTACCCACTTCTAAGGTATTTATAGGTTTTTCTCCTAAGCATCCACAATTCATATACTTCAAGTTACATGGTCAGTCTTTTTATTTTCATCTTTTTTAAAAAACAACAAGTAAGAGCTTTCATTTCTAATTTTGATCTTGTTAAAATACAATTTTCCAAAAGTACAGTGATTGTCAGGTACATATAAAGCAAATATGTGAACTTTTTATTTATGCCTTTATCAAACAAAGGTCAGGATAGAAAGTAACTTTATTTTGTTTGGGACCTTTAATCAATAGTTGAAAGTGTGTTGAACTGAATATATTCCCACAGATAGTTCTTGAATAACCTTTGACAATGTATGAGATTAAAAGGCATGCCACCTACCTTTAAGCCTTACGTCCAAATTTTATATAATTTTTTCTGATGCTCTGGACTTCCGTCATTAGTTTTCGTTTCCTTCCTTCCTTCCTTCCTTCCTTTCTTTTTTTTTTTTTTTTGTTCCAGACCCAGAAGTGTTTAGCTTGTTGGGTCAAAGCCATTATTCTATCAGCCCTTCTTAAGTTGAGCAGTGTGCCTTGGTTAGAAATTAAGAATTATTGCCTGATTCTGACAAGTTAAAGTAAATGAATAAATATAGTCTTAGATAAAATTTAGCATTTATGTGATAAAAGAAAACTCTACTGCTATCTCTGAATATTTATCTCTAAAATATTAATCACAGCTTGAGTTATGCAAGCAAAATGACAGCTTTGAGAAGTTGTTTTTGTGCCTTTCCTTTATGAAAGTAAAAATAATACAGGTAGGTTTAGGTTTTTTTTTTTTTTTTTTTTCCATTTTATGTTATTGGATCACCACAGTAGTCTGGGAAACTGGTAATGATGAACATTAATTTATCTTGTAAATATCCAGGATTCTGTAATGTCCTAATTTCTAATATGTGTAAATATTTCCCTGGTTGTCAAATATGTGTTCAACTTCTTCCAGTGAAAGATACTTTAATCTATTAGAGATTTTTTGTTATAATATTAATGAGATGAATCATAGTTTTATATATTTTTACTATTCAAAAATATTCTTTTTATTTCTCATACTTTCAGATAAACCCAAATTCTAGAATGTTCCATGTATCAATTTCAGTCTGCTTAGAAGAAACCAGTATTTACCGAGAGTCTATTATGTGTCTCAGTTACATAATGCAAACATTCTCTTTTTTCATAAGTGCTATTCTTTCTCCAAATCTAGCATCACAAAAGAAAACAAAGCAGTAGATGATAACAGAACAGAGAATTTCCAGTCAGTAATAATATGCTTCTGCTCCATGATTTGCTATGTGATTTGTGTTATTCTGTGTTAAGGATGGAAATATCATAAAGCTTTATCTGGGCTAGCTCCTTCATTTTACAGAAACAGAAAGAAGAATCCAGAGAGACAACATGACTTTTCTGACTCAACACAATCAAATATGTGAACTTCCTTTTGTATCTGATTGTGTACGATATTAAATATTTAGGAAATTAGCCTGCATAGTATGTTTTTAAAATATATATTCAGTAATCTCAAAAGAACTGTGCCACATTTTATATTGTTGAAACAAGAAGAAAAATATGTACTCTTCTTAGTTAGTATGCATATTGAAACCTGAGCTTTACCAATTCTAATAATAAATTGCATATACATATGGGGATACAAACCTTTGAAACCTTATCAAACATGCTGAAAAACTTTGTGGTTGTTTGATAAAGAAAAATTCCAGAGGCTCATGTTGAGTAACTTTTTATTTTTGACTGTGAGCTAAAGTTCCCAATGGACCTTTAATTATCACCCCCAGTTTCTCACAAGGTTTTTCTGCTCATGACTTCATGCAGTCTTGAATGCTATATTTAAACTTTATTAGGATTTACTCAAAGCTGACTTTATTGTTTCTATTGCTTTTGCAAGAGAGACATGTGTTCATGGATAACATAGACAGCTGTCATTTAAAAAAATCTTTATTGAGATAAAATTTCTGCACAATTAAATGCACCCCTTTTAAATGTACAATTCAATGAATTTTGAGAAATGTTTATACCACTGCAATCACCACCATGATCAAAATACATTTCCATCAGCTTGTAAAGTTATGTAGCAGTCATCGATTTTGATTTTCATACAATACTTGCTTAGATACTTGGCCTTTTGCCTGCCTGAGATAATACTATCTATTAAGCCAGCCTCAGAGACTCTGAAGATCTTTTAAAAATAGAACACAGATGTGAATGTGACACAATAGAGTTCGGGTCACAATTTTAAATGACTGAATCATTGTATCAAATCTTGCATTTTGCCTCCTGCTGTGATCCCTGAAGTAAGCCTCCTCTTACTCATCTGATTCTGTAACAGTGTGCTTGAAAGGGAAGGAAATGCCTCCTCAAATCCTTTTAATGATCAGTTTCTGCTGTATGGCTAGAAAGCTTGTTCATATTACTAGTTATTAAAATACGTGAGCCCTTTTTAGAAAGATGACTGGGAGATTTAGCTGATCTTCTGGTCTCAAGACCGCAAGTCATGATGTGACAGGTGCAATCATTTTATAGATATGGGGTTGCAAAGCTAGCACTGCAAACATTGTTTACTTACAGATCACCATGCCAGAAACTAAGTTTTATTAGGTCAGTGGCGAAGTTTGAGTTGTGGTCTCAAAGATGACAGACACATTTGTACTGATGATGTTAGAAAAATGACAAAGACTATTACAAGTTTATCAAAATAAAACTCTTTTGTTAAGCAGCCAGTTATTTCTATACAGGGCCGTGTTATCAGTTTTTTAAAATGCCATTTTTAATGACTCTGCCTTGTTTCCTTGAAGATAAAAGTAAAGTTTTAGAAATAAAGTGACTTAAGAAAAAATTATTTTCAATGACACCATTCTGCTTTTTCTTAGAAAAGCCCAGTTAATTCCTACTGCTAGAGAGCACCTTTTGTTTCATTTATTATTTCAATGAAAGCTACTTGATTCTGTAAAAGGAGGAAAAGGAATAGGAGAAAACAAAGTCATGTAACTTGATCTATTCCCATCAGATATTCCACTATTTCCCACTGACCGATCACCTTGGCAAAGTCACATCATCCCTCTGGATCGATCTCTATTTTTATTTCTGTAAAATGAAGGAACTAGAGCAGATGAAGCCCTTACACAGTTCTCGCCCTGACATGGAACAACACAAGTCATACTTGTCTCAGTTAAATCATGGACTGGAAGACCTATTTTTATTGTGTGAGTCCTTTGTGAGCCCTTGAGACCATTAAAACCATTGAGACCATTACAAAAGAATTGGGTGTCCTTGAAGGTTTTACACTTAAATTTAATATGAAATAAATCAAGTTTTAAATGTGTATAGATAGTATATATTTCTACAAATATTTTGTCATGAACAAAAAAAATTTTTAATCTAATTCTGAAGGCACAACCTTGGATTTCATTATTGAATGGAACTTGAAGTTTAGTGTCATGTTTCAGGAGACCAAAGGGAATAAAGAATAGCTTATCACCCACTGGACGGAGAGACTAGGCTATGATAGGTGACCATACTGTCATTCTTGAAAGCTGATACTAAGAAATAAAGGAATAAAACATGATAGTTTTAATACTAGACTGAAGGCTCATCTGTGTCTTCCTTTCCTTTGCTGAGATTCTTCTTCCATTATCAAAGTATTTCTACTTTCCTTTTTAACCTCAAGTAACCTGTTAGTCTGGGTATTCCTGTACCAACTTATCCCATGATACTTGCCACGTGTATAGCTTTCTTCAAAGTTGCTTGTTTTGCAAGTTAGTACAGCAGCTGAGTACATAAGCTTTGGTGCTAAATAGAGTATCAGATCACAACACTACCAGTGAACTGGTTATTTAACCATCCTAAACTTTCATCTCATCTGTGGAATGGGGATAAGATGTGCCTTAGGGTATTGCTATGAGGATTAAATGGCAATGTTTCTAGAGCTTACAGCACAGTGCCTGGCATCCACAATGCATGCAATGCATGCAAGCCATTTTTATTACTCCTGTAATTTATCCTACTCCCACACCATTATTACTTTATTGCCTAATATATATGTTGGTAGCTATTTAATGTACTTTTTGAGTGATAGGAAACTTCTGAGTTGATTTCGATGCTCTACTTTCCAGATGCTACCAAACTTTGGAGATAAAGCGTTGGTAAATATGATGATGAAGATTCAAGTGTAAACTAAAATTTAAGCTTGGGAGGTATGGGTGGAAATTATTAAGAGGTAAATTAAAGGAAACATGACATTCCTGCCAGTTTCTTAATTGGTAACAAAGTAGCAAATGCATCTTTCACACTGATCATGTGATAATCAGTAGAAAATGTGTTTCTCTCTGCTTATTCTCCTCTTTTTTACCTCATATTTTTTAAAGTTGCTTTAAGGAACAAAATAGGAGAAAGTGGCCAGTATGGGGGCTTTGAACTCAGGAAGACATGGATTTAACAGTTTATGACTTTGAACATATCCTTTTAATTTTATCATCTACAAATGGAAATAGGTAACAGGATTATATTGAGAATTACATAAAATAATGCAGCCAATTTGCTTAGTGCAGCACTTGCTACTCAGAAAATGTTCCTCATTAGTGTTATGATGTTTATTATCATCATCCAAGGGCAATACCAAAATTACAGTAGGAAGAGCACAGGCATTGATGCCAGGCAAGACCTGGCTGGTCGCTTCACCTCTCTGAACCTTGGCATCTTCATCTGTAAAGTGGAGATCATAATGCTTTCCTGGGAGGGCTACTGTATGAACTAAATTGGATGGTGTCCTTAAGAAGAACCAGGCATGGGGACTTAATTACCAGCTTTTATTCCAGTCCAAGGTCAAAGGCAGTCACTAAAGACCTTTTACTAGGTGCCAAGTACCGCCTACTGCACAAATGACAGTGAATTATTTTTCTTTTTACATGCATATGTATTGTATGCCTTTCATATTGACACCAAGCTAATACCACCATTTTTATTTTTTCAATTCAACTTGGTTTAAGTCTGTTTTCTGTGAATTGTCAGTTCTTATTCTGGCCCCATGTATCTACTGCTTTGTTTTGCTGTTTTTTTCTTAGAACCTAAATGAACACTAATAAAGTATGCATCTTAAACATTTTTCTCGTATATTTAAATTGACATTTTTCTAAGATCTTTTTTATTATAGTAATCAGCAAAGATATATTATTATAATCAATAACGACATTATTACTATGAAGCAGCTGTGATGTAGTTCTCTTGTTTTGAAGCTGGGTAGGTTATTACTCCTCCATTGATCTGAAAATATTCCATTTTATTTTCTATTTGATTTTTTTCATAATTTGATTTGTCTTTCATATTTGACTTTGTTATCAAACTAGAGTTAATTTGCTAAATAATGTGAGATGTGGCTCCAACTGTTTTCCTCTAAATTACCAACATTCAGTGTTTCCCTTTTCTGCTTTTATCTTTGTTGAAACATAAAGTATCTCATCGTTGTTTTAATTGCTGTATCTTTGATTTTTGTTAGGTTGAACATTTTCTCATTAGCAATTTGTGTTTCTTGTTTTGTAAATAACCTACTCAGGCTCCTGGTGCAGTTTCTCAAATGCTTTTTATGAACATAGGGTTGAGAAGCATGTCTTGCCAGATGCCCCACCGTTCAACTCAATTAAACCGCATCACCTGACATAGAAGCTAGCTGTTTTAGGCCTTTTACTTAGAAGGAATTCAACTGGTCTGTTTATTGGTTAAAATAGCTCAATTTTGTCTATACCTAAAGCAAGACTTCAATTTTTCTAATACCAATGGGGGTAGGGCAGGGAGGAATCATCCTTTCAGTGGGAAACTTGGCTACAGAGAATTTAAATATAAAGCAATAAAACTTTCCTATAGGAAAAATATACTAATTTAATAGGAGTAAATATAAAGCAAACATAAAGGCACCAACTATAAAGCAGTAAACGTTTAGTATATTGTTCATTTTACCAAGAAGAAAGCTGAAGCCACAAAAGGTTAAGTTAGGTATCTAATGTCACAACTAATAAATGTTTCTTCACAGTCTCCTGGGGCGTGATCTAACAATGGTTCTGGACATATGCTGCCTAGAGCAACTGCATAATTGTCACCTGGGAACTTGTTATAAATGCAAATTTTGGGCCTCCATCCCAGATACAGTGAATTAGAATGTCTGGGAATGGGGACCGGTAATGTGTGCTTGACAAGCCCTTTAGATAATTCTGATGTTTACTGAAATTTCAGAACCACTGATCTAATAGATTCTTTTCCCCAGTGGGAGAAACTGTTGTGTCCTTATGAAGGAAGTGTTGATTTTATTTATATTATATCAAAAGGCAATTTAACAGGGAGGGTGAGTTAAATCCTAAGAAATGGTTTCTCAACTGTGGCACTATTGATATTTTGGGCCAGAAATTTTTTTGTTATAGGGGGTTGTCCTGGTCATTGTAGCACATATAATATAATTCCTGGCATTCAGCTGCTATATGCTAGTAGGACACCCTCCCAGCCTAAGTTGTGATAGCCACAAATATCTCCAAGCATTGAAAAATGTCGCACTGGAGAATAACATCCCCTTCTGATGGGAAGCATTGCATGAGGGAATAACTCATCTTTGCCCTAATGTGAATATTATAATCTCATTCCTAATTGCTTGTAATGGTGAAAATGGCATGTGACCCAGTTCTGGCCAATGAGACCTGAGGGGAAGTTATCTGAGGGGTCCTCAGAAAGGTTTCCTGTGCAGTAAAACTGGAGATGCATAGGGAGAAATGTCTCCTTTATTTCTTTGGTTTAGACATCATCTTTGTGAATGTGATGCTGAGAGTCCTGGTAGCCTTTGCTCTATCAGGGCAAAGCTTATAAGATCAGGGAAAACTTGTTATAATTGAGCTGCTGCATCAATCCATCAGTCCAGAAAACAGCGACTTTCAGTCCTCTTGTTACTTGAAAAAGGGCCTATTGTTTTTGTAATCTTTAGTTGGGTTGTGTTACTTTGGCTAATACTCCCTAACTGACACATTCATTGTGACTAGAGATACTGCATTTACAAATTCTGGTAAACGAGAAGTTATAATATATCTATCTACCTTAGTTCTTTTCTTTTTATTTATTTATTTATTTATTTGTTTGTTTGTTTGTTTGTTTGTTTTTATTGCATTATAGGTTTTGGGGTACATGTGCAGAACATGCAAGGTAGTTGCATAGGTACACACATGGCAGTGTGTTTTGCTGCCTTTCTCCCATTCACCCACACTTGGCATTTATCCCCAGGCTATCCCTCCCCAGCCCTCCCCGCTGTCCCTCCCCCATTCCCCCCATGGACACAGGGAGGGGGTCTACTACCTTAGTTCTTTTCTACTAACTAAACTGAAGCAGACTAGTAGTATAAATAATATGAAACAATACAGAACTATACATAGAAAAAAATGTGGAAGTGGTTTCTGCATGAACAACATTTTCTTATCTGTTTATATATAAAGCTTGTCTTCCAATAGCAATGAAAATGAAACTTTCCAGAAATCAAATTCAGATATCTATATTATGAAAATTCCATTACAATGAGCTGTGTTAGTGTAGAGTAGAGCCATTATGGTAGATCTCAGGGGGATTTTATTAGCAAATGTGTGCCCAAGTGTCTTCACTGTTCAGTGATAATAAAATTTTTTTGTGATATTGAACATCACTGAAATGTAATTTTATCTCTGTATTGTGCATTGTTTCTTTTTTGTTTTAAAATAAACAGGCCTCAAAAGTAATCCTTAAATGCTAGAGGGATGGAGAGTTGTACATTTTTATTCACATACTTCATAGTCTAACATTTGACTATACAAAAATGCAATCCCAGTACACATGATTTAGTCATCTTTCTATGTTTATACAATGAACATAGTGGATGAAGAGGAACGATAAGCTTTGGTTGATATAAAGGTAGAAACTAGGGGTTCAGTTTATTTAAAACTAACAAATAAAAATAATAAATCCATGCTGTATATTGATTAGGCTTTAGCTGGCTTCTTTTTGATACACATTAGGATAAGACTCCAATCTTAGCCTTGATTAAATTAATATAGTGATCACATGAATACATCTATATAAAGTTATGCATATGCAATTCTAAATCAAATATTTCTGTTTGTCCAACCATACACGCACTGTGGAACCACTAGGGTGGGCTAGAGGAGAAGCAGGATGCTTCCTCTGAACACGTCATCCAGTCCACCAGATGGTTCATGGCTTACCTGGAAAAAAAAATTTCTGTTTGTTGTTCATCTCCCCTGTTGCTCAGTCACTATTACATCTTAATTGTCTTCAATCTAGGAAATAAATGAGGAAGTTAGCCACAATCAGCACACCCTATATAAAATAGTAAGGAGAAATGGAAATAGGAAAAAGGAGAATTTAGCTAGTTAACTAAATACATGATTTAGTAAGGAGCATCAAATAAAATAAGGATAGCTGCCACGGTCCTGATTTGCAGCTGGTCATAAGCTTATGGATACTCAGAAGAAACACATTGGATCTCCTGTGTTCAATATATGTGTTCTTATTATATTGTTCTTACTATATAGTTCTTACTCAATATCAGTCACCTAGGCAGTGTATTAATTCCCCTCTTGCCTGCTAATCAATAATGTGAGAATTCTGAAATAGCCATATGGTAGGCTCAAGAGAACGATTTATTGTATTCTCTGGTCTAAGCATTGTTATCTCAGGTAGTAAAAAAAAAAAAAAGAAAAACGAAACAAAACAACCCTCTAAACTAGCAGAGTCCAAAGTGGCAAGACTATTGCAGACTCCACCTGATCAGCCAGTCTTTCCTTTACTAGGTTCTGTATTCACGTGTATGTGGGTGATAACATCAGTAGTAGCTATTTCACGACTGCTTTTCATGACTACCAATGTTCCATCCTCTAATTGCAACTCATTCCTCACTGCCTACAAACACAGCCATCATAAATAAAAATAAAAATAAACTATCCCTGATTATTTTCTTAAGGTTTTACTGCCTACAATGACTTCTAGAAGCCTGTGTCTTGGCCAGAATTCTCAATTGCAGACAACAAACTCACCTCTATCTAGTTTAAGTATTAAAAAAAAAAAAAAAAACAGTATTAATACAGTAGAGAAATATAAAAGCAGAACCTAGTGTGAATGTCAAGAACATTTTTCCATATCACATCATGAATGCATCCCACCCCTGACACACCCAAAAAGGAACTACTGTCTCTCTTGTATCCATGCATTACTGCATCAGAAAAATACTACTGTAGTTTCTGGCTCTAAAACCACGCAATGTCTATCACAATCAAGTACCTCCTAAGTAGGAAGCTCTTTCATAGCTGTTGGTTCCAGGGATATCCTGTCCTGTTTATAAAAATATACCAAGGGGTTCTCCCAGGGCCCACCTCTTTGCCCCCACATAATTCAGTTCAAAATTAAAGTACCCCATGGGTATATCTGATTATAGAACCCAAATCACATACATGTGCCTTAGTGTTAGGGGAGGCTAAGAAATTGTTATATTTTGTTTTCTTTTGTTTTCATTCACGTTCAGGAAGTTTGTATCTATACCATGGATAAGTATTAAAATATAGATATTTGAGGCAGCCATGAGTGACGTATACCCAAAGCATCAAAGTTCCCCAAGGTTAGCTCTTTCCTACTCAGACTTAACATGTTTTTCATGTAAACTGTTCAGGTGCTATAATTACAGGCATCCCAAACATCCCTTTTTCTGTTTTCCAGTAACATTCTTGCCAGTAAAAGCACAGAGTCACAACATTTCTTCTATTGTCATGGAAGCAGGGATGTATCAGGAAACTCATTGATTCCAAATGTGAAGAGAGGAATTCCTTACACAAGTCAAACATTTAACTTTAATGTGACTCAAGTAACTATTTCTCTAATTAATATAATTGTAATTGTTGAAATTGCATAAATTTTCAGTGACATCATTTGAAATATAAAAAAATTTCTACAAATTAGAAAATTTTGATTTTAATGTAAATAAAACTTCTAGATTTTATAGACTCCTTTTCCTTTCTCTGCCATATATCCAAGATCTTAACATCCCTTGACTGTCTGCTTAATTCTATCTTGCAAACTGCTATTCACTTTCTTTTATCATTTAGCTGTTTCCTAAAAATTACCTAGTTAAATACTCTGAACTTGGTTTCCCTTCCTGCTCCAACCTGTCCTGCATACCATCACTATACTTTATTTTTCCCAAAGGGAAACCTTTCATATTTAAAAACACTTCAGTTGACCAGGCACGGTGGCTCATGCCTGTAATCCCAGCACTTTGGGAGGTCAGTGTGAGCAGATCACCTGAGGTCAGGGGTTTGAGACCAGCCTGGCCAACATGGTGAAACCCCGTTTCAACTAAAAATACAAAAAATAAATACATAAAATAAAAAGAAAGAAATTAGCCAATTAGTCAGGCATGGTGCCATGGTGCCATGAGCCTGTAGTTCCAGCTTCTCCTCAGGAGGCTGAGGCAGGAGAATCACTTGAACCCGGGAGGCAGAGGTTGCAGTGAGCCAAGGTTGCACTATTATACTCCAGCCTGGGTGACAGAGTGAGACTATGGTCTCAAAAAAAAAAAAAAAAACACACAAAAAAAAACAAACTACACATTTCAGTAATTCACCCATAGCAAAAAGGTATCTTCCAGTTACTTGTAGGAATCTCATGTCCGCCATGTTCTGATTCCTAGCTTCTTGAACATACTTAGCTCTTACTAGTTACCCTGGTGAACTCTAATCAGTCAAACAAATACTTCATGTTTCATATATGCCAACCTATTTTGAATTTGGGCTTTGAAGCATTCATGTATTTGCTTGGCATGTCTTGTTTTCCACACCCCAGATTCTGATTTTACCATCTGTTGAGAAGCTCTCCCTGGTCTATCTGGTATTTGCGCTGTGGTGTTCCTACTTCACTGTATGCATGCCATCATTATTTTACTCACCTTCCTGTGTTTTGCTGGGTGGTGATTTTTGCCATTTATAAACACCTGTGTCCTCTCTTCGACATGAACTCCTAGTAGAAGTCACCTTACATCTTGATTCTTCAAAGGTTGACATGGTGTCTGGCATGTGTCAAGCTTTACATTTCTTCTAAAAGTGTTGATGGATATATGCTCCCCTAAAACTTAGTGCTGCATGTAAGATTTAAACTCAGAAATTTTGAAACCATTGCTGATCATTACTTAAATAAGCTCAGTTTAAAATGGACATTTCAGATTAGTGGCTGTTAAATTAGCCACTGGAGGGAGCCCATATACCATGAATATAGAGGATAATTACCACTCACAAACTATATTAATTATAAATAATAGCAAAGAAGGTCTTTAAATGAAATAAGGTGAGCTTTGCTATTGTAAAGTCATAGTTATAACTAGTCTTTCAGCTGAAAATAAGTATAAGTATGTTTTCATCACAAAGATAAATCGTATTACAAAAGATAAAGAGCAAATGAGAAAGTATTAGAAAGTTTAAAACTCGGGGATATTTTTGGCTTCAAACATAGCTCAAAAATTTTTCTTTTCATTTTTGCCAAGATAATATTTTAATCTTAATTTTTTAACAAATTGTGCTTTCCAAGAGGTAATAGTAAATGAATAAACTAAGTATGACATGCTAGTTCTTAAGACAGTAGTGATGGTAGATTATTAACTTAATGGTCTGAGTTTTTTAACTTTAATTATCATAGAGGTAGTACTGTTGTTTTTCTTGTTATATGGTTCAAATGAAAATAAATCAGTAATTATCTAGCTTAGTGCAATTTAAAAATGTGTTTCGATATATAAGGCTATGTAAGTTGAAACATTTAGGAGGTTTTAAGGAATGGAAAACATGTATCTAATTGCCTCAAAACACACAAGCAAGTATTTTATCACTGGGAACTCTTGAACTCCCTAAGTCCAGGTGAAAGTTTCGAACATGTTACAATTTGTTATTATAAGTTATCTAAGGCAATGATTATGTTTAGATTGAGCTATACAATGTGTACAATCAAAATAATTTTCATTTTGGATGATAAAATTTAAAAACTAAATACAATTTCAAGTGATATTATTAAAAGTCTGCAGAGATGGTTGCCTTATTAAACTAGAATTTACAATCATGGCTTTGATAAAATGTGGAATCTTGCTTTTTGATTCTCTGAGTTCTCAAATAGCTAGACTTGACAAGAGGGAAATTCTCGTTGCTAATTCTCAGTTTCAATGCAACTTTCAACCTTCAGAATACTATTGGTACTCTGTCTTAGCATGGCTAGAACTTCAAATGAACTTCTCAGGATAACTGATTTGAATGACTTCAGGGGAAACACAGTCAACAAGCTAAATCATTTGAGGACACAATTAAGTACTTAGAGGTTTATATTTCACATAAAGGCTAGTTAGGTAGCCTTTTAAAATATTATTTATGGAGATCATGACTCATCTTTGCATATCTCATGTGCTAACTCCCAGACCACAGTCTAGTGGAGTAAAACAGGTCGATGACATGAGTGCCATTTAAGAATAAGCTGTCTGTGGAAGGCACTTTTTTGTTTGTTATTATTTTTACCATGTTTTAAATTTTGTGTCATAACTCCTTCCCTTCCATAAATGTGCAGTTCAGATTTGGAATGACGTGAGTCTGTGCTAAAAGCAGATATGGATGAGATACGCTGATAATCCAGTTTGTTCTATCTTATGTCCAAATGCTTCTAATCTAACAATATTCTTCCACGTCAGTAATACCTGGAATACTCCTCACATTTTAGATGAGAAACTTAAAACTGTGAGAGGTTCCCTGACTTTCTTGCTATCATGCAGGGAGTGTTACAGCCACTATATAGGTTAGACCTTTTCACCTCTAAATTCTATTTTTTCTCTACTCCTATGTTTCTCAAGCTTTTCTGATCGCAGTTTATTATGAAAGTCACACTTTACATAGGACCAAATACATACACACAATAAAAATTGTCCAAAAATACTGATCTTTACAATATGTCATTTACTCTGACATTCTGCATTCTATTCTAATTCATTTTGTAAGATATAAAATAAGTGGACTTTACAATCCACAATGCATGGTTTAAAAAACTACTAATCTGCATTTTATTTCTTGGCATTATCTTGCATGTGAATAAATAGTTTTTGGAAATTAACTTCAGAGGGCTATAGACCAATTGAGGTAAAAGAAGTAGAAAAATTGATGGAGAGAGTGTCTCTTAAATTTAATTTAAATTTAAATTCTATTAAAGATCTATGTTTAGCTCCTTTGAAAATAAGTAGGACTTGTTTTGGTAGGAAACCAGTAAGTCTTAATCCTGATATTTCTTCAAGTGTATTTTGAGAAAAGTCATGCTTACATTATTAATAAGAGTTTTATCAAATTAAATCAGTAACGATAATAATAGTTTTAAATCTAATGAGAGCAAAACACAAGTCTATTTGGAGAAGCAAAATTGAGTTAAGGGTAAGAGCACACTTTGAAAATGATTTCTCTGGATTGCTATATTCTTAGAGATATCTAGAGAAATTTATTTGGGCAAACCTGAGGCAGTCATTTGCTATTATTTCACCATCTAGGTTTCTACGCTGAGTCAGCATATTCCTGGCACTGTAGCGCTTTCAAAGGTATGAGCACCATAGAGTCTGAGAAATTCAGGCAAACATCCCTTTCACTTAAATTCTAAATATTCAAATTTGTCCATCTGAATTATAAAAATACGATTTCATTTGAGATGGTTTAATTTCCGTTGTTTGTAATGTTATTTTCATTCAGAATACTTCCTATCCCACAAAGCAAGTATTAGAAGCCAATTTTTGAAGAAAAATTTCAGTTGCCCTTGAAATAAACCAATATCATATAATCTGCAGTTAAATTAAAATGGATATTTTGGCATGAACACATAGAGACCGGTGTCTTTGTTGCTGTTGATGTATTCCCTTGATTTAGTATTTGTGATCAGCTTAGTTCTCACTTTCAAAAGGCTATTAAGCAGACAGAGTGGAACTTTTCTAAATCTCGTCAATGCCAGATAATCCTTCTATGGATTATGGAATTGGGGGAATTAGTATGATTTAAAAATAAAAACTTACTGTGTCTTCAGAACTTCAGAAATATACCATTTAGTGATAATGATAATAGAATACCACCTCATTAATTAGTATCTCAGATAGTTAGAAAATTTCAAGGCCTCTCAGCCTAATTTCAAACTAATGTAACCACTTATGTTAGAGTATTAACTGGATATTTTCCACTGCTGTGACATCAAATCATTCATTCTGCCAATGGATATTTATTATTTTCTGTGTGCTAGACTCTAATAGTGAGATACACACAAGTAGAACAGAAATAGACCCATGTCTTATGGCATTTACCTCTTAGTTACGAAGGAAGATAGTGAACAAATATTTAATGAAGTATGTAAGAATGAAAAGGCCATTCAGAAAACCAACAGGATAAGGAGTTGAAAAATGAATGGTGTGGTCAGGATGGCTGGGCAGACATTTAAATTAGTCATGTTTCTTGAAAGCTGTCCTTCAAGGTATCAAAACGGATTTCTTCCTATTTTCCTACCTATTATCACAGTGCACTTCCTGGGTAGCCCCTTATCCATTCTATTCATTAGAGAGATGATACTGATGAGAGTCTTATAAATAAAAATAGAACAATAATAACAATAATGAAATACCTGTTTATTGATTACCTTCTGTGTATCAAGCAATAATTACACACTTTCCCTCTATCATTTTCATAAAAATCTTATGGAATATTATTTTAACCATTTTATAAATGATAAAATCATCACTTCCTAGAAAACCTATAAACTTGCTGTACAACTACTGTCAAACGTAATATTCAGACTTATATTAGTCCAGCTCCAAGTAGGTTTGCTTTTCTGCTGTTCTTCTTTAAAAATTCACTTTCTCTTCTCCCATCTTTGGAGACCAAAAATATATATAAAAAAACTAAAATTATACAACCAATGTGGTTTGAGACCACTGAAAGTTCATGGTTTTGGTTTTCTTTTGACTCTTCCATAATGCAAGTCAATCCTTAATTATCTTTTTGACTCGTTATTACCCCTTTCCATCAGCAATTCTTCTGCTACTTCTCTTGAATACCTGAGTGACCCACTTTGTCATTCCTCTACATACTTAAGAAAACAGTCTATTTTCTCATATCTATCTGTGTCACCATAAATTTTCTTTTTTATTCTTTTTTTTTTTTTTTTTTGAGACAGAGTCTTACTCTGTCACCCAGGCTGGAATGCAGTGTCATGATCACGGCTCCTTGTAACCTCTGCCTCTCAGGTTCAAGTGATTTTCCTGCCTCCTGAGTAGCTAGGATTACAAGCGCCCGCCACTACGCTCAGCTAATTTTTGTATTTTTAGTAGAGATGGGGTTTCACCATGTTGGCCAGGCTGGTCTCAAACTCCTGACCTCAACTGATCTGCCCACCTTGGCCTCCCAAAATACTGGGATTACAGGCATGAGCCACTGTTCCTGGCCCCATAACTTTTCTTATGCTGTTTGAGTCTACCGCTATTCTTTCTTTCCTACTTCTTTTAGTCTGAAGGAAAGCTTTATTTATTCTTAGAGGCTAATCTGTTACCTTCAAATCCTCTCCCTCTACACATCAATTATTCCCTCTCTTGCCTGTATAACCTGCACAAAATACTAGGGTTTGTAGGGTGTTATGGGTTGAATTGCATCTCCCCCAAAGGATACATGTTTGAGTGCAAATCCACAGTACAGCTGAATGTAATGTTATTTGCCAATAGGATCTTTAAAGTGGTAATCAAGCTAAAATAAAGTCACTAGGGTGGGCTCATCTAATATAACTAATGTTTTTATAAAAAGGGAAAAATTCACACACACACATACACACACACACACAGAGATGCAGGCTCATCTAATATAACTAATGTTTTTATAAAAAGGGAAAAATTCACACACACACACATACACACACACACACAGAGATGCAGGCTCATCTAATATAACTAATGTTTTTATAAAAAGGGAAAAATTCACACACACACACACACACACAGAGAGAGAGAGAGAGATGCAGGCTCATCTAATATAACTAATGTTTTTATAAAAAGGGAAAAATATACACACACACAGAGAGAGAGAGAGAGAGAGAGAGAGAGATGCAGGCTCATCTAATATAACTATTGTTTTTATAAAAAGGGAAAAATTCACACACACACACACACACGCACACACGCATGCACAGAGATGCTCTGTGAATATTGGACTTAAGTAGAAGTACTACCAGAAGCTAAGAAAAAGGCTCAGAACAGACCCTTCCCTAGTTCCTTCAGAGGGCGCATGATCACATATCTCTAGTCTCCAGAACTGTGAGATAATATATTTCTGTGTTTAAGACATTCAGTTGATGGTATTTTGTTACGGCAGCCCTTGAAAATTCATACACTAGGTTGCATCAGAGAAACATCCTTCACTCTTCTCCCCCAAACGCAAGTGCTCTACTCTGTGCTTCCCCTGGAGCCTCTTTCTTGCTGAGGAATTTCTCTCTCCAGTTTTTTTCCTGAGGAAAGTTGAAGGGCCAATAAAGTCCTATTTGATTGTAATTAATATACAGTGGCAATCTCAAATGGCCAGATGGTCGATACAAGCCATCTCTTGCTTCTGTAAGGAGCACTGTGGTTCCTGGAACCCCTCCCCACTGGCTGCTGTCACTGGGTGTCCTCTCTTAGATGTCTTTCCATCCAGGTCAATACATTTCCACCATCTGATTGGTTACAATGCTGATTCTGGCCAGGTCATCTGGTGTCTCACATCCATCACCTTGCAGCTGAGATCTCCTTGCCCTTCTAGCTGGCCCCTTAGGCAGGACCTCTGGCAATGCCAGGCCTGCTGTGTTTCTCATGTGTGTGCCATCTGATCCATGGGAAACAAAGACCTTTAATCTGATATCAGAGGGACTATAGCTGCCTCAAGTCTTCTACTCCAGTACTACAAGCAGCCTCAGCTAGTTGCTTCTCCATTGCCTATTTCAGTGTCGGTCACTTGTCCTCTGCATCCCCTAAACTGTTCTTATTAAGGTATCTGACAAATGTCCTTACTGTACATCTCACAGACGTCAAGGGCACTTCCCCCCCACACAGTCTACTCTCTGAAGAAGTCATCTATAGTTTCCTAAGTATCTTTAGGAGAGACAGGAAAGAAACTTGTCAAATCCCTTGAAAACATGTGGCGTTGGATGGAGTGACAGATGTTTTAGTCATTTGTTCCACGCACATGAATGAAAGAATGTAATGGGAGGGGACCCACAGGGCACTGCTGATCCAAGCACACCACAGGGAACAATTAAGTTAATGTCATTAGGTAGGAAGAACTATTTAAAAATACACAAACCTTTATCAGATTTGCTCATGTAGGGTCAATACTAATTATGAATTTGAACTCAAATTTAATCAGCTTATAATTGTCTTTGGCAAATGTTAACTGGAGGCTATCCCATCAATATATATCAGCTGATCCTGTAAGTATATATCAGCTGTCTATACCTCTATTTCTTTGTACAGATGCACTTCAGTTCAGGATAGACATTGAAGCATTTTAAGATTTGATGAGACTAGGCCTAAACAAGATTAGTAGTTATAAAAATTATGGTTATTCTGAGCCATCCATCCAATATCTGCTTGAGGTTTTATTTCTCCAAAAAGAGTATGGAACAGAGCCAGTCACAGTGAGGAGCATCAGTCAGTGAAGGGTGTTGCTCAGAGAGGAGGGGAGGTGAAAGGATGCCAAATGTAGAAAGAGCTCAGTTCAAATGTTGCACAGTTCTGAACCAAGACAAGGGATAGAAAGCTTTTTTTTTTCTTCTTCATCTTCACTCCATTAATCACAGCCAGATTCAGATACTAAATCTATAATCATAGGGCAAAAAAATTAAGACACATCTATACTATGACTTAGAAGAAGAAAAACCTTCTTCCATCATCTGGGCTTAACTTTACAGAAGGAAGATAAACAGCCTGGAGGAAATAGACCACTAGAAGATAGGTAACATTGAGAGAGGGCTGAGATCAGTGTGTGCTGCAAATTTTTACTGATACTGCAAGAAATATTATCCATATATGTATATATGTGATGATTAATTTTATGTATCAACTTGACTGGGCCATTGTGCCCAGATATTTGGTCAAACATTATTTTGGATGTTTCTAAGAAGGTGTTTTTTTGGGTAAGATTAACATTTAAATCAGTGGACTTCGAGTAAAGCAGATGATTCTGCATATATATGGGTGGACCTTACTTATTCAATTAACTGAAGACCTTAATAGACAAAGACTGACCTCCCCTGAGCTAGGAGGAATTACTTTGGACTATAGCTGTAACTCCTGCAGATTTCAGACTCATAGAGCCTTCACAATTGTGTGAGCCAATTTCTTTAAATAAATCTGTCTCTCTCTCTTTCTACACACACACACACACACACACACACACACACACACACACACACAGTTCTATTTCCATGTAAAACCCTAATGCAATATATATATGTTTATTATAATTTTTACTGATATAAAATTTATGTAATAACTTAAAATAACAATAAAAGATAGAAAATTCTTCATTGTAAATCCCTTATAAACAACTGATTCTCACAAAATTCTTTCTTGGTTTATGTATGCATAGCTGATCTCTGGTTGCAATTTAAGCATGATGCGACAAATGGACTTATATCTCAATTTGCTAACTCTTTTTCTCAGTAAAAATATTGTCATAAAATATATGTAAAGTTTGGAAATCCACTATTTATTTCATCAAATTTTGTTGCTAACAATTGTGTCACATATTAAGCTATAAATAAGTATTTGATTATTATTTGACTCAGCAAATAATTTATTTTAAATAAGTATAGTTTAATAAAAATGATATTTTAGTTTTATGATAACAAGTAAGGCAAGAATGGAAGAACAAAAATGAATTTGAAACTTCATTTAACTTTACTGAATAGGATAATAATTTTAGAATATTGGAAGAAATTTTTTGTTTTTTTCTGCTATTCTCAATGTAACACATGCATATATGATATGCTTTTATGTAAACTATTAACAGTTTTTCAATCATTTTTTTTAATCCAGAGAAGTTGGTAAGTGTTTCTTTAAATAGCCAGATAGTAACTATTTTAGGATTCATGGACCATGTAGTCTCTAAGTTATATCTACTGAATTCTGCCATTTTTCCTCAAAAGTAGCTATAGACAAAATGAAAATAAAAATAAGTGAGAATGACTATATTCTCCCTGAAAAACTTTATTTACAAACAAAGTGCAGATAAATTTTGGATTGAGGATCATACTTTCATGATCCTGCATATGAACCAACAAGCAAATAAATCAACCTTTATTTATATTGTTTGTCAATTTCCACTGTGTATATATTCCCATATGGTCAACTTCAACCTCCCTATATAATGTCACTGGACCTGCAGTTGGAAAGAGACATGCATTAGCATATCATTGTATAGTATTTCCACTGTGCAGATGAAATACACGTAAATAAACTTAGAGAACAGATAATAGTAAAATAAGAACTGTTGAGTTCTGGCCAGTTATTGCCTGTGTTTTTAGTATAATTTAATCGTAAGCATATGTAATTTTCTTTTAATATTGGCGGTATTGAAAACTTGGCTTATAACATTTCTGAACATTTGAAAATTAGCTCTTGTGAACCAGTATGAGCTGACTCTAACACACCACTAGCCAAGGTCAGGAACAAACTTAGTAGCAGGGTTGAGGCCACATAACTGTTCTATGAGATAACAATTGGGTAGAAACTTAGATATAGGATATACATTAGGAAAAATGCTCAGTTAACAATTACAATGAAGGGATGATGTTTTACTTAGGCAAGGCTACTTTCAGAGTTGACTACTACTTGTCAGAGACACTCTGTGCCAAATGCCTGATAATTTCAATTTAGCAACATTCTGGGTTGAAAAGGAATTTCCCAATTGACTGGAGAATATAATTATCATTTATAATATCATTTCTATGGAAAAATAAATTTTAGGTTCCGAACTTAGTGATCCTAATTATTTCTTGCAAAATGGTAACAATCAATCAGATATACCTTAGCCTATGTCTCCCTTCTCTTTGCAAACCATTTGCATTTATATTGTGTGTTTTGTGTTATATGTCAGCTCTAAAAGTCTTAGCAATCCTCTAATAACATAGACTAAAGATATCGCAAAAGGGTGCACAAACTGATTCCCTTTGAAAGACAAGACATTTGACTTAGTATATGTGGTTTCTTGCTGAAGACAGTGAAATGGATGAATGTGGTAGCATGTCTCAATCTCAGAGCAATTATTCTTATATGTAGTTCAGCCTACATTAGCTGCTTAAAGAACCTCCATGATAATAATGTGCATTGCCTAAATAATCACATTTTCCACATACACAGATTCTAAGCTTATATGTGCAACAATCTGATGGAATGTAACAAAAATGGAATGACTTTCCTTTCGTAAGGAATATGCCTTATTTGCTGTGCAGGCAGCATTGTGCATCACTAAAACCCATTTCTCATCATTTCCAGCAAATTTATTTAAACCTATGTCATTCAGAGCTTCCAGAGTCTTGGGAAATGCTGTCAAATTGTATGTGTTTATTCACTTTGTGAAATAGTGTGACCAATAATGAGTGGTAGATTCACATGAATGAATGTTTATATCAGAATATGTATCATGAATCCTCATGATCAGATAAAATCTTCTCATTTAATAGATGTAGAAAATGAAGACCCAGAATATGTAACTGATGTAGTCAATTTGATGAGACATTTGTCTGGTTAGAAAAATTATTTTCATTTTTTGAGGAAAGAAGGTTGTTGGTTTATGTTAAAAGGCAAATTATTTTAAAAGATTTTAATGTATGTTTTTAATTTTATAAATCAATTTGAACTTTTCCCAGGCACAAATTCTTACAGATGAATGATTAGTTAATTACAAAATTTGAACTCTTGATCAGAAGACAAGCCACCAAGACATTGTCATAACTTTGGACAAAACAGATAATGGTGTTATCTACATACAAACTAACCCGTAAAATGATACATGGTATTTTCTTAGGACAGTTCTTAAAGTGGTAGGAGGCAAAGCATAAATCTGTCACCTCCAGGTAATCATCAATATTTTTTTCAGAATAATCTTTTAATGAGGATTTGTTCACTAATGAGGAGTCAAACTATATACTATTCTCCAGAGTAAATATTCTAAATGCAATTACTATTAGCATAATCATCCTAATTGCTTTTCACCTTCATTTAAAGAATGTAAGCACAATTTCTGAGGAAAAGTGAAGAAACTGGGCAAGTGCTCAAGTAGTTATGGTCTTCATAAAAAAGTCTACATAATTAGCTAATCAAAACAGTGTTGCAACTGCTCATGTACATGGTCTAATGAAAATGAAAGCTAAATTATTACTTCTGTTTCTCAGACTATCATGTTTGAGAATCAGGAGCATTGCTTCTCAAACTATGTCTGAGAATCAGGGGATCTTGTTGAAATGCAAATTTTGATTTATAAGTTCTAGGATGTTTCCCAAGCTTCTGTACAGGCATGATTCAGAGTTATTGCATGCTCAAGTTCCAAACAACCACAATAAAATGAATTACCACAATAAAGGGAGTCATGCACATTTTTTGGTTTCCCCATGCATATAAAAGTTATGTTTATATTGTACTGTAGTCTGTTAAGTTTGCAATAGCATTATGTATAAAACAATAATGTACATATCTCAATTTAAAAATATTGTATTGCTAAAAAATGCTTACAATCATCTGGATCACCACTTAGTCATAATCTTTTTGCTAGTGGAAGGTCTTGCCTTGATGTCGATGCCTGCTGACTGAACAGTATGGAGATTGCTGAAACTTGAGGTGGCTGTGGCAACTTGAAAATAAGACAAAGATGTTTTCTGCATTTTCTTTTCACAAAATATTCTCTGTAGTATGCAGTACTGTTTGATAGCATTTTACTCACAGTAGAGTTTCTTTAAAAATTGCAGTCAGTCCCTTGAAACTCTGCTTTATTAACTAAGTTTGTGTAATATTTTAAATCGTTTGGTGTCATTTCAACAACGTTCAAAGCATCTTTGCCAGCAGTTGATTCCATCTCAAGAAACTATTTTCTTTGCTCACCGAATTCCTCATCCGTTCAAGTTTTATTTTGAGATTGCAACAACTCAGTCACATCTTTAGGCTCCACTTCTAATTCTAGTTCTCTTACTATCACATCTGCAGTTACTTCCTCTGCTGAAATCTTGAAGCACTCAGTCATCCATGAGGGTTGGAAACAATTTTTTTCCAAACTCCTGTTCATGTTGGTATTTTTACCTGCTCCCATGATTTGTGAATGTGTTTAATGGCATCTTGAGTGATAAATCCTTTCCAGAAGGTTTTCAATTTACGTTGCCCAGATCCATCAGAGGAGTCACTAGAATGGCAACTGTAGCCTTATGAATCTTTTTCTTAAATATAATACTAGAAAGTCGAAATTACTCCTTGATTCATGGATTGCAGAATGCATCCTTTGTTAACAGGCATTAAATCAACATTAATCTCCTTGTACATCTTCATTAAAGCTCTTGGGTGGCCAGATATGTTGCCCATGGACAGTAATATTTTAAAAGAAATGTTTTTCTCTGAGAAGGCGTTTTCAACAGTGGACTTAAACTAATCAGTAAATCAAGAGGTAAACAGACGTGCTGTCATCCAGGCTTTGTTGTTTCATTTAAAGAACACAGGCAGAGTAGATCTAACATGATTCTTATGGGCCTATGATATTTGGAACGGTCAGTGAGCACTGGCTTCAATTTAAAGTTGCCAGTAGGATTAGACCCTACCAATAAAGTCAGCCTGTCCTGAAAATTTGAAGCCAAGCACTAACTTCCCTATGAAAGTCCTAAATGGCATCTTCTTTTAATATAAGGCTGTTTTGTCTACACTGAAAATCGGTTGTGTACTGTAGATTTTTCATCAGTGATCTTAGCTAGATCTTCCAGATCACTTGCTGTGGCCTCTACATCAGCACTTTCAGCCTCCCCTTGGACTTTTCTGTTATGAACATGACTTCTTTCCTTAAACTTCATTAACTAACCCATGTTAGCTTCAGACTTTTCTTCCACAGCTTCCTCACCTCTCTCAGCCTTCTTAGAACTGAACAAAGTTAGGTGTTTGCTCTGGATTAGGCTTTGGCATAAGGAAATGGTGTGGCTTGTTTAATCTTCTATCCAAACCGCCAAAACTTTCTCCTTATCAGCAATAAGGATGTTTCGCTTTCTTAGCATTCATGTGTTCGCTGGAGAAGCACTTTCTATGTTTTTCAAGAACTTTTGCTTTGCATTCACAACATTGCTAACTGTTTGGCACGAGAGACCTACTTTCAGTCTATATCTGCTTTTTACATGCCTTCTTCATTAAGCTTAATCATTCCTGGCTTTTGATTTAATGTGAGAAATGTGTGAGACTTCTTTTCAATTGAACACATAGAGGCCGTTGTAGGGTTATTTATTAATTTAATTTCAATATTATCATGTCTCAGGGAATAGGGAGGCCCAAGGACAGGGAGAGAGACAGCGGTCGACCAGTGGTTGGAAAGGTCAGACACAACATTTATCAATTAAGTTTGCCATCTCTTATAGGCAGAGTTTATGGTGCCCCCAAACCATTACAATAGTAACATTAAAGATCACGGATCACAGATCAGCATGACAGATATAATGAAAAATTTTGAATATTGCAAGAATTACTAAAATGTGACAGAAACACAAAGTAAGCACGTGCTTTTGGAAAAGTGGTGCCAATAGAAGCTTGACACAGCGTTGCCACAGACCTTCAATTCGTAAAAACCACAGTATCTGTGAAGCACAATAAAGCAAAGTGCAATAAAATGAGGTCTAACTGTTTCTAAGGCAGTGCTCACAAGTGAGACTGATCCTACTGATCCAGATCACTTTTTTGTAACAAAGTCATTCTTTTATAATCTTTGTGTGCCTCTGGAACCTTTATAAAAAAGGCCAAGGTAGGAAACCATAATGTCATTTGAAATACTTCATTTGGCTTAATTTGCATGCTATTTGCATATTCTTAGTGTTTTTATGTATTTAAAAAATAATTGCGTTTATTAGCTTTGTTGATGCCAAAGAGAGTCAAATCGTGGCCAAAATCTAATTTGGTGGACTGACTGAACAGTTCAAGATTACATGGAAAAATTTGTTCCCCCACTTGCATTCTTTTCCTTGAAAGATTAAACCATTAAAAAAGTATGACTCTTCATGTTCTTCTCCATTGTAAGATTAAAGGAATGACATTATAAAACCAGCTGAAGTGTTATATAATCATGCATCCTCCAAAGCTGAAGTTTTTATGTAACGCTCCAAATGAGGACTCTCTTGTGCCCTTTTAAATGAAGCACCTAGTGGCTCAGAGACAGATACTTATATTATGTTTAGTTATTCCTGACCTCTGTGACTATTTTTTAATTGAAGTGCTGTGGCATATTACAGCAGCGGTGAGAAAAGCGTTGTATTTAGAATGTGTGAGGACTTGATACCTACAGTAATAAATTCATCTTAATAGCTTCCTGCCTTTGAAAAAGGAAGTTTATAGCAGATCTGCTAATACACAAAAGCCTACGCCATTTCAAGATTACAGTTTTGCTATTCATATTAGGTGTTTTGATGACATAACTGTTCTTAGTGCTAAACAACTATATTAAGAACAAAGACAAGAAGCATCTGCAAAAGTAGCTGAGAGCCAGCACTCTAATCCCAGAGATGGCAATAAACAGATCCCGCGTGTCCTCTCCAGAGCAGACAGTCTGTCACTTAGACAACACTAGTTTGGCGGAAATTATTTATGAAAACAAACACTTTGGAGTCAAGAGGACTAAATTCATTGTACTTAAAGAACATGACAAACACAGGATTATTTTACTATTCATGATTTTTTAGAATTCAACGAGACGTAAATTTTCATATTATTTGATTCCTTGTTAATGTCATTCATGAGTATTTCTACCTTGATGTGTTTTACAAACTTGAGAGGTATTCAAATGATGAAAAATAACAAAGGCATGTATTTTTTCTGGTAGTGTATCACAAGAGAACTACTGTTGGCAGCAGGTTCTGTCCTACCCTCCTGCTCTCCAAATGTACATAGCCCTTTTTATAAAATAGGTTTAGGGCTTTTATTAACCTAAATAAAAAGTGTTTTATAAAGGCTTTCCCATGTTAATGCAAAAAAGCACTTCAGATGTGCTTGATCAATTACTTCTATGATATATAGTTGAAAGTAACTTTCATATCTTAGTAACAAAATGCTATATGACAAAAATTTTTTAAAAAATGCTATAATAGAAAATAGAAGCCCATCCGTGACTCAGAAATTCCACTTATTGGAATGTACCTAGATAATGACTTGTTTAAATGAGGTCGTTCACATATGTTTCATCACAGTGCTGTTTATAACAATGTAAACATGAAAACTGCTTACATGTGCAGTCATGTAGTGGAATACTATGCAGTTGTTAAAATACAAGTTGAAAAGTAAAAAGGACTTCATGCAGATATTCTTACTGAGTGAAAACACAAAATAGATTTTCAAAGTATGATATACTTTTCTACGAACATACATAAAACAATACTGACTTTTCTTTGTACACATATTAATGTCTTCATACTGCTGGAGCACTCGTGAAACTGATAGTAGGCAGTTCCTTATGAAACAGGCTTGGTCACATGACACTTGAGTCGTATTTAGATGAGTTCATGAGACAACATCTCATGGTAATTAAGAATTTGAATCCAAAATCAGACTTCTTTCATTCAAATCCCAAATCTCCCTTTTATGAGCTATATCACCTGGATAAGTTACTTAAGATCTCTCTATGCCTTAGTTTCCTCATGTGTAAGACAGAGTAATAATATCTCCTTCAGGAAGTTGCCTAGAGGATTCCATCAGTTACTATATTTTACTGAACTTAAGATGTCATAAATTCTAAGATGAACTGTTATGACACACCATCAATTTCAAATATGTCAAAATAAGAAAATATCAGCATCTTAAAATGGAAGAATATATTTAAGGCACTTATAAATAGCGCTTAATATATGTTGTTTATCATTTTATCATGAAATTGTCATTGCTATTGTAATTAAAATTAATAGGATATCAATGCATACAATTGAGATTACAGAAGTCCATCTGTAACTTCCAAAGTAAATTTATTGTGGAAAACCATAAAATAGGTTTTGATTAATTTCATTAGATATCTCTACAAGCAGGTACACTGATACCTCACTCTAAAAGTAAGTCCACATCGGTGGAGTTAATTTTCTTAGATTCATCTATTACAAATCCCAAGTCTATCATCATCTGACACAGCAGCTCATGCATTTCACTGCAGTCCCCTTAAGAAAATCGGCTTTATTAACTGAGTACTAAAAATAGTTTATAATCCAGAGCAAACAAAAACTGCTATACAGCACAGCTGTGTTTTCCTTGAACCATTTTGGAGGCTCTCTAGAATCAATTATCACTAGCAGTCTATTGTGCCTTATATTTATATGGAAAGGTCAGGTTAAATTAATTAACTTTAAATAACTACCAAAGTCTGTGTGACTCCACTGTCATCCTTTTAATCTAACACATTTCTGGGAATGTGCATGCTCCCTAGAATCACAGTCTCAGAGAATGGGTCATATATTGAGGGCATCTGCTCTTGAATTGATTTCCTTAGTGGATCAAAATTCCAGGCCACTGTGCTTTTGAGGCCCTACTTCACTGTAATCGATGTTAGAGTACAGTGCTTGCTGGGTTGATGCTCAGTTTCATGGGAGCCAAAGCAGGGTAGTTATGAAAATGCTAATCCTATGCAAACAGAAAGAGCATCTAAAATGACCTTGTTTATCAAATCTCAGTGTTTTGGTGTTCTACATGGTAAATTTTGCTCTTTTTCTGTACAGGTCACTTAGGGCGGGCAAATAAACCTGATCCCATGGTAGTTAAAACCCTCCAGGACTTCACAGTCATGGTGTTTTACTGCTAAAGCAAATGGATCATAGAAATTAAACTGAACTTTAATTGTGTTAACAGTTGCTCTTAATCCTTCCTTGGAATGGGAAAAGTGTGGAAATAACTGCTTCTCTGGTTAATGGGCAAAGGCATAATGTAAACAATGATTCTTTGGAAGATTAGTGATCCTAAAGAAAGCAATTAGAGAAAGAACATTTAGACAGAAGCTAATGTTTAGTAGCTTGCAGCAGGGTGAAGCTGTGCAGAATTTTATTTTCACATTAGATGGAATTATTTCAAAGCTTTTGTGCTGCTACAAAACAGGAAAATTGAGTTTTGGATAACTTTAAATGACAAAAAAAGCCCCATCAAATATAAGAAAACTTGTTCTATCTCCTATACTATTTCCTGCTCATGAAATCATTGTGGAAAAGCTGTTCTGTTCTTCGTATTTCCCCAGCACTGAGCGCAAGGCATAAGACATAATAGGTGCTCAATAAATGTAATAAATGTCAGTTGATTGGAGGGTTAAATGAAAACATGAGAAAGTCAGCCTGTAGAGTAATTATTAGTCAAAAGAATACATTTGTATATATTATTTTTTATTTTCTTGAATACGAATACTGGATTAAGTTGTATTAATAGATAAAACTCACAGGAAGCCAGTGGCTCTCTAGTGACCCAAAATTATCCCAAAATGATTATGTCCAAACCGTTTTGACCAAGCTGAATAAAGACAATCACTCTGAAGTACCCCAGTAGATAAGCAATAGGATAGAGAGAAAAAAACACCAGATTTGGAATAAAAAGTTCTACCACTTACAAAATATGTGTTTTGACAAATTAGAAACATTTTCTGTCCCTTGGGATTTTTGTTTGTTTATTTGCTTGCTTTACACATATAAGATGCAAACAATATCTATTCCTGATATCGCCACTTAAACTGTGAAAATGCTTTGGGGGACTGTAAAGCAGTACTTCTCAAACCATTTATGATGAAGTAGTCACTTTTCTTTCTTGATTTTAAATTTCTAATCCATCGAGACCTGATGTTGTAAATCTCCAAATGTGAATGTCACAGCAATCCTAAGTTGATATCAGTGCTTCTAAATGCCTACTCTCAATTTTAGTTCTTATCTTATTTTGGGGTTGTAGGAAACTGTTTGCTGAACAGCCTGGTTCTGCCAGATGTACTCTGAGTAGTGCTTTCTTAAGAGCTGTACAAGTAGAGCTGGAATGATGTTGATCACAATGAAGATGACAACAACGGTGATAGAGACACTACTGCCACTACTTGGAGTGGGCCCAAAGTTTAATATCAAAGGCTGACCTAAGTTTGAGCTGGTTGGGGGAGAAGTGAGAGTGTATTGCATACATGAGAAAATCTGAGCAAAGGAAAGATGAGACTCAAATGACAGCACTAAGACCATTTTGCACTGGAGTATCAGATGTGTTTTGAAAAGAAGATTGGAGAGTGAGGTCTTGAAGGACATGAGTATTAGCAGGTATTAGCAGGCAAGTGAGAAGCTCGAAGAGGTATTTAGAGATGCTACATTTAGCAACTCCAGCAGGTATCAATTGAAGCAGCAATGCAAATTAATATTCAAGATATGAGGAGAACAGAGTGACTAAAGTGGGATCCAAAGGAAATGGGTACAATAAATATAATGAAGAAAGAACTGACGGAGGCTATAACCTCACATTTGGTGGAATGAGGAAGAGAAAAGAGTGGAAGATTTTGCAGCCATGAAAATACATACTGGAAATTCTGACCAAAGAAATACGTAAGAAAAAGAAGTAAAAACACATGCAAATTGGAAAGGAGAAAGTAAAATTATCTCTGTTTCTAGATGACATGATCTAATATGTACAAAACCATACAAACTTCACACCAAAGAGAACTGTTAGAACTAATAAGTAAATTTAGTCAAGTTGAAGGGCATAAAATTAACATACAAAAATCAGCTATGTCTCTATTCACTACACAATGAACAAACCTAAAAGGAAGTTAAGAAAATAATCCCATTTTAAATGGCATCAAAATTTAAAAATGGCATCCAAAAAATAAAATACTTATGAATAAACTTAACTAAGAACACAAAGCCTTATATGCTGAAAACTGTGAAGCTTTTCTAAAAGAAATTAAAGAACAAGCAAATAAATGGAAATGCATCTCATGTTCATGAATTGAAAGACTTAATATTGTTAAAATGTCCACAACTCCCAAAGCAGATCCAATGCAATCTCAATTAAAATTTCAATGACATTTTTTACAGAAATAGAAAATCAAAATAATGAAATTTGTTAGGAATCACAATGGACTACAAATAGCCATAAAAATTTTTTGAAAAAGAACAAAGTTGTAGGCCTCACATTTCCACATTTCCTGATTTTGAAACATACTACAAAGCTACAGTAATCAAAACAGTACAATGCCATTTTTAAAGACAGACACATGAGTCAGTGGAAAGGAAGAAAGAGCCCAAATATATACAATCAGGTGGGACTACATCTAACTAAAAAGCTTCTGCACATCAAATAAAATAATCAACAGAGTGAAAAGGCAATACAAAGTGGGAGAAAATATTTGCAAAGCATATATTTGATAGGGAGTTAATATCCAAAAAATGTAAGAAATTCCCAACTCAATAACAAAAATACAAAACAAATAGCCTGTTTAAGAAATGGGTAAAGGAGGCTGGGCGCAGTGGCTCACACCTGTAATCCCAACACTTTGGGAGGCCAAGGCAGGCCGATCACGAGGTCAGGAGTTTAAGACCAGACTGGCCAACATGGTGAAACCCCATCTCTACTAAAAAATACAAAAATAAGCTGGGCATGGTGGCTTGTGCCTGTAATCCCCGCTACTTGGGAGGCTCGGGTAAGAGAATTACTTGACCCAGGACCTGGGAGGCAGAGGTTGCAGTGAGCCAAGATGGCACCACTGCACTCCAGCCTGGGCTACAGAGTGAGACTACATCTCCAAATAAAAAAAAGAAAAAGAAAAAGAAATGGGCAAAGGATTTGAATAAACATTTTTCCAAAGAAGATATACAAATGGCCAGTAACTATATGAAAAGATGCCCAACATCTCTAAACATCAGAAAAATACAAATCATAACCACAATGAAATATTATTTACCCTTGTTAGGATGGCCATTATTTTAAAAAAAGAAAAGGAGAAAAGAACAAGTGTTAGCCAGAACATGGAAAAAATGGAACCCTTGTACGCTGTTGGTGAGAATGTATACTAGTGCAAATAGTGCATCTTCTGTCAAAAATAGTGTGGAGGTTTCACAAAAATGGTTAGAACTGCCATATGATTTAACAATCCTAATCGTGGATATTTATACAAAAAAGAAATTGAGATCATGAAGAGATTTGCCTACTCATATTGCTTGTGTAATAGCATTATTCACAAAAGCCAAAAAGTGCAAACAACGTAAACATTCATGGAGGGATAAATAGGTACAGAAAATCTGGTATACATGTACAGCAAAGTATTATTTGGCCATTCAAAAGAAGGAAATATTGTAATATATGACAACATAGATGAACCTTGAAAACATTATGCTAAGTAAAATAAACCAGTCCCAAAAAGACAAATATGGCATGATTCCACTTATACAAGTTATCGAAAGTGGTCAAACTCATGAAAGTGAAAAGTAAAATGGCAGTTTCCAGGTCCTAAGCATAGGCGGAAATGGGAAGTTGCTGTTCAATAGGTAGACAATTTCAGTCACACAAGATGCAAGAGTTCTACAGACTTGCTGTGTAACATAGTGCTTGTAGTTAAGCACACCATACTGTACATCTAAAAAGGTAAGAGGGTAGATAGATCTCATGTTATGTGTTTTTACCACAATAAAGAAGAGAAAATATTGCAATAAGTAGATACATAAAAAAGAATGTAGTGTATTATATGTGATAACAGAGAAAGATCTGAGACTCTATCATGGCTGTGCTACTTACTGTGTGCCTTTCCATAATCCATTTAAATTGATGAGGTTTATTTATCTGTAAACTAACTTTAAAAATATACAGCCCATGTGGTCACTGTGAGGTTGAATGCTATAACATATGATACTATATAATATGTAAACCATTTAATAGCACATTGTATGTTGCATGAAAACACTTGTACACTTTTATATCCATGTTCATATATCAAATCCACCACGTCAGCTTTCCATCATATAGCTATCTACCTGTAATATGCATCCTTAATCATTCAAAAAATATTTAAAGTTTATGAAATCTACTAGTACCAGTAAAGTTAAACTGTAAAAAAAAAAACAAAACAAAACAAAAAAAATAAATAAAAAACAAAAACAGAAAACAAAACAAAACAAAAAAACCTGTAAAAATACCCCTTTGCTCAGGTTTTCTCATGTATGCAATACACTCTCACTTCTCCCTCAACCATCTCAAACCTAGGTCAGCCTTTGATATCAAACTCTGGGCCCATTCCAAGTAGTGACAGTGGAATTAAACTTTATTATATGATGCTGAACCTTGACTTGACCTGGGTATGTGCTTTCTTTTTACATAAATCAACTGGCACGAAACAATGGTAACAGTTGTGTCATCCTGCCTTGGATGTACACCAAAGCCATTGAACTATAAATACTAGTTAAAATTGTTTTTGTGACACCTCCTTTATTAATGCTAGCATTATCAACTGTGTATTCTTAATATTCTTAATTGTATCCATACAATTACATCTTAGAGGAAATGTATTGTCAAAGTGGCATTGTAGCGACTGGGAAATTTGCTGAAGATAGATTGCTATGTTTTTGATGCTCTTGTCCCTTCAGAAGTTTAGGTTTGCAAGCTCAGCAAACTCTATTTCTTTCAGACCATTTTACCACATTGTACATAGCAACCATTTCAGTATGGTCTCAGCGTCTAAATAGTAAAATACTGCACTGACCTAATGGTAACCATTGAAGTGTACAAGAGTGATATAAAACTAATCTAATTTAAAGAATTCTAGATTGAGTGCTGTAATTTTAAAACTCCTGTCACTAGGAATGTGTCCTTATTACATAAGACCAACAATATATATTTATTTGCTTACCCAGAATGCCTTCAGTATCTTCAATTCAGTAAGTTTTCATTTTTCAAGTAGCGTATATGTTGAGTTCCAGTTATGCATAGTGCCAGGAATATATGCACAATAAAAGATGGTTCCTGACCTCAGAGACTTTACAACATAATATAGCATGCACTATGAGAAAATCCAACTTCAAACATGCCCAAATGGAAACAAATCTTACTAAGTCTGTACTGAGCAAGGCAGTTGTCTCTACATATATTATTTGAGCATCAATAAATATCTATTCTGTTTTTATGTGTAATTTTAGTGTTTTTAACTTATAAATGATCTGTTCTTAACTTATAAATGATCCGTTCTAATATGAAATAGAAAAACTTCTACAAATGAAGACCTTAAACAGGATGGTAGAAAATATATACCATATTTTAAAATACTTGTTTATTAAACAAGAAAATCTTTTTTTAAATTATCATTAAATAAAATGATGGGGTAATTTTTAAAACTGTTCCTAACTTTAGTTTTCTTAAAGAAAATCCTTGGTTCAATTTTCTATTTTAATCAAATTACATCTCTCACAAAGTTTTATAGATACAATAGAAGGTGTAACCATTTATTATATTACTAAATCATAATAATCATTCCTTTATACATTAATTTGTTCAACAATAATTTAGAACGCCTCCTACATGCCAGGCACTGTTCAAAACCATAGGAATGGAGCAATTACTATAACACAGTTACTGCCTTCAAGGAGTTTACAGTTTAGTGGACTGACCAAACAATAAACATAATTTTATATTTTGAATAATAGTAGTGTTTCAGGTAGTTGCAAGTGCTATAGTAAAGAGTTAAGCAAGACTTAAATGATATAAGTGTCCACATGAATTGTTGTGTAATGAGGGTGTGGTAATTAAAGATCATCATTTTGACATGTGACATTGAAGCAGATTATCTAGAGAAAGGGAGGCTTGTAAATTTCCAGTGGGGAAGAATGTTCTAGGTAGACAGAGCACTGTATGCACAGAACCTGGCACAAGAGGATATCTGGTGATTCAAAGACTAGAGATGACCTGATATTTCCAGAATAAAGCAAGAAAGAGAATTGTACTGAGAGATGAGGTCACAGAGTAAGGGAGAGTCTTCAGGCAGATTACCTGAGGTCCTGAAAGCAGCAGTTATTCTGCTTGTAAGAACAAGCTATTTGTTTTTAGCAGATGGTGGCACGATTCATTTTACATCTGAAAAATATACTTCTGACTACTGTTCAAAGAATAAACAAGGAGAGCAAGAGTGCAACTAGGAAGACATGTTAGGAGTTGAGAGATGTGGCCTAGACAAGAGTGGTAGGCATAGAAAAATAGTCTGATTCTGAATGTAAAAATTGCAAAAGAAAAAGCAGACATCAGGATCACTCAGAGCAGTGGTATGCTGGAACATGTTAACAGCCAGCTCGCAGAGCAGAAATGGGGTGTACACACACACACACACACACACACACACACACACACAGACACACACACACAACTGTCTATTTATCTGTCTATCAATAGTGTTTATAAAATTCTGATGCATACCCAAGACTGATAACAGTTGACTGTTTGAATCCACGGTTTGTGTAGCTGATTATTCCATAGAAATTAAGATACCATTTCTCCCCATGTTATCAACCTAAAATGCAATTATATATATATATATATATATATATATATATATATATATATATATGAGATAAAAGAAAAAGTTCTAATTTTATATTTTTAAAAATGCAATGATTTTGTAACATAAAAATACCCCAGGTAAAGCCTTTTTAAAAACAAATGTCAAAAATGCCGGAAAGAAAAAGAAATTAAGATACCATAGAGTAAGATATTATCAATCATAAATATGAATCTCGGCTTGTATTTTAAAATCAGAGATCAGATATATCAGAGATCTGTTATATTTATTGTAACACTACTGCTTCTTACATGAATCACATTTATGTACATGTTGAAGATAACTAGCATCTGATAATTCAAATAAGCTACACTGGGTAGAAGAACATACAGATTTGGAATCATGTCTTACTGTTAGCATGGTGAAGCCACAGCTAGGGCTTGCCCTTCACCTGTAACATCTAAATAAAAAGACATGTTGCAGAGCAATTGCTCAATGTTTGTATTCCCTGCCTTGAATGCCTGGATGTTTAAAATTACAGCTGATCAAAACCAGTTAAAACAGTTGAGCCATGCCTGGTGGCAATTATGATATTGATCAGGAAGAACATGAAAATTCTGTGTGGAAAAAATAATTCCTGAAGTATTTATCTATATATGATTGTTCCTTAAATATGCTGTTACACATTTTTTAGTGTATATATTAGTATATGTTTTAGAAATGGCTTTTCAAATTTAACAATGGGAATGAGGATTTTGTAAATTTAAAAAAGTTTTCTTTTTAAAAAAATCCACAGTAGGATATAAATAAAACCTTCTTTAATCAATTTTTAAACTTATCAGTTTTCATTTAGGTTAAAAAAAAAAGGAATTTCTCTATTGTTAATTTGCAATTCTATATTTAAGAGATCCACACCTACTTTATTGAACTACTTCTAATACTACTTTTGCAAGAAGCTTATTTAAATACCATCTTAGATTGGCTCCAGGCTTAATTTTCTGTCTTATAGTATAAGATTCTAATCTGTACTCAAAAGAGGTGCCATTAACAAATTATTACAGCTCATAAAATATTTTATTTTTCATCTTATGTTGCAGTAAAAGCTAATTATGTTATGCTATTTTTTCCATTGAGAGTGCATCTAACCGCATCACGTAGGACATGTAATACTTTTTAAGCCTGTATTGAGCTTGTCTATTATTCCTTATTGACCCCTCAGAATATAGTTTAATGGTGCCTATTCAACTTAGTGGGCTTTGTGAGCTTCTGTGCTCTCAGCAGCATTTACTGAAGCTTGACAGTATCAAAGTTGCACACTAACTGCAATACATATTCCCACTGTAGGAAAAATGCCTTGATGGGTAGTGGAGATTACATGTTGTAAGATATTAGATTTAAAGGTTGGTGTGGGACATTATAGTTAATATTAACACATATACTGCTTTAAAAACTTATTTTTGATAACTCTATTAGAATACTTATGTCTGCCTCTGAAGAGGATTCTGAGTCCTATCCTAATGTTATATTATTTGACATTGTATCTCCACCCTGTCAAAATATACCAATACATTAACACTGGAAGATAGTCTTTAAACGAAATGATAAAATGATCTTTTTCTGTTGGCTTAATCTATGTGCTAATGAGTTTGTATAATGTTGTTTCTGGGTTCCTCAAAATGTTGTTATGCAGCATAAAACTTTTGTAGAAGGGAAAACAGACACTTTAAATTTAAAAAATAAATAAACTCCAAGTGAAATAGAAACAAAATGAATGTTGTTTTTTTCCATAATTCCTGCCAGCTGATGTTGCAGCCTTATAATGCTCTATGTTTTAGGCAATCTGTAGAATATGAGAGAACATAAAATTTCACCTCTGAAAATAGTCTAATTCAGGAAGAAACAATTTGCCTCAAGTGTCCATGTAACAGATGGATAACATGTCCACAATGCGGTCAGATTTCAGTCAAAGAAAATATTATTGCAATTGAAAATACTGTGCTCTGTTCAGGTACAAATGTATTATCTTCTACCAACCTAGTGAGATTCTGGAAAATAGTTTTAACTTTCTATATCATTTACATATGTGAACTAATATGCTTTATGTTGTCATGATACTTTCAAATAAGCATTTGGATTAATGGCAGTAGTTGTAGAACTTATTTAAATGGTAAAAAATGCTCAGTAATGTTGCCAGGCAATTCCTGAAAATGGAAGCAGGGTGCATTTCAAAGAAATTATCAGAAGAAAAATGCAGATGAGGAAAAGAAATAAGGAATAAGTATGTTGTGAATGTACTGAAGTAACATATACTGAAGACTTGAAAATGAAGATAAACGTTAGCATGTGTACCACAGATCCTAACATCCAAGAGAAGTATGACTGTTACTGTTCCATTTCTATTCGTGTTTATTTCTGCTGTGCTGAATCCTATATGATTTGGTGTAATATGTACCAAAGTGGCTCTTCTCCCAGTAATTAGTTACTGATGACAAAACTATCCCTCATTCGTTCACAGTTACCACAGATGCTTTAATTGCGTGAATTTTACAGTTGAAATATAGGAATTGTAAGTTTTCTGCATTCACTGCACATTTTGACATAGTGTGTTTTTTAAATAATACAACCTAAAGACATGAAGGTATTCGACTTCACTGATTTTTTGGTGATAGTTTTCTCAGTTTGATTTGTTTATTGTAAATTAAGTAATACACATGGTAATAAATTGTGCCACTGTTTTCTATGTAATCACAAACCGTTTAGCCCTACCTATTGGTCCTTCCATGAGACACAAGTCTTCACAGGCTAATTACATTCTACAATATTCTTCCTTACTTTTAGTTACCTTGACTCCTCTGTTGACTACCTTATAGAACACTTATAAAATTACCCCCTTGGAATTTCCTTTCAGTTGCTTGAAGAGTGTATTCATGGTGGGCTTACTTAATAATACCTTAAGCTACACAAGCAGGAAGACTAGTATGTTTCTGCTTTGCATTCTGCCAGTAGCCTAATAAAATTTGGGGGAAAGTAGATATTCAGCAGGTGACCATTAATCAAATTAAATTGAGTTCTAGTGAAAAGTGATCTTCAGCTTCTGTGGACTCCTAAATACTTAGTCTATATTGCTCCTAAGTCAGTTTGTATTACAGTAGTTTATATGCATGGCATTTCCCTCCATTGACTTAAGTTTTCTGGAAAGAATCATGCTGTATTCTTACGTATTCCACAATAGTACCCAGCATTGTACCTTGGACATAATATGCATTTAATTACTATTAGATAAATTAATAAGCAAAAATAGCAGGTAGCATTTTATATAATTTGACAATGGTATATGTATAGTCACACACAGGTTTAGTTGCTGTGTGATAACTCTCCACTGTGTCCAATGGTTGGAACCAAGGATTGTACCACAACGTCCCAGCTTGCCAGCACAGGAAACTGGTAATATGATAATAGTACAAGAACATTTGTATCTGAATAGATGACGAGGAAGAAAATCGAAAGAAGGAATTTCTTATTAAGGATAATTCATGTCAAGAAGATGCCCGCTTGTTTCAAATAAAATGATAACCAGAAGTGGAAAGGTGAATGTCAAAGCAAGTGTTTGTAGTAGGAATGAGACCCTTGCTTGGAGTAGGTATATACTCACTTTCCCCTATTATTTTCTCCTTCATAAAATTATAGAATTATCATGAGCAGGGGTCTTTAAATATGGCCCATGAGCAAAATTATGCCTGTTGCCTCTTTTGTAAATATATGTTTATTAGTACACAGCCATACTCATTTGTATATGGATTGTCTGTGGATGCTTTCAGTGCAATAACTGAGTTGAAAAATTGCAACAGAGACTGCTTGGTGCCTGAGCTAAAAGTACTTACTCTCTGACTCTACAGAAAATGTTTTCCAACTGTTGATCATGAAAATTAGATGAAAAAATACTTGTACATTTCTTAACACAGAACCTAGCAAATAGTAAATCTTCACATACATATATGCGTATATGTTAGTTACTGCCACTATTGCAGGCCAGTTTTACATAACCACTAGCCACAAGTGGTTATGTAAATTTAAATTAGAAATAAACAAAATTTAAACTTCAGTCTCTGAGGGGCACCAGCCACAATTGAAGTGTTCAAGAAGAGTTACATGTGGCTAGTGGCTACTGTATTGAACAGAGCAGGTATAGCACATTTCTATCGTCAGCTCTGGTATAAGATCTCAAAACTGACTAAAAAGACTTCTGAGTTTTTTTTTTTTTCCTTTTCCTACTAAAAAATATTGCCTCTTGGCATTAAGTGAGAGATTGAAAGCCATTAATACAAGCTAATAAAATAGCAAGTCATTTAAAATTAGTCATCAAAACGTATGTATTCCCAGGGCAACATTTAGAAACAGTTAAAGACTAGAAATGAAAACGTAAATACAAGATGCAAATAGAGTAGATCAAGCTGCAATCTTGACAGAGACAGACAATTTTCATGATTACTGCAGTCCTCATAGGTAGAGAGCAGGAGAACCTGCTTTGAAATACAGGCTCCTAAAGTAGCAGTTCACAAATCTACCAATTAGTTCTCAACCTTGGCTGCACAATGGAATCACCCAGAGATCCAGTGAGGCCTGAGTACCACCTCTGGAGATTTTAATTTAATGGGTGCTAAGATCTGAATGTATCCCTCCAAATTCATGTGTTAAAATATCATTTCCCAATGCAACAGTCAGAAGATGAGGTCTAATGGGAGATGTTTAGGTCATGAGACTTCTTGCCCTCAAGAATGGATTAATGCCATTATAAAAAGGGATTGTGGGAGTGGGTCCACTCTCTTCTGCTCTCTGTGATGTGAGGACCCAGCGTTTATCCCCATTTTGCCCGTCTCCCTTCTAACATGTAATGACGCAGCAAGGCTCTCACTAGACAGACACCACATCCTAGTGTCTTGGACTTCTCAGCCTGCAAACTTCTCTCCAACCTCAAGGTAATTTTCTTTATAAGTGAGCAAGTCTCAGGTGTTCTGTGAGAGCAACACGAATAGACCAGGATAATTGGTATTGGGTGCAGCCTGGGTCTTGGGATTTTTAAAGTTTCCTCGTTTGATTCTGACATGAAGTTTTTGGAACTATCTTAAACCCAAAGATGTGGGGCCAAGGCAGGCATTTGTATTTTAATCATACCCAGATGATTCTAATTATTGATTTAAAGAATATATTGATAAAAGCATCACATTAAATTCTGTAAATATTTGCTAAAATGGAGGAAAAAGAGGTAAAATAACATCTAGTTACTATTTATGCAAAAACAAGGTACTTATAGCAGTGAATCTCAAAGTGTGGTGCTAGGACCAGCAGCATCAGCATTACCTGGGACTTGCTAGAAATGCAGATGTCTTGGATTCCACCCCACACCTACTGAATCAGAAACCGAGGTATCCAAACCTGACAGTTCATGTTTTAATGAGCCCTTGCTCCAGTTGAGTGTGATGCAAACCAGTTTGAGAACAATACCCATAGATGAATAGTGGTGCCCTTATAAAACATGGTCAGTCCTTTTTTTCTTTTTGAGATGGAGTTTCACTCCTGTTGCCCAAGCCAGGGTTCAATGGCACAATCTTGGCTCACTGCAACCTCCGCCTCCCAGGTTCAAGTGATTCTCCTGCCTCAGCCTCCTGAGTAGCTGGATTTACAGGTGTGTGCCACCACGCCCAGCTAGTTTTTTTTGTATTTTTAGTAGGAAGGGGATTTCACCATGGTAGCCGGGCTGGTCTCAAACTCCATACCTCAGATGATCTGCCCCCTTGCCATCCCAAAGTGCTGGGATTACAGGCATGAGCCACTGTGCCCAGCTTAGTATTTTTTTAAATAGCAGATTTATAAAACCAAAATAAAACTATGTTTCTATATATGTTTACTACTTGTTAAATTATCAGTATATATATTTGTACATAGACATACTAATGTTATAAACAGATACTCATGAGAGTATTAATATTTATAGTATTAAATAAAAATATAGTATCATTTTTTAAGATAATGTTCATTCACTAGAAACACAATGATGTAAATTTCATGAGTGTCCTTTGCATTATCACAACATCTGTTAACACAAACAAGATAAGTGATAGCTTTAAGCTGCAAATACAATATTTATATTGCATTTAATCTTTTGATTGTATTGAAGTAGTAAAGAGTACATTTGAATATCGTGACTATATCAATTCCCGGTGCTTGAATTTCAGGTATGTTGGTATTGCACAAAATAACTTTAATGGGAACAAAGTTCTGTTTGTGTTAGTGAAAGCTCAAGTTGTTTCATAAACTAAGTTCTTCAAGCTGTAAGACCATCTAATTTAACAGATTACCCAGCAGTGTTCAGCTCCCTCCTCTCCCAAAGCAAGTTCTTGATAAAGGCACACTCTATGACACTTTGAAATTTATTTTGTAATATTCAAGAATGCACATTGACAACATAGTCAAGGAAGATCTGCAAGTTCTGCTGGAGCGAACTGATAGCAATGTTGGTGATAAAGCTACCCTATCCCCCTGGACCCGTTCAAAATGCCTTAATAATAATATGCTTCTTAAGACAGGTAAATGACTTTGTTAAATTGCTTAACAAGGATTTTTTTCCTTCACAAATGATGCAAAAGCAAACTTCAGTTAGACCTGTGTTCAATAAATCACAAATTCTTTTCATTTCTTTTATTGTCGTTCTCATTGTTGTACTTTAAGTTCTGGAGTACATGTGTAGAACATGCTGGTTTGTTACATAGGTGTACACATGCCATGGTGGTTGGCTGCATCCATCACCCTGTCATCTACATTAGGTTTTTCTCCTAATGCTTTTCCCTCCCCTAGTCCCCCACCCCTCAACAGTCCCTGCTGTGAGATACTCCCTTCCCTGTATCCATGTGTTCTCATTGTTCAACTCCCACTATTGAGTGAGAACATGTGGTGTTTGGTTTTCTGTTCCTGATAAATCACAAATTCTAAACAAAACTAGCATGAAATTAGTTTTTGAGGTTTCACTGTGTATTGATTCCATCTATTTATAAGTTTATATAGCAGCTTCATTATATTTCTTAAGAGCTCCGGAAGCCCATAATGTGTAGCAAATACTCTAATTACTTGTAGTTCTATTATAACCTTACCTTAGGAATAATGACTTGAAGAAAAACATCCAAGTGAAAGTAGATTTGGCAAGTGATAGGCTCCTCTTAAAATAAAAAATGTCTTCCCTTCACCCCACAGCATATTTGCTGCAAGAGTAGGGGGGGAAAAGCATTGTTCTAAACATAGGTTGGCTGCTCCAGGCTATTATAATCACACTAACAATGTTTGACTATTTGGTCAGTAGAACTATAAACTCTCAAGGCTTCATTTCACACACCACTTGTATTTACTTGACCTACATTTCTGAGCTATTGGCATAATAAGGAATGATATTTTATAAGGACATTTTTAGGCTTGAATACTAAACATCTCAGTGAGAAGAGACAATGAATAGAATTAACAAAGTGACAGCGAAGAATAAGTCATGGAATGGAAGGCTTTATAGTTATCTTCAGGCAAACCCACAGCAAAAAGACTCATTTTAGAGTTATAACAGCAGTATAAACTTGTCAAGCCCCTTAGAAAATGATTATATTTGATTATTAGTATTTAGAACACTGTCATTTAGTCAAAACCTATGATGTGCCAAAGATTGTGAGGCGTGTTTGACGTATATTAGCCAGTTTAATTCTCAAAAGTATGTATTCTATCCATAATTTAAAAGAGAAACTGATGTACATAACAATCGAGGAACTTTTCCAGTTACACCACTACAGTTAGAGGAACAAGGATGGAAGAGAGGCAAGGCAAATAATCGCAATTCATAGATGATGTGGTTGATACTCAGAAAGTTTGTGATTTTCCTAAGACTTTTCATCCAATGGGACTTTTCAACTCCAATAAATGGGGTTGATATGAAAAGATTGCTTAGCTGGTTAAGCTATCAGACTTTGTGAACTTCATGATAAGGATCAAATGTCACAGAACTTTTCTTTAAAAGATCTGAGGTATTGAACTCAGTGTTTTAAAATGGGAACAAAAGGACTGATTGAGAATTAAACTGTAAAATGAACTGTTTTTGCATGTGTGTATACACAAAACCAAACTGAATGCACAACTGTATACATTGGTAGAGGTGCACTCCTTACCTGGATTGTTTCTTTATTAATTATGAGGAAATTATATTTTGGCTACACAATGTACAATCCATGAACTAGCATCATGAGCATCATCTGAAAGCATGTTGGAAATGTAACGTCCCCCCCAGATTTGCTGAATCAGAATCTACATTTTGAAAAGATTCCTGGTGATTCATGAGCCCATTAATGTTTGAAAAACTCACTATGTTCATATTTTATAGAGGCCTGGATTGGTGTTGGCCACTTCTCTCTGTCTGCACAGACACACTAATAGAGTTAGTTTTCTTTCTTTACTGGCAACATGAGTCCTGCCTTAAAATTCCAACTTTTCTGTATCAATCATATTGACATATATCAACTGTCTTTCTTTGCAAGTTCTTGTTCTTTTCCACATCAAATCATTGCAGAATAACTTTCTTCCACTATTCAGTAGACTCTCCTTAGTTTCTTATCTTCTCTCTCATTATTAAATTTCCCCAACCCTGAAGTGCAATTACGTTAACCATTACCTTGCCCTGAGAAACATAGGTTTAAAACCTTTGCTGTGATGACCATTCTGTGTGTATTTAATTTATATACTATTTATTTTTCTGATTATAAGATTGCTCAAAAATGAAGACAAACTTTTGATATGAGCATTTTGACATTTGTTAATTTATTCACATTTCCATGCAGTCAATAAATAATGACCGCCTACAGTGGCTCAGAAGAAGAGAAAATATATTACAAATTATAATGAAATGCTGACACTTATTTTAAAATGTTGGATATCTACTTTGATGCAATTTAAATGAATGAGACAAATATGAAATCAACAAATAAGAAATTAAGCTATCAGTATATAGTTTTAGATATTTTAATGACACTTCTAGTTCAATATCAGTAAATTATTTTGCTTGGATATGAACTCTAATATGTTTTACCAACATGATTTTATGCTAGAATTTTGAGGACAGTGGACTTTATAAATATTCATGTGTGCATTTTAGAATACGTATCCCTCTTTACAAGCATAGTATTTGCATACATTTTCACATATTTGTATACAAAGTGAGATAAAGTCAGAAAAGGAAGGGAAAGTGGACTTTTCAGACTAAATTAAGTGGAGTGGGTTGTAGGATGACATTAGTCTGCCTTCATTAAGCTCCGGAAATTCTGAAACAACTAAGGCCACTTGTGACTGAGCTAACAGTTCAGTCTGACTTGAAGTTAGGTGTATCTTAGGTCATTAGAGTTGTTGGCAAAACAATCTCAGATCTGTAGCAGCAGATGTAACAGGGACCACGCTAACAGAAAAAGAACTTTTATAAGGAGTCCCTGGAAAGGCACCGCTGGCTGCTATCCTGGGCATCTTCATCTAGGCTGCTGGATGATGGCCTCCCAGGCCTGTTGGTTCACCTTTCCTTGCAGTCAACATAAGACTTTATGCTGGAATCTCATACACATCATATAATGGCAATATGAAAAGAAGCCTTTATTCAAATATGCCACGAGTTAGCGATGGTGGAAGTTACCTACGGCCTCCTTATTGATGTTTTGCCAAATCTATGGCCAGGGTAGACTAAGGAAGACATTTTGTCATGTTTCTGTTACTTGTCCTGTTTCTTACAATCCTAGTGTGATATAAGAATCTCAAGCTGGTCAACATTCCATTCTGATTCATGTCACTTGGAGTATGTTCTCAGTTTCAAAGCTGTTATACTTACTGCATATTTCTTAACTATGCTGATTATAAAAATGAAAAGTAGAGATATCCTGCCTCAAGTACTTAGAATTCATCAAAGATGCTTCTGTAGTAGCGCTGTTTCTACGCCTAATCACTTAAATGCAGAACTATGAGTTCAGGTATTCTAGATTATCTTATCAAAAGAATTTGATATCAATATAGAAAAGCGATAACATAAGCAAGGTACTTGGCTATTTGTCCTTCTACCTACTCTGCTTTTTTTTTTGTACATTTGAAATATTCCATAATTTAAAAATATAGACCTACAAAGCAATAAAGGGATTATTTAGCTCATATGACCAGACGATTTAGCATTAATGTTAGGGTTCCCTTGATTTAACTGTGCGATTACGTCTTCATGGCATGGCCTGGGTTTTCTGAAATGTGAATAACTTCATTTTCGGATAGCTGCTAGATCTAGACCTTCATGTCTGACTGGTCATGACTGTGTTTGCCAAAATCCCAAGGCAATGCTAGGTACTCATTGGCATAGAGCAGGTTACTTCAACCAAGGTGTGAAAGAGATGGGATTGCCTTGACTGAATAAGAGAAAACAGATTCTACCTCCAAATTTTCATACTTCTCATAAAAGGGAATGAAGAATGGCTCCACAGTATTTACTACATGCTCTTGTTCTATTCAGGTCACATCCACCCATGGCTATTAAAAGGATTCTCCCTATAGGCCATCTGGCTTTATCAACAAGGGTTAGGAAATTAATGCTGCCTGTGACTCAGTGATTTTAGTGTTAAACTGTTTCAGATGAATTATATGTTTGTGAAATTCTCCCCAAAGACATTTGCCATTAATTGTATTTATCTAAATTTTCACTCCTCACACAAGAGAGAGCTTACCTGTTTCTAGGTCACATTAAAAATGTCATCAGAGTACATCACATTAAGTGAGATAAATGAAAGCAATTAGATAAATGCATGTTTATGAGCAACAACGGATGCCCCTAAATAAAAACTTTCCACTACTGAACAAAGCAAAATTGTAATTATTCTAAATTTTCCAGTTTATAATGGTAGATTGTAGTGATACAGCCAAAACACCTAGACTATGGCATGAAAAAAAAATAGAGCTTGTTTTGAAAGCAGTCTGTTCATTTGGCTTCCCAGACACACTAAAGATGAAGCGGGGATGGTCCTGTGGGTAGACTGGTGAGTTGGCCAACCTCATTGGCTTGGCTGGATGGACTAAAATATTTTTGTTTGACCTTGAATGGATAAGGCTTAAACTATTCTTTGTCTGCTCTATGCTGTATATTTTAAGTATTGCAAGGTATAGAGGTATCTTAATCAAACTTTTACCATAAATCAGCCATAAAAAATAAGTGCTGGCAGATGTGCCTAGAGACTAAAAGAAATCAGGGCAACTTAATGAGAATCAGACATCTAATTTAAATGGATATTATTACAGTCTGCCCCTTTTCATTTGGTTTGGCAGGAGTCTCCAAGTAGAGAGACTGGTTGAGTTGCTATAGACATATGTTCAGATTCCTTTGCCTGGCCTTCCCTGAAGCAGGAGAAAGCCTTTGCCATGAAACTGCCTCGGGTACCAGTGGCTGAAATTAATGTACAATTTTGAGACAGAAGTTAGAGGAAATGTTCGTAGGCCTGACTTTGAAAACTATTAAAAGGAATTTATTAAACCTGATGATGCACATGCTAAGTAATATGGTCAGGATGCTTGATCTGTTCCCAGTCCCAGGAGCACTTTCATGCTGGCAATGTCAGTGTCTCCCTTTTTAATTGATGTTGATGTGGGGACATCTGTACTTACCTAACTGATAAAACAGGACAAGAATTAATCAGGGTAATAAACTTATAAAAGTCATCAATATTGTGAGTATTTAAATATTTAACTTGCTTAGTGAACATATTAATTAATCTGTAAACATATAGATATATGGGAGTTGTCAAACTACAGCCTGCAGACCAAATCTCTTTGACTTCTTATCTTTGTAAGTAAGGCTTAACAAAGTCCCACCCATTTGTTTACAGATGACTTTTTGGAACTGCAATGAGAGAGTGGAGTAGTTATGACAGTGATCCTGTCAGCACAAAGCTGAAAGCAAGCATCATCTGTCTCTTTACAGAAAACATGTGCTGAACCTCAGTCAAAAACAACCTCTTTCAGAAATACTTTGCTTCTTGCATAAAATAATATACATTTGTAGCTGTTAATTTGTTATTTCAACATTCATCTTAATTTTGTACTTTATTAGCCCTAAAAGAGCCTCTGATTTATGAAAAATTCTAGTCCCAAAAAAGTGGGTTCCATGTTTTGCTTTTCTTTTCTAATTTTTGATACTTTTCAAGTCAAATTTGTGTCTGAAACTATTTTCCCTATTTCAGCAGGATGCAGAGCGTGACATCCTCCCTGTCCCGGGGAAGTTATGGCATACATAATGCATGAATCTTTGGGAAGATCTGAGCCTTTGAATACACAATTATACTTAGGGGCTTAAAATGGAAAGTGCCACGTTTGGAAGCAACTTGAAGTTTCCCAAAATATTTGTTTGCAGTTCTAATTTCAATAATTAACATAAGGATTAAAACATTTTTCTTATCTTTCAATTCCAGCAGTGAGGTCAGCACCTCACAGCTACAGGGGGGGGATATAAATGCCTTTAGAGTCACAGCCAGCAATAATGTTGTTTCAGCAGCGGGCTCTTCTCAGGGAGGAGAGCTCTGCAGGCTGCTGAATTGATGGGCCTGCACCTTGACATGGCCTGAGACATGCTGTTTTCTCTCTTTTTCCTGAATGCCCTATTCTGTGGGCCTCTGATGAGAGCAAAGACAGTGGAGGCAGTGTGTTCTTTTCATCTATGTGGCCAGAAAAAACAGGGCAAGTGTGGTTTTCCCTTTATCGTTTTCAGTTTTTTTTCTGTTTCTTTCTTTCCAAACGCAACTACTTAAGAGGAAAGATAAAGCCACACAAGCATAACCCCAGACTCTCCAACTTCTGGGCCTCCACAGGCTCCTTATGTTCCACGCTTTCTTCTTGAAGCAGAGGTGAATCTGCAGGCAGAGTATAAAGTGCAGTTTTGCTGAGGGATGTTCTTTGAGCTTTCACGATCCCCTGGAGCAGAAAAGCTCAGGAGCTGTTTTTCTTTGGTTTTCATCTCTTACCTGTGTTTCCTCACTATTTACAGAAATGACAAATTTTTGTTCCAGGTGGCATTTCAACTTAAAAGAATCCCTTCCTCAAACCTCAGATATGAAAGCTGAGTTTTACCTTTTTTCTCTCCCCCTCCCTCCTTCCTCCTCTTATAGGTACGAGGATAATGATTGTGAGATCTGCTATTCTGGCTTCATAATATCAGATCAGTTTCTATATATCTTGAGATAAAGCAGTAAGGGGAAACAGGAACCACATGGCATTTACAGACTGGCCCTGATATCTGATTCATTGGCACTGTGAAGTGAGTAAGCAGCAGAGAACTGCACCATGGCAGGATATTGAGTGAATGATGCAATCCATGAATACCACCTAAATGGAAGAGTTAGATGAAGAACTTATGTGGAACTATCAAATTAAGGAACATGGATATCCAATTATTTGTGTTATCTTAGTCTGTTGGGACAGCTTTAACAGAACTATCATGAAGTGAGTAGTTTATATATGATAAACATTTATTTCCCATAGTTCTAAACACTGGGAAGTCCAAGATTAAGGGCCCAGCAGATGCAGTGTCTCGTGAGGGACTATTCCTCATATTCGGTGACTTCTCCCTGTTCCTTACAGGGTAGAAAGGGCAAACAAGTTCTCAGGGTCCTCTTTTAGAAGAACACTAATCCATTCATAAAGACTCTACCCTCATGAGCTAATTACCTTTGAAGGCCCCACCTCTTAATACTGACACATTGGGGATTCGGTTTAAACATGTGAATTTGGTGTTGGGGGGGGACATAAGCACTGAGACCATAGCATATGTGAACCTTTGAAATTTGACTAAAGGGTCCACTGTGTATATAACTCTCCCTTGGCAGCTGATGTTAAAACATTTGAAGCTACCTGTAATTTTACCTTACCCTTTCTGGCAATTGCCTCTTTTGAGTTTTGAGTTTGTGATCTTGACTTTTTCTGAGGCTTCTGAGATAAACAGTACATTGGATTGTATTTTCCTTTTCTTTCCTCTCCCTCCCACCTTTTCCACCTCCCTTCTCCTCCCCTCCCCCCTCTTAGTCTATTCATACAGCTTTAACAAAACTATCATAAACTGAGTATATATGACAAACATTTATTTCCCCTCCCCCCTCCCACCCGTTCCCCCTCCCCTCCCTTCTCTCTCTTTCCTCCCCTCCTCCTCTCCCCTCTTTCTTTCTTTTTTCTTTCTTTCTTTTTTCTTTCTTTCTCTCTTTCTTTCTTTCTCTCCCTCCCTCCCTCTTTTTTCTTTCTTTTTCTCTTTCTCTCTTTCTTCCTCTCTTTCTCTCCCTCCCTCCCTCTTTCTTTTCTTTTCCTTTCTTCTTTCCTTCCTTTCTTTCTCTTTCCTTCTTTGTTTCTTTCTGTCTTATCTTGTCTTGTCTTGCTCTGTCACCCAGGCTTGAGTGCAGTGGCACCATCTTGGCTCACTGCAACCTCTGCCTCCTGGGTTCAAATGATTCTCCTGCCTCAGCCTCCCAAGTAGCTGAGGCCACAGGCATGTGCCACCAGGCCTGACTAAATTTCGTATTTTTAGTAAAAATGAGATTACAGGTGTGAGCCATCACACCCAGCCCTGGATTGTATTTCTATGTTTCCTTTGAAACTGTATTTAAAGGACATTGCCTTTAATTGTTCCACGGTTATTTATTAAGTCCCTGTGCACTGGTTGCTCTCTGGTTGTCCCTCAGATCTAGTGTCATCCTCCTCTGCTTGGCTCTGACCCCTCTCTCAATTGCTGGGCTCCATGGACCTCTTCTTCCCATTGCATTTGGTCAATTAGCACCCTGAGCAAGAGAGTTAAGGGCAGGAGACAAAGGGGCCAGGGTATAAACCCCATTCCCTGGCTCCTCTGGTTGTGTGACTGGGGCTATTCTCTTTCTTTCCAAGACTGCAAGAACTCCTCCATTACTTTGGCTCTCACTGAGCTCCAGGACTTCTTTAGGCCCACAACTTCTTCTTGGGTCTCAAACTTAAAAGGCCACATGGTTGCTAATTTCTGGGTACCACAAATCCCCTGTTAATTTCCTTAATTCTAACCACACACCCTGTGTATTCCCTATAGGAACAACAACAACAAAAATATCTCTTACTACTTGAATACAATTAGATTTTCCCCTGGCACCTAAAAAATACAACTTAACTATGTGTTAGACACTGTTCTAGGCCTGAGGATGCACTATGAGCGAAGCATCAAAGAATGCTTGCCCTCTTTTGCAACCTTCAATCCAACCATGTTGACACAATATTAACTATCATAGAAACCAACAATAAAAATAGAGAAAAAATAACTACATTTGTTGTTGGTGCCATAAAGTTACCTAACTAAATATATACTGTTTGATAGGGCTGTAGGGTGACATTAAAAACACCAGGAGGATAGGGAGAGTTGGTAGGGCTAATAATCTGATATTACTATTGTTTTAAATACTGCAGTGAGGAAAGGCCTGAATGAGAAAGTGGCATGTGAGCAAGGACCTAGAAATTGCATTTCTACCTTGAATAGAACCCTTCTTAAGTGGAACATGTTCAAACATGAGAAGGCTACCTATTTACCTTACCTCCACTTAGACTGGCCTCTTCTGCATTTTGTTTTGATTTCATGCCTGGGACGTTTTTAAAAATATTTCTATGACAGTGATTTGGAATCAGTTTCTAAGTCTCCTTTGAGCCATAATTTAAGGACATTGCCTTGCATTTGGTTGTTCAATAGGTCATTATTGAGGACCTATGAGCTGTTTGGTCCTCATGTGTCTTCTCAGAGGATGAAGGATAAGAGAAAAAACAGATCAACTAGTTAGGAAGACCCTGAAATAATTGGGGCAAAAGATGATGGTGACTCAGACTGGGTAGCAATGGTGGAAAGAGTGTGTGGTCAGATTCCGGATTTATTCTGAATGTGGACGCTATAGAATTCCTACAGCTTTATATGAAAGAAAGAAAATAAGGGAAAATTTCCAAGATTTCTGGCCGGGTAGCTGAAAGGATAAAATAGGCTGCAATTTCAGCAGATTTTGAAAAGATCAAGAGTTGCATATTTTACATGTTAATTTTGAAGTATTTATTGATATTAAAATGGAGATGTCCTAGAGGTAGTTGAGTCTGAAATTGAGAGAAGGGATTCAGGAGGAAGAAAAAGTATTACAAATGTTACTTACAGCCAAGGGTTGACTGGATGACGTTACAGGGAGAGTGGATCCAAGCAGAAAAGTAGACGTAATTAACACCTACGGACATAATCCTGGGCATTTCCATATCTAAACTTTAGTTGTTGAAATAGATCCAGCGAAGAGGTCTGTAAAGAAATGATTGGTGAGCAAGGAAGAAAACTAGGAGAGATCGATATCAACCAATGCTGTAAAATACCTCATGTGAAAAATTTATCTTGGAGATTATAGCAAGAAAAAACTTCTCCTCTCAGATAATGAGCATTCTGTAACTTATATTATTTGACTTATGCTTCAGCTAGTGAAACTCTTAAAACCAGGTTGCATACACATGGACACACACACACACATATATGCTATATATGTATATCTTTACATGTAAACTTAGAGAATAGATAAGTGATTGACAGACAAATTTTATCCAGTTCTGTGTTTGGTGGCGGCATGTTGTTATTAGCTGCTACCTCTAAAAACCGCAGCTAGATGTAAATAATCTGAAAAAAAAATCATAGGATATTATAGTGATCACCACAATTCATTTTTATGAAGATTCAAGCATGATCTAGATCAGCTCATAACCCTGAAAGTGTATCTACAGTGAAGAGAAGTTTATATAAGTTATTACTTTATATTTACTTTAATATCACCTTCTCATTCTGTATCTTTAACACAAATGGTTAAGTAAACATTTTGAGGGAAGAGTAAATGGAAATTGTGCAAATAGAAGAGCTCCAGGCCGACATTGGTATACATCTTATTTGAATTATCTTTTCTGATTAGTATGGTAAGGAAAACTAGAAACTGTACTTTTAATGGATTATGAGTAATACGGTGATTCTAACTTTCTTTGCAAATAGGAATCTAGACTCACTGGATAAAAACAGTGAGGAAGATCTTATTGCCACAGAGGAGGGCAAATGTGAGCCTGTAGTACCTTATGTCCATGAAGAGATGCAACTTCTCAGCAGTCTTCTATGGAGTGTGCATCTTGTCACACGCCACACAATATTTAATTTCCTGGGTGGTCCAGGTGCAATATCAGCTTGAGTAAACAGTTTGGGATGCCGAAGAGGAAATTTTTTTTTTCTCAACTAAGAAATTCTTCAGGGAAAGCAAACAAATTATTTTGAGGCAGTATGCAAGGAGTAGATTGCTAGCAAATTCTCAGAGAAAATAACAATATGCTGTTACTTTCAGAGATAGGTATGGGAATGACTGTGGGGAGTGCTAATGTAGCTGTTGATATCAACATTGCCCATTTATTAATAGAAGTCTGAGAAGCCACTGAGAAAAGCCAAGTAAGAATTCTGGTGGAGTTTGGATATGGGTAAAACATGTTGTATAGATGCAAATGCCAGCCAGTCACATCTTTCTGGTTCAAAGGAGGTACTTAATGTTTGCTGAATGAATTTACAGATCAGATTAATGAAAAAATTAATTACAGTTTTCAATTTACTACTCAAATCTGTTATTCCTTAGCTTGCCATATCATTGTTACCCAATGACATTAATTAATTTACTCAGTTATTATTTAATTTATCCAATTAATACATCAGTTAATCTATCAGTCATCGAATATTTATTAACTGTCTATTAAATGCTAAAAGTTATGACAGACCCTGAGAATTGAAATGGAAAAGACAAAGTCAGCATTGAGGGCATTCTTGGTAAGTCAAAGAGTCAGATAAGAAATAATAAATTCCTCCCAGCACTTTGGGAGGCCCAGGCGGGTGGATCACAAGGTCAAGAGAACGAGACCATCCTGGTCAACATGGTGAAACCCTGTCTCTACTAAAAACACAAAAAATTAGCTGGGCATGGTGGCACATGCCTGTAATCCCAGATACTCGGGAGGCTGAGGCAGGAGAATTGCCTGAACCCAGGAGACAGAGGTTGAGGTGAGCCAAGATTGCACCATTGCACTCCAGCCTGGATAACAAGAGTGAAACTCCATCTCAAAAAAAAAAAAAAAAAAAAAAAAGAAGAAGAAGAAATAATAAATCCCACAACAAAAACAAAAAGATGCTAGTACAGGTACAGCAAAAACTCATAAGAATAGGACTGGGTACATAATATCAGGACACAGTATAAAATGAAATGCCTGGTCTCTTGTTGAAAAGTTGTTAAGAATTTCAAGATGGCTACAGAAGAGCATTAAACTAAGGGCAAAGCCTATATTATTTCCAAGGTAGCACACCCATGAAGCTAATCCTGCAAATAATTATCTGAATCCATCTGTGTAGAATATTTTTGGAAAGGCTTTCTGAATAAGCAGCATATGAGTTCTGTTTTAAGAGATCATTTTAAGTTTCCTAGGGAAGGTTGGAATAGGCATTTAAAGTTTTCTTTTCAATGGTTAAAAAACAAATATTGCAGCCAGGAAATGATAACTGATTCACAAATTCTCCTTTAATGATGAATGGAGCGGCCCAAGACGAAAATAGAGAAATAGATAAGGAAGGTCATGACTGCCCTTTTGCCCACACTAGGTAACCTGGATAAATATCACAGTAGTACTATCTTTCTTGTTTATTTTATTGCAGTTTAAAAAATGTACAAACCTTAAGTACGCATCTCAATTACTTTTTGTATTTTAATGTGCCCTTTTAATCACCACCTAGATAAAGGTATAGAATATTTTATCATCCCAGAATATTAAATTGTTTTCCTTTACAGTCCGTAGCCCAACCTGCCATAATCACTGTTCTAATTTCTATTACTATATTTTAATATTGCCTTTCTTGAACTTCATATCCATGGAATTACAGACTATATAATCTTCCTTTTGTTTTCAGCTTTATATTTTAATGAATAACATCACAGTCATGTTTTCAGTTAATCCTTATTGTAATCTGTGAAGAAATTATTCTTGGCCCTCCTTCTTACAGATGAGGAAATGCACTCATAGATGAAATGGCATGTCAAGAGTCACATTAACAAGTAATAAAATTGTGGCTCAAAATTAATTCTTCCAAGTCTAAGTTAAGTTTCTCTATCATACTTTTCCTAGCTCCCCTTTTGTTCTGGTCCCCTTCATTCTTCCCCCACAATTATCGACTAGGCATTTATGATATGATAAAGTGACATTCCAAAACTCAAAAAAGAGAAAAAGGATTGCAATGTTGAAAAATTGAACTCTAAAATACTTGAAACCTTTGGCATTATCATTACAAGTTGTAACAACCTTGATCGTCATCACGCTGTAAATATTAAAGTGGATTGACTTACTGAACATATTATTTCTGAGCTTATAGATATTACCACTTTTCTTCTTAAAAAATGTTGTGAAACCACTAAACAGGAAAATAGTTATAAAAAAAGACAGACTTTTCCACATCTTTTACTGTCCTTTTATAAAAAATATTTATAGGCACTCTCACCAACAGTAAGAAAATCCTTATTCTCTTAAGTAGGTAAGAATATATAACAACAATCACACTTGGTTTTAATGTATATGTGCTGGGTTTTTTTTTTTTAACACTGCTCTAAATATATCCTTTTGCTATATGTTTGGTTTTATCACACACTGTTTTCAATTTCTTCGAAGTCAGTTTTTTGAAATGTATGAAGAACTTTAATTGGTTTTTAATACATGCAAAGGAAATCCCAAAAATAGGTACAGAGGGATGTTTTATTAGTGTGTGGAGGGAACAAGTGGAAGAAATTGAAACTGATTTCTAAACTTGGCTATTTATTATATTTTTCTCATGGGATTATTCTGTATGTCATGATGACTTAACCAGGGGCTTTAGAGGGAACGTTATTTCTTTGAGTGCAATTTTCTTCAAGTCTCACTCTCTTTCAGTATCTTAATCTCTCTTCTCTTCTCCCTTCCATTAAGTTTCACTTATTTTGTCCTGACCTTTATCCCTTGAAGTAATTCATCAATTTATAACTTTTCACCTTATTCCCAATTTTATTCTTTGTCAATTTTTTTAGTAATTACATAATCATCTTCTCCTAAGTCGTGGTGTAGAAATAGAACTTACTGCTAAGCTCAGGATGGTAATTACTGCCTCATCTTATGCTTGCGGTATAGCAACATTTTTTCAGAATTCTTTTGATAAAATAATTCCTTATCAATCACCCATTTAGCATGACATTCATTTTGTTTCTGACTTTGATGCCTCAAAAGTAAAAGTAATGTTAAATCAAAAAAGCCACTGGTCTAGAGGTGACAGTTTTTAAATGAATGCTCTCTATCGGAGTTACTTAAGGAACCTCTTTTATGACTAAGAACTAGGAATAGTGTTGGAAATGTCCTAAGGGAAAGTACTATGCAATTAATTGAACTTGTTGGAATTTCTGCCTTCTCTAAATTGCCTTGTGTTCCTTAAGGAATAAGGAATCTTATTCCTTAGAGATGTACAGCCCGATGAGAGATATATCAAGTGCATCTTGTAGCTTTAGGAAACAATAAATTCATATTGAAAAACGGAGCAATTTTTAATTGTTTAACAACAAAAACTAAAAACTGATGCTCATAAAAACTATATGGTATTCCTTCTTTAACTTATTTATCCTTTCAGAAAATACATGTTGAGAATCTACCAAACAGAGTTCTGGACATTGGAGAGGAAATAAAAAAGATAAGAAGTTTTGATTTTGCTGTCATGAAGCATTTTAGAAGAGAGGGATAAGTAACAATGTCAGACAGTGATAAATGATTGGGAATTATAACAGGGCAACGAGACAAGGAGTGTCAACAGAGACTGTTTTAGGTTGAGTAACCAGGAGACAAAGGCCAAGATAGGTGTGAATTTGTTATGCTTGAAAAACAGAAGGATGTCTATATCTGGACCCCAATATTAGAGAAGGAGAGAAGGATAAAATAAGAGTCTACAGACTGGCCTCATAGTTTAGTTGGCACTTTAAGTGCAGGGGGGACATATAGGAGGGTTTTGAATTATATGTCATTGAAAATAATTTATACAATTTATCCTTTTATTCTTTCTTTTATTTTTTTCTTATTTATTTATTTTTTTGAGACAGGGTTTCGCTCTTGTTACCCAGGCTGGAGTGCAATGGTGCGATCTCGGCTCACCGCAACCTCCGCCTCCTGGGTTCAGGCAATTCTCCTGCCTCAGCCTCCTGAGTATCTGGGATTACAGGCTCGTGCCACCATTTCCAGCTAATTTTTTGTATTTTTAGTAGAGACGGGGTTTCACCATGTTGACCAGGATGGTCTCGATCTCTTGACCTCGTGATCCACCCGCCTCGGCCTCCCAAAGTGCTGGGATTACAGGCTTGAGCCACCGTGCCCGGCCCCTTTTATTCTTTTAATCAGCTGCTATTAACAATCACAAGAACATACTAACACATGGAATCATGACCACAAGAGATTTTCTTTTTTTTGCTTTGTATTGTTGTTTGGTGTTTTTTTAAGTGAATATCTATACTTCATTTACTCTTTGGCTATTTAAGGACACTTCAGAGATTTCTAGTTTTTAGTATTTTAAATAAAGGTACTATGATCATTCATATATATGTTTTTTTTTGTGGGGAATATATCTTCATTTCTATTGTAAAAACACTTAGGAGTCGAATTGCTGGGTCATATATTAAGTGTATTTTAACTTTACAAGAAACTGCCAAACTGAAGCAACTATAACTTTCACACTCACTAGCAATGTGTTAGAGTTCTGGTTGCTCCACATCTCCAAGGCATGCTAAGGTCCTTTCATCAAATTCACAACCTTTTCTTTGTAGTGCCTGATCAGCTATCAAGCCCATCTAGCCAATTTTTTTTAATTGCATTTTAGGTTTTGGGGTACGTGTGCAGAACAGTTGCATAGGTACACACATGGCAGTGTGCTTTGCTGCCCTCCTCCCCCTCACCCACATTTGGCATTTCTCCCTAGGCTATCCCTCCCCAGCTCCTCCCCCCCACCGCTGTCCCTCCCCTATTCCCCCCAATAGACCCCAGTGTGTAGTACTCCCTTCCCTGTGTCCATGTGTTCTCATTTTTCATCACCCGCCTATGAGTGAGACTATGCGGTATTTCATTTTCTGTTTTATTTCAGTTCTTGAGACAGAGTCTCACCCTGTTGCCCAGGCTGGAGTGCACTGGTGTAATCTCAGCTCACTGCAACCTCCACCTTCCAGGTTCAAACAGTTCTCCTGCCTCAGTCTCCCAAGAAGCTGGGATTATAGGCACCCACCACCATGCCCAGCTATTTTTTGTATTTTTAATGCAGTCTGGGTTTGACCATGTTGCCCAGGCTGGTCTTGAACTGTTGACCTCAAGTGATATGCCTGCCTCAGCCTCCCAAAGTGCTGGGATTACAGACGTGAGCTACCACACCCAGCCTGTTTTTTTTCCCCTCTATAATTTTTATTTGGTTCTGTTTTTTAATAGTTTCCATTTATGTTTTGTTTTTATGATTTTCTTGAAATTTTAAACACAGCGATAATATTAGCTGTTTTAAAATCCTTTACCCCTAATTTTGTCTTTCTTGTTTCTAAATTTATTTTTATTGCCTAGTTTTGAGTTATATTTGCTGACTTCTTTGCATGTTAATTATTAATATTGGATGCCAAATACTTGAATGATATGTCATGATTTATCTGGAATTTTTTTGTTTTACTGTAAAGAATGTTGAGGGTTTTTATTGCTTTTTTGTTGTTGTTGGCAAGCAATTAATTTACTTGTGGATTAGTTTTGTAATTTTTAGGCACATTTTTAAGGCCCTCTAGCAAAGGCATAGTATAGTCTTTACTGTTAAGGCCAGATTATTCTTTCTTTTAAAGCATTGTCTTTCTGGAATCTTAACAAAGTATCACATGTGTTCAATGATGTTTCTCCCTTTGGCTGGTCAGAGTTTTAACATCTCTCAACCATGTGTGAGCTCTGTTCAATTTCTAACTTTTGGTTCCCTGATACTTGTCCTATGTCCATGAATTGATCCTTTTCTGGCATGGTGAAGTCTCACCTTAATCATTTAATTTGGCATTCAGCCAAATGCTCAAGGGAGCTACTATACAGATTTTTTTTTTTTATCATTTAATCTAAGTAAATCCCTTCTTTTGTATCTTTTGCCTCACAAATTCCAGGCTAGTTCAACATGTCAATCTCTGATTTTTGTGTCTACAGCTCAGAGAGATGACTACACTTCACTTGGCCTTCCTTCACTATCCCATCTTCTGTAAAAACTGACAAGCAGAAAGCTGTGGCGATTGTCCAGCTTACTTTGTTTTCTTTGTCTTAGGGATCATAATCCCATGTTTCTTTGTGTACCATGTTGGAAAATAATTGTTTAAAACATTATCCAATTTTCTAGTTCTTTTTGGCAGAAGGGCTAATGTGGAATAAATTTTTCCATCATGTACAAATGTTTGCTATCATGAGTATAAATATTTTATATCTATTATCCATTAAGCCTTTGAAGGAGATATATAGCAGCTTAATTTTACATGTCAATATTGATAATAAATTATAAGTTGCCATATTTTGCAACTATTTAAACTCAATAAACAATTTTAGGCTCAGTAAACATGTGGTGGCTCATGTCTATAATTCCAATACTTTGGCAGGCTGAGGTGGGAGGACCTCTGGAATCCCGGATTTTGAGACCAGCATGGACAATGTAGTAAGTCACCATCCCTACAAAAAAAAAAAAAAAAAAGAAGAAGAAATTAGCTGTATGTGGTGGTGCAAGATGGTAGTCCCAGCTATTCTAGAGGCATAGGCAGAAGAACTGCTTGAGGACAGGAGTTTGATGTTACAGTGAATTATAATCTTGTCCCAAAAAAGAAAATGTCTAGACCTCTACTCAGTTAGAAAAAAATATAAGTTTCTCATATCTTTTAGTTCATAGAAGAAAATAATGTTGAGGACATCTACATTAGAAGATATGAGAGTAGCTCAGACAAGAGGTAATGATGTGTAGAGCAATGGTGGTAGAAATAAAAACAGGAATGGGTTTCACATATATTTGGGAAATAAAACTGATTCTATTTGTAGTATGAAGGAAAGAACAGGATAGAGTATTCTTTAATTATTGTGATGTCCCATGTTAGAATCTTTCTTTTATATTTTATTATTTTAATTAAAAAATAAGCAATGGATGTTAGAGAAAGGGCATGTAGAATATTCAGATTTCACATTCTCCTGTGTTGAAGAACCAGAAAAGTACACAAATGTATGGAAAAAAAAAAGAGTAGAAGAGCTAAGAAACTAGGTGAAGATTGATTATGACATAGGACTACATTGTGATTTAAATTTTCCAGCAGCCCTAAGAGTAAAATTCAGTCTTCCGCAGGATTTCCCAGAGTTTACCAGCCAGAATCTCTTTACTTCATCCTCTCTGCTATTTATATGAATCTATATTTTCAATAACTTATTCCTTGTCTTAAGAGCTCCTTTTAAAGAGTCAAAAGTTTAACTTTGATAAAGTTGTATGTATCAAATGTTTCAATAGTTTGTGCTTTCTATGTCCTATATAAAAATCTTTTCCTAACCTAATGTCGTTAATAACATCTCCCTCTTCTATTCCAGAAATTTTATAATTTTATTTCTTATATATAACTTATAATAAATTGTGAGTTAGTATTTGTGTATGTTGTGAAGTATGGATAAAGTTTCATTAAAAAAATTTTTTTTCAGTGTTTGCACATTCATTTCTTCCAGCGTTGTTAGTTGAAATGATTATCCTTTTCCCCATTGAATTGTCTAAGCACCCTTGGCAGGAATCATTTAGCTGAGTATGGTGGGTGCATGTTTGAACTATCTTTAATGTTCAAGTTAAACATGTCTATAGTTAATACCACAGCATCATAATAACTAAAGCTGTATAGTAATCGTTAAAGTTATGAAATGTGGGTCCTGTAATGTTCTTATTTTTTCCCAATTGTTTTGTTTTCACTATTCTAGGTCCTTTGTGCATATATCTATATAGATTTGCAGATACAGATGTGTTAGAATCAGTTTGTCAATGTCTAAAAGAAGCCAGCTATGATATTAATTTGGGTTGCTTTGTCTTTATAGGTTGACTTGAGGAGACTTGACATCTTAACCATTTTTAGTCATAAATCCATGCACAAGGCATGGATCTTTCTCAGCTAGTGTCTTTAAAAATTGCTCTCCACATTTTTTGAAGTTTTCAGTGTTCATGTAGGTTTTTTCTATTTTTTTGTTAATTTTATACTTATTTAATGTTATGTTTTATATATTATTTTCCATTTATTTTTGTTCATTTATATACAGAGCTAAAATTTTTTGTATAGTAACAAAATCTGCAACTTTGCTAAATTCACTTATTAGTCCTAAGAGCTTATTTTTAAGGATTCTGTAGTATTTTCTACAAAGATGATCATATCATCTTAGAATTAAAAGTTTTATTTCCTTACTTTCTATATAGCACTAAAGATATCTTTTACAACTCTATATATGAAAAAACAACCCACTTAAAAAATAGACAAATTATTTGAGCAGATACTTCACCAATAAAGATGTGTAGATACCAAACATTTAAATATATAGAAAAAAGTTCACCATCATTAATGCACAAATTAAAATCAAAGTTCAGTTTCATAACTGTGTTAGTCTATTCTTGTATTGCTACATAGAAACACCTGAGACTGGGTAATGTATAAAGAAAAATGCTTTCATTAATTCACAGTCCTGAAGGCTATATAGGAAGCATGGTGCTGGTATCTGCTTGGTTCTAGGGACATTTCAGGAAACTGAGCCATGAGGAAAGATGGAGGGGGAACAGGCACATCACATGGCAAAAGCAGGAGCAAGAGAGAGAGAGAGAGTGGAAGTCGGGGAGGTGCCATATTTCATTCGAGTCAGAGCAACAGCTCAGTTATTATCAAGGGGATGGCCCAAGCCATTCATGAGGAATCTGCCCCCATGATCCAATTCCTCCTACCAGGGCCCACCTCCAACATTGCAGATTACAATTCAACATGAGATTTGGGTGGGGACAAATATCCAATTATTTCATTTTACCCTTTGTCCCTCCCAAATCTCATGTCTTTCTCACATTGTAAAATACAATCATACCTTCCCTACAGTACCCTAAAGTCTTAACTCATTCCAGCATTAACTCAAAAGTCCAAAATTCAAAGTGTCATCTGAAGCAAGGAAAGTCCCATTCACCTATGAGCATGTAAAATCGAAAACAAGTTATTTACTTCCAAGATACAATTGGGGTATAGGCATTGAGTAAACATTGCCATTCCAAAAGAGAGAAATCAGCCAAAGAAAGAAGCTACAGACCCCATGCAAATTCAAAACCCAGCAGAGCAGTCATTAAATCTTAAAGCTCCAATATAATCTCCTTAGACTCCATGTCCCACATGCAGGGCACTATTGTGCAAGGGGTGTGCTCCCAAGGCCTTGGGCAGCTCCACCCCTGTGGCTTTGCAGCATATATGCTTCGAGGCTGCTCTTACAGGTTGTTGAGTGCCTGTGGCTTTTCTAGGCACCCAGGGTGCAAGCTATTGCTGGATCTACCATTCTTTTGTCTGGAGGATGGTGGCCCCCTTCTTACATCTCCACTAGGCAGGGCCCTATTGGGTCTGTGAGGGGGTATCCAGCCACACATTTCCCTTCTGCACTGCCCTAGTAGAGGTTTTCTCTGGGGCTTTGCCCCTGTAGCAGGCTTATGTCTAGGTACCCAGGCTTTCTCATACATCCTCTGAAATCTAGGCAGAGGCTGCCAAGCCTCATTTACTCTTGCATTCTGTGCATCTATTATCTAACACCCCCTTGAAGTATCCAAGGCTTAAGGTGCCATGCACTCTCTGGAGCAATGACATGAGCAGTAACTGGGACCTTTTGAGCTGAGGCTGAAGCCCAAGCAGCTAGGATGCCAGAAGCAGTGTCCTGAGGTTGCACAGGAAACCATTCTTCCCTCCTAAACATCTGAGTTTGTAATGGGAGGGGCTGCCATGAAAGTTTCTAAAGTTCCTTTGAGGTCTTTTTCTCATTGTCTTGGATATTAACACTTGGCTTTTTTGTAGTTATAAAAATCTCTTTAGCAAGTGATTGCTCTATAGCCTACTTGAAAAGTCTTTATCTTTCTCTGCCTTGTGGCCAGGCTGCAAATTTTCCAAACTTTTATGTGCTGTTTCCCATTTAAATATCAGTTCTAACTTTAAGTCCTTTCTTTGCTCCCAAACCTGAGTTAGGTTGTTAGAAGTAGCCAGGTGACATCTTGAATGGGTTGATGCTTACAAATTTCTTCTGCCAGATACCCTAAATCATCACGTTGAAGTTCAAACTTCCATAGATCCCTAGGACATGAACAGAATGCACCTGAGATCTTGGCTAAGGCAAACAAAAGTTACCTTTGTTCCAATTCCCAATAGCTTCCTCATTTCCATCTGTGGATTTCAACAGCCTGGACTTCATTGTCCCTATGATTATTAGGATTTTTGTCACAACCATGTAGCCAGTCTCTAAAAAGTTGCAAACCTTCCCTCATCTTCCTGTTTAATTTTGAGCCCTACAAACTCTTCCAGCCTCTGCCAATTACCTAGTTCTAAAGTTGCTTCCACATTTCAGGTATCTTCATTCCAGTGCCCTACTCACAGTACCAGTTTTCTATATTAGTCTGTTCTTGCATTGCTATAAATAAATGCTTAAAACTTGGTAATTTATAAAGAAGTTTAAGTGGCTCAATGTTCAGCAGGCTTTACAGAAACCTCAGTGCTAGCATCTGCTTAGCTTCTAGGGAGGCCTCAGGAACTTACAATCATGGCAGAAGGTTAAGGAGGAACAGAGAAGTCACATGGCAAGAGCAAGAAAGACAGAGACAGAGAGTAGTGGGGAGGTGCCACACACTTTTAAATGATCAAATCTAATGTGAACTCAGAGCAAATCTCACTTATCACCAAGGGGATGGCCCAAGCCATTCATGACGACTCTGCCTCAATGAACCAAACCCCTCCACCAGGCCCCTCCTCCAGCATTGAGGATTATAATTCAATGTGAGGTTTGGGTGAAGACTAGTATCCAAACTATATCAATTTCCCATCATTTAGAATAGCTAAAATTAAGAAAACTGACAACACAAAGTATTGGTGAATATATGGAGCAAACAAATTTCTCATACATTTATTTTGGAATTATAAAATAGTAAAATCATTTTATGTTTTATTATGAAGTAAAACATATACTTAAACTATAACAGAATTATCACTATTGTTTACCCAAGAGAAATTAAAACCTGTGTCTACACTAAAACTTTGATGTAGCTGTTCATAGAAGTTTTATTTGTAAAATCCCCAAATGAAAACCTACTGAATATTTATTAACTGAAGGTTTGATAAACAAATTTAATATATCCTTATGACAGAATGCTACTCAGTAATTTAAAAAAGTACAAATGATGGATGCAGGCAACAATATGAATAAGTATCGAAAACATTATATTAAATGAAAGAAGTCAGACAAAACATACACACTATATTATTTATATAAAATTCCAGAAGAGGCAAATGGCACAAAAACAATGATAGAAAACAAATCACCTGTCTATTTTTGCTTTTGTTTCCTGTGCTTTTGGTGTCATGCCTAAGAAACCATTTCTAAAACTGATGACATGAAGTTTTTTCCCCAACTTTCTTCCAGGAGTTTTATAGTTCAGATCTTTTTTAAAAATGTATTTATTATCCTTTCATTTCTGGGGTACACATGCAAAACGTGCAGGTTTGTTACATAGGTATACATGTGCCATGACGGTTTGCAACATCCGTCCCCGGTCATCTACATTAGGCATTTATCCTAATGCTATCCCTCCCCAATCCCCCCACCCCCTGCTATTCTTCCCGTAGCCCCTCACCCGCAACAGGCCCTGATGTGTGATGTTCTCTTCCCTGTGTCCATGTGTTCTCATTGCTCAACACCCACTTACGAGTGAGAACATGTGGTGTTTGGTTTTCTGTTCTTGTATCAGTTTACTGAGAATGATAGTTTCCAGCTTCATCCATGTCCCTGCAAAGGACATGAACTCATCCTTTTTTATGGCTGCATAGTATTCCATGGTGTATATATGCCACATTTTCTTTATCCAATCTATCATTGATGGTCATTTGGGTTGGTTCCAAGTCTTTGCTATTGTAAACAATGCCACAGTAAACATACATATGAATTTGTCTTTATAATAGGAAGATTTATAATCCTTTGGGTATATACCCAGTAATGGGATTGCTGGGTCAAATGGAATTTCTATTTCTAGATCCTTGAGGAATCGCAATACTGTCTTCCACAATGGTTGAACTGATTTACACTCCCACTGACAGTGTGAAAGCATTCCTATTTCTCCACATCCTCTCCAGCATCTGTTGTCTCTTGATTTTTTTTAATAATTGCCATTCTAACTGGCATGAGATGATTTCTCAATGTGGTTTTGATTTGCATTTCTCTAATGACCAGTGATGATGAGCTTTTTTTCATAAGTTTGTTGGCTGCATAAATGTGTTCTTTTGAAAAGTGTCTGTTCACATCCTTCACCCACTTTTTGATGGGGTTGTTTGTTTTAATCTCGTAAATTCGTTTAAGTTCTTTGTAGATTCTTGATATTGGCCCTTTGTCAGATGGGTAGATTGCAAAAATAATTTCCCATTCTGTTAGTTGCCAGTTCACTCCAATGGTAGTTTCTTTTGCTGTGAAGAAGCTCTTTAATTTAATTAGATCCCATTTGTTTATTTTGGTTTTTCTTGCCATTGCTTTTGCTGTTTGATTCAGATCTCATGCTTTAGTTTTTAAATTGTTTTGAGTTGATACTCTTTATGGTAGAAGATAAGAGTCCTATCTCATTATTTTGCATGCAGATGCCCAGTTTTACTAAAACTGGATTTATTGAAGAAACTATGCTTTCCCCATTGTGTATTTTTGGCACTCTTGTTGAATATTAGTTAACTGTGTATGCATGGTTTTATTTCTTGGCCTTCTATTCTGATCCATTGATCTATATATCTGTCTTTATGTCTGTATTATTCTGCCTTAATGACTGTAGTTTTGTTGTACATTTTGAAACCAGTAAGTTTGAGACCACCAGCTTTGTTCTTTCTTAAGATTATTTTGGCTATTCGTGGTCTTTTGTGATCCACATGAATTTTAGATTATTTATATTAAAAAATGTCACTAACATTTGGATATGGATTTCATTGGATCTGTAAATTTCCTCAAATAATATGGATGTGTTAACAATATGAAGTGTTCCTAACCATGAACATGTGATGTCTTGCCATTTGTATCCTTTTTAATTTCTTTCATCAGTGTTTTGTCGTTTTCAGTGTACACATCTTTAATCTTCTAAGATAAATTCATTCATATTTATATTCTTTATTTTCATTGTTATTGCAAGTGGGATTATTATCCTGATTTCTTTTTAAAATAGTTCATTGTCAGTATATACAGTTACAACTGAATGTTGTATGTTGATTTTATATTGAGCAAGTTTACTGAATTAATTTATTAATTTAATATTGTACCCCATAAATAAACTATATGGACCCATAATTATTAAATACAAAAAATTTAAAAGCTGAATTTATTTCTTGTAAGAGGTTTTGTGGAGTTTTTTAGGGTTTTCCATATATATGATCATGCAACTTGCAGATAGGGGAAATTTTACTTCTTCCTTTCTGATTTAGATGTCATTTTTTTTTCTTGCCCACTTGCTCTGGCTAGAACTTCCAATATTCTGTTGAATATAAACGGTGAGAGTGGACATCCTTACCTTGGTCCTGATCTTAGTAGAAAGAAATTCTGTTTTCTCTGCTGAATATCATGTTAGTTGTGGGCTTTTCATATATGACTTTTATTATGTGGAGATGATTTTCCTCTATTCCTAGTTTGGTGAGGGTTTTTATCATAAAAGTATGTTAAATTTCATCAGATACTTTTTCTTTATTTATTGATATAATCATGTGATATTTATCCTTTATTCTTTTAAATAGCATATCACATTAATTTATAAGTTCAACAAACAATACATTCTAGGATAAATCCCACTTTCTCGTGGTGTTAGATCCTTTTAATGTGCCATTGAAACTAGTTTGCTAGTATTTCGCTGAGCATTTTTGTAACTCTATTCACCAGTGATATGGGTCTTCAGTTTTCTTTTCTCGTGGTATCTTTTCCTAATTTGGTATCAGGGTAATGTTTACCACATAAAATGGGTTTGAGTTTCTATTCTCTTCAGTTTTTTGGGACAGTTTGAGAAGGATTAGTGTTAATTCTTCTTTATATCTTTGGTAAAATTCACCAGGGAAGCCACATGGTCCTGTGCTTTTCTTTGTTAAGAGGTTTTTGATTACTGCTTCAGTCTCCTTACTAGTTATATGACTATTCAAACATTCTATTTCTTTATAATTCTCTCTTGGTAGGTTGTATGTTTCTAGGAATTTATTTCTTTTAGGTTATACATTTTGTTAATGTATAATTTGCACATTAGTCTCTTTTGATTCTTTGTATTTCTGTAGCATTGATTGTAATGTCTCCTTCTTACTTTGGATTTTATTTATTTGAGTCTTCTCTTTTTTTTAACTAATTATTTTTGTTAGATTATCAATTTTATCTTTTTAAAAAACCAATTCAATTTTATTTATATGCTTATTGTTTTTCTGTTTTCTATTTCATTTCTCTTCTAATCTTTATTATTTCTTACCACATACTTCAGAAATCCTATTTCTGAATATTTATCCAAAATAATTGAAGTCAGGATCTCAAAGAGATACTAGCACTCCCATGTTCACTGTAGCACTACAGACTAGCCAAACTGTGAAAGCAACCTAAGTTTTCATGGACAAACAAATGAATAAAGAAAATGTGGTATATACATACATTGAAATATTATTTGTCCTTTTTTTTTTATAAAAAGGAAATCCTGCAACATTCTACATCATGGATGAACTTTGAGGACATTCTGCTAAGTGAAATAAGTCAATTGGGCTAAGTGAAATAAGTCAGTCACAGTGGGACTGTGTAATTTACTCATATAAGCTATTTAAACAGTCAGACTTACAGAAGCAGAGAGTAGAATGGTAGTTACCAGAGGCTGAGAACAAGGAGAAATGAGGAGTTGCTAATCAACAGATCTAAAAATTTACATATGAAAGATGAAAATGTCCTACATATCTGCTGCACAGTGTGGTGCCTATTGTCAAGAAAGTTTTTCTGCACAGTGAAACATTTGTAAGAGGGTGCTCTCATGTTAAATATTCCTACCACAGACATAAAAAATAATATAATAAAACAAATTAGTGGCTGCCAGATGTCAGGATGTGGGAGACTACTGATCGAAAAGGAATAAGAGAAAACTTTCTAGAATGACGGAAATGTTTTAGATCATGACCATGGTGGTATGTCTTGATTCTACTTACCAAAACTCATAAAAGTATGTACTTAAAATTAATGAATCTTGGGGGATATGAAAAATATTTCAATAATGTGGGCGCACAGACACACCCAAAGAAGGAGAGGAAACTGCAGAAATGCTGTTACATTTAATTAACTACATTCATTATGTAATTATTTAATTTCCCTCTTTTTTAGTAATCTAAAATTTGTCAAGAGGTTTAGAAGATCCTAATCAACGTAAAACCATTGGATCATTAGAATATTTTGCTATTGTTCCTATCAAAAGCATAGAAATGCAATCATTCAATTATTGGTGCAGCCTTATCAATGGATTTGTTTCTAATTTTAATTTTTTAAATTGTGTTGAGACTCTTTTTGTCATATTTTCAAACTTCTTGAAACGATGAAATTCCAGCAACAATTATTTTGAATATAGATAACGAGATGCATTCAAACAACTAAAAAGTCCTTTGTTTGTATTACTTCTTTTATTCATTCAGGGTTTCTGATACAATGAGACATAAAAACATATGACTCATCAAAATATAAATTATTCTATGTTTCTACTGCGAAAAACTGCTTTAGCAGCTGTATTTCCAGAGGTGAAATGTTTGGCATCTAGTATGGGATGAAAATTTAGAAATAGCTTCAACTGAAAAAGTTCAGATTGAAGCCTCGTAACACAAAAGTACCTGGTTGGGGCTTGACAAGTCCTGGGTTCTTGCTTTTGCTTTACTTCTAACTAGCTCTATGACCTTTTTTATGTCATAGTTTCACAGAATTAAGGAAACCAAGTATATCACTAATAGGTTATCAATTATCTTTATTAATCTTTGTCCAGAACAGCTACTATATTTTGGTCAGCAAGGACCCTTCGGTTCCAAGTATCTGCGGCGTTAGGCTGTGATTTACACCAGATTCTAGCTTCTTAGAGCTACTTTTCCTAGGTGTAACACTAAACCACTAGGAAGCTACTTCTTTGAGCCTTTCGCATCCTGTCTCTCTAAACCTAGGACTTGTGCTGGGGGTGGTGAATTCCTAGGAATCAGACTCAGGGAAACCTCAGTCATTTTCCATTCTCTTATATCTCCCCTCCACCACAATAGTACTCTGCTGCTTCCTGTTTTTTCAGCAACATGTCATAGACTTCTCAATCAATTTCTGATTTCTCATATGCCTGGAGGAAAAGACTGCTTCACCTCTCAGCCATGGCAACAGCCCTAAAGCCCTCGCTTGAACTCAGAGACCATAGAAAAGATCAAGAGAACACAATTTAATAATTCAGTAATCTCCCCACTATACTAGTTTATGAGAAAGTGCTTTCTAAAACTATAAAACCCTACCCCAACCTTAAGGAACTTTTGCGTAATTAAGGTATGGTTTCTACCACTGAAACATTGGGCAGATATGTCAGGATAAAAATGTAAAAAGCTATAGGATATACTTATTAGAACTGAGCAACTAGAGAAATTCCAAACTGAGAATCACCTCTCAAATGCTTTTTTCAGATTCCTCCACTATATCATGTTGGCCTGTTTCCCTAGTTGTACAGTTATATCTAAGACACCGGTCCACAGAAAAGACTAATATGTAATTGCAATCATTTTTTCAATTCCTGTGCCCCAGATGGACACAGCGTATGTGTTCATTCAAACTTTGGAGAATAAATTTTCTCTGTATGTTATTAGCAGTCTCCACAGCCTTCAGAAGTGTAGCGTAGGTCTCAGCGTGAGCATGCTTTAAGTACTTTACACACTGTGTAAAGCTACTTCAGTTATCAACAAGATTAATGTATTTTTTGCTCTAGGAACCTGTAGTTTGTGTGTGAATCTCTAAATATTTTTTTCCATATTCACACGCATTTTCTTAATCTGACATTGATGTAGAAATTGCAGTCAAGCCTCTCCTTTGGAAGTTAAAGACACTGATTCTTAGAAGCTTTCATTAACCAGGAAAATCACATTTCTAATTTTCAAGTCTTTAAGCCTTCTCACTGAATATCCTGATGTTATAATATGGCATATGTGGCTGAGGTTACTTGGATGTCTCTTCAGGGGATATATTTATGCATCAGAAAGAACTTACAGGACTGTAAAAGAAAAAAGTCCTTCTAGGAGGGATTGTAATGTTGAAGTTTTGTAGATTGAGTGGAAACTGCCATGGTTTGTTCAGTTTATTTTTCTAGGATATAACACAGAGAACATTTATTTTTTACTTAGAAATATCTTTATATCAGCTTAGGGAGTATATTTCTTATTGAAAGGGATTTAAAGAAAAGAAAGAGAAGGAGAAGAAAAGAGAGAAAATATAATAATAGCATTAATTGCAGAAGCTACTGCGTACTTGGTGCTTTTATGCCTGAGTTTATGCCACAACCAAAATTATTATTGCTGTTATATTCCATTAGACCAAAAGTCACATTTATGCAGTTTTCTCCAGGCAAATTTAAATCTCAATACTGTTTTCTTTCCCTTATGTTTAATCTCAGGAAGCTCTATTCTATTTGCAAATTTGCGGCACAGATATGCAACCTGTAATCTGGTATTTTTAGAAGTAGACTAGAGAGTAAATGACTAATAATAGTTCTGACATATTTAACTCTTTTTTTTTTTTTTTTGAGTCGAAGTCACTGCAGCCTCTGCCTCCCAAATTCAAGCAGTTCTCCTTGCTTCAGCCTTCCAAGTAGCTGAGATTACAGGCACCCACCACCATGCTCAGCTAATTTTTTTTTTGTATTTTTAGTAGAGAGAGGGTTTCACCATATTGGCCAGGCTGGTCTCGATCTCCTGACCTCATGGTCCACCTGCCTCAGCCCTCCAAAGTGCTGGGATTTTAGGCATGAGCCACCGTGCCCTGCCAACATTTTAACTCGTAAGTTAGTCTCTTCAATAAAAAAGTTACCAAGTAACTTTAATACTTGTATTAATATTTATTTTATTTCTTTGTCTTTTTTTCTTATTTATATGTTTATTTATTTGCTTTTCTTCATGGTTTGGCAGTACATCAACACGTTTTAAAGTGTTAGAAGAACAATAGCTCTGTAAGTGAAACCAACATCTATAAAACCAATTTTAAAGTCCACAAAGATCTCTTAAATTATCTCTGTGTATGTTATACACTGATACTTATATTTGTGAGGTTGAACAAGGCAGTTCTGAAAAATCACAGTACAATTGATCTTTTTTTTTCTTGGACTTCCAAAAATAAAGGAAAATACTAGCTTCACATAGAATGTGAACAATTTAGTGATAGTGCAATTTTGCTGATTGTAACAAATTCCTCACAGGCCTCAATAGTTCACATTTTAAGCAGCTTGTACCAGGATGAACTTTAAAAGTGAAGTCATGGCACTGAATTTAGACCGAATGTCTACCATGCAAAACTTAACATCTTTCCTTTTAGTTAGGTGATTTATCATTTTTAAAAGGTTTCCCTTTTGATTTTTGTAATCAGGGAATGTTTTGTAATCAGAGAATATTATTATCTTTCATTTGACACATAGAGAAAGTAAGCTTCAGAAAATTTTAGCATCCAGGTTGCCCATCAAAATCCCCAAGAAACCACCATCCGTAATGTATAATCATTGGGTAAGCTAGAATAAAGCCAGTGATCCTCTGTTCTCAACTGAGGATAAATTTCCTTTGATAAGAACACTCTTACGATACTACATTTTGAAGAATGAAACAAAACTACAACAAAAACTAATGACAAAACCCTTCCTCTCTTGGCATGAATTTCCTGACTTGTAAAACAAATATACTAAATCGTACTTGTCCTGTACTGTCTACCTCTCAGGATTTCTTTAAGGTTAAATGACATAACATAGTAAAAAATCCTGTAAAATGTATTTAAGTATCTCCATATCTCCCATATCTGCCCTCCTATCATGCCAGATATCATTGTTGTAAATTCTGACACAATTCCTATTACAAGACTCTCTATTTTTTGTGTGGGATGCATTACTTTCTATTTTATGTTATTTATGAACGTATCTTACCTCTCTGCTAGAGTTCCTTTGGTGCACATTCTATGTCTGTTTCAACTTTATTCCCCAGCAGGAAATGAGATGCTTTGAATGGAGTTGTTGATCACTAGAATAAAAGTATGAAATGTTCTCCCCTCACCTAAGAGATACCATTGTACCCCCTTCCATGTGGTTCCCTACCTTCCAAGTGATTACCCGGGAATCACCTGGAAGATTCCATGAGACTCTTGGAATTGTTTCTGTCAAAGTTCGTATTGAATAACTCTTTCTTTAGGAATTCACCATCTGCTGGGTTTTATTTCTTTTCAAATTTGGTAATGACTTCATTATTCCCCTTTATCATATTCTGATTTAATGCATGCCTGCTATTGATAACTACTTGGTTCTATTCATTTTTGTATTTCTCAAGTACCTAGTGTAGTATCCTGTATATTTTAAGAGCTCAGTTTATTAATAAATTTTAGTTGGATTAACATATAAACAGATGTTAGTAATTGTTACCACCTTTAAGGGCTTGGGCTACAGAGTATGATAAATATGACTTTGTATCTCCTGAGCCCATTCTTCTAAAGTGGACAAGAGGCTTGCATTTCTCTTAGGCTGAAACGTATCTTTAGGGATAATTCAAATAGTTCAGGATAATTCCCCGGGTCCACTAATGTCACATTGGTGACCTTCTTGACTAGGCCGATTATAAGACCCCCAACAAAGAGCAAAGTGATAAAGGAGCTAAGGTTAATCTCCTGAGTGCTCCTACCTGATGTTTCTTAAATCTTTTTCCCCCAACCCAAAAGTTCTTATACTACCTTCTGGCTGCTCAGGGAGCCTCACACAATGATTGTCCTGTTTGGCTTGTCTTGAAATGAGACAAGATCATTCTCTAGCAATTATCTGAGAACTGCTCTCCAGGATAAACAGTTTCCAGTAAAAGGCAACTCCAGCTCCTAAAGAATCTCTTCTTTAAGAGAGAGTTTATGCTAAACTATTTCAAATAAGGACCAACCTTTTACTCTAAACTATTTCAAATAAGGACCAAGTATTTTGAATGTAATGCAGTGCAATTTGAAAGAGAATAGATTTTCAGAATTGCCCCAACAATATCTGGCAGAATACCATTTATTTGACATAAATGGAAGAGACCAAAATAATCTTATTTTGAATTCTGTTTTAGAAATGGCCTTATCAAAATAACTTTTCTGCATCAGCTTAACTGCTGTTTGATAGCAAACCAAAGGTAGATTTAACCAAAGCTGAAAGTATTGTACTTCTCTACCATTTTGGCATTCGAAAGGTGATGGATTGCGTGTTTCACTGAATTAAACAAGAAAAAGCTTTCATTCCACCTAACAGAGTTTTACAACTGTAAAATAGAAATTTGGATATAAATTCACCTCTTCAGACCAGTATGTAAACAACCAACCCAAAGATGTAATTACAGGTTTAATATTAAAAAGCATCGCCATGTGATGGCCGTAGAGAGTCTTTGTCGATCAAATTGGGCTTGAAGTCATCTTTCATGCTTATCAGTCACTGTCTGGCCTTTCACAAATAAGTCAAATTCAGTTCATAACTGCTGGATTCAAGGTGGGGGAAATTCACATAGGCAATAGGAATCAGATCTGATAGGAATTAAATCTCAGGCCAAAATTCATTCTCCTTCCCTTCCCATCTTGCTCCTTTTTCTCTCGAAATCCTAATAGCACATACATCCAAAATGAGGGGTATTTTAAATTACATTTCTGTTGTTCCAGAGAGTAGCTGCTCTGTCAGCCTGGGACTCAGAGCAGAGCAGAATTCAAGGTGACTTGCAACACTGAGAAAAGATTATATATTTAATTATTATTGATAACATAACCAGTTATCTGTCATTGGTTTTTCATGTGAAAGAGAAAGCAGCCCTAAAATAATATATACTTTTAAGGTAAACAGAAGATCTCAATTTTAGAAATGATAAATTATACAAAGACATTTTCAATTTCATATATACGTTCAATTATAGTTACATATATATAAAATTCCAAGGTGTGAGAGACTAGTTAGAGAAAGAATAGAAACCAAAAAAAAAAAAAAAGTATAAAGGCAAAGAAAAATATGTATTGTGAATTTACAAACTTTAAAATGTTGTAATTAAATACATCATAAATTAAGCCAATAAAGTCAAAGTCTTCATAGAGTAAAATGATAAGCAAAAATGAAATGTGTTTGTGTAATTTGAAATAATTATGCATACTTATAATTTTGTTTAATAAGTATTCAAAAGAATCATTAAAAATGACAAGAAAAATAAAAGTGGTTCCATGGATATAAACAGTCTATTTATAAAAATGGAAATATTTTCAAACTAATCAGTGGTCAGGATAGCACAATTAAAAAGGAGCTATTGTCATTGTGCTCGTAAAATTAGCAAAACATAAGACTTGTAAGTTAGAATGCTCAGTGGGAAGATGAACTAATACAGTAGTCTGACATTTTTTTTAATGAAATTTTCTTTCATTCAACAATGTCAGTTTTGGGAATTGATCTTGAGAGAATTCCAAGCATCTCAGCCTACAATTATACATAAATGGATATTGATAGCAATACTGTTTGTAGCAGAAAAACCTTGGAAATAATCTGAACATCCATCAGTACATGAATAGTTGAATAAATAATATGCATCTATTTTTGATATTACTATGAAGCTGTTAAAGAGAATGAGTTAGATCTATTAACACTGGTCTGTAGGGATGCCCACGATATACAGTTTTGTGAAAAACACAAGCTGCAGAGTAATATACATAGTAGGTACCATCATCGCTCTGAATGTCCTTGCCTCCTTGCCTTTGACTATTCTTTTCTCAGGAAATGTGCTAACCATCTCTTAACATATGTATGTCTAATTCTTCCACATTCTTATTCACCAGGAGCCTCAGTTTATCAGAGAAGCTAAATTGACCAACCCAGATTGGACACATGTCCACTACCTGTACCTTCAGTCTGTCCTAAGCAGATAGATCTCAGTCACAGACATTTATTGAACTCTTGGTTTGGGATGATTTATCTCATCTCAGCATTTCCAATATAACATGTATACATCATGATTGCATAAGGGGGTAATTTATCAAACTTTGTTGAAAGAATGAAAAAAGTGTGGTCTAACCACATTCCAAAAGCAAATGTCTAAATAAATAATGGTAGAGTATTAGAACTGGGTGGAAACATCACCAAATACTGAAGAGTGTCATTTGCTAAGAGTTTTTATACTGAAACAGTGGTATCCAGCTTATGGGTCACCAAATCCCAGATGCATTCACATGCCAACATTGGTTAAAAACAAAACTTTTCTTGAAAATTTCCAGTTGCCCATAAAGCACAAAATTTTTAATTCTGTATAGTTATTCTTGTGCTTGCTAAAGGTTGAGTACTATTCAATTAGAGAAAAGGAAGGAATGTAATACTGACATGAAGATATCAGGGAAAGAAAGCATGTCATCTTTAAAAGAATGGTTACATCCCTTACAAAGCCCCTGAGGGGTAGAAAAGTAAAAGTGATACCACTAACTTGCAGCTCTTGTCCATTCTGTTTTAATTTTAGGTCTTTAAGGTCTGAATTTGTCTTAATTGTTTGTTTCTATGAGGGTTAAGTGAGCCATGGCTTACCCCATGTCTTACATCTTCACATTCAGATTTAATGTCTGTAGCAGACTAACAGATTCAATGTCTGTATAATGCAACTCTCATGTAAGAAATATGTATAATACTTACATACTACTTTTAAATGCATGTGTACCTTCTGTTGCCACTGAAATACAAATACAGTTTAAAACATCGTTGAATTCATTTAGGCTTTTGATTACCTGTACCTTCTCAAAAAGGGGAAATATGAAAAGCAAATTATTATCAAAAGAGGTGATCACATTCTTCCTTTTTCCACTTGTAGAAGGGTCCTCACACTCCAAAATGTTGGAGAATAGTTACCTAAATATAAATCAATATAGGCACAAGCATCAAACAACATGTTTATCTGAACATAATTGAGAAATTTGTAGTCTGGTGTAAGGCTGTGCACTCTTGGCCTTTAGGTACACAGTAGGAAGCAATTTCTGACCCCTCCAATAGAGGGAGACCTGGAGATCAGTTCTGGCCAGGAAGACAAGTGGGAGTAATGAGGGTCAAGTGCAGGTCAGGCATTTAATTGCTGATATGTGACTCCTCAGGGTTCACTTTTTCCACTGCCACAGCAACTGGGAAATGTTCTAAATAATGGCTGTTCTGTCAGCTGAGTATTAGAGTGAAGGCAAAGTGATACAGTCTAGAGTCCTAGCTGACCTGTAAAGATCATTGTGTGGGGCAAGAAATAAATATTTACTCTTGTAAGCAACTGAGATTGTTGGTCTGTTAGTTATCCTAGAAAAATCTTGCCTCTTTTGTCTAAAAGAGTTTTCTGCTATTTTAGGTTTTTTAGGGAAATATTTAATTATATCAATGGGCTTTTAACTGTACCTTGGAATTGGACATAGGTTTGGGGAAGTGAGAGATTTTAGAGCAGAAGCTAGGTGCCAAAGGCTGGCTATACTGGTTTAGTCATTCTTTATGATGAGTTTACAACAGATGATGAGCTTTTGGACTGTGGAATTAACACCACTTTGTGTGGCTGTTGTTTGACTTAGCTAGCCACTCCTGAGAATTTCATAATACGAGATTTTGAAATGTGGTTGGTTGATTAATTGGTTAAAAATTATGTGTCCTATGATACTAAAAAACTGGGAGTGACTAGTTTTCAGAAAAGCCCATAGTTCTTAATGATTAAGCGTCAGGCTTAGAGTTAGAAAGACCAAGGACAGAATCTTGACATTGAATTTATAGCCATTTGATAATCTTTAATTAATCTAATCCTTTTAGTCACAGTTGCCTCATTCATACAATGTGAATTGTAATAATACTAAGTACTTCAGAGACTGCTGTAATCATTGACAGAAGAAATATGAAAAATGTTTTATATGTTATCTGGTTATTGTTTAGCTCATGGTGTTATTATGAGCGAATTATATCACCTCTAAGAAACATGTTTTCTCACACTTTAATACCTCTGAAATTTGGTGATACTTTATAATTATAGTTACTGAATGATACATAAATTAGCATGTTACTTAGATGGCATCTTAGATTTGAAAAGACAGGGTTTGTGATAATATTATTAACAGGGTTTCTAGCTAGGGCTCATTTGAGCATCATAGATGGATAAAGCCAGTTTGCTATTCTTCAAGCATAAAAATCCATGACCTTCCAGAACTTCTCTTTTTCATCACTTTGACAATTGACACTCAAAGCCCCTATCGTTTTTTAGTGGCTGTTTGGAATTTTCTTTCTGGGGCCTTAGCTTGTTAGTGTGCTATTCCAGGCAAAGAGGGTCTTGTAGCTGAACTAAAAACACCCAAACAAGAAGGCTGGCCCCTTCATTGTTGACTCATGTCTAAATTCATTATGACAAGTTCTGAAAACTGCTCACAGTCAAGATCCCGACTGTGATCATCACCTTTGTTTTTACCATATATACCATACATAGCTATGCCTTTCTTTCAGATCCTGCAAGTACTGTCTTGAAAGCTTTCCCTGACATATTTGAGCTTCTCAATAGCATTTTACACATTTTTATCACCTGCATTGTCTCCGCAGGCAATCTTTTTGAGTTTTCCATATTACCAAAATGACAAGAGCCTACACAAACCAATTTTGTGACAGCACCTATTCTTATAAGCACTGTTCTTCTGTGTTACTCTGGGAATTCACTGTTAATCTTTATAATCATGCCATTAAGGTTGCTGCTCTTAATGTGCCATTATGAACATCTTTAAAATAAAAGGAATAATGTAGGCCCATAGACTCCACGAACTCTGAGATAAGTATGATTTGGGAGACTGCATGGTGGCCACAAATTCCTCCCTTTCTCTACTCACACTCATTTGCAATATTATTTTACTACTCCAGAGAAGGCACTTTTTCTGCAACCTTTTAAACCCAAGCTGCTATTCTGACTTGCTCTGAACAATAAGTTGCAGCAAACATATCATCCAAATTCTAATGCTATACGCCTTCTACCTGTACTCACGTTGCACACTGCCCTGAACCCACCGTACCATGAAGAAGCCTGAGATGCAGAAAGAGGCTTAGCCTTCCCAACTGCACCATCTGATGCCAAATCTCTGGATACCTCCCAGCTGAAAACAGCTACATGAGAAAACTCAGACGAGATTAGCACAAGAGTCTTGCAGACAACCCACCATACTGCTAGACATAGTCAATTGCTCTTGTTTGAAGACACTAAACTTTGACCTGTTTTTATACATGGATCGATGACTGAAAGAAGTCAAAGGCTTTCAACAGCTAGAATAGAGTTCTCTGAATTACAGTCTGAAAGAAGGAGGCCTGTAGAGAAAAATTTGGCAATGACACATAAAAAAAAAGTTTCACTTAGCTTTGTTTCTGTCACTGTAATTCTAACATCATGTGAAAGAACTTATACTTTAAAGAGCTTTAAAGATGCATAGCTTGAATTTTTTTTTTTTAATTTTTATTGCATTATAGGTTTGGGGGTACATGTGCAGAACGAGCAAGATAGTTGCATAGGCACACACATGGCAGTGTGCTTTGCTGCTTTCCTCCCCTTCACCCACACTTGGTATTCATCCCCAGGCTATCCCCCCCAGCCCCACCTGCTGTCCCTCCCCCATTCCCCCCAACAGTCCCCAGTGTATAGTAGACCGCCTCTCTGTGTCCACGTGTTCTCATTTTTCTCACCCACCTATGAGTGAGTATATGCAGTATTTCTTTTTCTGTTCTTGTGTCAGTTTGCTGAGAATGATGTTCTCCAGATTCATCCATGTCCCTACAAAGGACACAAACTCATCATTTCTGATTGCTGCATAATATTCCATGGTGTATATGTGCCACATTTTCCCAGTCCAGTCTATCATCGTTGGGCATTTGGGTTGGTTCCAGGTCTTTGCTATTGTAAACAGTGCTGCAATGAACATTCGTGTGCATGTGTCCTTATAGTAGAACGATTTATAGTCCTTTGGATAGATACCCAGTAATGGGATTGCTGGGTCAAATGGAATTTCTATTTCTAGGTCCCTGAGGAATCGCCACACTCTCTTCCACAATGGTTGAACTAATTTACACTCCCACCAACAGTGGAAGAGTGTTCCTATTTCTCCACATCCTCTCCAGCATCTGCTGTCTCCAGATTTTTTAATGATCGCCATTCTAACTGGTGTGAGATGGTATCTCAATGTGGTTGTGATTTGCATCTCTCTAATGACCAATGACGATGAGCACTTTTTCATATGTTTGCTGGCCTCATGTATGTCTGCTTTCGTAAAGCTTGAATTTTTTATGGCCCTTTTATGAAGCTATCACAAAGTGCATTTCAAGCAAGTTTCATGTTTCTCCTTAAAGATTTCTCATACTGTGACATATGGAGGTGACAGGATCAGCTCAAGGAGTGGGAAGAGAAGAGAAGAATAAGGCAGATGATTATTCCTGGTTCTCATCATTCTGAGATATTTAAGTTGGGGTGGGTCTACAGCAGTACCAGCAAACTACCTTATATTTTTGTATGTTATGACCCAAGAATGTCTTTTACATTCTTTTAATGGCCAAAAGAGAAAATAATATTTTATATGTGTAAAAAGTATATAAAATTCAAATTTTAGTGTTTATAAATAAAGTTTTATGAGGACACAGCCATGCTTCTTCATTTACATATTCTCTGTGGTTCCTTTTTTGCTGCAACAGTAGAGCTGAGTAGCTGTGATAGAGGCTGTGTGCAAACCTAACATGCTTACTATCTGACTCCTTACAGAAAAAGTTTGGCAACTTTGGTTCTAGGATGGAGATTTGAGAATTTTCTTTTTGGTTTCTGTAATGTGTTATATCCCATGGCAGTATTTGTGAATCCATAAATAAACACACTTAGCTGACTGTCACAACCTCACTCTCACAGTCCTCATATCTTGTCGAAAATGCAGAAGTGTAAATGTGTCTATGTCCTAGGTTTGCTTAGGGGAAGAGATGAGGGAAAGAGAGGGTTAGAGAACAGTAGATCAGAGTAAGTGCTGGATGATACTGTAATCGAAAAAGTGACTCTAAACTGATTTAATGCCCATCTATATTTACGTTTCTCTCTTGATATCTCTTTCTAAAATGTTTGTTTCTAGATCAAAGCAGGTTTTGAAGAGCCAGAAGGCTAAACAACTAACAGTATTAACCCTAAAAATAACTTTTTTCTTTCCAATTTGCTTCCGTAATCTGCAATTAAAAGTTCTGCAAAAGGAGTGATTGTAACAGTGCAGCTAACAACAGTGAAATTGTAAAAGGGCTGGGCATCATTTTCTTTACCTGCCTGACCTGCAGAGACACCCAGATGTCTATAGAGTCTATCTGCTTCTCACCTCAACTCAAAATGGTGTTCATATTAAAGAACCTTATGATTTTTAAAAATCATATTTGGAACCTATTAATATACTTTGCCTCTACAACAAATGAGGGATTATGGAATATAATCTCGGGATCCCAAATTGAAAGAGACATTTAGTTAAAGGGACAATTATTGGTAGGCCTAGAAGAATATATTTTGATTTCTCTGGAAATGACACACCATTAGTTATGAAACGGAGAAAGGCAAGATGTATCTTCTTTCCCTGTAACAACATAGTTGCAAGTATAATTTCTGGTTTACCAAGAACCTTTTCAAGTAAATGTAAAATCTTCCCTTTTTAAGGCTACATGCCTCTTTCTCCATTTTCGAAGCTATTTTCTATTAGATCATATGCTAAGATTTGTTATTTGTGACTTTATCCTTACTGAACATATGTATTTGGTTTAGTTTTTTTTTTCACCCTCTGAATCACATGTGTTTACCACATTCCTGAGAGGACTGTAAGTATTTCAGCAGGGAGCATTGTCCAACAGGAGAATTTTGGAGGCAACATATGTTCTCATAACAGTTTTCTAGAGGGAAAACTTATCCTAAGTAAATTTTACAATGTAGGAATCATGAGCCATTTGCTATATTCTTGCACAGTATCTATTTGGTCCTAAGAACTACATTTATTTTCGCTCCTTTTCTCCAACTTAAAAAATATAAGCAAACTATACATAACCTCACTAGTTTTTCTCTTTCCTTCTTCGCTGTTGAGCATCTCTTGGTCTTTTGTTGATTCTCACTTATGATAATACCTTTAGTAGATTTGAATTTAAATGATAACTAAATTTCAGTAAATGTGTGTTTATTTAGGGTCGTGACTGTCTACAAGTGAATTTATTTAGGGCTAGAGCTCTCCCTAGCACTTACTATGTCAATGTATGTATTAGTCCGGTTTCATACTGCTATAAAGAACTACCTGAGACTGAGTAATTTATAAAGAAAAGAGATTTAATTGTCTCACAATTAAATCTGGGAAAGCATCAGAAAACTTGCATTCTTGGTGGAAGATGATGGGAAAGCAAGCACCTTCTTCACAAGGGGGAAGTACCACACTATTAAATATTCAGATATCTTGAGAACTCACTATCACAAAAAAAACTGCATGGGGGAACTGCCCCAAGACCCAATAACCTCCCACAAGGTCCCACTCTCAACACTTGGGGATTGCAATTTGAGATGAGATTTGGGTGGGTTCACAGAGCAAACCATAGCAGTCTGTCAGAAAAGATGAACAAAAATGGTCTTTTTGAAAAACGAAGCTTTTCATTGGCTCACTTAACTGGGAGTACAAAGATAGGGTAAAGCTCAGTGTTGGTTAATTCAACAGGTCAATGATAACCATGTCTCTAATCTTCAGTCCTCACTGCCACCTTTATCCCAGAATATCACAGAATTGCAACAGTAGCATTCTTCCTTATTCACATTTTGGAAAGAAAAAAAAAAATACACCTAAAGTGTTTTCCAGATAAGCAAAACAGAACTTTCTAAGAAGCCTTGAACAAATGGTTTCCTTGGTCAAATTGTGGCACATATCTATTCGTCAGCCATATCTTTCTTAAGGGGATAGAGTTTTGCAGATTAGACTTGGAGCTTCATATGAGGACATGAGGTTAGCTCTGAGTTTCATGGACTGGTGGATATTTGAATATAACTAAGATACTTCGGAAAAGAAGGAGAAAGGAATGAATGATGGGTAAGCAAACATCAGTGTCCACTTCAGCCAGCTGCATGTGTGTGAAACAGAATGAAAATTTGATATTGTAGAACTATCTATTCCCCTTTTTCTTATTGTCCACTTTTTTGTTTCTTATAAATATCAATGTCACACATATAAAAGATTTTATGTGTATTAATGTAGTTATCACCATAAAATAATTCTAAAAGGAGTTTTTAACACATTTAGTTGAAGAACTCTTCTAAAATAACTTTGTTTTATATCATTTCAAAAATGACTATACTAGCTAGCATATTAAAATGCATATCATTATTTTATGCTTTCTTTAGTATGGTCTTAGCAAATACAAACCATTGTTAGGGCCAATGATTAAATGGAAGACAGATAGTATTTTCCCATTTTACAGAAGAATAAAATGAGCCAGGGAGATTAGTTGACTAGGCTATTGTTCTTCATTTACTAAGTTATAGAGCTTAGTGTTTGATTCCAAGCCGCCTGCTCTTAAGCCCTGATTTTCTAAATTACTTGGTTTCCTGGAGCTTTCATACGAGTTATTACAAACTGAATGCCTTAAAACAACATACATTTATTTTCTTATGTTTCAGAGGGTCAGAAGTCCAAAATCAAGGTGGCAGCAAGGCTACACTCTCTCTGGAGTAGGAAACCAGGGAGGATTTTGTGCAGAAAACAACTCCTGGCTTCTTACAGCTTCTGATGACTGTTGGCACTTTTTGGCTTTGGCCACAACTCTTTCTTCTCCACCTTCACGTTGCTTTCTCTGTTGGGTGCATGGCATTCAACCTTCTCACCTTTCTTACAAAATACATGTGCTCGTATTCAGGATCCATCTGGATAATGCATAGTTAAGAACCTTAATTTATTCATATATTTTACCATACACGGTAATATTAACTCTTTTGCCTTATAAAGTAATAATAGCAGGTTTCAGAGACTATGAAATAGACCTAACTTTGGGGGTCACCTTTCAGGTATATTTAGAATACTAGACTTAGTCACCACTAAGTATACCATTCTCAAAATCTGATTAAAAGAAAACTCAGTGATACAGTATTCTTACCTTTCTTGATATCTGCACTGTTCCTAATATCCAACACAACACAGTATCTGGTATAATAGGTACTCAATAAACATTTGTTGATTAATGAATAAATAAATGCATCATGATGTGGGAGTGGAAAGTGTCATGATGCAAGTAGGATGTTCCCTACTATTGGAAAGAAGCTGTGGATGAAGAGCATAGCTGAAAAAACAAGATTGATTTTTATAAGATATTCAGATATTCTCATAAAAGAAGGAGAAGAAACACAGTATATCGTTAAGGGGAATCAGTGAATTAACTGAATATCTGGTGCATGAATCTTTATCTTCTTGTAGGTATTAAGCAGAAGAAAATATGAAAAGAGTAGAGCTCATAGAATCTGGTAAACTTCAGATCTGGAAGGACCTGAAATGTCTAGCACAATTGCACACCCAACAACAAATGATCACACTTGTGAAACAATGACAGTTTCCATTTAAATGCCCCACAATGCTGAGGATGGCACCAACCATTCAGCCCATTTTGGCATTAAACTGATCCTGGAATGTGAGGGTGAATAATGCAAAATTTCAAATGTATTTACCGGTTACACAGGGCATTGTCTGGAACTTCTATGACTTTAAAGTTTGGGAGAGGTTCTCAGAAAAGGGAGAGCAACTCCCCATATTACAACTTTCTATAGTCACAAGGGAGCACCTGCTGTGCTGATTCATGAGAATGCAAGACATTCCATTCAATAGAAGGGAATTTCTACTTATAAACTCAGAGCAAGCACTAGCAATTTTCAAATTATGTGTTTAAAAATGTTTATTATCTATTATAAACCCTTAACAATGTAAATTAGCCTAACATATAAAATGCTTAAAGGCAGGTGACAATATAGAATTGTGTTTATTTTCTGTAAGACTTTTTGCATTAGAGGAAATGCTAATACTTTTTAAAATTTGTATTAGATCTGAAAGTAGATGTGAAGAAAAACAAATATGGCACATGGTTCATTAACATATTCAGTATTGTAAAATTTGTTACAAATAAAAAGATTTTTAAAAAATATGAACTTGGAGAGACAAGGGAGAAATATGTGGAGGACAAATTATTTTAACAGCATTGTCTAGAAAATTTATTGGGTCGATTTCTAATGTTTCCACAAGTAAATCTGGAATGGTGTGCATGCTAGTTAAAGGGATAGAGCATTTCAATGTCAAATGTTTATATTCTCAAAGCACATTTATTAGCCTATTTCTCATACGATGTTTAAGTATAAATATAAGTCTCTAAGCTTCTTTTAATATTTTTAAACTGAAGCTTATTTCGATATCAGTACAAAGTCATATAATTTTAAAGACAAAATAGCTAAAACACATGGTGAAATCTATCCTAAAAATCCAGAATCGATCAGACTCAGTTGTCTGGCCTCCATCAACTGTCGCTTATGAAGGAGTGCTGCACATGTTTATATCCAGTAGAAGGGAAAGCGATCTATCTACCCAATGCTCAGAAGAACAGTAGGAAGGTTCCAATTATCTACGCTTCCACAGGTTCGGTTCCTGGATATAAGAGGGGTGATTTAAACCAGATTTAACTCAGTAAATATTGATTGAATGAATGAGAAGCTAAGTGGGATGGATGACCTTTGAATGAAGTGTAGAAATGTCTGAGTTTAAGTTCGAGCACCACCATTAGCTTGGAACAAAGCCAAGGATTCCTTATTCCCAGTCCAGGGATCATCTGTCAAGAGCAATTTGTCCCTGAGTCAATTAACTCTGAACAGGTATAACAAATATAAAAGAAAATAAGTAACACTTTTGATTACCTACTATGGTCCTGCCATAATACCTTGTATATATCTTCTTTTCCACAATAATATTCCTATGAGCTAAGTATGATTTCTGCGCCTCTTCCCTTCAAATGAGATTGATAAAGCCAGAGGGCTGGAAAAGTTAAATTTTGAAGGGAATGATAGAATATAAGAAAAAGAACATTCCAGGTTAACAAAAAAGAAAAAAATTTAAGTAAAAGGTTTTCACGGAGTTATTGAATTGTGCTTCTAAAAACAGCCTTGAGTGTTGATGTGTTTCAAAGAGAAATGCCAAGAAAACATTTCCTCTCATGCTTACATTCAGTCTCCAGTCTCACTGGATACATAAACTTTGAAGCCCTGCAGTCTGACTCATTTGGTTTTCTCACTTTACTTTTGAAACCTAAATGCTAGTTTTTAACAGAATATCTTATTCATTAACTTTTAAAGCCAACTTATGGTATGACATCCTTCAATGAACTCGGGTGAATAAATTGGATGAATGGCATAAATGCTTTCCCCTGGATACACTACATAGTTTCTGTCTACCCCAAAGCAATGGCAAACATGGACATGCTTATTTTCTGTTTTTCTCAAGACTACAAGGTTTCTTTGTACACTGCAAGCAAAATTTCCAGACACAAACATTTGCCAAGGGAAAGAAATCACAACAAGGAACACCTATTTAACATCTAAGGGGCACATTCCACAACTCTACTAAAAAAGATACTGTGAGGAGGATGTGGTCTAGAGGTCAGTCTCCTCATGGATAGACAAGGGAAGAAAAGGAAACAAGGAAAGAAAACAAATACTGAGTAAGAATTACTAAGCAAATACAGTCCCGGCTACAGAATCAATTCAATAGCAAACAACAGACAGTACAAATAATACTTAAGGCTTTCCCAGCACACCCAATATGGCATCAACTAAGATGGTTACAGGAGTTTTATATCAGAGGAATATAAGTCTATGCATGTCTACTCTAGGGATGGTGACAGCTATGTCAGCACTGGTAACATAACAGATCAATGTAATCAATTCATCCAAACAGTTGATCAACTCAGTTAATCAAATATCAGCCAAAGCAACTGCTTGAACAAACAAACTAGTATACAGTCCCAAAATACTCATGCTAGTGATATGTGTACATAACAGCCACCGTGTCAGTTTGGTGAATATAGAGATGAATTTTTAATAGAGTAATTAGAAATGTAAATGCAAGTCTTTTACTTAGATAACTCTAAAATCTCTCTCTCTCTCTCTCTCTCTTTTTTTTTTTTTTTTTTTTTTGGACAGAGTCTCACCCTGTCACCCAGGCTGGAGTCCAGTGGCATTATCTCAGGTCACTGCAACCTCTGCCTCCTGGGTTCAAGCAGTTCTTCTGCCTCAGGCTCCCAAGTAGCTGGGATTAAAGGCACCCATCTCCATGCACAGCTAATTGCTGTACTTTTAGTAGAGATGGGGTTTCACCATGTTGGCCGGGCTGCTCTTGAACTCCTGACTTCAAGTGATCCTCCTGCCTTAACCTCCTGAAGTGTTGGGATTACAGGTGTGAGCCCCATACCAGGCCAAACTCTAAAATTTTAGGTTGGTGCAAAAGTAATTGCAGGTTTTCTCTTGACGGTAATGGCAAAGACCACAATTACTTCTACACCAACCTTATATATTTCAGTAAGTTAGCATCTCCCCAAGTGAAAAGCCTAATTCATGACACCATCTAACCTACCAGGGCTACTGTAATGGCTCCTCCCAACTTGTACCACCTGCTTCACCCTTTACAGTCCACCGTTTTAACAAACACAGTCATCTCAAAAGATAAATCATATTATATCTTCCCCTTGTTTTAAATTCTCCTTCACTTTCTCTTTTAATTTGAATAAAAATTTAAGTTTCTTTTTATCATGACCTGCACAAAAGTACATGGTAAGGACGCATTCCTTCTCTCTGACTCTGTCTCTGCCACTCTGAGCCACTACAATGACCTTTTTCTGCCCTAAAACAGCCAAGCTTGTTAATAATCGTGGGCCTTTGCATCACTGAGAAAGCTCTTTGCTTTCTTCTCGTTATTTGGATCTCAAGTCTCATATCTCAGAGACTTTCTCTGGCCACCTCGAATAAAATAGCCTCTCCTTTCCATACCCAATTACTCACTCTCCTTTGCCCTTTAAAAATGTTTTTTAATACCTCCAGCTTTGTTCTTTTTGCTTAGTATCGTCTTGGCTATACAGGCTCTCTTTTGGTTCCACATGAAGTTTAAGGTGGTTTTTTCCAGTTCTGTGAAGGTCATTGGTAGCTTGGTGGGGATACCATTGAATCTATAGATTACTTTGGGCGGTATGGCCATTTTCACAATACTGATTCTTCCTAACCATGAGCATGGAATGTTTATCATCTGTTTGTGTCCTCTCTTATTTTGTTGAGCAGTGGTTTGTAGTTCTCCTTGAAGAGGTCCTTTACATGCTTTGTTAGTTGTATTCCTAGGTATTTTATTATTTTTGTAGCAATTGTGAATGGGAGTTTGCTCATGATTTGGCTCTCTGTTAGTCTCTTATTGGTGTATAGAAATGCTTCTGATTTCTGCACATTGATTTTGTATCCTGAGACTTTGCTGAAGTTGCTTATCGGTTTAAGAAAATTTGGGGCTGAGATGATAGGGTCTTTTACATATACAATCATGTTGTCTGTAAATAGAAATAATTTGACTTCCTCTTTTCCTATTTGGATACCCTTTATTTTTTTTTCTTGCCTAATTGCTCTGGCTAGAATTTCCAATACTATATTGAATAGGAGTGATGAGAGAAGGCATCCTTGTCTAGTGCCAGATTTCAAAGGGTACCAGTTTTGGCCCATTCAGTATGATATTGGCTGTTGGTTTGTCATAAATAGTTTTTAGTTTTTTGAGATATATTCCTTTGATACCTAGTTTATTGAGAGTTTTTAGCACAAAGGGCTGTTGAATTTTGTTGAAGGCCTTCTCTACATCTGTTGAGATAATCATGTGGCTTTTGTCCTTGGTTCTGTTTATATTGTGGATTACGTTTATAGACTTGAGTGTGTTGGAACCAGCCTTGCATCCCTGCAATGAAGCCTACTTGATCGTGATGTATAAGCTTTTTGATGTGCTGTTACAGTTGGTTTGCCAGTATTTTATTGAAGATTTTTGCATCTATATTCATCATGGATATTGGCCTGAAGTAATCTGTTTTTGTTGAGTCTCTGCCGGGTTTGGGTATCAGGATGATGTTGGTCTCATAAAATGATTTGGTAAAGATTCTCTCTTCTTGGATTGTTTGGAATAGTTTTAGAAGGAATGGTATCAGCTCCTCTTTGTACATCTGGTAGAATTCAGCTGTGAAACCATCAGGACCTGAACTTTTTTTGGTTGGTAGTCTATTATTTGCTACCTCGACTTCAGCCCTTCTTATTAGTCTATTCAAGGTTTCAACTTCTTCCTGGTTTAGGCTTGGGAGGGTGCAAGTGTCCAGGAATTTATGCATTTCTTCCAGGTTTACTGGTTTATGTGGATAGAGTTGTTTGTAGTAATCTCTGATGGTGGTTTGTATTTCTGTGGAATTGGTGATGATATCCCCTTTATCATTTTTTATTGCATCTATTTGATTCTTCTCCCTTTTCTTTTTTATTAATCTGGCTAGCAGTCTATTTTGTTGGGTCTTTTCAAAAAGCAGCTCTTGGATTTATTCATTTTTTAAAGGATTTTTTTATGTCTCTATCTCCTTCCATTCTGCTCTCATCTTAGTTATTTCTTGTCTTCTGCTAGCTTTTGAGTTTTTTTTTTTTATCTTGTTCCTCTAGCTCTTTCAATTTTGATGATAGGGTATCGATTTTAAATCTTTCCTCGCTTCTCTGGTGAGCATTTATTGCTATAAATTTCCCTCTAGACACTGCTTTGAATGTGTGACAGAATCCCACAATGAGATGTTGTATCTTCATTCTCATTGGTTTCGAAGAACGTCTTTATTTCAGCTTTCATTGTTTATCCAGTTGACATTCAGGAGCCAGTTGTTCAGTTTCCATGAAGCTGTGCGGTTCTGAATTAGTGTCTCAATTCTGAGTTCTAATTTGATTGCCCTGTGGTCTGAGAGACTGTGGAGTGATTTACTTCCAATTATGTGGTCAATTTTAGAGCAGGTGCCATGCGGTGCTGAGAAGAATGTATGTGTGTGAATTTGAAGTGGAGATTTCCATAGATGTCTATTAGGTCCACTTGGTCCGGATCTGAGTTCAAGTCCTGGATATCCTTGTTAATTTTCTGCCTCGTTGATCTGTCTAATATTGACAGTTGAGTGTTAAAGTCTCCCACTATTATTGTGTGGGAGTCTAAGTCTCTTTGTAGGTCATTAAGAACTTGCTTTATGAACCTGGGAGCTCCTGTACTGGGCGCATATACACCATGGAATACCATGCAGCCATAAGAAGCAATGAGTTTGTGTCCTTTGCAGGGACATGGATGAATCTGGAAACTATCATTCTCAGCAAACTGACACAAGAACAGAAAATCAAACACCACATGTTCTCACTCATAGGCGGGTGGTGAACAATGAGAACACATGGACACAGGGAGAGGAACATCACACATTGGGGTCTGTTGCGGGGGGGCAAAGGGAGGGACAGCTGGGGGGTGGGGGTAGGGAGTTTGGGGAGGGATAACATTGGGAGAAATGCCAGATGCAGGTAACTGGGAGGGAAGAAGGCGGCAAACTACATTGCCATGTGTGTACCTATGCAACAGTCCTGCATGATCTGCACATGTACCACAAACCTAAGTACAACTTAAATAAATACATGTTTTATAATACTTATTAATTCCTGAAATCGCATAATTTATTCATTTGTTTACATGTTTATTGTCATCCCTGGGAAGCGAAACTTGCCCCTAGATTATCGTGCCTCCTCCAGAAAAATGTCAACATCCTAATCCTTGAAAACAGCTAATATATGATTGGCAAAAGGGACTTTGAAGATGTGATTGAGAACCATGAGAGAGAAAGATTGTTCTGGATTATCCAGATGGGCCTTTCCGTAAGGGTCCTTTTAAGAGGGAGACAAAAGGGACTAAAAGAAGATGTGAGGATGGAACCAGAATTTTGTACTAATGTGCTTTGAAAATGGAGAGAGAGGTAATAAGCCAAGGAATAAAGGTGATCTGTAGAAGCCAAAAAAGGCAAAGAAATTAATTGTCCCCTGAAGCCTACAGAAACAACCAGCCTTGCAAACACCTTGAATTTAGTGCAGTAAAACTAGTTGCAGACTTCTAACTCTCAGAACTGTAAGATAACAAATTTGTGTTGTTTTAAAACACTAAGGTTATAGTAATTTGTTAGGATAGCAATAAGAAATGAATAAAGGTGGTTTATTTTTGTTCTCTACCGAATCCATCCTATCCATAGCTTCCTGACAGATAGGTAGTCAATAAATATTTGTAAAACAAATGATAAACCATGTGCCAAAGTTTCCTTATGGGAAGACATAAAAGTCAAAATGATGTAGATTATTGGTGAGTAAAACTACAATTATAACCCCCACTTATTTTAAAATCTACAAAATCCCCTCCCCCCATATTTCTTTTGTTTATTTCTGTAATGGGCAGCAACTGTAGTAAAATATATATTTATTATATCATTGAGAAGCTAAATATGACTTATTTTAAGTTCTACCTTTACTGAAAGCTATGAACACCTGTTTCCCTGAAACTGACATTCAAATATTCCCTGTTCAAAATGAATATATATGACTACATGACCATAAACTTCTCAACACAGATGAATATATTAGTTTAAGAGGCATATTTTATCTGGAAAATATAGCTCTGGTTTTTAGAAATTATCACCAACTCTAGTGTGCATGGATTCGTTCTTACATAAAATACATTTTGTTCATTCATGGTTTATATTTATGCTTATAGACATAATATTCCCATGGATTTAGTTGTAGGTATAGGGCAGAAAGGAAAAAATATAATCAGAAGAAAAAGCAAAAACTCTGAGAAAAGTTTTCCTTAATATCCAGCACAACTTACTCTGATTAACATTTACTCAGGTAGACTAGCTGGAGATTAATTGCCCTCAATATGTTAAGTCTTCTACCAATACTCTTTGAATATAGAAACATATGCTACAAATTCAGCATGTTTCTTTCTGAAGTATATATTTAACTAATGAAAGGCAAACTTCAAAAGGATCAAAAATTGCATTTGAATGAAGAACCAAATGTCATGTACATTTTGCAGAATTCTTTTCTAGAGCTGTAATTCCTGAGAGAATTATTCTTTTTGTGATTTGCCATCCTTCCACATTCCAAGACTACTTGTAATGCTTCAAAATAGAAGCATTCCAATATATTAATATAAGAAGATGCTGTGGCTACTGATCACCTTCCTATAAGAAATCAGGATGAAACATAAACTAGCTGGTATGTGAATTTAGTTCAACAAGTGATTTTACCATTCTAGTATAGCATGTAGCAGCTTGACATGCAAGTAAACATAAACCAGGTACCTACTATAAAAGGTGCTGTTTGTCCACAAGTATCAGTTGATGTCTTAATAAGTATTTCAAAGAATCTTTATGAGTTAGGATGCTATGAAACATGTAAAAGGCTTAAAATGATCTAATTAACTATATATAGGTATATATATCCCCCACTGCCCTTAGAGTGCCTGTTCTATAAATAGCTGTGAAATGTGTGTGTATTTGTGTGTATGTGTGTGCACATTTATGAATACTTGCCCATAACTTTATTAAAGATACATTAATATAAAATAAACAATATCCAGCGAAGCTGGAGTATTTATCTCAAATGCCTTCCTGAAAGACTGTCAATTCCTGAGGGAGGTGTGACATGAATATTGATGGTGCTGGCAGAAGCTAACAAATATTGAATACTTTTAATGTGTTAGTTAATGTTCATAGTATATTGCATGTATGACCTAATTTCATCTTCACCGAAACTGTGAAATAGGTAGTATTAGACTCTTCACTTTTGCCATTACTTTTAATGGTGAAAACCGCAATTACTTTTGCACCAACCTATAGAGAAGCAGAGGCACAGAGAGGAAGTGGGTTGATAAAAGCCGTATGGCTGAGCAGATGGCAGAGCCCAGCTCTGTTCTCAGGCAGTTTGACCTTGAAGTGCATACTCTTCACTGTTCCCTCAAGTACTTCCAGAAAAGGACCCTGGTACCACTCACGCCCTAGTCCTGCAGGAGATTTTTTTATCTGATGCTTTATCAATCCTCCAATGTTTTCTCTGTTTATATTAACAGTAGAGAATTCTCTAGTGTTCTTTCTGCGTTGTTTAATGTCCATTACTGCATGAAGATTCCAGTTACTTGTAAAATGCTGTAACTTAAGGAATGCATCTCCCACCACCCTTAGAGTGCCTGCTCTGTGAAATAGCTGTCTCTGCCCCCAGCCTTGCTGCTTTTCCTGTCCATGGCAACAGTTACCTAGATCATTCACACTTCCCGAAAAAAAGGAATGACTTTCAAGTGGGCCAGAACCTCCTCTCCACCCCTTACAACTGTTTACACATCAACAACTGTATTACCCTCTGTGTGGCCTTATCAAATATTTCTTCTGACTAGTGTCACCTAGGGAAATTGTACCAGTGAAGTATGGGCTGTTAAGCTACTAGCATTGAGCAGGGCCATTGTGCTGGAAACATAAGTAATATACTACACAGCGCAAGTTGTCAGATAATTCACAATCAGGTTGGGGATTGTGGTAAACGTCCTTGGTCTCCTACTTGCCAGGCATTCCTCTCTCCCATATTCTTATTTGTTCTCAGTTTTCCACAATTTAGATTACAATGGCCAGCTATTTATTTTCCCAGCTTAGTTTCCCTCCTGGAAATGGACAGGTGACTACTTCTGGTCAAAGAAAGATAAGGGAAAGGTGGCTAGAGCAGCTGTCCCAACATTTTTGGCACCAGGGACCAGTTTTGTAGAACACATTTTACCTATGGACTGGTGGGAGTTTGCGGGGAAGATAGTTAGGAAACTGTTCCACCTTCAAAGTATCAGGCAGTATATTCTCCTAAGTTGCAGCAACCTAGATCCCTGGCATGCACAGTTCACTATAGGCTTCTGAGCTCCTAAGGGAATCTAATGCTGCTGCTCAACTGAAAGGAGTAGAGCAGAGCTGCTTTATAATGTTTGGCTTTCCTTTTTTTTAAAAAAATTGTACTTTAAGCTCTGGGGTACATGTGCACATCCTGCAGGGTTGTTGCATAGGTACACACGTGTCATGGTGGTTTGCAGTCTCCGTCCGGGCATTGGCTACATCAGGCATTTCTTCCAGTGTTTTCCCTCCCCAGCATCCCCACCCCACCCCTGCCCCTGCTGTCCCTCCCCTAGCCCCCCGCCCCCAACCTACCCCAGTGTGTGAGTTTCTGGCACTCACCTGCTGCGCAGTCCAGTCTGGCTCCTAACAAGCCAGGGACTGGTTCTGGTCCGGAGGGAGGTTGGGGACCCCTGGGCTAGCATTTGTGGGAAAAATTAACCTGCATACTTTGAGAAAGAGACAAACACAGAGAAAGAGGCAAGATAATTTCATTCTCCTTTTCCCCAGTGTTCCTCTCTTCTGTCTTGCTTTTAGTTTTGCCCTGTGAAAACTTGTTTAAATTATTGAAGTCACTTTGTTGACCATGAGGAAAGACAATGCCAGTGAAATGAAGAATGAAGAGTGAAAATTTAGGACCTGGTCATTCACAAGGCTTGTAAGCCACTGAAAGAACCCCGGAACCACCTAACTCTATACTTTTTTTTTTTAATTTGCAAACAATATAAAATGTTTAAGCCAATTTTAGTTTTATAATCTGTTTTGTGAAGCTAAAGCAATTGGACTGATGTAGGGAGACAAAACACAAACACTAAAAGTAATTAGAGAAGAATATAAAATATTGTATATTCGAGTAACAAATAGTTCTGATAATAAATACTGCAGGTAAGAAAACAAGTGACACATGAATTAGATGCAGGTTTCATGGAGCCAAGGGGGTTTCACCTTGATCTCAAGTCCCTTTGGACCTTCTGGTTAGAAGTACTTTTAGACACTCTTTGGTGAAAACATAATCAGGTTACTTTTTTTTTTCTGATTTGTGTTTATATGTGCATTCACTAAAACATTGCCATGGGAAAAATATTTAAACATTAGAAATAATTGTTCTTTCTGAGTGACTTATATGGTACTGATAATTACAAACTGAAAACTCTTAGACGATTGGATCAATATTTAAATGATATGGGACTTTCTGTAACCATCATAAAGTCTGAATATATTAATTTCCTAAAAAGCATATACACATAACATTTTTAACAAAAGTAATTTTGTTTGAAATGCCACATTATCATATTATAGTTAGAATCAATATCACAGTGCAAAAAGTAATCCAATATTTCTCCACCATTTCCCTGTGGTGTAAAAATAATAGTCAAGGCTTCTCTTCTGGGAATTTTGGAATAATTTCTAGTTTTTCCTTAAATGCTCTAAATTATTTATCTAAATATTAAACTATTCCATTTTCATTGTAGCTAATCTTTTTCATAGTGGAACTCCCACACTGAAGATGCCATCACATGGAAAAATTTCATTTTCTGCTTAGTTTCTACTCAGTTTCATCACCTTTCTTTATCAAGTTCTTAAAAGAAAATCTAGGCAATAGGTACAACTGCCTAACTGCACAGATAAACTAGACATGTAGAGTTTTTAATATATGATGATATATCAGATATACAAGATAAGATGAGGCATATATGTACAGACATATGTACATAAATGTATATACATATGCATATAGACATTGTGTGTATGCGTGCATGTGCATGTGTGTGTGTGTGAGAGAGAGGAGGATCTTTTGTCTTAAAGAAGAAAATTTTGTTTTTTACTATTTTTGGATAGAAATGATTTTATAGGTGTGCATATTCTTACACAGTTGTACCCATATATATGGACAAATATGTCCCAACAGTTTTTTTAAATAAAAAGCACCATTACTACATAGCCTTTTTAAAAAGAATTATCAAACATATAGATATGTTGTTTAAAATATGAAGTTAAACAATGTGAGGGCCAAGTCTTCACTGTTTTGCTCAGAAGTCTCAATGTCTCTGGTGGTGCACTCTACTGTGATATAATGACTTTTGAGAGAAATCGTGTTTTAATTAATCACCTTTCATCATGTCTTTTCAGTTGTAGGTTTGCACAGATGGTCATAATGTGTCAGGGGAACTGACAAAAATGCACCATTTTATATTAAGAAAATGCTCAGTCTATATGCAAAATACTTTTCTTCACAATTGCATTTTATTTTCATGCATCGTTAAATAGTGTAATAATTTAATGATTTCTTAATAAAGTGACAAGTTCACCTGAGATTTGATGTACAGCTTTGTGCAATCATTAGCATACATTGACTTTCAATAAACCTAAGCCCTGGGAATCCCTTGGGAGTTATAGAGGCAGTTTTTTGTTTGTTTGTTTGTTTTTTTCTGTTACAACCTTATCTGACAATGTGGCACAGTCTGCTTTGATCATATGTAGGTAGTACGTGCTCCATTTGCATTTACTGTGTATTCTGTGGAAACATACTTTCTGTGGTTAAGGAGTTTTCTGCTCTGATATTGCTATTGAATTTTGTTTCACTGGTTGAGTTTTCCAGTTCACTTCTGGGATATTGCTATTGACTGTGTGCAAAATTATCACCTTGGGCCAGAAAATTCATCTGAACATAGCAACGCTTGACTTCATCCCCAGAGAGAGGCTGTAATGTCTGATGAAAAGAGAAGTGAAATAAAACAAAATGTGTTTATATACTATGTACACAGTGAGTGTGCTGCATGTGTGTGTGTACACAGGTATGTGTGCAAGTGTGTGTGTTTTGGGGTTTATGGGTATACACATGTACTGGACATGTAATGAATGCATAATTCAGTAAATCAATGTTTAGGATACAAATAAGAATTGCCAAAACTCAATTATCATAGTGAAGATTTGGTTACAGTGATTGAAGCCTAAAGTTGTCCCAGATGATATGTTACTAATTTTAACTTAGCAAATTAAGTCTGAATAAGCAACCATATAAAGTAAGATGCTGGACTGCCTAGTCTCTAATTACACTTTGAAAGTTTTTATGCAGCATATCATTAATAACAACAAATATATATGTACACATATTAGAATATATGTATACTGTATAATATGTATACAGTATGGCAATAAAAAAATCTCCCGAGTTTCCACTCTGCAGCTTAAAAAATGAAAAATTACATCTTTGAACTCTCTTGTATTACCATTTTGATTACAATCTTTGTTCTTGTCCCCCACCCCAGGAAACTTATTCTCCTGAATTTTTAGTAATTCATTTGCTTTTAAAAATTTTATAGTTTTATATTATATGCACATATCTCTTAATATTTTATGCAGAATTATCTGCTTGCTTTTGATCTTTGTATAACAGTAAGATTCCACATGCATTTATTTGTCACTTTTTTTTTTTACTCAACATTATTATTGAGATTTATTTATGTTGATGAATGTCACTCTCATTTATTTCTTTTCCTGCTGTGTTCCAATCTGTAAGTATTCCACAGTTATGTAAACCATTAGACTGTAACTACGTATTTGGCTTGTTTCCAGGGTATGCTCTTTAATAATACCACTGTCAACTTTCTTGTGCATTCATTCTTTGTACATTTGCATAAGTTTCTATGCAGTATATACTTACTACTAGAATCACTGGCTTGTAAGATACATATGTCTTTAAATTTTGTAGGTAATGACAAATCATTTTACAAAATTGTACAGTTGTACATGTCTACTAGCAAAGTATCAGTGTGCCTGTCAATTAATTAATCAATGCTGAGGTTTAGCCAACTTTTGAATATTTGACAAGTTTTCTTTTCATTTAAAAGTTGGTTTAGCCAAATTTTTGTTTTGTTTTGAGACAGGGTCTTAGTCAGACTGGAATACAGTAGCGTAATGACAGCTCATAGCAGCCTCAACCTCCCAGGCTCAAGTGATCCTCCTGCCTCAGCCTCTTGAGTAGCTGGAACTACAGGCTAGCATGTGCCATTGTGCCTGATTAATTAAAAAAAAATTTGTAGAGATGGGGTTTCACTGTCTTGCTGCTCTGTATGGTCTTGAACTCCTAGGTTCACATGGTCCTCATGCCTTAGCTTTCCAAAGTGCTGATTACAGCCATGAGCCACCATACCTAGCTAACTTTAAAATTTTTGCAATCAAGTCCCCTTGTGATTTTAACATACATTTTTTCTGGTTACAAATGAAGTCAAATATCTTTGCATAAGTATGATATTTTTTCTTCTGTGAGATGTTCATGCAAACCATTGCCTAGTTTCTTCTTGAGTTCATCATTCTTATTCCTGAATTTAAGTAAATAGATTTTATATTACATTATTAAATATGATGTTTGCTGTAAATATTTTTTAATTCTAAGTATCATTTATTTGTCAAGAAGAATGTATTTTTCTAGAATTTTTATTTTTTATATTTGCTTAACATGTATTTTTTTAAATTATTATATTTTAAGTTCTGGGATATGTGCACAGATCGTGCAGGTTTGTTACACAGTTATTTACGTGCCATGGTGGTGTTTTGCTGCATCCATCGCCCTGTCATCTACATTATGTATTTTCCTAACACTATTCCTCCCCATTCCCCCCACCCCCTGCTGTTCCTCCCCTAGCTCCCTACCCCTCAGGCCCTCCCTGTGTCCATGTATTATCATTGTTAAACATCCACTTATGAGTGAAAACTTGTGGTGTTTGGTTTTCTGTTTTTGTGTCAGTTTGCTGAAAATGACCATTTCCAATTTAATTTATATCCCTGCAAAGGACATGAACTCATCCTTGTTTATGGCTGCATAGTATTCCATGGTGTATATGTGCCACATTTTCTTTATCCAGTCTATCTCTGATGGGCATCTGGGTTGGTTCCAAGTCTTTGCTATTGTGAACAGTGCCACAATAAACATAGGAGAGCATGTGTCTTTATAATAGAGTGATTTATATTCCTTTGGATATATACCCAGTAATGGGATTTCTGGCTCAAATGGTAGTTCTATTTCTAGATCCTTAAGAAGTTGCCACACTGTCTTCCACAATGGTTGAATTAATTTATACTCCCACTAGCCGTGTGAATGTGTTCCTATTTCTCTACATCCTCTCCAATATCTGTCCTCTCCTGATTGTAGTTCTAGCTGGTGTGAGATGGTATCTCAATTTGGTTTTGATTTGCATTTCTCTAATAACTAGTGATGATCACCTTTTTTTAATACGTTTGTTGGCTACATAAATGTCTTCTTTTGAAAAGTATTCATATCCTTCACCCACTTTTTGATGGGGTTATTTGTTTTTTTCTTGTAAATTTATTTAAGTTCTCCATAGATACTGGATATTAGTCCCTCGGCAGATGAGTGAATTGCAATTTTTTTCCCCATTCTGTTGGTTGCTGGTTCACTCTATCGATAGTTTCTCTTGCTGTGCAGAAGCTCTTTAGTTTAATTAGATCCCATTTGTCAGTTTTGGCTTTTGTTGCCATTGCTTTGGGTATTTTAGTCATGAAGCCCTTGCCCATGCATGTGTTCTGAATGGTATTGCCTAGGTTTTCTTCTAGAATTTGTGTGATGTTAGGCCTCATGTTTAAATCCTTAATCCATCTAGAGTTTTTGTATAAGGTGTAAGGAAGGGGTCCAGTTTCAGCTTTCTGCTTATGGCTAGCCAGTTTTCCCAACACCATTTATTAACTAGGGAATCCTTTCTGCACTGCCTGTTTTTCTCAGGTTTGTCAAAGATCAGATGATTGTAGTTGTGTGACATTCTTTCTGAGACCTCTGTTCTATTCCATCAGTCTATATCTGTTTTGGTACCAGTACCATGCTGTTTTGATTACAGTAGCCTTGTAATATAATTTGAAGTCAGGTAGCGTGATGCCTCCAGCTTTGTTTTGTTGTTGTTGTTGTTTTTACTTACAATTGTCTCTGCAGGCTATTTTTTAGTTCCATATGAAGTTTAAGGTGTTTTTTTTTTCCCGATTCTGTGAAGAAAGTCATTGGTAGCTTGATTGGGATAGCAATGAATCTACAAATTACTTTCAACAGTATGGCCATTTTCAGGATATTGATTCTTTCAAACCATGAGCATGGAATGTTTTTCCATCTGTTTGTGTCCTCTCTTATTTCCTTGATCAGTGGTTTGTAGTTCTCCTTGAAGAGGTCTTTCACATCCCTTGTTAGTTGCATTCCTAGATATTTTATTCTCTTTGTACCAATTGTGAATGGGATTTCACTCATGATTTGGCTGTCTATTCGTGTGTAAGAATGCTTGTGGTTTTTGCACATTAATTTTGTATCCTGAGACTTTGCTGAAGCTGCTTATCAGCTTAAGGAGATTTTGGCCTGAGACAATGGGGTTTTCTAAATATACAATCATGTCATCTGCAAACAGGGACAATCTGATGTCCTCTCCTCCTATTCAAATACCCTTTATTTCTTTCTCTTGCCTAATGGCCCTAGCCTGAACTTCCAATATTATGTTGAATAGGAATGGTGAGAGAGGGCATCCTTCTCTTGTGCCAGTTTTCAAAGGGAATGCTTCCAGTTTTTGCCCATTCAGCATGATATTGCTGTGGGTTTGTCATAAATAGCTCCTATTATTTTGAGATACAATCTGTTAACCCCTAGTTTATTGAGAGTTTTTAGCATAAAAGCTGTTTAATTTAGTCAAAGGCCTTCTCTGCATCTATTGAGATAATCATGGGGATTTTGACTTTGGTTCTGTTTATTTGATGGATGTGTTTATAGATTTGCAGATGTTGAACCAGCCTTGCATCCCTGGGATGAATCCAACTTGATCATGATGGGTAAACTTTTGATGTGCTATTGGATTCAGTTTGCCAGTATTTTATTGAAGATTTTTGCATCAATATTCATCATGGATATTGGCCTGAAATTCTCTTGTTTAGTTGTGTCTCCACCAGATTGATGATGGTCTCATAAAATGAGTTAGGGAGGATTCCGTCTTTTTGTATTATTTGGAATAGTTTTAGAAGGAATGGTACCAGCTTCTCTTTGTACCTCTGGTAGAATTTGGCTGTGAATCCATCTGGTCCTGGACTTTTTTTGATTGGTAGACAAACCCACAGCCAATATCATACTGAATGGGTTGGAAGTTGAATTGCTGCTTCAACTTCAGACCTTGTTATTGGTAAAATTTCAAATTTCTGTGCCTGATTTGTTCAGTTTTCTTTTTTTCTTTTAATCACAAGACTAACTTTATTTTTCCCACTTAGATTTCTTTGTTAAATGTCTTTACTGTCTCAGTGACTTCTGGTTCTTATTTTCTTAACACACACATGTTCTCAGCCTTCTTTGGGTTTTCTGTGTTTTTCTTTTAATACAAGTCAAAGCTATAATTATATTGCTTTTTTAGCCATTCGTAAAACTGCTTATTTTTACAGTCCCTCTATTTTTCTTTAAAGAAATTTTAAAAATATATTAGTTTCCTCAAGGAACCAAACTTTATTTTTTTATTTTATTTTTTATTTATCTTTATTATGCACTAGTTTGGAACATTTTTATTCTATATTTATTCATAAATTATTTATTAATCTAATCTAGTTATTTAATTTTAGCTTATTTAGTTTTTTTAAAATACAAGCATCTAGGTGATAAATTTCCCTTTCTGATCTGATTTTGTTGTATCCCTTAAATATTACTATGAAGTATTTTCATAATTTGATTTTAAGCATTTCAAAGTTTACATTGATTTGTTTATAATTCATGAATTATTTAGATGTGTTGTTTTTCTTTTTATTTTCTTACGTTTTTCTTATTTTTATTTATCTCCATTTATTTTTAATTTTATTGCCTTCTGGTCACAGAATGTGAGCTGTATCATACTTATTCTCTGAAATGTATTGAGACAGTTTTATTGACTAGAATAAACATCAATGTGTATAAATGTTCCAACTGTTCTTTAAAAGTATATTCTGTTTAAAAATAAAATGTAATAAATATGTTCATTAGATAAAGCTTATTAAATGCTCATTAAAGTGTATTCAATATTTTATTAACATGTTTTATATTCTTACCAGTTTTTATATGCTTAATCTATTATTCCTAGAAGACTTTATGTATATTATAATGACTCATTGATTTCTCCCTGTAGTTAAATTTAAATTTCCTTTATAATTTTGAAGTAATGTTAAAATATTTGTTATGTATATATATCATATATAAAAATATATATTTGCATATATGAAGTGTAACCTAATTCTATATGTGTGTATATTAATGCATATATACACACACATATATAACATATATATGTACATATAATTAATTTGTATTTTTCTAGGAAATTAAGACTGTTATCATTATTTAGAACATTTTTATCCATACTAATTTTTTTTCTTAAAACATAATTTTTCTTGTGTTAATTAACAACCCTAGATTTTTTTTGTGATAGTCAGAATTTGGCTGGCATATACTTTCCCATTGGTTTACTTTCAAATTTTTTCTGTTATCTTGTTTTAGGTTCTAGCCTCTGGAAAAGAGCATATAACTATTCTATTTTCCAATCTCATCTGACAATTTTTTTCATTAATTCTGGAACTTAGTCTATTTACATTGATTATAATTAATGGTATGTTAAATTCATTTCCAGCATCTTGTGTGCCTTTTATTCTGCTTTCTTTGTGTTTCTTTATTTGTTCTCAATTTTTACCCACTTTCTTGATATTTTTTCACCATTCTGTTACTTATTTTAGTGATTAAAGCATTAACAATATATTTAAAACCAAATATTAATTTAAATAATATATTTTTATAAGGCCCTGTTAATAACAAGAACACTTTCATGACAATCCTTTCTAATAATTTATATGCAGTTTTTTATTAATGAAAACCTAATTTCAGGTTGAAGAAAATGCCAAAATAAAGGTGAGAAATTAAAGATGAAGAAATGAACAAAGAAATTGAGAAATGAATGAATCTAAACCAATATTGATAACATCAAACAATAACATATCTATTTAATTTTCATATTCAAAATAAAACAAAATTAAAATTATGGTAGAAAACTGCATATAAAATATTAGGAAGCAATTGACATAAACGTGTTCTTTTATTAACTATACAGTTTATATAGTATAGGATAAATAAAAGCTAGATGCTTTTGTTTCTTCACGAGTTTCAGAAGAATTGGTTGTTGCCATATATTGGAAGCCTCCAAATTCACCTGAGCTCTATTTTGCTTTTGTGTTTTTTTTACTAACATTATGAGTTCTCACATTTTATCATATTTTGCATTTCGTCAGTTACATTCATCATTCTTTTTGTTGTTAACATAGTCCCCTTTTGGGAAGTAGGAAACTTTTCTCCTTTGGTTTGACCTGACCATAATAGTCTTTGATAAACTTCTTGCATCCTATATTCTGGTCTATTGAATATTTCCTATTCCAGTCCTGAAAATCAGCAGTTTTCCCAAAATGTTCTGGTTTTTCTAATGGGGCAGTGTTATTTAAATACCACAATTTTCAACCATCAGGGTATTCACTGCTGTTGTATTTGTCTTGCTTATAAAATTTCTGATAGAATAAGCTTAAAAATAGGATTTATGCTAAGTAGAATACAATGAGTTTATATTGATATTTTTAATTCTGGTTTAAGATATGGGATTATTATTATTAAATTCTTTTATTGTTTGCATTTCTATCTCTTTATTTTTTTATGTGGAAATCCTGGTTGCTAAAGACATTAATTACTTAAAATGTGTGTGTATATGTGTGTGTGTGTGTGTGTATATATATGTGTGTGTGTGTGTGTGTGTATACATGTACACATTATATATATATGTGTGTGTGAGGTGTGCATCTGTATATATATGTTTTAATTATATATATATATATACACACACACACACACACACACATATATAAATAATATGATTACCATTTAAGTTATCTTTACAATTGATTTTATCCTTAAAAATATTCAACAGGAATACTCAAAGCCCTATGTTTTAATTAACTCACTCAGTATAATTCTTTTCTGTTTAGGGATGTCTCCAAATTCATACTCACCTAGTTCCATTTGACTCATTTTGTTTAACAATTATATAAAACGTTTATACAGATCCCAAATCAAACTTTAAAGCAAGATCCATTTAAAAGAATCAGCTTAAATTTAATACTCTCCATCTGATTTATTCCTTCTCTAAAAGTAACCAATCTTACTGGTTTTGGTTTACATTTTATTAATAAAAATAAATTTGTGTGTATATACACACACACACATATACACATATATGTGTATATACACACATATATACACATATATGTGTATATATATATATATACACACACACACACACACACACACACGCACAAACATACATACCTACACATGTATAGGTTTTTAATGCAATATCTTTCTTTTATCATTAATGGCAAGTGCTTCTCTACATCAATTGATATGATCATGTAGTTTCTGTCTCTATATTAATTGATTTTTAAATATTACATTGGCCTTGAATTCCTAGAATTAACCCTAACTGATCATGCTAAATTTTTCTTCTTATACATTGTAGATTTGATTTTTAAAATATTTTATCAATTATTTTTCTGTCAATTTTCATGAGATATATTGACTTGTTTATTTTTGCCATCTCTGGTTCTAGTATCAAGGAAACACTGGCCTCATAACATAAATTGAAAAGTTTGCCTTCTTTCCTATTTTCTGAAAGATATTGTGTAGAATTCATGTAAATTTTTCTTGAAATGTTTGTGAGAATTCTCCAGTGAAAGAATCTGTGCCTAGAGATTTTGTTTTCAGGTTATTTTTATCACAAATTTAACTTCTTTTTTAGTTTTACCTCAATTCAGGTCATCTATTGGTTTTCTGTTTATATTCTATTTTATTGTACCTCTCTCTTTGCTTGCCTTCTTGCACTTTTTATTATTCAATTTGAATGTATCTAGTATTTTTAGTGTGTATATCATTGTATGTTGATATTAGGGGTTGCTATTGAAGTTACATACATTCTTAATTTATCACAATTCACTTGTTTCAATACTTTATTTGAAAATGAATCTAAAAGCCTTACCACATTATAGATCCCTCTCTTCTTCCCTGTATAATACAGTTATCTTTGATGTTATCTACATATGTTGAAAAGCACATCAGACAATATTATGTATTTTTTGTTTTCCATTATCAAACAATGTTAAAAACCGAAGAGCGCAAGAATTGTCTGTTATATTTACCCAGGTATTTACTACATCTGTTGCTTTTTTCCTTCTTAAAAACTCCTTAGTTTCCATATCTTTTTCTTTGCTTAGATTCCATTTTTTCCATTGTTCCAAGAGTATTTGTTATTGCATGCTGGAGCATTTTAATGATAGCTACTTTAAAATCTACTTTAAAATGCTCTTTAGCTAATTTCAACATCTATGTCATCTTGATACTTCACATGTTTTTGAGAATCTTTTCCCAAATCCTGTTGAGATTTTTCTGGGTCTAGATACGATGAGCAATTTAGATTCCAGAAATTTTGTGTTATGAGACTCTGGTTTCCTTACCTTTTTTTGTTGTTATTGTACTTTAGGTTCTGGGGTACATGTGCAGATCATGCAGGATTGTTGCATAGGTACATACATGGCAAGGTGGTTTGCTGCCTCCATCCCCCTGTTACCTATATTTGGCATTTCTCCCCTTGTTTTCTTTTCCCAACCTCCTCATCCCCTGCTGTCCCTCCCCTAGCTCTCCCCAATAGACCCTAGTGTGTGATGCTTCCCTCCCTGTGTCATGTGTTCTCCTTGTTCAACACCCACCTATGAGTGACAACATGCGGTGTTTGATTTTCTGTTCTTGTGTCTTATAGCATGCAGGCAACCCATTGAGGTTTAGAATGCACGTCCTTCCTGGCTGCCCTTTGATAACTGTAGTCAATTTAGTTTTTAAAGTCTTTGTAGTACTGTTTTAATCTGTCCCTCTTTGGTGCTACCCAGAAGTCAATCTGAGACTTAGGCAGTGTTCCTCATCGTTGTTCAATTCTCAGAGCTTTGCTGTGTGGGTTCTGGTTGGATTCATGTATTGGCTACTCTAGGCTTTCCCCTGAGACTTTGAACACTGATTTAAAGCATTTCTTTATTCAGCTCACTTCTGTCCACAATGCTTCCCCCACTCCCTAGTTGGGAAAGAAGGCGATTTGCCCCCTTGCTGTCTTTACCTTCAGACTGGAGAGGAATAATTGACAACATTCCACCCAACAACCTCTATGGCCACAGCACTGGCACAAAGGAGGGGAGGCACAAGCACTTACAGGACAAAGAAGGTCAACAGAGTTCTTTCTCTTCACAGTCTCTGCCACTGCCATGCCCAGTGGTAATGTCATCTTTGCTTGGGTTCACTTAATGCAGAGCAAGAGATGGCCAACAGATCCCCTTTTCATAGTCTCTGGAGCCACAGCACAGAGCAGAGACTCTGGGAATCATAGCTTCTAGTGTTTTCCTGGAAGAGGGTAGGTAAATTCAGGAAGCTGTTACTCTACAGGTCTCTTTGTAAAAAGAGTGTGTTTTAGAAGGGGACTTTTTTTTTTTTCCTAAAAAACGTTTGCGTGTATTATTTACTTAATTCAATTATTCAAGCATCTTCAAATTTGATTTTTAAAATATATTTGTAACAATTTTAATAGTAATTTTCTTACACTGTGTCACTACCATTATATATAGCATATATAATGTATATATATATATATATATGCACATTATAGTAGTGACACAGTATTGGTTATGTATACTATATATAATGTACATATTAAATATATACATATTATATATGTATATACATTATCTGTATATTAATATTAAATATATTAAATATGTATATACATTATCTGTATATATAATATATGCATTATATATAGTAGTGACCCAGTATTGGTTAGTTCAGGCTGCCATACTAAAGTACCATAGACTGGGAGGCTTATAAACAACAGAAGCTCATTTCTCATAGTTCTGGGGCCTGGAAGTTCAAAACCGGGATGCCAATATGGTTGAGTTCTGGTGGTGTGGGGGTGGCCTCTTCTAGGTTGCGGACTGCCAACTTCTTATATCCTCACATGGCAAAAAGAGGATCAGCTAGGTCTCTGGCCTTTTCTTATAAGGGTACTAATCCCATTCATGAGTGATCCGTAGTCCCTCCTAATTACCTAATTACCTTTCATAGGCCCACCTCCAAATGTCATCACTTTGGGGGTTAGGAACTCAACATATACATTTTTGAGGGACACAAATATTTGGTAAATTGCAACCTGCAAGCATAGCAAGTCAAGAAGAATTTTGTTTTAAGTTAAAGAATGAAGCTCCTTAATAAACTCTTTAACTCTGAACTCTTACCTTTATCCTTATCATTTAAACTATGAGAGAAATGATTCCGTTCATGGTTTTCATGGAATGTAACTTTTGTTATGCCATACAGATATATTACAAGGTCAGTGCTAATTATTACATATAATATATATGACATTTTATGTAATGAACATGCATAAAAATCTAATCACATTAAGATAGATGTATAAAAGAATACATTCACTATATTATATTTGAATATACCAGGTAATATATTTTTTCATATGCAGTGTATTTTATCTCACATAAATAAATAGTTTAATATTTTAACAAGTTATAAAACATTTCACATTTTTCATGTGTTTAGTCTATGTTTTAAAATTATTGGGTTGCTTTTTATTTCTACAACTCTTAGTTTTCTACAAATATTTCCCCTCATTCATAAAAATTCTGTATAGCATGAATTGTTTATTATATAAAGAAATCTCATAGGTTGCAGAAAGCCATCCTCAAAAAATACATATTAAAATTATTGACTGACAACATCTCTCATCTTCCTTTCTGGAATCCAACATCTGATAAAGCCTTTGCATATGATACAGATGGACAATCTTATGTATTCTTATAAGTTAAGGGAAGACAGAACTATGTGCTTGGCATGCAATAGCCATCACAACTGGCTTTCTAAGCAATGAAAATATCAGGATAAGCTATGGAATAGACAATTTAGAAAGAGCAGATTTAAAAATCAATTTAAAGAGTTTATATATTATATGTAAGAAATTGCTTTCTATTTCTTATCAGCACAATACAGATCCCGGTTCTGGACACTGTAAGACGTTTCTGACAGCAGCATTTTGAGACATTTTGAGTCAAAGTGAACTGCTTTCTGATTTTCTCTACTCAGTACCTTAGAAAAGTTAAGATGACCCTATTAATATCTCTAATCCCCAGAAGCAAATATTTTAAAACTTTCTTTCTAATAATTGATTTCTCTCCATAATTTCAGCATGTGTGTTAAGACACAAGCCAATGTCCATCAGTAAAATTTTACCAGTGACAGAACATTTTTCTAACACAAATGGAACCTTAGAAGATCCTCTCAGTATTTTTACTACTTAAGGCAACTATACTGAAAAGGAGATAATATTATTATCATTGGTCAACCTCTTTTCATTCTGAAGAATGATAATATTGCGAATATATTCAAAATGTTTTTTAAAATTTTTCCACCAACTTTTTTCATGTTTTTAGGAAATGTTACTAAATGGACTAATTCTAACTTCAGGAAAAATAAGAGGATATTATTTACTGTAATCTACTTTGCATTTGTATTTACAATCATCTAATTTCTATGTCTCAAACTTTGTTTTCCTTTATGATATGATTTGGTCACATTTGTAATGTCCACACTCACATGATTATCAGATAGAAACCTAAACAACTTACTGAGAGGAAGCTTAATTTTCTCATTCCACAAGAAGTCTAAAGATGGGCAGTTCAAATATGATGCAGAAACAGTAATCCATGATGTCACTAGACAGCCATGATTACTCTGATTTTGTGCCCCACCTCCCCCCACCTGCCCTGCCTCATGCTCATTGATCTGGAGATCAAAGGGCTAATTTGTCTTCAGGTATTGACTCTCCAGTCTAGGCAGGAAGAAGTGTGAGTGTGAAGGCTAGTGAAAAACGAGACAAACTAACTAGATCTTTTTTCTATTGTAAAGGGTTTAACTAATTGCCTCTGCCAGAAGTTTCTACTTATATTTAATTAGTTGTTGCTGTGTCACATAGGCAACCCTAACTGCAAAGTAGCCTAGGAAATATTGATACTCCAACTGGGGTTCTATTTGTAAAGGAATCTTGGAACTAGAGAATAGAAAGTTAACCAAAACTGTGTGCCACACTGTTCAACATAATATATTTTAATTTCTCTCATATTAGGACCTCAGAAGATTTGTAGCTTTTTTTAAATGACAAAATGTGTGCGTGTGTTTGTGCATTTGTACATATACCAAAAATTAGGAAACACATATGTGGAATAACAATAAAAGGAAAATATTACACTATTCATTATGCATAGAATTTTTAATTAACAAATTATATTTTGTCATTTTCCCCCAATAATGCTTTGGCTTCCTCTCTCTTATTTCATTATAGTATCTCAGAGCAATGATAACAGTAAAAGTACTTAGCAATTCTGTTTTCAAACATATTTGGTCATACATGAGATTAGAGCTAACACAAAATTAAGATTTTATTGAGACAATGCAAATATCAGAAAAATATTTTTTTTCTATAAAGTTAGCTAATCTACTAAAAGTAATGCAGACTTTGAATTTAGGGTAAGCAACTCGGTAACTATGACACTCCATCTCAGAGACTTTTTCAAATCTTCTCAAAAGTGGGGCCTTTTCAAATCCCACCATATTTGAAGATGCCATTGAAAAATAAAAGTTGGTGTTCTGAAAATCTCAAGACATTATACAAATGATGCTCTTATTTTTTAAATTTTAAACAAAGTTTCTAAGAAACATCTTCACCATATTTTAAGTATACTTAAAATACTTAAAATAAAATAATAATTAACAAAATATTTAATTAGCAATAATTAAATAATTAAAATAATATAATTAAAATACTTAAGTATTTTAAGTATAATTTGTTATTGGCCTACTAAGGATAATGAGAATATATTCTCTATTGTATTTTAAACTTGGCAAGTCAAATAACAATTGGAATATGCATAAATGGTGCAATTGTTTACAACCTAAATGGATGAGACAAATGAGAGTAACTTTACCTTCATAGTTTCATAAACCAATATAGTCTCGATCTGCACTGGCTATGGTAGTATTTAACACTTGAAAAATCGCAAGTTGAAATTGGGATATGCTCTAGGTGTAAATCAGATTTCTCAGGCTTTGCTTATGAAAAAGAATGCAAAACATCTCAATAATGATTTGGATATATTGGTTTATATAAACTATACTATTAAACCTAATTTTAGGTACTTATTTTTACTTTTCTAAATTCAACTTTTAGAAAATTGAAAATTATACAACTGATTGGCATTATATTTTTACTGGATTGCACTGTTCTAAATTCTTTATTTCCTCCCTCTTTCTCTCTTCTGGTACCCCATAATAGTGTGAAATATGAAATGAACTGGATTCAAATCAGAAAAATAAGAGAGAAGTTGGCATTGACTTCAGAAAAAGCCCCCATGGGCAATCAAATTTCTGTTTGGAGATAAAGATACGATTTCCAAGCTTGGCTGTGGTTATAAAAATTACTGCTAATGTTTTGCTTTCCTTTGTTTTTTGATTCACAAAGTCTGAAGTTTCTCTCCTTGAGATTCTTCTCCTAGGTCAATAAGGTTCAGGAGTTTGTATTCTTAGCAAGAGCCCCAGTTGAGTTTTCTGACTAGGAAAGTTTCCAAGCCACTAATAGAAGGAGATACAACTTTTTATGAATTGATTTGAAGATTAAATTTTATTACTATGTAACATATGTTTTCTTGTACTGGCAACAAAATCTCTCAGAAATTAGGTCTCTGTAGTTTTAAGGAAGAAGTTCTAGAATGACATCGTGCTTTATTTCTTTATAAAAATTGTACTGACTTCATGTATACATTTTCTGTGACCCCCAATTAACTATAAAACAAGCTCTATCTAATCCATATGGTTACCCTGTTCTTCATTAACTATTTGGAAATCATAGTTTATCTTTAATAGTGGAAGTGAATTTTAAATACTAAATGGATGATACAGGACATTTGGTAAATAAGAATCATTGGTGGAAATGGTGCTTGTGATCTTGTTAGTATTTTGGAAAAGAAATGAGCAGGAGTCACAATAAAATGGTGTGGGATTCCCTATCAATATGGGTATTACTTTATCCCTGTCTCAAAGCATTCTGTTTTCAGGTACCAAAGACAAAAGGAGTTTAGATTGGTATAACTCCCCACCCCCACTGCCACCCCATTATACACACAAAAAAGGTAATTAAGAAACAAGAAAGGAAAGATGGGATGCAGAAGTGAAAAGTGGGGAGAGAAAGGAAGAAGGCAGGCAGGCCAGCAGGCAAGTACCATTTGAATACCAGACAAATAATCATACTTAGCTGTTTAGCTAACATGCATATGAATTGCCTAAAGAAAATGAGAACAAGGCTCTATGCCTGGCTGTTTATTCAAATATCTATTTATAGACTTTTTATTTTTTACAGTATCCAAAGCACTCTGAGAGTAACTTCTCCCAGATTGCCATCTTGTAGTCTATTGCAGATAAGTAGAAGAGACATGAAGCAGTCATTTTGGCCAAATGCTAATTATCCAGGGAAAAATGGTTCATTTTCTATGAGATTCCATGCTCCAAGGCCCAAGCACCTGCCCATTCTTTCTCTAGTTTTGCATTATGGCCATTTCACTGCTCATTAGCATCTCTACTTGATGGATAGAAGAGGAAATAGTGAAATCCAGTTGTGTCAGTGTTGCTATATTGGGTAATTCTGAGGAAAGTGAGAACAGGGTAAGGAGAAACCTGAATGTCAGAGGTGGATGGTTTTGACTGCTGTGCTTTTCTATTTCACAAATGACAAAATTGGTCCTCAGGAGACCCACAGGTAAAGGTCATGTGGTCAAAGCCTAATCTCTGAATCTTAAATAGAGTGGGTTTTTGTTCTTTTTCCTAAATCACAAGGCGAGTGTTTGACTTGAATTGTATTGAATGAACATGATTTACTTATGCGTTTGTTATATATGACTATGAATCATTGAGGATAAACAGCATTCATTTTCAGAACCTAATTTATATGAGTCCACATGGTGAAAACTGCAATTGACCTGTTTTCATACCTAAACACCCACATTTACAACCTATTTCCATACTAAAAACCCACATTTACAAGACATTTACACCCTACTTACACATATGTATTCTCTCTCTCTCACTACCCTAATTTGAATTAATCTAATTTAAATAGATCACCCAGTTTTTCAGTGCCACACAAAAGACAACCTTCTCTTAAATTAACTGCATCTAGTACTGTTTTCTCACATCGTTCATACAAATGGAAGGAGATGGTCCTAGCAGCAGAAAGCTGCTAATTAGAGTCACTTTCCTTAATAGTTCGAAAGCAGAAACCCACTTAGAGATATAAGCCCCCCTCACTATTGTCAATCAGATTGGTTCTTTTTCACCCCACGTCCAGGGTTCAATGGGAATCAATTTTGCTTCTTCCCAGGGCAAGGATATTTGAATGCTTATTAAGGCATAAGAAATAATGATCATGGTTAAATTTTCGTTTTTAAAATTAATTTTGCAAGCAACATCCTTTCTTACACTAGTGATAAAGTATATAAGAAGAAACAGTAGAAACAACATATTAAATAGCCTTGAACTAAGATAGATCCACCTTTATCATTTGTGATCTTAACCTTGCTGACATTTAGCATCTTCATCTGTAAAATTAAGCAAATAATGTAAATAAAAATTAAAAACTGTTTAAATTAGGTAAATAATACAGACTCTAAAAAGAGAGACTAAAATGAATTGCCCAGCGATAAATAGCTCTTAAGTGGAAGAAAATACTTGTTTTTTTGTATAAATGTACTTTCTGTACACTTCGGGGAAGGAGGGGCTTTCTCCTTAGGCAAGACTTGACAAATGAAAGAGAAATGTCACTCCTCTGCTTTTGTATGATCTCTTGTTCATAGGGATTCTACATCCCCTGGAGAAGTCAAAGCACTTCCTTGTGATATTTATTTAATTTTTCATGTGATTGATTTCCTGAAAACGTTACTGTCCACTGGTAACTGCCATCACCGCACCTGTTCATTTTAATTACAACTTATTAATAGAAACTTATTTAGCCTTTTCAATTCTAGATGGCATTTACATTTTATCATATAAGAAAACAAAATTTATGAAGGGCAATAATTGTGAACAAAAGCATGTGACATAAAAAATACTCTTCTGTTTACTAAAACAACCACATAAAATATGTTTTCATTTCATCATATTTGTACCCAAATAGATTTGTTGTGGATAAAATACATGCAGAAGAAATTCACACACTACTTTTATTTTGCCCTGTGACAGTGCTGATTTCTCAACTAAGATAATTTACACCTCTATAAAACTCGTTAACTTTGGTTATGGGTAAGTTGAGATAATCCCCTAACAAACGTTTCTTCATTGTCTAAACACGACATGAAACTACAAAATTTTACAGTGTTCCCACGGAAGTTTGGAGAATACACAATTTCTTATTTGCAAATGACAGCACCAGACATTGAATGCGGTTCCAAAACTAGCAATGATTAATTATCCCATGGGAACCTGTGAAAGCATTTTCCTCATCCGCCACTTTGCTTTCCAAGATTCTTGGAACAAATGGTTCCTTGAAAATTATATCTCATATGGAGATATTCAATAAGTACTCAGATTTGCCACATTTAAGGAAGCCTAAACAATGATGAGGCCTGAGAAAAATGCTTTTGTTCCTTGATATGCTGTCTTGAGAAGTTACATTTCATTTGAATTATGACAGGGATGATACATATAGCTTGTATGTACTATAACAAATATGGATATTTTCTCCAATTGTTTTCATATCTATTCTATGTAATTTTAAAGAAAATATATTTTCTTCACTGTAAAATTAAGCTGAAAATTGAAACATTTCAAAATAATATTTTGTTACAGAATATTTAGGCTGAGTTCTACAATCACATTAGTTTGCAATTATTAAAAACTTTGATTTTAAATATCAGTGACTCTACTCTTACACAGAAGAAAACATGGTGTCTAGATGATTTTCTAGAAAACTATGTAAAAAATTAAAATCTAGAGAGAAAATGAAATTTTAAGGAAGATAGTTATAGTCAACAGTCTTGTTATTTTATCCAAACGCTGTCTGCTTATTTGAGCACACCAATTCTCCTTCCCTTATCTTTTGTGCTTTGATTCTAAGGTGCCACCTGTACCTGCTACTCTCTGTGACAGACTACCATTAGGTTCCTGGAGCTCCTTTACTGACAGAAACAGAGCTGGAAATGCCTAGGATGTTTATGTAACCCCCTACCCCAAACCCCAGGGGTGTCAGGTAGTGGGGAGGGGTAACAATAACTTGCAACCATCTTGCCCTGAAGTTAGACCAACTCTTAACATAATTAAAATCCCAAAATTCCTTGAAGGATCAGCCTTGAGACTTGGAATTTACTCAAATTACCACTCTTTCTTCTCTTCTCCCTCTTCCTTGTCCCATCTTTCCTTGTTTCTCCTGGGAGCATTTCCCCAATCAATCAAAACCTTGAGCAAGTACATCTGCTTAGGCCTGGTAGCTTTCTAAGCATTTCACAAACACATTGTTATTAACCTGCCCAGTTGGGCAGGCAGACAGGGGAACAGGTAAGCATTTTTATGCTTATATTTAAGGACAAAGGCTCAGAGATTAAATGCCTGGTTCACACAGATACTGAGATTGCACTCCCAGGACAAGTGTTCTATTCAGTGTATTTCTACTTTCAGGGTAGGAAAATTGTCATCTTATACAGTTGGCCTGTGTGAAATGCCCTGCCTGCCACGTGTGCACATATAGTTTACGTTGCATATGCGATGGCTTTTAAAATCAATGTAGATCCATTCTGAAAGTGAAATTTCTTTTCTGCAAAATGAGGTACTTGTTCAAGTGTATTATTTACTTGGAGATGTTTATTACATACACACTGCTTTATTCTGTGCTTTTGAAGGAGTTCATAGCCTTCTGTTTTAAGGGTCTTAAAGAAAAAACAAGTTGTTTTGGAAACAATAGAAAATCTTCTCCAAAAGAGTAATATTAAATCCATTTGATATTTGGATTGTCAGAGAAATTACTCCATTATCATGGTTGAAGCTCAAAGGCTTTCTTATTCCCCACTCTTTTTGGAAACAGCATTTAAATATATGCTAAATTCTTCACAAGTGTGAGCTCTTGGATAATATTGGAATTGCAATTTACATTAGCTAATATACATTATTTTGATGAGCCATCAATTCAATTTTATGTGAAATTCCTCACCTTTATGGAGATGTTGACTTTAGGCATTTCTGTAGTGTTGTCCACTGTGAGAGGTAGTTTAGGAAATCTGCCCCGTTCCCTATAAAAGTTGAAAACTGTATTCCATCCATTTTGTTGAATGGTACAATTTATGAATTATTTATGTTTTAATATGGCAGGGAAAAACACCCATGGCTTCATTAGAAACAGGGGAAAAAACATTCAATGGGCCAGAAAGCTTCAGCAATTGCTGGAATATATGAAACAGATGGTATCACACAGGCAGAAAGTAAATAATCACTGAGCATCCTGAAACCCGAATAGGTCAGAACGGGCACTCTAAATATAGAGATTCTCACTGAAAATCCCAGGCTCAGAGCATCGTGAGTTTTTATCTGGAAGCCAGGATATTCTATGGGTACCCAGGGGCTGTACCAGTTCCCTAAGCCATATCAGCTATGTGAACATTTAGCTCCCATTTTATTCTATCATAGTTTTCCTATTAAATAAAGTAATGTCTTTCCTACAATAGATTCAGGATGTTAAAGTTTTGGCCAGAGAGAGAAAGGAAACAGTGCCTCACCTAAGTTCTGGTTTCATAAACTGGAAGTTTACAATTAAACATAGATAAAAAGATAAAGAGATTGACTTGTTAATCAAAAATCTCTGACAACCAAAGCTCAAGACCAGATGTTTTCACTGATGAATTTTACCAAACTCTTAAAGAATAATTAACACTAATCTCCCCAGAATTCTTCAAACATGGCAGAGGAGTGAACACTTCCAAACTCATTCTGTGGGTCCAGTATTACAGTGATGTCAAAACCAAATAAAGACATCAAAAGAAAACTGTAGACTAATATGTCTAATGAATACTGACATACAAAAAAATCCTCAAGAAAGCACCAGTAAACCAAATCCAACAGCATATTAAGAGAATTATAGCCAGAATTAAATCCTACTTGGTAGGATTTATTCCAGAAATGTCAGAGTGAATCAACATATGAAAATCAATGAATCAATGTAATAAGGAACATTAATAGAATGAAGGGAAATATACATGGCCATCTAAATTGATGCAGAAAAAATACTTGACAAAACAACAAAACAGAATTCAAATTAAGAATAAAAGAGGAATTTTTCAATGCGGTAAAGGGCCCTTAAGAAAAACTCACAGCTAATAGTAAACTCAATGGTGAAAGAGTAACAGTTTTCTTCCTAAAATCAGGAACAAAACAGGATGCTACTACTGGATGTTCTAGAGGTAGCAATTAGGCAAGAAAAAGAAAAAAACTATACAAATTGAAAAAGAAGTGAAACTACTCTGTGTGCAGATAACATAATATTTTATATAGAAAATCCTAAGGAATCCACAAAAAAACTCTTAAGAGCCAATAAACCAGGTCAACACACAAAAGACAATTGTAATTTTATACACTAGCATAATTGAAAAATTCAAAGAAGATCTTAGAAAAACAATTCCATTTACAATAGAATAAAAACACTTGGAAAGAAATTATTTTTTTATAAAATAATTAAATAAAAAATAGCAGTATCTCACTATGTTGCCCAATATGGCCTTATATTCCTTGACTCAAGCGATTGTCTTGCCTTAGCCTCCCTAGTAGCTGAGACTGCAGGCTTGTGCCTTTACGCCCAGCTTTTAGGAAAAGAATTAACCCACTAGATGTTCGACTCTTACACTGAAAAGTACAACATTGCTAAAATATGAAGAAGACCTAAGTAAATGAAGGGAAATTCCGTGTTAATGGATTGGATGGATTTAGTATTGCTAAGGTTGGCACTACTAACCAAAGCAATCTAAAGATTCATTGCCATCCCTATCAAAAGCCCGATAGACATTTTTGTGTAAATGGACACATAAATCTTATAATTTATATGAAATTGTAGGGCATTCAAAAGTCAAAACAATCTTGGAAAAGGATAATGAAGTTAGAAAATTTATATATTCTACTTAAGGCCTTGGTGTGCATTCTAAAGCAATAAAACTCTTATTAGAAAACAGGGCCAGGCGCGGTGGCTTACGCCTGTAATCCCAGCACTTTGGAAGGCCGAGGTGGGTGGATCACGAGGTCAAGAGATCAAGACCATCCTGGTCAACATGGTGAAACCCCATCTCTACTAAACATACAAAAAATTAGCTGGGCATGGTGGCGCGTGCCTGTAGTCCCAGCTACTCAGGAGGCTGAGGGAGGAGAATTGCCTGAACCCAGGAAGCGGAGGTTGCGGTGAGCTGAGATCATGCCATTGCACTCCAGCCTGGGTAACAAGAGCGAAACTCTGTCTCAAAACAAAAAACAAAAAACAAAACAAAACAAAAACAAACAAAAAAACAGAGGAAAATCTTCATCCTCTTAGATTTGGCAATAAATTTTTACATATGATTTCAAAAGCAAAAGTAGCTCAAGAAATACATAAAATGGACTACAAAATTAAAATTTGTTTGATCAAAGAACACTTAAATAAGTGAAATACAACCTACAGAATGGGAGAAAATATCTGAAATCATATGCCTGTCAAGGTCTAATACTCAGAATATGAAAAAACTCTTGGAACTTGATAACAAAAGTAAAACAATCCAATTGAAAAGTAGACAATGGACTTGAATAGCCTTTTTTCCAAAGAAGAAATATAAATGACCACAATATAAAAAGTCAAATATCACATGAAAACATGCTTAACACCAGTAGTTTTTAGGGAAATGCAAATGAAAGCCAAAACCACAAACACTCCACACCCATTAGGATATCTATAACTTACAAAAGAAGTGTTGATGAGGATGTAGAGAAACTGGAACACTTACACCTTGCTGGTGGGATGGAAAATGGTGGAATTTTCCACAGCAACTGTGGAAAATAGTTTGGCAGTTACCATATGACTCGGCAGTTCTGCTCTTAGGTAGATCCCCAAAAGAACTGAAAACAGGTATTCCAAAAAACTTGTACGGGACTTTTTATAGCCGTACTATTCATATTCCCAATTGCCGAGAGGTGGAAACAACTTCCATCAACTGTTTAATAGATAAATAAGTGGTGGTGCATCCGTAACAGTGGAGTATTTTTCAGCCACAAAAATGAATGAAAATCAAGTACATGCTACAGTGTGGATGAACCTTGAAAACATGCTAAGTGAAAGAAGTCAGACACAAAAGGTCATATGTTGTGTGATTCCATTTATATGCAATATTCAGAACAGGTGAATCCACAGACATTAAAGCAGATGAATGTTTGTCAGAGGCCAAAGGGAGAGGTACCAGAGAGCGACTGCTTACTGGGCATGGGATTTTCTTTTGAGGATGAAAACATTTTTGAACTAGATAAAGATTATTATTGTAAATTTAGTAAATGCTACTGAATTGTACATTTTAAATGGTTAATCTTACGTGAATTTTACTTTATAAAATAAAATATCACTGAGAATTCTAAAATAGCCCCCAAGATTCTCACTCCCTAATGTGCATGGCTTATATGATCTGCTCCACCTTCTTTGGTGGCTGGGGAACCTGTTACTATGATGAGATGTCACATCCCTACTTAGATTACATTATGCGGCATAGATGAAAAAATTTTACAGATATATATAAGATTCCTAATTAGCTGACACTAAGTTAATCAAAAAAGGAGATTATCCTGGTAGAACTGACCTAATTAGATGAGCCAATTGAAGAGACAAGAAACTGTAGCAGATATTCCCCCTGCTATCCTTGAAGAAGCAAGCTCCCATGCTGTGAGAGAAGGGAACCAATGGTAAGGACCCCAGATACAAAGAGCACAAAGACTTCAGTTGTACACACCTCTCACTTTGAATGATGCTAAAACCAGCCAACTTGGAAGTGGGTCCTGAGCCTCCAAGAGAGAGCAGTTCTAGCTGACATCTTGGTTTCAGCCTAGTAAGATCATGAGCAGAAGAACCGGACAACCTGTGTTATGAGAGAATTGTGTGTTGCTTTTATTTTTTGTGTGATGATTTCTTTAGAGCTGTTTTTGGTTCACAGCAAAATTAAAGGAAGGCATAGAGATTTCCTATATTCCTATATCCCATATTCCTATATTCCAACTAATGCATCATCTTCCCCATTATTAAAATCCCCAACCAGAGTGGTACATTTGTTACAATCCATGAACTTACCTTGGCACATCATTGTTGCCCGCGTCCATAGTTTACATTAGAGCACTAGGGTTCACTGTTGTACATTTTATTAATTTCAGAACACTTCTGACATTTAGATAAATGTGTAATGGTGTATCTCCATGGTTATGGCATTATATGGGGTGTTTTCACTGCTCTAAACAACCTCTGTGTTCTGCCTATGCATCTTCCACCCCTGTCTCCAAATTCCTGGAAACCACTGATCTTTCACTGTCTACATAGTTTTTCCTTCTCCATTTTGTTCTATAATTGAAATAATATAGCATATGGTCTCTTCAAATTTGCTCATTTTGCATGATAATATGCCTTTAGAGTTTCTTCATATCTTTTTATGGCTTAATAGATGGTATAATTATTTTTGGCTTTGATTAATATTCCATCACCTTGATGTACCACAGTTTATTCACCTATGTAAATACAACTTGGTTGCTTCAATATTTGAGCAATTGTGAATAAAAAATAAATCTGCTTTAAACAGTTGTTGGTCGAAATTTCTGTGGATATAACATTTCATCTCATTTGGGTAGATACCCAGGAGTGTGATTACTGCCTCATCTAATAAGAATATGTTTAGTTTTGTAAGAAACCACCAAACTGCCTTCCAAAGTGGCTCTGGAATTTTGTGTTTCCACCAGCAATGAATGAGAGTTCCAGTTGTTTCACCTCCTAGACAATGTTTCATGTTGTTAGTGGTCTGGATGTTGATCATTTCAGTAGGTGTATAGTGACATCCATCTCACTGTTGTTTTAACTTGCATTTTCCTGATGGCATATAATGTGAAGAATCTTTTCATTGGCTTATTTGCTCTTTGTATATATTCTTTGCTGAGGTGTCTGCCAAGGTCTTTGGCCCATTTTTTAATTGTGTTCTCTAATTCTTGAGCTTGAATTCATTTTTTGTGTATTTTGGATGACAGTCTTTATCAGATGTGTCTTTTGCAAATATATCTAGACTTATTTTTCTCTTGATGGTATCTTTCATGGGAAGGAATTCGTAATTTTAACAAAGTTCAGTTTGTCAGGTCTTTCTTGCATGGATCATGACTTGCGTTGCATCTAAAAACTAATCATCAAACCAAATGTCACATAGATGTGTTACTGTGTTGTCTTCTATGATTTTTATAGATTTGTATTTTACATTTATGTCTGTGATCCACTTTTAGTTTATTATTGTGAAAGGTGTAAGGTATTTGTCTAGATTCCGGGTTTTTTTTTGTTTTTTTTTTTTTTTTGCATGTGGATATCCAGTTGTTCCAGCTCCTGTTGATGTGATGAATTACATTAAATGATTTTCAATTTTTGAACTAGGCTTGCATACCTGGGATAAATCCCACTTGGTAGTGATGCCTAATTTTTTATGCATCTTTTATTAGATTTGCTAATATTTTGTTGAGGATTTTTGCATTTATATTTATGAGAGATATTGATTTGTAGTTTTCCTGTGCTGTCCCTGTTGTGTTTTAGTATTAGGATAAGGCTAGCCTTATAGAATAATTGAGGAAATGTGTGTGGTTTAAGCTGCTAGATGTGCAGTAACTTGTGACACAGCAGTGCAAGGTTAAGACTGGTAAATAGTTACTCCAGCCGTGATGTTCTCTAACATACTCTGACTCTGGGTTAGCTCCAAGGAAGTAGGAATATCTACCAGAACTTTATAAAAAGTAAAATAAACAAGAAAGGCAACTGGTCAGTGTCAAGATCCATATGCCAAGTGGGAGAAGAAACTGAGAGTTATCTGGACTTTGCTGTGATAGTATTTCTGCATAGTCATGTCTGTTTGAGAAAATTATCATAGCCTACTAGATCTCTTAAATGTATACCTTAAATTATTTTACTTACCTTTGTAGCAAATGATACATCATAGGTCTTGAATTAAATACTCTTTTGTTAAAAATCATGTTTTCTGTTTGCCATTGAGAATAGAGCATGTCATTGCTCTTCCACGCTATTTGATAATCATACCTTTCACCATGTTTGAATGCCTATAATGTGAAGTGGCATTAGTGAAAGAAAAATTTTTCTTTAAAATTTATTTGCCAAGTATCCAGAGGCACCTGAATTTCTTTCCACAAATTCACTGAGTGTTAGGCACCTATGACATTCTGTCCCCTTTTTCTATTTTTCTCCCACTAGGAGACATCTTAACCTTCTCTTCCATGGAAATATCACAGTTATGTGAGCTTATCTTTTTTGTTTCAGGAGCTAAGAAAAAGGATTTAAAAAAATTTTTATTTTAGCTTGTTTTCTCCCTGGGTGACACAAAAAGTACATTGTCTCCCTCACTGTCAATTATTTTTAGACCCAGCTTTTCTTTTGCACACAGCTACCATTCCACCAAAGTGGAGCAGACGCTAATGGCTATGTGCTCCGCCCTCAGCCAAGTGTCTGGCAGTGGCTACTAATAAAACCATCTGTTACTGGGGTGAGTCCATAGCCTGTCACTGCTGTAATTTGGGGAGGCACAGACTTTCCAGGCTTCTTCGTTATTAGAGGTCCAATGGGGCCCCTGAGGCCTACAGCAACTGTGTACATAATTACATGAAAAAGACTTAGATGGCTTTTCCATTCACACTGGGTGATCTTAGAGCAGGCAAATACGGTTGTTAGATAACTAAGCCTGAAGGGTGAGCTGAGGACAACCAGGGCTGGAACACTCTAATGTAAGCATTAAGTTCTTTTATATTTTAAAACTTCTTCAATTTTATTTAATTAAGGATCATGTACAAATAATTCGATACAACACTCAACCTGCAGTGGACACTGACTACAATAGTATTAGCAAAAACACTGAGCTTTACTATAAAAGATAGAGAGGCATTGATGATTTGTTGACACTTGTTGATCATTATTTTACTGGTCATAATAACATTGTGACAATATTTGCCGACTTCAGATGAAGCTCAGAGAGATAGGCTATAGAACGTGAGGTCACACAGCAGTGGTAAGTGACAGAAATAGGGTTCAGATTGAGTATTTTTATTACAAATATTTCCCTTTCCATTACACTCCTGGCGTGTAAGCAGCAGCAGCTTTAAAAGTTACCATGATTAAAATGTAATCAACTCCTGGGTTATTCTTCCTTCCACCCCCATCTACCATACTCAGGGTTTATGCTTCTAAAAGAGACCTCCCAAGTGAGCTAGCCCCTTCCATCTTGTGAGAACACCACAAGCACCACAAGAAGGCACAATCTATGAACCAGGGAAGGACCCCCCACCACATAGCAAATCTCCTTGCACCTGGATCTCGGGCGTCCATTCTTTAGAACTCTGAGAAATCAGTTCCCGTTGTGTGTAAGCTACCCAGTCTACAGTGTTTTGTTGTAGCAACCTGAACAGAATCAGATACTTTTTAATCTACTGTGTTTCCTTTCATTTGAATGACACTCTGGCAACTCGAGCTTTCAAAGGGAAAGATGCCTTAGAGACCAGAAGTCCTCAGGAATGTCCAATCACTTTACTAGATCAGAGGGTCTAAACTCTCAATTTAAGCTCTTAGGTTTAAAACTTCTCTTTTCTTCGCTTTTAGTTCTCATCACTACACCCCTACTCCCCCAACCTAGCAGGTTGCATATAGTGGTGGAGAACCCAAAGGTAGAGGTCAGGTGCTTTCCTCAGTCACCAAAAGAAATTTTGCTACCCACTTAAACGCTCTCATTTGTTTTTCTTGATGACACTGTCAGCAGTAGACTTTTACATCCCTGGTCATTCTTTGTCCCCTCTTTATATCTTCTCGCATGTTATGCCCCTGATCCTTGATGAGAGGTATAGAGAGTAGTCAGCAAAGCCTAGTTTTCATAACTGATTTCACTCCATCTTGATGAGGTATTACAGAAAAATAGGTACAGTTTCTCATTTGACAAAGTTGCAGATGAAAAGAAGGTCTAGAAATTTGACTTGTCCTGAAGATGGTTCCCTGAACTCATGACATTAAATCTCACTTTAGGTGGATTTAAGCAACCTGGTCAAGCTGTTTTTAAGCTTCCTTACAGAAAATTTTGCTTATTTAGTGATGTGCTTTTCTTTCACTGGGCAGTGAGTGACCTGAGCACAGAACCATTTAAAAATTATTTCTAAAATCTAACGTCTGTTTTGCTCCCATCTGTTTACAACTTGACTTGTACAAAATCTCAGCATGTCCTGTAGGCTCTGCAGGCCTCAGTTTTCTTACCTGAAGATCAGCCTTATGAAGTGGTTTACACTTTGCAGAGAACTTTCTATGGAAATGCTCCTCAAATTTTAACATGCACACAAATCACAGGGAATCTTCTTAAAATGCAAATTCTAATTCACTAAGTCTAGTTCAGTCCCTGAGAATCTGCATTTTGAATACATTTTGAGTTCAAAGGATCTATCATTCTTTTTTCCCTCTATCTGCAAAATGGGTAGTCAAAATCACTACTCAAATGAGCTGACTTGGGTGGTTTATAAAACATTTCTTTACCAATACCTCTTTTGCTTCTTAGCCTGTTGAGTATACAGGAGATTTATTATTTTCACTATTAATAAATGAGGAACCCAAAGCATAGAAGCATGTGGCTTTTATGGCTAGTTAGTAGCAGAGACGATGCATGACTTTATTCTTTGGCTCCTCATTTGACATTCTTTCTGCTGTGTTACATTGGCATTCAGTTCTATATAATAATGCTAACTTTTATAGTAAGATCATTTCACAAATTATCTCAATTAGAAAGTATGGTGGCTATATGTTCTGAAATCTTAGATTAGTGTTATCTACTCCCTACACTCCCCCAAAATTGGGTATAAAATGTTATTTGCATTATGTAGGCACATTTTCTTGAGGAGGGTCTTTTGTTTTAATCACATTTACAGAAAGGTCAATGGCCAACCCAAAATTTTGAATACTGCTCGGAGATTAATTAAAATGTACAAAACCAGAAGAATTAAAGTCTTAAAAAAAAAAAAGATCAAAGCAATCATTTGCCACAAAATAGCTGGATGCTCTAGATGAAAGCTATTCTTAAGAATCTTGACATTGAACTTTACTCAATTGTGGGAAGGGATCCACTTTTGAGGAGTGAGCAGGATGGAAAATGACTAAAAGGGGGTATAGGGCCTGCTTTTGGTTGTGTGTGCAAGTCTCCTGCTTGGCCCACCTGGACATCTGCTTCGGGTTCCCACAACTCCTAGGGGCAAAAAAAGTCTTTAGCAGTTCAAAAATCCTTTAGACCAAGGATGTACAGATTCTTTCTCTACAGAGCCAGCTGGTAACTATTTTAGGTAGTCCATACCAGATGGTCTCCAGCTGAATACTCAACTGTGCCATTGTAGCCTGAAAGCCATCATAGACAATAAGCAAACAAATAGGTGTGGCTATTTTCCAATAAAAAGTTCTTTAGAAAAACAGGTGGCTGGCCAGATTTAGTCTGAGGGCTGTAGTGGGGTAGGGGAAATGTTTACTTCCCTAGAGACAAGAGTGGTTGTCACAACTCAATAAATCTCCAGGTTCTTCTTTTAATGGAGGGGACAAAGTACTCTGTGAAAGAACAGCATGTGTTTGTCATTGAATATTAAAGTCAAGCGGGGCATCAGAATGTATCTGCCTCATCACTTCATTTATAGATAAGGAAATTATGCCCTGGAGAAACTAATTGCTCAAAATAATATAATCTATTGATTTTGAAAGAAGCCCCAAATTTTGGGCCCCTTATCTTTTGATTCTCAAATGTCTTTTGCAGAAAAGGCCAAATAGAATATAAAATTGATTAGTGCTGGACGTGGTGGCTCACAACTGTAATCCCAGCACTTTGGGAGGCTGAGGCAGGTGGATCACAAAGTCAAGAGATCGAGACCATCCTGGCCAACATAATGAAACCCCGTCTTACTGAATATACAAAAATTAGCTGGGAGTGGTGGCGTGTGCCTGTAATCGTAGCTACTCAGGAGGCTGAGGCAGAAGAATTGCTTGAATCGGGAGGCAGAAGTTGCAGTGAGCTGAAAGTGCATGACTGCACTCCAGCCTGGCAACAGAGGGAGACTCCATCTCAAAAAAAAGTCTAGATTCAGGCCTACTGTGTAGACCATGATTACTATTACTTAAACTTTCTAAATTTTGTATTAGTTTTCATTTTGATGCATAATGTTATAGACCATTAAATAAAAAACATTAGAGCTGCTAATGTTTTGTAAAATATTCGCTGGGGAGATCAAGTCTCTAAGCACTGGCAGAATTTCAGATTTTTATCTCCACAGCAGGACAGGAAACTGAAAGAGCCAGATTTTTTCTTGGGGAAAGGAGTTCCTACTTAAAACCTCTTATTTTAAGGGGCAAATTATCTGAAGTGAAGACATTTTTGTGAAACCTCCTGCTTCGTGTCACTATTGCTCATAAATATTTTTTATTTGTCCCCAAATATCATATACCACTGCATATTTTATGTTCATTTCTTACTTTGAACCACTAAAAGAATTTGTTTTTTGTTTGTTTGTTTGTTTGTTTTGTTAAAAACGAACCCACATCAAAACAGTTTACTTAGTTGGAAGCAAAGTGATTGCTCTACCTAGTCACACTGCAGCAGACTGATTAAAAAAAAAAAAGTCTATTGTGCTCCTTTTACATACCTCAGAAAAGGACAGAAAACATGCAATAAACCTTATAAATGCTGCATTGACCTTTATAAAGGCATTTACTTCTCATGAAAAGTACTTGTGCTTTTTAGAGGTATAACCTCTGGTAAATTGAGAATAAAGTTGCTTGTTATTCTGAAATGGCGCTGTGCCTCCTTGGCTCAAGTGCCATTAGTTCTATTTTTTCACATTGGTTTATGCTGTTATTTTGTTGTTGTTGTTGTTTGTTTCCTTACCCCTTGTTGTAATATATCTGACAACTTAGGAAGCAGGAGGAAAAAATAAACAGGCCTAAAGGACAAGAAAACAATCTAAGCTATCAAATTTCACATTCTATAAATTTACAATCTTTATGAAGAAAAAAATTAACTTCACTAATAAGGAAACTCCTTAAGAAAATCTGAGCATATGCTTAATTCTCATATTGAGAGAGAGGAAAGTCAAACATAAAAAGACCTACTCTGCCAAGGTTTAAATAGCAACTCATGCTTCTACAGAAACGCTTTTCCTTGAGAAAATCTCCCATATGCTGGGAATGAAGTCTATCTGCAAATGTAATACCCAGATGCTCACCCTCCCTTCCAAAAAGGCTGCATTCTGACTGCACATCTTCTGTGCCCTAGAGTACTGATGAAGGAATAACATTTTCTTCTCTTGGTTTTTTAGTAGTCTTTTTTTATTTTAAAAGAAATACAAGTCTAATGTAGAAAATATTTAAACTTCAAAAAAATTACAAAGAAACAGCAATCAGGCAGGCACGATGGCTCATGCCTGTAATCCCAGCACTTTGGGAGGCCGAGGCGGGTGAATCACGAGGTCAAGTGATCAAGACCAACCTGGTCAACATTGTGAAACCCTGTCTCTACTAAAAATACAAAAAGTTAGCTGGGCATGGTGGCGCATGCCTGTAATCCCAGCTACTCAGGTGGCTGAGGCAGGAGAATTGCCTGAACCCAGGAGGCAGAGGTTGCCGTGAGCCGAGATTGCGCCATTGCACTCCCGCCTGGGTAACAAGAGCGAAACTCCTTCTGAAAGAAAGAAAGAGAGAGAGAGAGAGAGAGAAAGAAACAGCAGTCACCCCAAATCTCATCACCAACAGACAACTCTGTACTTTAGTTCTACGTAAGTAAGATCATCATTCTTTTTCCTTTTCATATAATTTAATCAATCTTTCCATTCTTCCTCAACACTGTCTATTTTAACAGGAATTATGAAGAGAATTGGCATCTAATGTATCTTTATGAGCCACTTTTTTATTGAAAAAAAAAAGCCACAGATGCATTGATTTTTAAAGCTTAGAGTATGAAAGAATTCTGAATGAAATCTGAATCTGTCCCCTGAGACTTTCTCAGCCGCCAACATTGTTAACAGTCTAATACATATCCTCCCGAAGTCTTTATCCATGAGCATAGATAGTTATGTGTGTGTTTGTGTGCATGCATGTGTTTGTGTATGTGTATGTGTACAAAGGAATAACAGGATATGTGCTGTACTCCACATCTTGGCCCCTTTATTTAATATTTACTGAATATTTCATATACATTTATCTCAGACTAGTAACAGCTTCAAAGTGTTTCATTAGCCAGTTTCCTGTTAAGAGCTTTTAATCCCCTTACCCAATATTCTTGCCACACTCTGACATTGACAAGTTAAAAAAATCCAAGAAGCCACATACTCAAAGTTCATAGAATATTCATTTATTATGGCCCCAAATTGGTTACAGCATATGGGATAATGCAACTACCTTGCTGAATATTTTAAGCATTTTGTGTCTTTGTTTAGTATTTAATTTCTTTCCTTGCTTTATTTTTTTACATAAAGATGCAAATCAAGAATTTTCTAAATACAGGTATATTAGGCTCTTTTCTGACCATGTAAATCAGTGATGTCTGCCTTTATTCTTCAGAAAGAGGTATTTGCAGTCAGGCAGTTAAAAAGGATCTATTAAGGTTTTTGTTTTTTATTAATTTGTATATATGTGTCTATGTGTACGTGTGTGTGTGTGTGTGTGTGTGTGTGTGTGTGTTTAACAGATGAACACATGCTCATTGTGTTGAGTTAAAGTCAAATAGTACTTTAAGGTTTAGTGGAACAACAAAGCCAACATTCTTCCCTAGCTCTCCCCACTCCCAAGTTCTGCTCAGTAGATTATGCCACTTTGAATTCTCCTATATAATTCTGCTGGGTTTTATATTTTTCTTCCTAATAACAGGAGTGTATTGCTCTTGATTGATTCATCATTTTAGGCAGTATATTTTGACTTTCTAAACTAGAATGTCACACATACCCTCACCCATTCTCCAAAGATAATTATATTACGGACTTAATGAAATCAGTATTTTGTGTTTTCTTTATTATGTGTTTGAATCCACTGTTCATGGGTGAGCCAAGTGATGGCCTTTAGTTACTTTTGCTTTATTGTATGATTTCTTTTCATTTTTCTAGGAGTTAAACGTTGTCTTAACTTTTTTACTTGCTTACGGTTGGGAGGATACTTTTTTCCACAACTGGCAGTAGCACATGGTCTCATCTGTCAGGAAATCTATCAGCTCCATTTTTTAATTTTTGTTGTTCTTCTGTTCTGATGCTCTCAGACCTACTGCCCTAATCTAGACCAGCAGCCCTCGAGGCCTGCACAGCTGCTTTAGCGCAGCATCTCACTGGCCACGTTGGCCAGCGCCTTGGACGTTTCTGAACTTCTAGCAGTTGTTGGATCCGAAGATTCCTGTGTCCTATATTTCACGTTGTCCCTGGCATGACCATTGCCTCCTTTGAATGAAGCATCTCTTACATTGGAGAGGAAGAGAAGGGAGGAGTTTATTCTTTTAAAAATACATTTATGCCCCAGAATCAAGAATTTTAAAAACGAAACAGAAAAATAAAATCGTAATGTCTCAAATACGTTTTGATACTAGCCTCCCATTTACATGATCTACTTTAGTGAGGGTGGTGTTTGGTGTTTCCCTTTTCTCCATTTATTTTCTTTCAGCCCTATCTATCTGAACACATGCTGGACACATGCCACATTTGTCTCTTTAGGTAATTCTTTTTTTTTTTTTTTAACAATTTGATATCTTAATTTTGTTTCTGGTTCTTCTGTTATCTGCTCTTTTGTTTTTAGATCTTCTGATATCAAATTGAGTCTCTGATTTTGTTACCCTTTCTCTTGCTTTCCGTCTCACTGTCTTTCTTTCTCCTCTCTTCTTCTTTCTTTTCCTTTCTTCTCTTCTCTTTCCTTTTCTTTTCTGAGACAGAGTCCCACCCTATCCTCCAGGTTGAAGTGCAATGGCACCATCTTGGCTCACTGTAACCTCTGCCTCCCAGATTTAAATAATTCTCATATTTCAGCCTCCCCAGTAGCTGGGATTACAGGTGCCTGCCACCATGCTCAGCTAATTTCTGTATTTCGCATGTTGGCCAGTCTGGTCTCCAACTCCCGACCTCAGGTGATCCACCTACCTCGGCCTGGCAAAGTGCTGGGATTACAGGCATGAGCCACTGTGCCCAGCCCATCTCACTGTCTTTCTATTTCTACTCTATGGAAGATATCTTTAACTTTACCTTATAATTCTTCTATTGTGGATTTAATTATTCCTATCATAATTTTAACTTTCTAGAGCTCCTTAGCTCACTTGCATAACATCATTTCTTTTTTTTTTTAAATGGGTGCAATGTTAATTTCTCCTTCTCTGAGGTTAACTATTGCTCTCTCTGTTTTTTTAAAAAAGTACTCTCTTCTGCCCCTAACATCCCTCTCTTAATTTTATCCTCAGTTTTTCAGACCTCTGCTTTTCATGATGGAGGCTTTCCTCAAATATGTTGTGATCTTTTTGTCTGTCCATTCATATTTAAGAATGGCATGTTAAAGAATTGATGGCAGAGCTTGTGGGCTGGTGACTTGCATTGTAGGGTGTTTGGGTAGAAAGCTGGCTTTTCCTTGACAGCCTCCAAAATGTCAGTGTCTGAATGGCATTTCTCTGGAATCTTTCTGTTTCTCCTGAGAAAGAGCTTCTACCCTCCCATAGGATAGTGTATGTGGTTAGTGATATGCTGGATACTAGCATCTGGATAAGGAGTAGGAGTACAAGGCTTAGGGGTGCGTATTCCCATTTAGTTTTTAGAGTTTAAATGCATCAGTTTTTGTTTTAGCTTCTCACTTCTCACCACTTCCTTTCTTTGTGCCCATGTCCCCACTTAGTGAGTCTTCGAAGTCCATTTTCTCAGTTGGAGAAAGTCCGGGGTAGGGGTGAGGGGTGGGTGGGGTGGTGGTATGCTCTCTATTTGCACCCATACCTGAGCTACTTCACACATTCTCTCATTGAGCAGTTAGAGGAACTGAGAGTTCAGTGAGCTGATCTTTCATCAGTAACCCCCAGATATTTACTTGAAGCTTCCACTATTTTGCTTGATCAGGTATTTTTTCCTCTATTCTCTTTATTTTCCAAAAATAATGTGTTGATATAACTTATATATTATTGTTAGCTCTCTTATTACTTTGCCCTCATGGATTAATACTTTTTAAAATTCCTTGTCATTTAAGTGTGGTTTCAGGAAAGAATAAAGATAAACACATGTGTTCAATTCACCCTACTTTCTTATTAGGTTTAAATAAATATGAAATTTTTATCTTCTTTGTAGCATAATTCCCAAAATAACATAATGGGCTACTTCACATGGGCTTAGGAAAATATATTTGGAGACTTAGCTTGGGAATTTGTTTTTGGTTTAAAAGATAAGGTTTGTTTATACAAAAAAAAAAAAAATCTGTTGATTTCATTCATTAGCATATGTTCACAGACATGGAAAAAACATAATGCTAAAAAAAATGACTTAGATGCAACTTGGTTTTATGAATTACCAGGCAAAAAAAGTATAAAAGACCTTATTATTCTGTCACCACTGATGCTGTACTGTCCCAGATCATATTTTTTGCACAAAGGGAGATATTTGAAAGTTGTTTTTCTCACTGATGGCCTAGCATGGATTGATTCAAAGATAATGTACTAAGAAAAGCTATGTAGTTTCAGGGCACTGAAAATGAGAACAAAATTTCTGATTAAAGACTTTTGAATAATTCTTTCTGGAGGCACTATATCCCATGTGCTGTGAATTGTATATGTTTAAAATCTGAAATATGCCAAAGCAAACAATGAAGGAGAAAAAAAACTACTTCCCTAAAGAAGTACTGTGTTCTCAAACCTTTCTTGGCTTTTTCTTTGACTGGGGCTGTCAAAAACATTTCTAGTCAGGACATTTACTGGCATGCTGTGCATAGGACACAGTGACCTGTCTCTTCTCAATATGAGCAGTAAGGAAGTATTAGCACTTAGAGAAACTTGTAAAGTCCTTTGTGAGGAATCCTAGACAAGGAGTGTCAGAGAGAGCTGAGTTTGAGTCCCAGTTCTGTTTATGTTTATGGTGTTGAACAGATTATGAACCTTTGAGAACCTCTCCATTAGAATAATAAAAGCATCAATATCGCACATGATTTTTATGAAGGTTAAATGAAGTCACATGGAAAAAAATCCTAAAGTAACAGCGCTTGGGATAAGTCACATATGCAACACTTCTTGCTTTTGTTTCTCACTTTCTCATACCAAGGTCAAGCTTGCTTGCAATGCAGCCTCTATGGAAATGAAGTATTGAATTTATGTGACTGCAGGCTAATCAGTGGGGAAAAGGCAATTGCCACATTTGGTACAGTTAGTCAAATAGGTTTATATATTTTTCTGTGGGTCATGAAACAAAAGTGTCCTATTTACCTTCAAATTTTCTAGCGAAGTGACATAAGGGATGGAGTAGGCACTTAACAGGTGTTTGTTGAATTGAATTTGTTATTGTGTTGTGGTAACTATGAACAGAGAGAGAGAGAATGTTGCAAAATGGTTAAAATACTTCAAAATCTCACATATATGTGAAATCTAAAGTTGGGAAATTTATAGAATCGGTGAGTAGAATGGTGGTTGCCAGGGGCGAGGAGATACAGGGAAGTGGGGGTTGATGTTTAAAAAGTGTACAAATCTTTAGCTGTGCAAGTTTCTGGACATCAAATGTACAATACTGTACCTATAGTTATCAATATTGCATAGTGTCCTGAAAATTTGCTGAGAGGCAAATATTTGGTGAGAACATTCTTAAGTGTTCACACACATATATATACACACACAAAATGATGAACCATGAGAAATGATGAATATGTGAATAAGCTTAATTGTGATATTTCTCAATGTGTGTATAAGTGAAATCATCAAGTTATGAACCTTATATATGTAATTTTTTATGGTCAGTGATTCCTCAATAAAGCTAGAAATAATATGGGGCTCAAATATGGCACAGACCAGGATTCCCATTCTAGCTGCCCTCTTAATAGTTATGCGATTTGGGGGCAAATAATTAGCAGCTTTTATCCTCTGCTTTTACAAGTGCAGCCTCCCCATTCAGTGTAGAGAACCAGGGCTGATGCCACTGTGAAGTGCATGCATGAGTCGGATGTGTGCACCTGTGTTAGAGCTAAACTACAGCGAAGTGAGTGAGCACTCGCCTCAGTCACAGCATTTAAGGGCTCACCAAAACCCTCAGTAATCCAGATAAATAATATTCGAATGCAGCACTTAAAAAAATTAAAATGCAAAAACGTCTGTGATAAAGATCAAATTTTGAAATAAAAATCACAATTAGTAACAGTGTCATATGGAGCCATGTTGGAGCATAAAGCAGGGAGATAAATCAGTAAAATTGACCCTGTCCTTATTTAAAATTTTTATTTTTTTGTTATAGGTTCTTTTTTGCATTAATTATAACTTTAAAAAATGTCTATTATAATACTAAATGTCTAAAATATAATATATACTTAATATGTATACAATTTAAAATTACATACATAAATTAATTAATTAAAGTACTATTTATATTGACCACTGAGGTGTTTGGTGCCCTCTAAATTTTGTGTCCAACTGGCGTTCCTTACTGCCCTTACCTAGTTTATGCCCTAATCAGGCATAATTTTTCTCTATCTAAATATATATTCATATAAATTTACACAAGAGTTAAAAGTAGACTATTTGAATTTCTTTATAGCTTCTATTTACCTGAAATCTATATATTAAATAACCATACTTAAAGCACATAAAATAGAAGTGCATCAGCCTTAGAAACTCTCTGTGCCAAGAAAATAGTTAATGTGATTGTGCTTATATTTTTCCAAGTAACACCAAAAGATAAGTAAACAAGTGGCCCACACTGAGAGATGGTTAGGAGGAGACCTTCTATTTTTAAGAATATCTACCCAATGGCCAATTATGGTTTGCTTTTAAACATGGATTTAGAAGCCATAATAACATTCTCCTGCTTTATAGGCTGTTTTTAAAGTTTTATTCTTGGCAGACTTCTCTTCCAGCAACTCATTCCTAATACCCATAGTTCACTAAATGACAAACTTCTTACAGGAGACAGATAAGCACGTGTTTGGGAGCACCTGACTGCCCGCTGAATTAGTCTGGCAATGCTGATAACACAGTACGGCAGTCTATGAGTCCTGATTGAAATAGAGGAAAAGAAAAAAAAAATCTCTGCCACAACTTTCTCTCTGGAAGACTTGCTTACATACTGTATTTTTAGTCTTGTCATGGGAAGTGGGTGTCGATCAAGATATTTTAGGAAAGGCTTGACTTCCCCTAGCTATATTGTGAGCTTTTAAATGTTTCCTTATTCAAATAAATGTCCCCACATTGGTAAAGAGGGAGAAAATCAGTTGACTTTGGCTGAAGCTGCTATTTTATTTTATTCTTGTTTGTAAAGAGCATCTTTTACCTGGTGCCTTTGTGCTTCTGTTATGGTTCTTGATGCATGCAGAGAAGCCAGATAAGGAGCCAGACATGGTGGGAATAAGGATGGAGAAATTGCTGGTTCTGAATGCAATGAGACTGAATGGGTTTTCTTAAGGGCTCAGTGCTATTACATTAAACAATGCTGTTAGAGTATCCCAGGTATTTGAGGGTGATTTTCTGAATTTATGCTCTAGGTAGAGAGATGATAAAAAATAATGTCTCTCCAAAATTATTTTTGCTAAATGGTAATGTATAATAGCATTTAAATGTCTTCCTAGGAGAAGGTGCTATTTCCCTTCTCCTACTTGAAAGACTTTCATGGAAGGTCACTTCACTGGCTCTCCTTTTTCCCTCTGTTCCACTGGAAACATTTGAGGCTCCCTGGGAGAGCCGAATTTTGAATATAATTTAACGGAAGCTTTGACCATACTAAACCCATCGCACATAAAACCTTGTGTTTTTTAATGGCTTATTTATTACCTATCCAGGCCCTTCATTTTTCAGGTTGTTTCAGATGCCATCTATTTATAATCTGCAAATTTCAATGCATGGAAGTTCATAAATAGAATTTATCAAAGAAAAGTTGTATTAGCCTCCTTTGATGATCTTGAAATATCATGGTCCAAAAATCAGGAGAGTAGTGATCAGTTACCAGCCATGAAGATCTAGCAAGAATGGCAGGGTGAGAGTCAGGGCTGTAAGTGGAAATTGCAATTGAGGTGTGAATATTTTAGTTAATATTTAGCTTCTCCGAGTAGGAATGCAATTATAATTGCATAACGAATTTTCAAATAAGTAAGCCTAATTGTCCAGGATGTGATATAACCAGGTTAAATTACATTTCTGTTCCTCATCCTCTGATAAAACTTACCATGACCTACATTTTTATTATTTCAGTGCATTTTATCATTCTCACCCAAAGAGTAATGGTAGAGAACTAACACATACCAGACACATTGTAAAAGTAGAAGAGCATGTTTTCCAAAAATTTTGTCCAATTTAGTACTCCAAATAATCCTAAGACAAATAGAGTTACATTCGCCATGTATATTAGGCATGTTTTTACTTAAAAGGAAACCATTTCAGAGAGGTGAAGTAACCTGTTCAAAGCAGAGATCACAAATCTGGAAAGGTTTAAAGGTAGTTACAGTTTGGAAAAGGAGACACAAATTACATTAATTATCTATGAACAGTGTGACAGTTAAAATGATCAGAGCCTTATAAAACAACCCTGAATTAGGAGCTCATTTGTCTTGAGGTGACCTTAAATGAACCTCCTAATTCTCTCCATGCCTCAGTTTTCTCATTTATAAAAGATTTAAACTCTCTGACTCCTGAATTTCCTCCAGGTAGCAGGTCATTTTCCTCAGTTCTAAACTTGGAGATTTTATGTTGCTGACTCATGAAGACAAGTTCTCACACTGGTGACATCCACTTGGCCGGCACTACTAAATATCAACTGTCTTCTTCCTTGCTAGGGCAACTGAAGACTCCCAGTCACATATGCACAGCTCTCACAAGAGCAGTGATTGACCACCATGAAAAGCAATGCAGTATTTTCTCTGATGAATTATGCTAAAAGTGCATCAGATGATGAGAGGCCTTCCAATTCATAAAATGAGTCCCTTATCTCAGAAGAGGAGCAAGAATATAGGATGCAGAGGAGTCTTTCCCCTTGTGGAGGAGAGAAAGCCAAGAAAGTGAAGCATTATTGGATTCGTAGTCGCAATTTTCATCAGCTTGAGGAGTGATGAAAGTTGCTAGTTGTTCCACCCCCATTTGGCCCTTTAAGCTTTCACTTAAATGCTAAAGCTCCTTTCTGGGTTGAATGTCATTGCTGGAGAGGTCAGTGATTTGAATCACCTTGACCTGTGGGCCAGAAATCTACTTGTAAGAGTTTTTCTCTGTCAGTCTGGTAAAGGGATGAGCCTCCAAATATCTGCTTATATTTATAGTCTTTGATATTATAAGCTTGAGTGTCATAATAAAAACAAGACTTAAGTGTTTAAGGTGTCTGGCTCATGTCATCAAGAACAGCAAGGAATCCTTAGTCATTCTTTGGCATTTTATATGAGGTATTAGAGTCGCGATTCATGAAACACTTGTCTGAAATAGCTGGGAAAGGAACCATTATTCAAAAAAAGCTTTCCACAAGGAATTATTTGATTTGTTTTCTCAAAATATAACACACGATATGAGAACTCAAGACCTTGACACTTCTTGGCACCGTCTTTGATACATTTAAAGTCGGCTGTGCCAGATTTACTTTCAGATGAAGTGTAAGGAGGAGTTGAAGTAATTTGGGAATATGGGGCATATTTTATATATTTTATCCATTTTAGATGTGGAAGGGTATGGATTCTACATAGGCAAGAGGTTTAGATTTCTACCTCGCACTCTATGTATTCTCTGAAAGTGTTATTTTTTTCCTTCCTAAAATTCCTCCTTTCCCTTTCCCTTTTATCTCTCTTGAAATAAAGAGATACTTTTTCCAGGTTTACATTTGTCTTATAAGTTTTATTTTCTATAGGAACAGTATAGCTGACCTTACACATCTCTTTTGGGTTACCTCTCTTGCTTATTATCTCCTGGCTTCTCCATCTCAGCCTGGGAGAATCCATTAAAATCATTGCCTTGAAATTTCTCAATTATGAAGGATCCAAAACTTATTTACTTCAAATGTTGATGATTTAAGTAGTTGTTATGTCCGCTCTCAACTCGGAGATTTTATGTTGATGCCTCATGAAGGCAAGTGCTCACGTTGTGTCCTCCACTTGGCTGGTACTACTAAATGTCAACCATTTTGGACAACCAAAGCTGTTTTACTGTTTTAGTGACTGGATCTCACAGAAAATCCTTAGTTTTGTTGTTGCTGATATCTGAATATTGCTACTGATCACCTGATAGAGAGGTTTTGTCAGGTGAAAGTGGAAGAAAAAAGATTTGAGGACATTTCCGTAGCCCCATGCAGGTTCTGTGGGTTATCCTACTAGAATGTCATTAGTCTAATGTAAAGTAGACTTAGTCCATGGAAAAATACTTCATGCTTTAGTAGTGCTTTCTTTTTTCTTTTTGTTTTGAGACAGAATCTTGCTTTGTTGCCCAGGCTAGAATGCAGTGGTGTGATCTCAGTTCACTGCAACCTCTGCCTCCCAAGTTCAAGTGATTCTCTTGCCTCAGCTTCCAGAGTAGCTGGGATTGCAGGTGCCCGCCACCACCAGCTAATTTTTGTATTTTTAGTAGAGATGGGGCTTCACTGTGCTGGCCAGCATGGTCTCGAGCTCCTGACCTCAGGTGATCCACTCACCTCAGCCTTCCAAAGTGCTGGGATTACAGGCGTGAGCCACCACACCCAGCCTTATATCTTACGTATTCTAAGAGAAAGAAAAAAGTAAATGCTCAATAAACTCACTCGGTAAATTAAGAAAGGAAACAGATTTATATTTTTCAGTAAATGAGTAATACCAATAAATAGTACAAATACACATTGTATCTATATAAGGGAGATATTGAGAAAGAAGGTGAGGGCTGTGCAGTAGAAGCAAAAGTAGGTAAGGAAGAGGAAAATGTCAGAAGGAAACTCAGTAAACTGTGACATGAATCCCCTGGTAGAAGTTAGAATGATAGTATGCCCTACATCTAGTGTTCACTTTGGCCGTGAGCACTCTATTAATCTATTACTTCCTTTGAAATGTGCGAAACTCGTCTCATAGGATTGTTAAGGAGGTTGAAGTAGGTAATATAAGTAAAGTAGTTAGATCAGTGCCTGGCACGCCGTAAATGTTATGTAAGAGTTTGCTGTTTTTCCTACTAATATATTTGGCTCTCCAGAGTGTTTATTTCCTGTGTAGATGGTTGTGTGTGTTTCTCTGTGGGTGTGGGCTCTTCACTAATATGCTATTCAAATCTTGAAAGTCACTGTCATGTAACACAATGGATGTTCTCATCTTGCTTTTTTCTCTCCAGTGAGCAAAGCAGACTTGTAAGAAAATGCCTGGCTATTACATTTGGAGCTAGAGTTCCTTCTGAATCAGTTTTTTTTTTAATGAAATTTAATTTTTGGAGGAAATACAGTGAGGACCACAAAAAGAATACATTATTCAGAATAAATGAGTTGGTAGCTCCTCCCTAAATCTAAAGGTATACTCAGCAAGTAGTAGAAACATGTCTAGATATCTGGGAACTTGCAGTTCTAAATGGAAATGTGCTTCATCGTCCTTATTCTTTTATCATAGATCTTTATTGTACCATATTAAATGAGCTTTCATTTGTAAAGTGGGTATTATTGAGAAGGTGCTCAGTAAACGTTAATTTCTTACCCCCTTCTTTTTCTCTAAGATAGAACTCAAGTCAAAAGAGTATTTGTATTTCTGATGTTCAGAAAAATCTATTGTATAAACTCAATGTACTGAAGTTACTAATTATGATAGATATTTGAATTACTTTTTTATTACATCCAAAATAAGTAAATTAAACATTATGCTTTAGGCCATACAATTTATATAAAGGGAACAATCAGCCCTCTTTAATGTTTCTTTTCCTCACATTTTTAAAAAGCAGGAAAAAAAAAATATATATATATATATATATATATATATAATCTTTCCACATGGGCTATTTAGACATGTTTCAGGATACAAATCCTTGAACTATTTGGGGCTCATGATCCCTGAATTAGAAATCAATTTGACCCAAATAATATGCTCAATTTTGTTTTCAAGAGTATGTTGTATTTGGCAGGTTTATATCCTGAAATGCCCAGTGGTGCTTAATGACACTAATGTCGATGGCTTTGTCATTGGAGCTGAGACAGTGATGCTTTCAGGTGGTTTATCCCTAGGCATTTTCCATGTCCCAGCTCTGACTGTGGCTGATTTTTGCCACCTCCAGCTTAAGAGCGGTATACCTTTCTTATGTCAGCCACCAGATAACCACTTCCTGAGAGTTTCTTGGAAAAATATCTTCTTTTCCAACCTGGTTCTCCATGGAGAAAGGTTTAGTTATACTGCTGAAACAGGCTAGGTTTGTTGTCTTTAGAAAAGCAGGGATATTAATAGGATCTGGTCCTCATATAGTAATGTTCCAGACTATGTGCCAGACAGTGATTTTGTTTCATTAAAATAGTCTTTTCATCACAATATTTTTCCTTGAGTTTGCTGGCTGTTTATAAAACACTTAACCACAGTTGCTTATTGATTTTGGTAAAACTGACTCACAACGAGATTGTCTGGATAATTTCTATTTGGATTGTTAAAATTATGTTGAATTAAATTATAAAATTAAATATAATCCTCTTTTTGTATTGTGAGAAACCAGATTTGATAGAAAGAGATGTGATGTGATTTTTCTGCCTCAATTGAGATACGTGTGTGTGTGTGTGTGTGTGTGTGTGTGTATTCTGATTTTAGATTTTGTTTTTTGTGAGCCATGCCCTGCCTCAGAATTGTTTCTCTTGATCTTTCAGGAGCTGTGAGTGATAGCTTGCCTGATTGACTACAGGGTGCTTCAATGTTTAGATTACACCTGTGAGATGAATAGAAAATGGGAGAGTTGCCTTATTTCTGAACTCAGCCCTGCCACCTTTGGCTCAGGCTCTTTGTACTTCTGTGGGTAGGGATAAAATGAAGTAGTTGGGAGGAGCTTTGAAGAAAGATGGTTAGGTGTGTTAGGGGAAGAAATTAGTATGTTTGTGGTGAGAAATGATTTTTGAAAAGCCAATAAATAGAAATGCTTCCAGAGAGAGGCACATCTCAGAAGTGGTAAACAAGAGCCTAAGAAAATTGGGTATCACTATTTCTAAATGAGGGGCACCGTTTAGCTTTCTTTTCTAACTGTGGCATGTTTAAATTTTTACTTTGAGTGTGTATGTTTGTAAGTTGCTAAAACTTCTAAGAGAATTATATTAGTTTGCCATTGCTGTTTAACAAACCACCCTAGAACTCATTGACTTAAAACAGAAATTACTCATTGTGTCTATTACTGGAGACATGCTGCATATCCTCTGGGGTTCATTTGATCAAGGCTTGCCTCAGCTGGGTAGCTCTAATTCTTTTTTTTTTTTTTGAGACAGAGTTTCACTCTTGTTACCCAGGCTGGAGTGCAATGGCACAATCTCGGCTCACCGCAACCTCTGCCTCCTGGGTTCAGGCAATTCTCCTGCCTCAGCCTCCTGAGTAGCTGGGATTACAGGCACGTGCCACCATGCCCAGCTAATTTTTTGTATTTTTAGTAGAGACGGGGTTTCACCATGTTGACCAGGATGGTCTTGATCTCTTGACCTCATGATCCGCCCGCCTCGGCCTCCCAAAGTGCTGGGATTACAGGCTTGAGCCACCGCACCCAGCCTCTAATTCTTATGTCAGATTTTAAGCTAGCTAGGTTTCTCTGCCCAACATGTCTTTTTTACCTTGGACCAAGAGGCTCAGCAGGGTAGATTTTTCTCATTGTGACGCCAGAGACATAAGAAAGCTAGGCAAAATATGGCACAGTTCATTTTACTAGTCAAACTGGTCACAAAGTCAAGTATAAAATAAAGCAGTAGTTGAAATATAATATGCCTTATTAGGGGAAAGAACTACAGAGTTGCATGGCAAAGGGCATTGATATGAAGAAGGGTGAAAATCAAGCCCAAAGATGCAGTGTCCAATGGGAAGATCTATGTAAGCAACTTCACAAATGTTATGATGATTAAGTGTGAAGTTCATGTAGTGTTTCAAATGATTCCTCTCTCTCTGATCATTTTGAAAGCCTTTCTTCCCAGTGTACTCTTAGAGAATACTCTATATTCAGAACCTGTTGATTACCTGTCAACTGTGTTGGTGGTGGGATAACCCATGAAAATGATGCTTTGCCTACCTACTCTCACCATCCTGCCCCAACCTGGGTAAAGAGAGAGGGCATTTAGAGAGGATGTGGGATTGAGGAAAGGCTCTTATCCAGAATTTTATAAATATTTATTTTTTAAAAATAGTAATTTCAGACTGATGTGACGAAAATGAGTTCCTGATAAAGATCAAAAAATGGTTTGTGTCAAGAGTGGATTTATCCAAATGCAAATATTTTAAACAAAACAGAACTTGCAATTGCATACAGAAGCTATTCCCTCAAAGCCTACTGGGGACGTTTTCTAGTTTACATAATGTAATTAAATTCAAGCCTGATGAATTCAAATTTATCCCAAAGACATTATTGGCAACATGATCCCATGTGGGGAAAAGGCTGAGGAAGTAGCATGTTTGGGGGCCAAGAGAGAACTAGAAAATCATATCTAAAGCTCACAGCAATTGTTTGCAAGGATTCCTCTGAAGCGCTCTTCAGCAGCCATAGGGAGGGAACTGGGAACCTTCCCAGAACTAGTACTGGCTCTAAACTCTATTTGTTTATCTGTGGACAGGAGAAAAAGTTTCTGTTTCTGCCCAAAGGAGTAGCAAATGTGCCTTTCTCATGGGGTTCTAGTACCTGGAAAAAGTAATGTTTCTTTTTGCTTTGTGTAATTGTGATTTGTAAGCACCATTTGTATGTATTCTTGGTTCAATTTTACTTTCCTTTTTATGATAATTGCTGATGCTATACCTAAAAATTATATTTTCAGGATCTCATATAAAGTTGTTTTTAGTTATCTCTAAATTACATTAAATACCTTAGGTAAGGTAAACATGAAAGATCAATAGAAAAATGATCAAAAGATAGGAAGACAAATTCACAAAATTTCTTTGAGCATTAACTTATCTTACTAAAGGAATAATAAATAGAAATAACTATAGAATGCTAGTTGTTGCTTATCAAATTTAACAAACACATATGTCTTTCTTTTTAAAGGATATTCAATGTTGGTTATGGTAGAATAAAACCGAGCAGTCACACACAGTGCTCATGTGATGTGATTGTAAATTGGCATAATTTTTTGGAAGAGGAATTGATCAGTATGTACAAAAATTATTTGCAGCAACTTTACACTTTAACCTAGTAATTACATTTCAAGGCTTTATCTAAGGAAGCAATAAGTAATAAGCACAAAAACTAAGGGAAGAGGATGTCCATTGCCATTCTATATTTAACAATGAAAAGTTGGAAAATAAGTGTCCAAAATAAAAGTATGTTTATGTAAATATGACACACTCATAATAGAAGATATAATTAAATAATTAATATTATATTTTGGATAATTTTAATGACATAGAGAAGATTTTGATTGTATAATATACCAAAAATTTGAAATACCAAGAAATAATATACAATTTTAATATGTCTAAAATATACATCACAGTATATTAAACTATATAATTGACTATCTGAAAGAAAATACTGTTAGTATTATTTGTCTAAGGAATTATGAATACTTATTTTCTTCTTTACAGTCTTTCTTAAATTTTTTCAAATTTTTAAACAAGAACATGTCTTAATTTTATAATTACTGAAAAACATTATTTGTACAAATAAGCTCTAGAAAGAAGTCTGTGCTATTTATAGCTCAATCTAAAAATATATTCTAGAAGCAATTTCTTAAATCAATAATAAAATGATTATTTCCTTTAATTGAATACTTTATATATTTCAGTATAAAATTTAATTGGGGGAATACAAAAACAACATATCTATGAAGGAGGAGATAATGTACAAATAATCAAAATAGTCATAATAAATTATGGAAGACTTTTATTTGGAAATCGGATACAATATAAGGTCTTAATTGCTGAAGAAATAGCGAGGAGAAGTTCAACTTCTCATACGTATAAATAGGTTTACTGAGAGTTTAGACTACTTTTGGAATAATAGAACAGTAAAAGCAGTACTTTCCAAGCCCTCCTTTATCCCCTACTTTCTTCCTTTTTTTTTTTTTTTGCTAGCAGAGAGAATTCCTCTCTGGGCATAACTTTCAAATGACTTTGGGAAGTATCAGGTGACTGTGCCAAGAATGAAATCTCTAGGCTGATATAGGAAACAAGTGCCAATTTTTGCTGCAAATACTTTGCAATTCTGCATTAAAGAGTTAAAAGAAAAAAAGGAAACATAAGTGACACAGAAGCAAATGGTACTCAAAGCACATCCCTCAACCAGGTGAATTTACTTGATTTTCCCCGAGTACTTTACACTTGTAATGATTTCCTGCTTCTTGAATCACTCCCTGTGTGATGGAACTGGCTTGCACTCTCTTGCAAGAGTAAATTATGCCCATCTCTTCTCAAATTATTTCATGAAATTGATGTGTTGGTGGGTGTATTTTAACTGTTTAATTTGATTCCATTTGGCTAATTCACTTAGCATTTTCTCAAGATTCCTCTATGTTGCAACATGTCAGAATTTTCTTCATTTTTAAGGATGAATGATACTCCATTGTGCGTATGTATTGTACATTTACATTCCCACCAACAATGCATGTGTTTCAGTTTCTCCTCATCTTCATCAATGTATTATTTTCTGTTTTTTCTCACTGTGATGCATATGAAATGATATCTCATTTTGTTTTAATGTGCATTTCCCTAATGTTTAGTGCTATTGAGTGTCTTTTTCATATGCTTATTCACATTTGCATATCTTCTTTGAAAAAATATTTACTGGAGTTCTTTGTCCATTTTTTAAGCAGTTTGTTTGCTTTTTTGTTGTTGAGTTTTAGGAGTGCTCTCTATACCCTAGATATTAATCTGTTATCAGATATATGATTTGCAAATACTGTCTTCCATTCTGTGAATTGCCTCTCTACTCTTTGGTAGTGTCTTTTGATGAACATTAAAAAATATATTTATAAAGTTGTGTTAGTCTAGTTTTTCTTTAATTTTCTATCCCTTTGGTGTGATATCCAAGAAATCATTGCCAAATTCAATGTGATGTTTTGCCCTGTTTTATTCTAGAAGCTTTATATTTCTAGTTCTGATATTTAAGCCTTTAATCCATTGTGAGTTAATTTTTGTGGATGGTTTTAGGTAAGAGTCCATTTACATTCTTTTGCTTATAAATATCCAGTTTTCCCAGCACCATTTGTTGAAGAGATTATTTTTCCCCATTGAATTTTCTTACCTCCTTGTCAAAAGTTATTTTGCCATATAGATGAGGGTTTATTTCTGGGCTTTCTATTCTGTTCCATTGGTTTATATGTCTTAATGCCAATATTACCCTATTTTGAATACTGTAACTTTGTAGTATGTTTTAAAATCAGGAACTCTGAGTTCTCCTTTTTGCTATTTATTTTCAAGGTTATTTTTGCTATTTAGGGTCTTACTTAGTTTTTTAACCATTGCCTTCCTTCCCTCCCCCATTTGATGGTCTTGTTTCTTGGTGGGAGATGCTCTTCCTGGCTGTATGCATTCAGCCATCTTGGCTCTTCTTGCTCTCTCTCTTTTATTCACATTCTACTTTCTTGATTGTTTTTTCGCATCTTTCTTCAATTCTTTGAGCATCTTTGAGGCAAATCTTTGTCTAGTAGAGTTGTCATCAAGTTTTTTTTTAGAAAGTTTCTGTTGACTTATTTTTTTCTTTTGAATGTTCCATACATTTCTATTTCTTTTTATGCCTTGTGATTTTTTTTTTTTTTTTTGCTAAAAACTGGACATTTGAAGCTAAAAATGTGGCAACTCTGAAAATTCCATTACCCTCTTCCCCAGGGCTTGCTGGATTATATATTTATTACTTATTGTTTTGTTTTATTGATTGTTTTAGGCTGTGCCTGTGCCAAGGATCAACCTGAAGGTGAAAAATTTAGGCTTTCTCTCTTTTTTTTTTTTTTTTTTTTTTGTTTTGTTTTGTTTTTCCAAGCCCATATTTTACCTTGGGAATGCACAGTCAACTTTCTAAATTGCCCATTTATTTAGTCATTTCCCTAGTCTTTAATGTCTGACTACAAACAGGAGAAATCTAGAAAAATCAAGGGAAAGAAAGTATGGATGCTGGTTGTGTACTTGTTACATCCCCTGGAACTTGCTTCAATTGGGGATGGTGGGTTTGTAACAAAGAAGGGAAGTGCAATAACAGTGACCACCCACCTCTTCGTCTGTACCTCTGTGATCAGAAACAGTCATCAGTGATCAAAGCACATATTCCCAATATTTGTAGGACAAAGTCATTTTTGTCTGCCCTGGTTCCTACAAGCTACGTGCAAGTTATTTCAGGACAGATGCACAGCTGCCTGTCATTGGGCTGGATTGGGAGGGGTTGCTGCTACTCTAAGAGCTACAATTGATAAAAAAAATTAACTCCACTTTATGTCCAAGCCTTCTCCTAGAAGTTTTAAACCTTCAATAGACTCCAGAGTTCCAAAATAGTTATATCAAACAGATTATGTGAGTGCATTTGTTGTCTAGTTGAGGAGACAGATTCCTGTTGCTTTCTACTCTGCTATTCCCAGGATTCTCAATAGTAAATTTCTTTCTTATGTTAATATAATTACTTTAAATATACAGAGGTTACCATTATGCCATTAAGGTATGATTAATAATGATGTAGTGTTCTTTTTCTTAACATTTTATTCTGATTATAAAATAGGTAATAACTCTATCTTCAAGAAAGTCCTTTGTCTTTGTTCATAATCAAGATTCAGGTATTAAGTCCCGTGACATGAATGGCCTAGGGACTCTCTGATTTACTGCATTCATCTGTGTCTATATCCCACTAAGTTAGCTCCTTCTAATATCTGTTATTACATACAACAAAACCATAAATGTACAAAATGAGTATGTTTTTCCAGTTCCCTCATGATTAGAATGTGCTTATGTGAATAATTCCAACAAATAATAACAATGTAAAAATAAGAGCATTCTTTTAATTTTTGTCTAGAATTTATGACAAAGGGTACCTCATTTGAATATGCTATGAATGTTCAAGATAATATAAAATATTACATACATTCTTGTGCTTTATTATTGTAAAGAAATTTAACTTCTTCAACTACTAAAATGTTCCAAAAGAGTGGTCATATTTGTCTTTTATCTAAATACTTTCAACTACCATTTTATATATTCATATCACAATATATAATCCTTTCTCTTCTTTTTCTTTCAATCTTCTATTTCCCTCTCTTTCTTTCTCAGCCCCCACCTCAACCCTCTTTTCATTCACCACTCATGAATTCATCCATTCATCTACCCACTCATCTGTATACCAGGTATATATTGGTCACCTACTATGAATGAAGCTTACGAGACCCTGGAGATACAGTGGTGACACTGGCTCTCCCTTCAAGAGTCTTAGTCTAGAAAGGAACTGGCAAGTATGTAGTCAATGATAACAGATAGTTGTATTAGTAAGAAGGGTATGCTAAGGAAGCATGTTAAAGATTTATCAGCAACAAAATGAAATAGTGTTCAATCTTGGGAAAAAAATAAGAAGTAAAATTTGTCAGAGACAAGTGGCAGTTGAGCTAAAAAGAGAAATGTATTTTGTAGGATGATTATATAAACCTAAGAAACATGTGTAGCTTTAGTCTTGTTTAAAGATGGCTATCTCACACAGTCCTTGCATTTGTCTGAGATCTGTGATTTCTATAAGACTCTCAACTGACAATATTTGTGGAGAGGAGAAGATGGCGCCATAGGATCAACTCAGGATTGCAGCTCCCAGTGAAAGCTCAGAGGGTGAGTGGACGCCGCATTTCCAAATGGATCTTTATTGACCACAGACAGGAGATTCCCAGGTGTAGGAGCCCCATGGGCCACCAGCGCAGCTGTTTGGGCCGCTGTGGCTGTTTTCGGCTGGCACAGCTGTTTCAGACAGCGCCGCAGCGCAGCGGCACTCCATACAAAATACACTGGTCTGGTTACCCTGTTAAACTGGCAATTTCAGATTTGGGAAGGCAGATTAGCACATTCATCTGATTAAACAGGACTTAAACAGTAAGCCAGGCCAGGAGAGTCCTGGGCAGTGACATTGTTTCAGCTGGCACAGTGGGTCACCGCACAGGAAATCACACAGATCCCAATGCCCTTTCAGCAGAAGACTGGAACACCTGGGAGAGAGTCAACCATTCAACTAAAAAAAAAAAGGGGGGGCTCTGAGGCAGGGAGCAGGTGATCAGGCTCGGTGGGTCCCACCCCCACAAAAGCAAACAAAACAGCAATTGGAAAAACTCGGGGTTGAGAGTTTCATGGCAAGCACAGCTGAACACAGGACAGTGCAGCTCGGTGGGGGAGGGGTGTTCGCCATTACTGAGGCACTCCACCCCTATGGAGGTACTCTGCGATTGCTGACGCAGCCTGCCATTGCCAAGGCAACCCGCCATAACAGAGAGAGTCTGCCATTACAGAGGCGGGCCACCACTGCCATGGCAGTTCTAACCACACCCATATAAACAGGACTACAGGGAATTATCCACGGCAGCAGGGCAGAGCCCACGATAGGAGGGTGGAGCCCATGGCAACAGGGCGGAGCCCATGGCAGCAGGGCGGAGCCCAGAGCAGCTCAGCATAGCCTCTGCAAGCAGGCAGTGACTAGACTGCCTCCTTGCTGGGCAGGACAGTGCAACGGATACTCATAAATCAACAAAGCCCTAACTCCCCAGGACAGAGCACCTGAGGAAAAAAAGGGGCTTTATGAGTTTTGCTGCAGCAGACTTAAACATACCTGCCTAGCAGCCCTGAATGAACAATGGAGCTCACAGCTCAGCAGTTGAGCTCCTATAAAGTACAGACTGTCTCCTCAAGCAGCTTCTTGACCCTCGTATAGCCAAAGAGTCACTTCACAAAGGACTGATCAGACTGACATTTGGCAGGCATCATTCTGGGACAAAGATAGCAGAAGAAGAAACTGGTAGCAACCCTCACTGTTCCACAGCTGCTACAGTTGTTCCCCAGGCAAGCAGGGTCTGGAGTGGACCTCAGCAGTCCTACAGCAGAGGGGCCAGACTATTAGATGGAAAACTAAGAAACAAATACTTCATCATCAACAATCTGGACATCCACTCAGAGACCCTATCAGAAAGTCAGCAACTACTCAGTCGACAGGTGGATAAATACAAAAAGGTGAGAAGAAACCAGTGAAAAAGGAGGAAAACACCCGAAACTGGAACACCTCACCTCCTACAAGGGACCACAACCCCTCACCAGCAAGGGAACAAAGCTGGATGGAGAATGAGTGTGATGAAATGACAGAATCAGACTTCAAAAGGTGGGTAATGAGAAACGCCATGAGCTAAAATAACATATTCTAACTCAATGCAAAGGAACTAAGAACCTTGAAAAAAAATTGAGGAAATGATAACAAGATTGGACAACTTAGAGAGGAATATGAGTGAATTGATGGAGCTGAAAAACACAACACGAGAACTTCGCGAAGCATGCCCAAGTCTCAATAGCTGAATTGACCAAGCAGAAGAAAGGATATCAGAGGTCGAAGATAACCTCAATGAAATAAAACAAGAAGGCAAGATTAGAGAAAAAAGTGCAAAAAGGAATGAACAAAGTCTCCAAGAAATGTGGGATTATGTGAAGAGACCTAATCTAAGTTTGATGGGGTACCTGAATGTGACGAAGAGAATGAATCCAAGCTGGAAAGTACTCTTCAGAATATTATACAGGAAAATTTCCACAACCTAGCAAGGCAGGCCAATATTCAAGTCCAGGAAATATAGAGAACCCCGCAAAGATATTCCTCAAGAACAGCAACCTGAAGGCATATAATCATCAGATTCACCAGGGTTGAAATGAAGGGGAAAATGCTAAGGGCAGCCAGAGAGAAAGGTCGGGTCACCCACAAAGGGAAGCCCATCAGACTCATGGCAGATCTCTCGGCAGAAACCCTACAAGCCAGAAGAGAGTAAGGGCCAATATTCAACATCCTTAAAATAAAGAACTTTCAACCCAGAATTTCATACCCAGCCAAACTGAGCTTCAGAAGTGAAGGAAAAGTAAAATCCTTTGCGAACAAGCAAGTACTCAGAGATTTTGTCATCACCAGGCCTGCTTTACAAGAGCTCCTGAAAGAGGCACTACACATAGAAAGGAACAACCAGTACCAGCCATTCCAAAAACATACCAAATGCTAAAGAGCATCAACAAAAAGAAGAATCTGCATCAACTAATGGGCAAACAGCCAGCTAGCATCAAAATGGCTTTATCAAATTCACACATAACAATATTAACCCTTTGGCAAATTGGATAAAAAGCCAAAACCCATCGGTGTGCTGTATCCAGGAAACCCATCTCACATGCAAGGATACACAAAGGCTCAAAATAAAGGAATGGAGGAAGATTTACCAAGTAAATGGAGAGCATAAAAAAGCAGGAGTTGCAATTCTTGTCTCTGATAAAATAGACTTTAAAGCAACAAAGATCAAAAGAGACAAAGAAGGACATTACATAATGGTAAAAGGATCAATACAAGAAGAGCTAATGATCCTAAATATATATGGACCCAATACTAGAACACCCAGATATATAAGACAAGTTCTTAATGACTTACAAATAGACTTAGACTCCCACACAATAACAGTGGGAGTCTAAGTCTCCACTTAGACTCACTATTATTGACACTCCACTGTCAATATTAGACAGATTAACCAGACAGAAAATTAACAAGGATATCCAGGACTTGAACTCAGACCTGGAACAAGCAAACCTGATAGACATTTACAGAACTCTTCACCCCAAATCCACAGAATATACATTCTTCTCAGCACCACATCACACGTACTCCAAAATTTACCAAATAATTGGAAGTAAAGCACTCCTCAGCAAATGCAAAACAACTGAAATCATAACAAAGAGTCTCTCAGACCATAGTGCAATCAAGTTAGAACTCAGAATCCAGAAACTAACTCAGAACTACAAAGTTTCATGGAAACTGAACAACTGGCTCTGGAATGTTGACTGGATAAACAATGAAATGAAGGCAGAAATAAAGAAGTTCTTCAAAACCAACGAGAATGAAGACAACATACCAGAATCTCTGGGACACATTTAAAGCAGTCTCTAGAGGAAAATATATAGCAATAAGTGCCCACATGAGAAGAGTGGAGAGATCCAAAATTGACACCATATTGTCAAAACTGAAATAGCTAGAGGAGCAAGATCAAAAAAACCTCAAAACCTAGCAGAAGGCAAGAAATAACAAACATTAGAGCAGAACTGAAGGAGATGGAGTCATGAAAAACCCTTCAAAAATCAATAAATCCAAGAGCTGGTTTTTTGAAAAGATCAACAAAATAGACCAGTAGCCAGATGGATAAGAAAGAAAAGAATAACCAAATAGATGCAATAAAAAAACGATAAAGGGGAAATCACCACAGATTCCAAAGAAATTCAAACCATCATCAGAGAATATTACAAACAACTCTATGCACATAAACTAGTAAACCTGGAAGAAATGGACAAATTTCTGGACACTTGTGTCCTCCCAAGCCTAAACCAGGAGGAAGCCGAAACTATGAATAGACCAATAACAAGGTCTGAAGTTGAGGCAGCAATTAAGAGCCTACCACACAAAAAATGCCCAGATCCAGATGGGTTCACAGCCGAATTCTACCAGACACACAAAGAGGAACTGTTATCATTCCTTCTGAAACTATTCCAAATGATCCAAAAAGAGGGAATCCTTCCCAAATCATTTTATGAGACCAACATCATCCTGATACCAAAACCCTGCAGAGACTCAGCAAGAAAAGAAAACTTCAGGCCAATATCCGTGATGAACATAGATGCAAAAATCTTCAATAAAATACTGGCAAGCCAATTTCAACAGCACATCAAAAAGCTTATCCACCAAGATCAAGTAGGATTCATCCCAGGGATGCAAGGCTGGTTCAACATACGCAAGTCTATAAACGTAATTCACCACATAAACAGAACCAAAAACAAAAACCACATGATTATCTCAATTGATGCAGAGAAGGCCTTTGACAAAAGTCAACAGCCCTTTATGCTAAAAACCCTCAATAAATTCGGTATTGATGGAACATATCACAAAATAATAAAAGCTACTTATGACAAAACAACAGCCAATATCATACTGAATGAGCAAAAACTGGAAGCATTCCCTTTGAAATCTGGCACTAGACAAGGATGCCCTCTCTCACCACTTCTATTCAATATAGTACTGGAAGTTCTAGCCAGAGCAATCAGGCAAGAAAAAGAAATAAAGGGCATTCAAATAGGAAAGGAGGAAGCCAAATTGTCTGTATTTGCAGATGACATGATAGTATGTCTAGAAGACCCCATCATCTCAGCCCAAAAACTCCTGAAACTGATAAGCAACTTCAGCAGAGTCTCAGGATACAAAATCAATGTGCAAAAATCACAAGCATTCCTATACACCAATAACAGACTGAAAGAGAGCCAAATCAAGAACGAACTGCCATTCACATTTGCTAAAAAGAGAATAAAATACTTAAGAATACAACTAACAAGGAATGTAAAGTACTTATTCAAGGAGAATACAAACCACTGCTCAATGAAATAAGAGAGGACACAGATGGAGAAACATTCCATGTTCATGGTTAGAAAGAATCAATATCGTGAAAATGGCTATACTGCCCAAAGTAATTTACAGAGTCAATGCTATCCCCATCAAGCTACCAATGACCTTCTTCACAGAACTGGAAAAAACTACCTTAAACTTCATATGTAACCAAAAGAGAGCCCACATAGCCAAGTCAATTCTAAGCAAAACGAACACAGCAGGAGGCATCACACTACTGGACTTCAAACTATACTACAAGGCTACAGTAATCAAAACAGCATGGTACTGGTACCAAAACAGAGATATAGACCAATGGAACAGAACAGAGGCATCGGAGGCAACACAACATATCTACTACCATACAATCTTTGATAAACCTGACAAAAACAAGCAATGGGGAAAGGATTCCCTGTTTAATAAATGGTGTTGGGAAAATTGGCTAGCCATGTGCAGAAAGCAGAAACTGGACCCCTTCCTGATACTTTACACTAAAATTAACTCCAGATAGATTAAAGACTTAAACATAAGGCCTGGCACCATAAAAACCCTAGAAGAACATCTAGGCAAAACCATTCAAGACATAGGAGTAGGCAAGGACTTCATGACCAAAACAGCAAAAGCATTGGAAACAAAAGCTAAAATAGACAAATGAGACCTAATCAAACTCCACAGCTTCTGCATGGCAAAAGAAAGAGTCATTAGAGTAAATCGGCAACCAACAGAATGGGAAAAAATTTTTGCAGTTTACCCATCTGACAAAGGGACTGATACCCAGAATTTACAAAGAACTAAAACAGATTTACAAGAAAAAAACAAGCCCATTCAAAAGTGGGCAAAGGATATGAACAGACACTTTACAAAAGAAGACATACATGAGGCCAACAAACATATGAAAAAATGCTCATCATCACTGGTCATCAGAGAAATGCAAATCAAAACCACATTGAGATACCATCTCACGCCAGTTAGAATGGCGATCATTAAAATATCTGGAGACAACAGATGCTGGAGAGGATGTGGAGAAATAGGAACACTTTTACACTGCTGGTGAGAGTGTAAATTAGTTCAACCATTGTGGAAGACAGTGTGGCGATTCCTCAAGCACCTAGAAATAGAAATTCCATTTGACCCAGCAATCCCATTACTGGGGTATATATCCAAAGGACTATAAATCGTTCTAGTATAAGGACTCATGCACATGAATGTTCATTGCAGCACTGTTTACAATAGCAAAGACCTGGAACCAACCCAAATGCCCATCGATGATAGACTGGACTGGGAAAATGTGGCACATATACACCATGGAATATTATGCAGCAATCAAAAATGATGAGTTTGTGTCCTTTGTAGGGACATCGATGAATCTTGAGAACATCATTCTCAGCAAACTGACACAAGAACAGAAAATGAAATACCGCACATTCTCACTCATAGGTGGGTGATGAACAATGAGAACATATGGACACAGGGAGGGGAGCACGACACACTGGGGCCTATTGGGAATAGGGGAGGGATAACATGGGGAGAAATACCAGATGTGGGTGAAGGGGAGGAAAGCAGCAAATCACACTACCACGTGTGTACCTATGCAACTATCTTGCATGTTCTGCACATGTACCCCAAAACCTAAAATGCAATAAAAAAAAAATTTGCTACCAAATTCTGTTTCAATTTAGGCTCAGACAAAAGTAACTAGGGTGTGCACATGCAGGTGTGTGAGGGTGTTTGAGGGGAGTTGTACATACATTATTTAGCCACTTTTCATGAATGAAAGGAATAGATAAGATTTGAAAGACCTTGTATTTTATAGCTACACTAAATATGGCCATTGAGCCCACAACATGAGTCAAGTACTGAATTAAGTAAGATTTTATGTTAATTGAACCTTATCTGGCTGTCTTGTTTACCCATAACCACAAATCGTTTCCAGTATATTGGTTCTACTACAAACAGTTTGTTCCAGTAAATACAATTTTAACGATGTGCTCTTAACTTCAAGGATCTCCACTACCTTATTTCTCCTTCTAACTCATATCTTCTCATTCTCCCTTTGCTCCATTTAAAATACCTTCAGTTTCAACTATTTTATCTTACTCTTCTTGTCCTTTGTTATTTCTCTCTATTCTCCATGCCATAACCGTTTCCATAATGGGCCTTGGATAGTGATTTAATAAATGTTCTCTGTTCTACTGCAGTATCTCCCTCAAGATTTGAATCTTACAGCAGATCCATAGTGTGTTACCAGAAATAAAGGACAAAATCAGTGAATCCACATTATTATGACACAATCCTGCTCTTCCTAAAACACAAACTCATCTTTAAAACGTGTTCTCATCATGCTTTAATACATGAACCAAAGTCATAATTTCAGGTTCTAACACAGGAACATGTCCTGTACCCATAACAGATAGGCCGTAATTGTGGTGTGTGTCAAAAGTAAATGCTCTTCATTTACTTTTTATTACTCTAATAATAAAAAGTTTTATTATCAAAAAATGTGCTAAAAACCTAAGGAATATGTTACTCTCATCATTTCTATATAAATCTTCACAAATTACCAGTGGAGGATAGACACTAGGAGAAAACAGTTATTTCATCTGGAGATCTGAAAGTCATTACTTGTTTCTTAAAGAAACCATTGTTATTAACCCCATAACTACTGTTAGTTCACTTCCCAAATGCCCTGGATTCTTCCATTATGACTAACTTTCATTTTTTTCTGTAGACCACCATGTTTCCTTCCTTCCCAATGCTGCTATCCTCTTTTCTCTTGTTTACATGTAATCTAAAGGCTAGTATACCATGCTTGGCCATGGCTCTTACTAGTGTCAGTCTACTAAATCCTTTCCAATTAATTAAAGGTATAATAGAAGATATTACTACGTGAGGAACAGACACATATTAAAGTTGCCACAGGGAACACATGAGATAATTAAAAAGGTGCATATGAAGACAAACATTTGAATAACCAAAGCTTACCTAGCCTACATGTAAGATGGGCCTTTCTGTTTTTCTATCCAGTGCATATTCTCTTTGTCTCTGTCTCTCTCTCTTTCTCTGTGTGTACGTGCTTATGTGTTTCTCTGTTTCTTCCTCCTTTTATTTTTTTGGTATTTATACGTCTTACACATTAATCTATATTACCTGAGTCTGTATGACCTGCTAGCTCCAGGGCCCATCACCGACTGACATGTTCCTTCTCCGTCTCTTAGTTTATGTTTTTGAGAACATACATGATTGTCTCCGTTTATCTTTTCAAGCTAATCCACACAAGTCATGAGTCTCAGAAAATCACATTTAGAAGCCATCCTAATCAAATCAGTTATGTCCAGGAGTGAGTAAGCCCTGTGTATTTCATATGATATAGCCATTTCCCCAGAGAGGAGTATGGCTTAGCAGCTGCTCTGGAATAAGTCAAAGTTCTGTATATTTTTCCATGAGCATTGATGCCTTACTTATATTTCTAGCAAAGTCAGTCAGTAAAATATATAACACACACACTCAAATGCTCTCTCTCTCTCACACACACACACATACACACACACACACAAACACAGATTGTGTGAGGGGGGATTATACATGCATGACCTTTTGGAAAATGCTGCTTTTATATTTCTAAGACATAGGAACCAATCTATTTAATGAAATTATTACTGTACTTATAAAGACTCATTTTTGAAACTTCAGAGAAAAAAATAAAACATTTCTGACCACTAAAGATATCTAAGACTTTATTTACTTGTGACAGCTATAGGTAATCTCAGTCTAAGGAAATATCCCAAGGCCAGAAGATCTTTAGAAGCAGGGACATCCATAATGTGACAGAAATTATTTAGGAAAGTTGTAGGCAGGAGAGAAGTGGACAATTGGAAAAAATAAGCTTGGGAGCCAAAAACATAAACTTATACCACAACTTGCATATAAACCTAAAAACTTATGGTATTTTCCTCAAAGTGTCATTTCTTTCACACTTCAGTTCCACTCTGTGTGTGACATAGAATTCAGTGCACATGGCACGCTGACTCCATCATTTGAAGGCTAAACTGGGTCAATTGTCAAACACTAAACTGTTCAGTTTTCGTTCTTGTATTCAATGCTCAACTTCCATGACAGCTAAAAACATTAATTTACTCTAAAAGTGGTTGGATTGGTGATTCTCAACTAGACAAGCCCAGCCATGCAAAATATATTTTTCATTCTTGCTTGCTATGTTTCATTGGCTGGCATGTAGATAGCAAACCCGACCAAGGAAAACTGTGGCTATGCCAGAGATTACAGCATGATTGCATATGTTCACCTCAAAGCCACCTGGTTATATGAGAGCTTTATTTCCACTGAACAACTATTATTTAACCATTTTACATTTTGAATCCATAACTATGAGGCCCATTACTTTCCTGAAAATCCTTTGTGGTCTTTCTTTTTTTTTTTTTTTTTCCAAGGCGGAGTTTCGCTCTTGTCACCCAGGCTGGAGTGCAATGGCGCGATCTCGGCTCACTGCAACCTCTGCCTCCTGGGTTCAGGCAATTCTCCTGCCTCAGCCTCCTGAGTAGCTGGGACTACAGGCACGCGCCACCATGCCCAGCTAATTTTTTGTATTTTTAGTAGAGACGGGGTTTCACCATGTTGACCAGGATGGTCTCGATCTCTTGACCTCGTGATCCACCCACCTCGGCCTCCCAAAGTGCTGGGATTACAGGCGTGAGCCACCGCGCCCGGCCCCTTTGTGGTCTTTCAAAATACTTCTTGCAGTTCCTGATTTCCTTCAAACTACCTCTCCTATGTAGGACTATACCACTCTCCCCTGCCTCTCCTTATTGAACGTCTTCTGGCTCTTGTCTACATACTGCTTTATCCTCCGGGTCTTTGCATAAGCTGTTAACTACGCCCGGATACTTCTCCCTTATCTTTGTCTGACTAATTTCTGAGATATCTGAGATTAACCTCATTCTTTATGTTAGATGTCAAATTCTCAAAAGCCTTTCTCTAACCTCTCTGATTGTTCATGTTTCCCTACTTTTCTGCCAATTTTCATCAGACTGTTGTAGCCATTGATCTACCTTTGATTGCAGTATCTCATTCTTTGGAAAACTGTAAGCTCCAGGAGGCCAAAAATCTATCTCAAATACCCCAGTATCCCTGGGTCCATCATAGTGCTTGACAAATGGATATTCAATGACTATTTGTTAGGATAGTGAATGAACGAAAAAATTTAAATATCTTCCAAATTAAGTGCTGGACTTAAAAGCAGGTGGTAAAACACTTGGTAACACCAAAGCAGAGATTAAAAGGGACTGACTGTGCACAGTTTCTGCAAAGTAGATGCTACATGTATCTCTGCATCACCAAGGCAAAGTTGTTTTTTTCCTCCAGAGAGTATGATTTTATTTAACTAAGACAATGTACTTTTAAAGATGCATGTTATATATTACTGGCTTAAAACACATGATTGGAAAGGATGTTCCAAGAAGTTTTAAACACCAGTACTCTGGAAGTTCCTTAACGCTGTTGTTTTTGTTCATTCTCAAATTAATTAGGGTCATTTTCTCCTTAGTTTTATTGTCAAAGGTAAAAAGAAAATTTTTCTCTGTATAGAAACCTTTGTGAGACTTTTATTGTCTTTTCAAAATAATGACACCCCTAGAAAAGATAAAATACTTAGTGATTACCTTTGTTGGAGAGAAAGAGAAGAACATCGTGATTGAATATCCTGGCAGACCTGACAGCTCAGAGCCATCACTGTTACTCAGAGCACTCAGACCTGGGTGTCCATTTAAATTCTGGGTTGTTCTCTCCTCAGACTAATTCCAAAATCAACAGGTCTCTGGAGAGAAGGTGAGCTTTTTCACAAATTGTCCATCAATTTCAAGAGCTTTGTGGGTAGTTACCATATTCTTTCTTGTCTTTGGAAAAAATGTCTTACTTGTTTATAGGTACTCGGGACTTAATTTTATACTACCAAGCATTGGTTGAGTACCTACCCAATAACAGTGTCACAGAACACAGATGGGGATTAGCATGCAGGATATTTATAAGGGAGTTCCCTGTGTCAGCACTCTGGAAGGGAGAAGAGAAAGTTGAGCTGTGATGTAGAACCGAAGGTATGTTTCTGTGTTCTAGAGCTTGAATGAGCCAACTTGTAAAGAGGTGTCCTGGTTGGTTCAAGACAAATAGGCCTTTTCAACCCCATATTGATCATTGGATATGGTCCATGATCAAGGGCCAAACCTTGACAAGGCAGCTCTCTGCAGCTGAGTTGATGCCTATAGGGGTTGGCAGTGAAAGGCAGTGTGTCTGTAATTCTTTTAGCAGCTTAGCAACGTCTGTCATTTTAGAGAGATCTGGACAGTGTATTACAGGCAGGCATTGTGAGGTGAGATGATAAGTGACAATAAAATAGATGAGGCATATTAATTCTGCCAAATGAATTTTTACATTAAAAACAAGAGAAGAGAACTAGTAAGAGCCAAAAGATAAAGAGCATTTGTCTTGAGGCAGAGGGAAAGTCATCACTAAGGATGACTATGGCAATGGAGAAAAGCTTCGGAGAGGAGCTGCCATGAGTGGATCACTGATGATCAGCATTTCAGAAGGTTGAGACCATGGAAAAGAGTCTTACAGGGTAAGGAGAAAGCATGATACAAAGCAGAGAGAAATGGCGTTGGTAGATGAATTGTAGAAGTTTGATTATGAAGCAAACAAAGAAGCATAGAGATAGTAGTGGAAAGGAGGAATGGATGGAGCAGCTGAATCCAATAGCAGAGATGTTTGAATATAATTTTGAAGATATTAGAAAATTAAAAAGGAAAGAAAATGGTCTTGCAATCATAATTTTAAGCCATCATGAGTTTAAATGTAGGTTACATACAATTTTTATCACTTGGACAATATCTGAAAAAAGCTGGGAGAAAAGAAAATCTGAGAAAAATGGATCTGAATTCTCTCATGACATATTATTGGTTGAAGCTAAGGGACAGACACCCCCTCGAGAGTTGACACATCCTCTTCACTCCTCCAAAGCGCCTTATCCTCTCTATAGCTGTATAATGAGTCCATTCTACAAGGCCTTGTTACTTCTCTCATCTCTCTATATTGGTTCTTGCACTGATTAGTGACCTTTACTCATTCTTACATTATCACTTCATGGATAAGGAAACCAAGCTCCAAATGGGATATAGGCTTACAGGATCCTACATTTGTCTTATCTCAGCTGAATTCTAGACCACCTTGCCATAAATGTAAGTGGTAATATTCAGAAGTTTTATTGTTAAAACTTGACTATAAAGTTCCATCATGTATTGGCCATCTATTGATATGTAAAAAAATATTACCCCAAATTTAAAGGTCTCAAATAATAAAAAGTATTTAACATCTCACACAGTTGCTGTAGGTTGAGAATTTGAGAGTTGCTCAGCTGGTGGTGCTGACTAGGAGTCTTTCATGAAGTTGCATGAAAATATTGATCATGACTGTAGGTATGTGAAGGCTTGGCACAATTTGAAGAATCCCTTCCCAAGGTAGCTCATTCACATGCATTGGCTGTTGGCTGAAGTTTTCACTTCCTTGCCATGTGTACCTCTTCACAGGGCTTCTTGAGTATCCTCATACATGGCAGGTGGCTTTCCATAAAGTGTAAGATTCAAAAGAGAGAAGCAAAAGCCACTTTGTCTTTTATGACCTAACCATTAAAGTCACCCTCGGTCATTTCATAATATACTACTGCTCACACAATCAGCCATAAACTATGGATAACATTTTAAAATAATGCTAAATATAAATAAATTATGTTTAAAATACTCACACATTAAACCAGTCTTTCAAAAATATGACTCAGAGAGGATCAACACCGCCACTGAATTATCACTTGCTTTGTTCTCTCAGTTAAATGTAACTTTTGCTAAACTGCTTTCCAGTAGTCAGAGAAAAAGCCCAGATTTCTTATGAACTATGTTCTGTATTTAGTCAGTACTGTTCTTGATAGTACACTAAGCATCATTATTCATGAAAATAATATAATGAAAAGTATGACCTTTTATTTCAAATGCCTAATCTGTGCATAGAGTTTAAAACAGTTTCTCAGTTGGAGGCAGATTAGATATTTATGTTCCCCATGATTTTATACTCTTAAATATGAAATGTGAGGGTTACCTTCATATGAGTAGCAGTAATAATGTTCCACTGCATAAAAGTTCACTACCACAAAAGTGAATCTTTGTTTACCTTTTGAAAATACTTTATAAGAGGCTATTACCAGTACAGAGAAATCCAGTTGATCAGATAGCAGCAAAACTAATGAAAAGCATCATGGAAGTGACAGCAAGATTAATTAAGTTCCTCCAGTTGTATTCACGTGTGGCTGTGCAGAGTTCCTTTGGGTAACGCTGCAGTTAAATGGTATTCATGGTGACAAATACTGCAGATTTCCAGAAGTGACACTTTTGAGTCAAGGGTAAAAATCACATCCAGTCATTTTATCCACCAAAAGGATCAGAGATGAGCCTTCAGGATTATTAGTATGTTCGAGCAAAGCAAAAATGAGATTGAGAGATAATTAAAGGAATGTTGAAACTGTAAAATTTTATTTTCCCATTACACATTTCCTTTATATATTTTAGACATTTTGACAGAGGAAGCCAAACAAATTTCCACCTACTGTATTTGACTGGAGGCACAGAATTACACACACTTGGAGATACTTTCAATTACTTTGTGAATTCTTGCAACATTGGGGCACAGTTGCACTGTCTGCTCACTCTATATAGTTGTTATCCCAGTACATATAAAAATAGAATGTTCATGACCTAAAACATCCAAATTTACTGAAGCCGCACTCAATTTATCATGAAGAATCTCTTTTTTAAAGGCAAAATAGCAAAATAAGAAATGCAATATAATGCTGTTTACTTCTTTCATTTTGTTTGCAAACATATTTGTGGTGGATCTGGGTCTGGGAGGGCTGATTCTGAAATAGCTGCTCAGGCACCCTAAATGAATTTTATTTTATGAAAAATTGGAAATCTCTGGAGTGTATAAGATCTTTTGGCCTGCTTCACAAGATGTATTAACTCATGTTATTGTGTCACCAAATGTCTTTGGAGGCATATCATTTTATTTCTGTCCTTGGAAATACTTTGAAGTTCATTTATGTACTTATTCAGCAAATACTTCCTACATTGTCAAATAAAATTTAAACCTTTATCCTGGAATAGGAGATTTCATCCCATATGGCATCTGTGTTTTCTTCTCTAACCTTACACTGCTTGAAGATCTTTTAAGAAACGTACTCTTTAATACTCTAATTGGTTCTTGGTCTCCTAGATTTATCAATCATAGTCCCATTCTTATTTTATGTCACTTGTCAGCTCTTTCTGCATGACTTAATTCTTGGTCAATAGTAAAGACAGAGCTTACGTTCCACCACTTGTATCTTCTCAGGATTGCCTGAACCCCTTCATAGTTTCATCTTTTACCAAACCCTTATCCATATGTCCTAGAATATTCATTTGTTACCTTTGTTTTTAGTTATATTTTTGGATATATGCTTCATTTCCTCATCTAAGATACCAAGTACTTTGAAAAACAGGGAGGTAGTAACTTAAACATTCGAGTTCAGGTCTTGTTATAATATGGTCCCCACTGTTATTTACTTGTTTGTTTGTTTTTTGCCAGTGATGATGATGGTTATAAGAATTTGGCTTTCTGTGAGTGAGGCACCATACTAACCAAAGTTATGACATGGTGTCCATGTGATAATATCTATTCTACGTATATTTAAAGTGAGAGGCTAGTGTCTGCCTCATACAAAACTAGACAAAAATATACACAACTTTCTGAAGGGGTTTGTGAAGAAAAAAAATAGAAGAAAAAGGAAGAGAGGCATGAGAGAGATAATCTGAGAACCATCAGAAAGGAAGTGTGTAACACTTCTTATTGCAAGGGGATCAGGACAATCATTCAGGACAAATGTACAAATAAACGACTCTGAGAGAGGAGGTAGGGGTTTAACTTCCCCTGAATCACTTTCTGCCTGAACTCTCTGTTTTTTGGGTCCCATATTAGCCTCTTTACCTGCTCCATCCACAACATTTCTAATGTGTCTCTTGCCTGACGGTTGACTGGCCCTCTGGTTCCTAGCTGGGTTTTCCTCAGAGACTTGAAATTTCTCTCTTTAGCCTAAATACATGTAATTCTGACCATTGTCTCCTTCCACAGTGAGGGTTTCTGCTTCCTAAATCATAGGCAATGTCTGATGTTAACGGCATGTTCCAATCACTAACCGCATATGCCATGCCTTTGGGATACATTTCTGTATGTTCTAGAATATGGTAAAACCTCCAATAAATTAACATCTAATATTTTCCTTGACTCCTAAGAGCCTTCATTCTACTGGAGGGATATCAATGACTGAACAGATCACTGAAATGCAATCTAATAAATACTGTAATAGGGTTTATATAAAGAGTGTTTGGGTGCTTATTAAGGGGACACAAGAATTTGACATAACCCTGGGGAAAAATCTTAGAAAACAAAATATTTGAGTTTTAGGTGATAAATAAAACTTCTAAGGCAAAAGAGAACAGAAAAGGGCATTCTTGCTAGAATATAACTTTATATTCTCAGTAGGATCAGTAGGAATCACCATGTGAAGGTAGAAGACTCAATAGATTTATTCACTCAGCATATATTTATGGCATTCTCCTGTTTTAGACACTGTCTGAGGCATTGGTTATAGCATGAACGTGGTACACATGTCTCTGCCCTTATGTCTAGTCTGTTGTTGGGGAGAGAAGCAAGAAACTGTAAGCAGTGAATGAATGAACTGAAAGATGCTTTAGGTCATTTCCTCTGTACGAGAAAAAGGTAAAAGAGGTTCCAAATCCTACTGCATATGTTTAATATAAAGAATTCTAGAATGTAAGCTTCATGTATACAGAGGTTTCTGTAATTTGATTAATATTCCTTTAGCACCTAGGACAGTACTTGGCACAGGAGTACTCAATAACTATTTTTTGAGCCAATAAACATTGATATTCCACAACCAGCCCCTTCTGGCTCTCCAGGCTGGTTACTAAACCTTATAAAAAGCTCCTATTGACTGTCTATGAGACTAGAAAGAGTCACAAATATAAGACATTTAGGCCAGGTGTGGTGTTACACGCCTGTAATCCCAGCACTTTGGAAGGCCGAGGCAGTCAGATCACCTGAGGTCAGGAGTTCAAGACCAGCCTGGCCAACATGGCGAAACCCTATCTTGACCAAAAATACATGGCATGGTGGCATGTTCCTGTAGTACCAGGTGAGGTTTTGACTATAGTGAGGCTGAGGCATGAGAATCACTTGAACCCAGAAGGCAGAGGTTGCCATGAGCCGAGACTGCACCATTCCAGCCTGGGGCCTGGGGAACAGAGTGAGACTCCATCTTAAAAAACAAAAGAGAGAAATTTATCATATGTCTCCAAAGTCACTGAAATCTAGTTAAGTACAATTTTGAAATATGGTACTTGTAAATATTATTATATTTATAAATAATATATTTATTATATTTATAAAATATGTATATATTCCATAATATATTTTATGGAATATTATGGTATTCATACATCACAATGCTAGTACTTTTCTTCTTGTAGACAATTAATTTTTCATAATGTCCCCAAGCATTTAATTTATATGGAAACATCAAGTAAGAATTTGAGAATAAAATTGATTTATGAGTATATAGCAGTGGTGTCTACACAACTTTAAACATTCTGATTAAAACACTGCACAGATAAATTGGATTAGGTATTTGTTTTTATATGGACAATTTATCTAATTTTCAAAGTGTTTTGACATTGAATGGTAGTATACTAGAGGCCAACTCAGGCTTAAAATAGCCTTTCAGCACATGTCATTCATATGTCAATACATATGCATTCAAGAGTTATATCTTCAACAAATATTCAATCACTAACTACCCAAATACTTGTGCTTTTGGTGTTGTAATGTCTCAGGGCTCAATGTTTAGTGTTAACCCTCTTCTCCTTTTTTAACCTATAATTTCTAAAAGATACTATCTGATCTCATGGATTTCATTATCATTTGTAAAATTATGACTTCCAAATTTAAAGATGAAGCCCAAACATCTCTTCTGAGCTCCAGACCCATATAGCGAAACTACTGTAAAACATTTCTACTTGGATATAATAAGAACGTCAAACCAAATATGCCCCCACACTGACCGACCACCTTCTAACATCCACCAAAGCAATTTCTCTTGCAGTCTCCTCCTGAATTAGTGAAAATTCTGTCCTTCCACTTGCTCGGAATTCAAACTGAATAATCCACTATTTTTAAAAAATTTCCCATTGACTGTCTAACCCATCAGAAAGTTCTATTGACCTATTTTTGTACATGTAGAGAATGACCACTTTTTCTACTACCACTGTTTCTTTCCTGGTCCAAGTCATGTTCTCTTTTCTGGATTACTACAAAGGCTTCCTAACGGGACACCTTGCATCAGTCCTTGCTCCCTTTAGTCAATTCTTCATACATGGGTCATAGTGAACCTGTTAAACATGTCAAATAATGTTGCTCCAAAGGCATATCATGTAAGTCATAATAAAAGTCAAAGTATTTATAATGGCCTTAAAAGTTCTACACAATTTGGCTCCATCTTACCTATTTGAAGTCAACTCTTAGTTTACTTTTTAAGACCTACTCTATTCTGGCATTATTGACCTTGTTCTTCTTCCTGGCACTCATAAAGTGTATTCCCCATTTATCCTTTGTACTTTCTGCAGTGTTCTTTGTCCAGCACCTGGAATAATGCCTGGCACATAATAGTCATTCATAAGTTGTTAAATTTATTCAAAAAATGTCAAATGAATTAATAGATAAATAATGAATTTATTCATTAAGTGATGGATTTGTATGAGGTCTTGGAGTTAAAAAGAAAATCTCTTTCATTTGGGTTACATAAAAGGCAAATTCTCTCACTAAGTTTAAATGCTAGAGTAGGAATTAGTACAGTGTGCTATGTGAAAAAAAATACAAACCTCATTTAGTCTTTTGGTAAGGAAAGTGTTCTCAGAAGACATAATATTTAAACAGACGCCCAAAGATTGATTACGAATTGCTTCAGTAGAGAGATCAGGTAAAAGGGAGTATAGTCTTCAGGGGAATTATAGCCATACATTCGGTTTCACACAGTGAAGAGTGTGAAGGACAAAGTACTTACAAATGGAGAAGTGAATAGGAACCTGGTTGTTAAAGGCCTTAACTACCTTGGTGGATAAAATATAGAAACAGTGAAGAGTATTGAGCAAAGGAGTGACATGATCATACCATTTTTAAAGATAATGGATTTAATATGGCGAATGAACTGGACATGGGCATACCTGAAGTCAGGAACACTGGATAAAATTTTATTGCTACAATATAGGTAAAAGATAAAGGTGGACTAAACTAAAGCCAAGGGCAAGGTAATGGAAGACACAACTGAGCTATGCTAACTCATGCTAAATCTAAATCTCTGCTCCATGCAGCTATAAGAATTTGGAAGGACAAACACTCACAAACTGTGGCCTGCAGTACCACCTGGCATCTGTACTGCATGGAATTTAAGAACAGCTGCTGCTAAGCATGGACAAATTAAATTTGTGTAAACTCTTTGCACAAAACACCATCAACCTCCAAGAATTGACTTCAGGCATAGAAAAGTGTGATGTCTTACACACAGTACAGCTGTATTTAGGATGCTCATTCATTCATTCCCTCATTCACAAATATCTATTGTATAATGACAAGTAGCCGGTACCTTTCTAAGAATGGCAGATATAGCATTAAATAGATAAAATCCCTGCCCTCACCGAGATTATATTCCAGTGAAGAGAAATCAGAATAAACAGATGTCTAAAATAGTGTGTCAGATGATGATAGTTGCTATGGAAAAAAATAAGGTAGGAAAAGAGGTTAGGAAATGTGAGGGGAGGGACAAAGATTGTTTATAACTGGAAAAAAGGAGACTGAATTACTACACTGATAAACCTTCAAGCAAGATTTGAATGAGATGAGGAATCAAGACAGGCAGCTACCTGGTTCTTAGAGAAAAAGTTTTTACCCAACCATGATATTTTAAATTCAAAATATGTAAGCGGTTCAAAGGCATTCTTTGTTTTCATAGTGCAAGGTATGTTTTTACCTGGCAAGCAGGTTGGTGCTACAGCTGACACCAGATAAACTGACTTAATTTACCCTCAGAAGTGCCTAGCTTCTCATAGATTCTTAGAGACAGAGTTCGGGCTGTGAACTGGATTCTTCCCTAGAAGCTGCTAAGTCACCCCCTTGAGATGACATATGAGAGCATCTCTCAGGCACAGCTGGCATGTTCACAATTCTTTATCTAGCCAAGATCAGCTGTGGCTTCATTTGGATATCATTATGCTTCAAAATTAAAGAAGTATGTCGAATAAATGTATGTACTACCATGTTAATTGCAGTATTATTTAAAGGAATCATCCAAGTTGTCCATGAGTGGTTGAGTGAATAACAAAGATGTCGCATATATATGTGATTGAATACTCTTCAACCATTTAAAAGAAGATCCTCTCATTTGTGACAACATGGATAAACCTGGAGGACGTTGTTGTCTTAAGTGAAATAAGCCGGGTGCAGAAAAACAAATACCCACTGATTTCACTCATACATAGAGTATAAAAAGGTCAAACTCTATAGAAACAGGAATAAAATGGTTACCAGTGCTGTACGGTGAAAGCAGTAGGGAGATGGTGGTCAGAGTACAAAACACACACACACACACACACACACACACATACACACACACACACACACACACACCCCAACAACAGCAATCAAAAAAAAGTTGCATTTTTTTCTTTTTTTAATAAATATATACAGATAAAGAAATAAAGTCGTTTTGAGTAAAACAGGAAAAAGTATAGAATTAAAAATCACTTGTTTTCCATCTAGAGATAAACAAGTTTGCATCTTAGGCTTCTGCATTCCAGATAACCCTTAATTGCATGGAAGGGGGATGCATACCCTGAATTAAATAGGACATCCTCCTTTTCTGTTTTAACAGAATTACACTGTATGGATATAACACTCAGTTGCCTCTAGAATGCCATATTCTTTCAAAGGCTACACACTGCTTTTTGGGGTATGCTACCAGACAAAGGTTGGCATGTTCTGTTACCAAATACTCTCTGCTGATGCATTTGTCACCATATCGACATATTTGTTTCTAGAACATGCAGTGACACTGTTTCATTAGAGGTGACTTTTACTTGAGCCATTATGAATAGCACATTTATTTGAAGAAGGAAACCTGTTGGAGAAATCTAACATAAATTCAACAAATAGTAAGGCAGCTGTATTTTACTCATCACTTCATTGAGAAAGTCGCTTAACATCTCTGAGCAGCAGATTCTTTATTTGTGACATCTGTAGTATCCACCTTTCTGTATCTCAATTTGTTAGTAAGAAAGATGACACGTGAAAGTATCTTGTAACTGTCAAATGTCATGCAAATGTAGGTATTATTTAGTAATTAAGTTAGTCCTCTAGTGTTTCAAATCTCCTATTTGAAACTCAACTCTCAACGCTTGCATCTTCCAATTACAGGAACTCAAATGGACCCAAAGCACTAACATTAAACTACAGTGCCCCCTAGCCCGTGTAGGAGGTCAAGGCAGCTGACAGGCTTCATGAATAAGCTCTACCACAGATGGTTCTTTTGCCTGAGGGAAGGGCTATTAATCGTACTTTTGGACAACTCCACTTGTCCGAAAGGAAAAAAAAAAACATTTACGCATTTTCTTCAATACTTGCCTGTAGGACTGTTTTTATTTTAATTTTGAAAAGGGAGTAAAAAACTAAACATCCTCTATGATTTAGATTTTTCTCTGAGTTGCTTTAAATTAAGAGTATTTCTAAAAGAACAGTGCTAGATTTATCTTTAGAGTCACTGTGATATTTCTAATTTATATTTGCTTATCTATTTTCATTCACCAAATTCTTTATAATCTAGTATGAGAGAACATATTGGTCTTTGCACTCTTTTCACAGAGGTAGAATGTGGAGTTAAGCTTTTATGCAAGACTGTACAGAAAGCTGTTAACATGAGCTTCAGCCCTCTAGTTTCTATACACATTAAATCCACCAAGAGATGTAGAATTGTAAACACCATGTAATATTTTAATATCAAAATGTAGAAATTTTTGCTATCCTACTTTTATAAAAGGCCACATTAAAAATATATTAATTGCTTTCTTCCATAGACTACAGTTCTTTGTTTATCTTTAGTTCTTAATTTCATAAATTTTTATAGATAGGCATAAGTTCAAATGTTCCAGTACGTAAATTGGGTACCAAAATGATGAATCTTAGGAAACTGAACTTGCTGTATTCAGTATTGCTGAGTTTATTTTTCCATGCTGTGCATTTAAGTATTAACCAGCACAGCTTTCAGGGATTTCTTTCTAATAACCATTTCTATGTAAGATAAGGACTGCAATTCATTATACCATTGGAGGAGCCAGAGGCTTTGCTAAAGCTTTGCCTTTCTTGACTGTTCAACTCAAATTTAATGGGAGCGAGTGTGTGTGTGTGTGTGTGTGTGTGTGTACGTGTGCGCGCATGTGCACGTGCGCGCCTATATTGGTGGCTGGACCTGAATTATGACACAGTGTTGGTTGCCTTTCAGGCTAATCGTCTCTCCTTTTTAGGAGGTCAAAGATCATTTCAGCCTCAGTGTGCTTTCTAACTACCTAGTAAGGGAAGTAGCAAAGTTGGTCCTGGGCAACTGACAGGTGACTTTTACCACCAGTTATTTTTCTTGACATCTTTCTATCAACACAGCTCAGAGAACACTCAAGAAATAAAAAATTTCTCTTCACCAACGACTAGCTTTCTGGGATCTGATCACTTCTAAGTGTAAACCTCTATTACCCTAGCAATGGTCCCTGGCGTTCCTTTTATTCCTTTTATATATGAACGCAAAAAATAAAAATAAAATAAAATAACAGCAAACCCTCAAGCCCACAGCAAAGAGAACGCAAGCACGGCACCAACCCTCTTTGTACCGCCTTTTTAACTTGGCAGGGGAGGTTAAATTTTGGAGAGAATGGTGGCATTCATCGGAGGGGCGGGGTAAAAGTGTTGTCTAATTACACGTTAATGGCAGAACTCGCCTTAACCATGTCCCTCCTGCACACTGGTGAATTTCTCCTGCGTGCTCCTGTGCGGATCCCGAGACCCTTCTCGCTTTAAGAGAGCCTCCGGCGCCCCTCACCCCGCCCCTTCCCAAGTCTCTGGGCTCGTCAAAGCTTCCCGAGAGCGATGGTTGGTCCAGGCAGGCAATCAGAGCACCTCGTGGAGCGGCTGCTCACCCAGGGTGGGGTGGGGTGGGGTGGGGTGGAGGGGTCTGTTTGTAGTACTCTCAGTCCTGATGTCACAGGCGCGGCAAGGACATCGCAAGGAGGAGTCGGATTACAGTAAGGATGGGCAGTGCAGCAGGCAGCCCGAGCGCACTCTCCAGCCGCCAAGGATCGTAGCCTTGGAAAGGCAGCCTGCGAGGCGCTCATCCCGCGGAGGAGGCACGCTCTCGGCGCCCACTGCTCTCCACGCCGGGGACGTTTCCACCGAGTGTAGCATGAAACGGCTCTGCTCTGCGTGCCAGCCTTGGGTGAGAGCTGATGCTGAAGACACCGCGGTGGGGTTCCAGTTGTCTGATTAATGAGAAACATAATGTATTTTGGTGAGTGTTCACTCTAATGATGTAATTCTAGGGGTGTCTGGCTCTTCATCAGTGCAGACAAGCACTGAAAAAAATTCCTTAAGCTGCAAGAATATATTACATTAAACCTACCTCCAGTTGGCAACTGGAGGACCAAATCGGTGCAGCCTTCAAAGGTTCCTTTGTGCCACAGTTGGGGCTGTTAATTTAGCCCTGGGTGAGTTTAAGTTGGAAAAGAAAAGAGACAGGGACGTGTGTAGGGGGGTAAACTTTGCCTTGATTTGCCCGAATGAAGTTGGCTGCTTTAGCTAGGTGAAGGAGAAATGGTGCAGCGTGGGAAGTCATGAGCTAACTTAATGGAATGTGAAACAAAGTTCCTATACTATTGATAGTGTGAAAGCTTAGTCAATATGAGGATTTCCTTCAGCATTTGCTGTTTTTTCTTGTTCTGAGGCGGAGAAAGAAAACATTCTCTAGTGAGCAGTGGTTGAACAGCTGAGAACACTCCTCTGTACCATCTCAGTGTACCGTCTAGCTAGGAGTAGCCTAGTACAAAATTCATTTTAAACCTTTAGAGGTCTCGGAGCTGTCAGATATTTTTGCGGTTTAGTTTTGTGCCACGGTAGAAACCTCCGTTAGGTTTTCAGTTGAGCTGCCTGCATTTCCAGAAAGCATGTTGAAGCTTAGAGCTGAGCTATCAGTTGAGCTCTAGAAGTGGGCTTGGAGCTGTGCATTTGCACTCTTAACCCTGCAACTTACTGCTAGTAGAGGAGGCAAACCCCTTCACTAAGTAAGAAGAAGCCAAAGATAAGGACTGAATATTCGTTCTTCCTCTCTGAAGTTATGCTTTCCTTCTGTAAGTCCCATCGGGCATCATCATTTAAGGACATCTATGTGATATTAAAAGGTTTGATAGGGCAACTGGAGAGGGGCTAGGAAATGTATCCAAGATGCAAATGCTCTGATTTTCTTGGTTTGCTTTAAATAGTAAATCTAGAGTCTTCTTTCAGATTAAAGAGGCATTTAGATAAACTTAGGTTGGGGCACTGTTTGTTGGGCATTTATTTCTGTGTATACTATTTGCTGTTTTCTTCAGCCTTTGAGACATTTGAGAGAGTGTGGAAGGAACCTAAGTTCCAAAAGCTAAATGCCTTTAATTGTCTTGACAGTTTTGATTTTTCTATAATTTGTGTCATATTAGAAAAGAAGTCTTAAAGTAACCGAAATTGATTTGCAAGAAATGGTCCTCATTGCATTGCCAAATATAAGCAGATCTATAGAAAACTACCTCTTTCCAGTGGGTAGCGATGGAGTTGGTAAGCTTGTTTATTGGGCACTAATAAAATAGAGTTTATCATGCATATATATTTCAGAAATGGAAAAGCTTGTAAATATAATAGGTCTTTTGGACAAGATAAAATTTCAGCATCAGTAATGATACTGAAGGATGATGAAATAGATTATAATTTTAGTTTACATTTTTATCCTCTTGCAACAATTCCTTATGTGATTGTCATGAGGGAGTAGGGCCAAGTAGGATAGCAGTAGGGTATAAAAGTACTGGTCAAAGGCCATCCATGCTGTACTGGATTATCGTGTGACTATTGGAGGTAACGTTCACTGGGCTAGCTTGTGTTATTAACCGTATGGTAGTTCAGCCTCTTGTAAAGCAGAGTGATTCACAGGGTAATTAGTTTCATTGTGTAATGCAAGTTTTTAATAGTACAAATTGAAATGTGATGGCCTACTTACTTCAGATGAAACTCTACTCTTAGAAAGGCAAGGCTAAAGTTGCCCTCTGTGTCTTGAACATTGTCTTACCATAATTTTGTTATGAGAAATGTTTGTCTATTCCCAGAGGAAAGCCTGTATATTCAGGAATGCCGTTTCTTTCAGGTTATGCTATGCAGCTTCTCATTCAAGCTGTTAGATATCCAGAAGTTTGGGAGCCCACCTGTCTCTAAAATAAAAATGTGTGGTACGAGAGCAAGGGCAAAAATAATTGAGCAGTATACTTCAGGCATGTTAAAATTCAATAGTATCCTAATGTTTGAAAATCCTGAAGACAGTGTATATATGTATATACATACACATATATATATGTGTGTGTACATGTGTATGTATCTTAATGTGGGTGTGTGTGTGCGTGTGTTCAAAATTGTAGCAATTTCAAGTAATTCTTCAAAAGAATGCTTTCACGTTGCAAATCGGTTGGCCATTAATTTCTTCTTCACTTTTCAACTGCAAATGGTTTATCAAGTCAGAGACAACAGGGACAAAGGGAAAGCAATGCTGAGTTCTTAGGCTTTTCTGGTAATTTGTGGGAATGGGTTAGAGGTGTCAGAAGTCTTTTATTTGTGTCCCCAGCAGAGCGTGATGAAGAGCATGGTGATGCTATGGTATAGGGTGAATTGATATGAAAGCAGGATATTTACTTCCTTTATAAATTATCTGATTTGTCAGTGTTGCCCCCCCCTACCCCACACACACACACATACAGCCCTTCAAATATAGCTGAAGAATCACTGCCTGAATAGCCTGGTTTAGCCTATCTGCTTTGCTTCACGCCTCCTTCCCCTTGGGGACTGGACAACTGGACGCTGTCCTAGCTTGGCTGGAGTCAGTTGTGTGTGTGCAAGTTGGTAGAATATGTAATATTTTCATATCTCAAAAACAGCTATGTTTGAGGTGTGCTGTCTCAGACTTACCAGACTAATGGACCTTTTTTAATGACTTAAGCCTTGCTCTTATCTCCTATTGAGATTTTAGTGCAGTGTTTTCAATAATTGTTCATTCGTACTTCCTGCGCCATGATTTACGTGTTTGCTATTCAGTCACCGTGGATACTTTTGTTACTTACTCTATGGATCTTGGATCTTGCATTCACTATTTGGAGTTAAATATAAGTATCACATGGGAGAAGGAAGCAGGAAAAATCTCAGTCAGCAACCTGAGCGGATTTACTGTAAAAGCAAGGGAAAATAATAAATATTTGTGAATTTACCTCCCACCCCCATCAATATTTTAGATAGTTAAAAATCACATATGCCAAAGATGAATAGCCATTAATAATTTATCCAGAATTAAAAGCAAGGCAGCCAGGAGACCTCTCCCTAGATTAAGGAAGAGAGGCTGTGGGTGGTTGTCAGTACAATGGACTGAGCTGCCCAGTTACAATTTGGTTAAGAGGACTGTGCTGGTATGAAGGGCAGGTTCTTTGCTTGAGTGCACTCCGGCAATTGCTCAGCGCCTGGCAGAAGGTTGTAACTGTGCACTGTCTCCAGCTCTAAGCACCGTATGTTTGAATCATCCCCCTCTTCCCATCTGGCCTGACACATTTCTCCACTGCTGGATAGGTGAGTCGTTGCCAGTGGTCATGTTAACCACACAGATTCCCCATGGTTGACCAGAGAGATGCCATGTCTCACCCTTTGCCTTTGGGAGAGAAAATGGGAGGCTGGTTGTAATGTAGAAATTCTGTGTGGCTGCAAATCAGTAAGCTTTCGGTTCTGAGTCAAGCAGATAGAGACTGTGGTAGGCTTATAGCCTAGAAAGGCCTGGGGCTTGCCCCCATGAGAATATTCCTAAAATAATGAAATGATACACCTTCAACAGAACTGAGAGGCAAATATTAGAGCTCTCCCTAAATGTTACTATTAATGGCATATTAATTAAACCTAGGGAAAAAAGGGCAGGCAAAATTTAGAAAGTGTGAATGAACCATTCAAGTTCACCTTAGTGTTAGTTGTGGATCAACTGCCTTCATTAAAATGCCTAAGAAAAATAGTAAAAACATTTGGTGCCATGCCTCTAATAATAATAATAATAATAATAATAATAATAATAATAAATACTTCACTGAGGAAGCTTTTAATACAACAGCTAAAAAAAAAAAAATCTCATAGGAAAATTTTAGGACAGAACCCTCTTCCCTTGCCTATAACAGACTCACTTGCACATTGTCTTCGGAAGGACTTTTGCTTTCCCCTGGGATGTTTAGAACATTCTCAAGTCAGCACTTACACTTTTGGTTGTAGCTGGACCGTCAAGTTCACCTTCAAAGGAGTGTGTTAGAAAAACATTTAAATGGCAAGGTTATGAGGAAGGAAATGATCAGAAAGCAGCAGGCAGCAGAGAAAAACATTCCTCTTTTTTAGTGTTTTCAGTGGAAACATTTAACTCCGTCTAATTAGTTTGTACTGAGTGATCTGTTATGGGGAATTAGGTCCACTAGAGTATTTCTAAACACTCAGCCAGTGTTTCTACCTTGCTGAAGCTGACAGGGGAGAGAATAATTCAGGAAGGAACTTCTATGTCTAAAGTCCCCCTTTAAGGCTTGAAGTCCTTACTATTATGTCTTACTACAAATAAATCTAAATTACATGCAATAAATTACTACAAAACAGGCTGGAGAATGTAACAGGTGAATACTATCAGGAAGGGTCATGCTTAAGAGCCTGAAATCAAAGATAATTTCAAAAGCCATACAGATTTCTTCCTCAAGACTATTCTCTTTTTAAATTCACATGAAGTTCTTATTTTAAAAGCCAAATTCCAAATTTGATCAACATGCCACCCTTAAATTTTAAGCTAATTTTTTAAAGGACCTCCATAGTTGTTATAATCACATGGAAATGAGATATGTTTATTTAAAGGATAATTTCCAAAATTCATGAGATAATGATGACTTGCAAAGTTACACTTTCATGGGTGACATAATTGTTCCAAAAAACAAATGAAAAATTTAAATTAGAGGTTTCTGACTTCTATTTCAGAAGATTTGGTCACAGCTGCTTTTGACTGAACACTCCCTTGATAAGACAAGAGGTATTGGTTGGTATGTGTGTGTGTTTAATCCTAGAATGTCAAATAGTGCCTTATGATATAGATACTTAATATTATGCTTCATTCATAGCATTTATGTATCGCTGAATCTTTTCACATCATTTAAAATGTAACACATTAACTATTGACATAATAAGATAGATATTAAAGTATTTTTTAAGCACAGCTGGCTTTCAAGTTTAGCAACCATTATATACATTTTAAAAAAATCAAGTCATAAGGATCATTTTCAAGGCTTTTCCTGCTTAAGAAAGCATGATGCTTACATAAACAGAAACCTATTTCTACTTTGACCTTGAGAAAGGGATGTTTCCATTTGTATTGCACTACGAAAAACATGTCAAGAAACAACAAAGGTCATAGTCCCTGCCCTCTCTCTTTCTGTTTGTCTCTCTTTAAAGAAGCCATTACATATCATTTCCCACAAAGATTAGTTTTGCAACAGAATTTCACACATGATTGCTGGCATTAAGAGAAAATACAACCTAAGAGGTGGCTAGAAATATCAAAGCTTAAAGTGGTTGAGATCATGCTTGAACCAAATTGCTAGGATTGAAAATAGGAAGATGCTTTGCTCTGTCGCAGCGTTAAAATCGTTATGAAGCAGCTGGAAGTCAGCCCTGATTGACTATGAACTCTAGGTTTACACAGCCTTGAAAATGGAAGGTATTTTCATGAAACTATCTTGATTCCAAAACCTCAAATGCATATGAACCTGTATTAGGGCATTGGCTGGGATGCAGTGAATCCCTTTTCTTTTTATCAATCTTTCAGTTTTTTCTTCATGCAATATTGCATTTCTGTAAGTTGACAGGAAAAGGAAAAGTAACCTGGCCAAGGTCAGAAAGGAAATCTGCAGCAGTATCAGGATTGATGTTCACAGAAAATGTTGTCTGCCCCAAAGGAGGATGGGTGCTATGGGGGCAGGAATGGGGTTAGTAGGCTGAGAGTTTTAATGGATAAATGTTGTTTAATCTACATCCTCAGCACTCTTAGTGCCAGGCACTTAGAATTATGTGTTGAATGTGCAAGACTGAATGGGTGTTGGAGATCAGAGAGGAAGGGAATCCACTTCCTCCATGCATTCCCTAAGGCTGATATTCCTTATGAAAGCTAGTACTTGTGCATTGACTAGAGAAACAATCCCTTTTGCTGCTGAAACACTAGCTGTTTTTTTTTTTTTAATCCAACTCCTGGTAAGGATAGGACATAGAAATTAATTTTTAATTAAATGTAAAGAGTTCTATAATCTTTTTTCTGTTTCCAATTGCTTTTTTCATAGAACTCTGCAGTGTGAAGCCAGGGATAACTCTACAGCATATTAAGGCCAACGTACAAAAATGTCTGAAACATACCTAAAATTAAATAAGATAGCAAAATTATAGTTTATAACAATTTACCTGGTCATAATTTCAGTTTTCAGCTTCACTTTGCTTAAGTGAATTTTCTCCAGATGTTGGCATTTCGTTGCCAGGAGGCTGGGATGGGCGGAAAAGACCTTATATGCACAAGTAGCTAAAAATGTTCAGGAAGGTCTCCACCATTGAAGGTTGTCATTTATTATGGTAGAAAAAAAAAATGAATATAATTTTGCCTACTCTTGGCAGGGATTTAGTAAAGTTGCTCTTCACGCTTACCTTTTTTCATATTCATGCATTTTGCTGATGAGGGAAAGTAGTTGTGGCAGATTGCTCTGAGGATAAAAATGCAATAATGAATATAAATGTACTTTAATAAACATAATCCCTTACGTTTATATAGCAATTTGTATTTTTCAAAATGTGTCAACATTTTGCTTTTTTTATCTTCAAAATGACCTATGTGGAAAGTCAACGAAATATAATTATTCCTATTTTTAGATAAGGAATTTGAACCTCAAATGACTGAAACAACTTTCTCAAGGTCATAAAGCTAGTGACTGGTAATGTGTAGACTCTATGTCAATACTTCTGAGACTTACCTTTGTGCTCTTTACAATGGAGAATGGGGGTAGGGAGATATTTTTTTGAATGGAATATTATTTGTAAAAGTAATACTTGAAAAAATTTTCCAGATGATAGAGAAATGAATCAAGTGACTGGTATTCAATACGTGTTTGTGTTTTGACTTGACTTTGTGAAATCACATTTCATAACAGAAGTCTGAACATAATTTATAAGTTTATTCTGCCTTGTCTTTTTATATCAAATAATTAATAGTCAGAAAATATGAATTCTGCTTAGAAGACATGCATCAGTGCTATGGACTGAATGTTTGTATTCCCCTTTCCCAAACGTATAAATTGAAGCCCTAATTCCTAATATGATAATATGGAGGTGGGGCCTTTGGGAGGTAATTAAGTTTAGATGAAGTCATTATGGTGCAACCCTCGGGATGGGATTAATGTCGTTATAAGAAGAAGAAGATGTGAGAGTTTCCTCTTTCCACCATATGAGGCTATAGCAAGAAGGTAACTGCTGCAAGCCCGGAAGAAAGCCTAACTAAAACCACACCAGGCTTATACCTTGATCTTGGACTGCCCAGCCTCCAGAACTGTGAGGAATAAACGTCAGTTGTTTGAGCCCTCCAGTCTGTGGTACTTTGTCATGGCAGCCAGAACAGACTAAGACAGCTGGCTTCAGGCAGAAAGAATCCAGGCTTTCTCTAATGCCTCAGCTTCTCTATTATCTGTCTTTAATATAGATATTAAAGCTTATATTAGTTACATACTGTTGGTTTTTGCTGTCTCACTATTTAACTCAATGCTTGTTAAAAAAAAAATCTAAGTTATCTGTGCTACAAACTCTCATATTTGCAGTGACCCCATCTCCACCATTTGTGCAAGATGGAATCCCAGTCTAATCTTTGTTCCATGACTGATAAAGAGGAAAAATGGCCTACTTTACAATTGTAGCTCTTCCTTTCAATAGCTCTGTGTCCTTGGGAAAGTCATCTCACATTTTTGATGTTTTGTTTCTTTGTGCAAGGAGAATAATAATAATGTTTCTCATGGTTCCATTTTGAGGACTAAAATATGCTATACACATAAAAGTACCTATCACTAGAAAGTACATGGTAAAGAGTCAGTTAAGTTTAATTCTTTATTTCTTTTTTTCAACTCATATACAAATGTATGAAATTTGAGCAAAGTGATTTTGCCTGTTGGGGTTGAACTAGGAAATAGGAACCATGCTTTGTAAATTACACAGAAAAATTTCATGTAGATAATTTGTTACATAAGTGATGGATGAGCTGAAAAGCCACAGGGGGAATGGTGAGACAATCCATAGCATAGCAACAGCAAGAAACTAGTAGCTATAGATGGAAACACAAGAGATAGAGTCCTGAAGGCCAGGGCCAAGGGCTTCCTGGCAGGAGCTAGAATCATAAGGGGATCCCACATTACACTCAGAGAGAGACAGAAAAATACCCTGGCTTTTTGCCTTTCTCTTGCCCTCCAGTCCATTGTCTTCTGCCTCTCAGTGGTATAACTGAGCCGAGGCCAACTGAGGTGGCCTGGGAAATGTATTCTGCAATTGTCAGCCTCTGCACCTGCAGCTAAGAGGAAGAGCAAGAATAGATCTCAGGACAAATTGGCCAAAGACCTGCAGGGAGATCTTGCCCCTGATCTGTAAGTAGCAATTTAAATGGGAGAGTATTTCTGCAAAGCCACTTGAAGTATCAGTGAGAGTTTAGTTGGGGAAGATACACTTAAGAGGGAAAGGAAGTATGGTTCAAGAGCTTTTGGCAGCTCTTCACCAATACTCCTGGTTCAAGTAACTACTTTGTCACTTTCTGGTAGTATGGCTTTGGACAAATTACTGAATTTTTTTTCCATCGGTATTTAATACAATCAGTTAAAAAGTCTGCTAGTGAAGTTCATTGAAATTTGAATACAAATGTTATAATCTGCAAAGCGCCTTCTTATTTATACATGGGCATGAAACTGTGAAAAACCAAGTGAATCAGTAAAAGAAGGAGGGAGTTTGAAAAACAACAGCTTGGAAATAAATGTTCAGCTATGCAGTTTAGTATTCCAGCAGAGATTATTGAGGAAACTGAGGGAAGAAGCATTTTGTTACCTAATCAAATAGGCTCTTGTTTTGTGGCTTAAATATACCTTTGAGGCCACATCTAATCTATTCTTTGTCATTATTCTATAGCAATGGGAAAGTTCAGACTCAGAGGCAGGAAGAGAAAGTGAGCAGGGCAGGAACCCTGAGATTCCATGCCCCATACTCTGTCCCCTCCAAGACTCTAGTGTGGATAGACATCGAAAACTGAGAGAGTTTATTAATAGTTTCTTGGGACATGAAGAGGAATTTAGTATTGATTTTTATCTATCCCCCATGTGTTGCTGGACTTTTAAAGACAGATTTCTTTGGCTGAATGGACCTACTATTAAAAAAAAAAAATCAAGGCAAAACATTCTGCCCTTCCTGTATAAAATTATTAGCATCTCTCTCAAGGCCTGCTTGTAAAGTCCTGTGACAATTTACAGCTTACAGAACTCTGGATTTGAGGTAACACCACAGTAACTGCTGGGAAGCATTTCACTTGCAGCACAGAATATGGAAGTCACCATTACCACCGGGTGTTTTAATTAACTGCCCTGAGGAATGCTGGGCTATAGCTTAGAAGTCCGTGGGCATTTGTATACCGAGGAAAATGTATCACTTAAAAGGTACAGTGGAAGGCAGATTGATTAATATTTTTCCTTTAAAAGAAAAGTTATATAGGATCCTAAATAGTAACCTGGTGAATCACTTCATTTATGGCACTCATCTGGTTTTTTTTCTTAGTTTTAGATGAGTAAGTACAAATATTGTAGTGAGAAGCTCAAAGTATAAGCTTTATGGACCTCTTTGTTTCCTTTGTGAATTCTCGGCTCCCTTTGTGACAGTCCTGATGTTAACAGGTGATATGGTCACTGCTCATGGAAGAGGAATTGAATATAGACTGAATGCCTGCCTGTGTCAGGCGCTGCTATGAGTTATTCCATTGGCACCTCACCACCAGCCTTAAGGGGAGCATCAGTGGATCTAAACCCTGGTTGTACAAAAGAATGACCTGGCGAACTCTGAAATGATACTAACATCAAAGTGCTGCTATAGTCCAGTGTAACCAAATTCCCTGAAAGTGGAGCCAGGCATCTGCATTTTCATTTAATACCCCCTCAGTTAATTATCAAGGACAGCCAGAACTGAGAACCACTGAGATGGATAATTTTAACTATTTTACAGAAAGCATCCTGAGGCCCTAGGAAGTTCCAGGTTGCCCCAGGTCACCTGGGCAGCAGTTGACTGGGTCAGGATTCCAGCCCAAGTCAGTCTGAGTCCAAAGCCTGGGTTCGTCCTCCACGACAGGTTGTCTCCTCTCACAGAACTCAGTCTATGGCATGAAGTGTGGGCCTGATTACACACTGCCTGTGCTGCTCATCCCTGGTTTCCACAGTGAACATCTCTAATGGCTGGGAACCCTGCTTTTCTACTTGGGACCTTTTATAAATCTGGTACCCAAAAGAAGTCCATATTGCACTAGTTGATTCAGGATCACAATAATATAGTTCTGGAAAGGATTTTGAAATCTTGCTTCCCAAAACGTAGTGTTTGTACAAATCACCTGAAGATTACATTATAATATAGATCCTGATTTGGTGGGTCTGAGATGTGGCCTGGGATTCTGCGTTTCTAATCAGCGCCCAGATGATGTTCAATGTTTCTGGTCCACCCACTGACCACACTTTGACTAGTTCAGCTTTAGAGACCAGTTAGATGAGCTACGACTTTTCGCACATCAGGTCTAAGTTTCCAACCTAAGTATCCCTCTTTCTATTCTACCGGACACTGCTGGGTGCATGGATTGAGTTCCAATTATGGTGACTAAGATTTCATGTTGCCTGGGACTGAGAGGGTTTTCAGTACACTGGACTTTCAGTGTCAAAACTGAGAAACTCTCATGTGTACTAGGATGAACTTGCCACTCTAGCTTCTGTAGACTGAATTTGAACCTTAGCTTCAACGATCAAGAGTGGGGAGAAGTTGGGCAAGCAACTTGATCTCTTTGAGCCTCAGTTTCTTAATCTGTGAAGCAGGAATAATACATGATACTTTATAGAGTATTTGTAAGGATTAACTTAGATGGCATATGGAAAGCACTGGAAAAGCTGTCACAAGGTTCACATTCAGAAAATGTTCGCAATGCTATTACTGTTTATAGACCTGACTCGGTACTCCCTTCCATTACTGTAAAGAAGAAGAAATACCCAAAAGATCAAGCACAGGTGACCATGGATCATCTTTATTGCATCATCTCTGTACAAGGAGGGCAGCTTTTAAATAATCTCTTGCCCTTGTTATGATGGGCAAGCTGGAATGAAGTCATTCTTCATTGTACACTTTGCCTACCCTGAACATCAATACTAATGTTTTTTTTGTTTGTTTGCTGCTGAGGGAAAGAAAAGCCTGGCTAAGACTTTGCCACCTTGGGACATTCTGATCTGGCCCCTCATGTTCCTGTCGACCTTGTTTATCCATTAGTGTTTCTCTGAGCTCTGTAACAACTTATGAGGGCAGCTTCAGCTAATGACTGTGCCTTCCATCTCCTGACCCATCATTGTGTTAACAATCGATATCCTTAAAACAACACACACAGACAAGGCAGCTCCTCCACCACAGCTTCCACTAACAGTGTCCATGGAGAGAAAGAGAGAAAAATTTTTAACTCATGCACGCCCTAGCACAGAGCCTGGCACAAGAACATGGGATTCATAAATGTTTATCGAGTGTGACAGCAAGCTGTGGGAATCTCTCTCTGATGCAAGTGACTTTTCAGTAGCGATCTTAGGTTCTACTTCCTCTTGCTCAATTGGATGGTATTGAGAGAATGAGGCTGCCTTTGCCAGTCACCACCTAGGAAAGCTAATTCCCTCACTTCCTGTCAAATGTCATGCACTTCTCAGAGCATTTAGTCGGCTAGGTATGTGATGATTAGTTGGGAAGCAAAGTGCACTTTTGTTTTCCTATGATCACTAGTAAGTGGGGCAGCTACAAGCAGTAGATTATTCCACAATAGATGTTACTGGGCCTGAACTGCTGCTGACTAGTACTTTAAACAAGAAAACAAATGAGCAACAAAGCAGAAGCTACTCTTGCTTTCTTTAAGTATAAAGTGCAATTGCGGAAGGGACCCAAAATAATCACACTTTTGTTTATTTCCATCTTAGATGTAAAATTGGGAGATTTTTGTCTCTGTTTTCAACACGGCTTACTGCAGTCAAAGACTTCTGAAAGGGGATTAAACATAAGGGACCAAAGTATCCATTTCATAGATAGAGGCCAAGGCAGAATTGCTTGAACCCAGGAGGTGGAGGTTGCAGTGGGCCAAGATAATGCCACTGCACTCCAGCCTGGGTGACAGAGCGAGACTCTGTCTCAAAAAAAAAAAAAAGAAGAAGAAGAAAAGTGGGATTCTGGGGCAAGGCATATTTAATTCTTATGCTTATTGCCGAAATTCCCTATGGAAACTTTTTATTGATCAATTTCTACACATAATTCTACCATTAAAAAGTAGAATAACTGCATTTAAACTGATATACTGCATTGAAGACCTCTTAGAGCATGGAGTTTTAGGATAGAACAATATGAAACAGCTTCCTGCTTTTTTTGTCCTTGCTCTCCCCTCCCCAGTCAACTTCTCTATTTCACTTCTATTGTGCTAATTCCATATGGATGTTAGTCTCATTATTCAAAAAAGCAGTGGTGCCATAAAATTGAAAGATGACCTGTGCTTTGCAAATGGGGATAAACGCAACAAGAAGAATGCACTTTGTAAGTGAAATTTTACCCTTCTGCTTCAAAACCAGAAGGTTGATCCTTGAGAGATCTCATAAGGCGGTTAGAAAACCAAAGGTAGTTTTAAATACGGTTGGAAATTTTCCTTTTCAAAAAGTCAATGGGCATTAAGTGGCAAAAGCACATTTATATTATTCCACATTTCAGTGGTTCTTCTATTTCCAATTCCACATTCTTCTTTTTAAAAATCATTTTTATTTAGCATACAATAGTCTTGGAAATAATGTGGAATATCTATAGCGTGTCTTTATGGTAAAAAAGGAAGATGCCACATTTATTAAGGAAACAAAATTACTGAGCAGCAATGATGTCATCATCTATTGAGCTCTTGAGCTGTTTACAAGCAAGCACTCATTTACTCCTTAAAGCAAGGCTGTTGTTTTAATAACTAGATGTCATTATCTCTATTTTACAAAACACAGCAATTTCGGGAAGTTTAGAAGGCTAAGTTTCCAGCAAGTAGGAGGGAAATAGATCGAAAATGTCATGCAGATAATTCAGTCCAAGACTTTCTGAGTAGAGGACTTGAGTGCCAAAATGCTGACACTCCCCTTTGGTATTTTTTGTGCAGCTACAATTCTTGGAATTCCACTGCTGTGGAATCTTAGTAGTACGGACACTTATATAAAGTAGAGGTGCTCATTTTCCCAGCCCTTTCTGTTAGAGTCTTCAGGACAATCACAGCAAACCCTGCTCTTGTATGAACAATACTGAAAGCCCAATCCTACAGGACAAGGCAACCAATCAGTATTTCTCTTGTGTGGGAGAGATGTTCTCCAGTTACCTGCTATCTCTTTGTACTATGCCTTGCAGTTCCTAGTGATGTGAGTTAAGTGAAGGAAAGCAGTCAATCAAGGCACTTAATGATATGGTAATTAGGAGTGCTGTGTAGAAATCAGTCTAATGTCCTAATTTACATCCCCTCTGTTCATTGAGCCATTTAATGTTCTCCCCCATCCTATTAACTGTGTAGGCATTTTGTAATATGTAATAGAAGAATTTTATATATAGATGGCACCTTGGAATCACATCTGACATCTTTATATGTAAGTATGTCACCTTATATACTTCACCTTATGTTTAAGATTTTAAAAATGAAGATTCATAAATTTAATTGGCTAGCCCAAATAAGCAACCAGTAGTGAGTGGTACAGCTAGGGCCGCCTAGAATTCAGGTATGTTGACTACTTTCTAGTACTGTTTGCTCTCCTAGGGATATAACGGATGGTCATTGGTTCATCGTCTTAATATTTCTTCCCAACACATCTAGCAGATGAGTATTGTCCTTTTTATTTTACAGATGAAAATTTAAAATGGCATTGTTACTTTCCCAATGCCATATAGTGTGGAGGAACAAGAAGATAAATCTCTGCTTACCAGATTCAAACCTCCAGCCTACCAATTTTTGCATTAGATTTGAATGTAGGTGGATCTCTGCACTTGGCTAAGTCTAAATGAGTTCAAAGATCCCTCCCAGCCCTAAAATTTCCTGATCCTACATAGCTGTGGAGAAAAAAGGGTGGAACTTGTTGGAGCAGTAAATCACTGCAGCCCACAGGAGTCCCAAAGGCATGATCAGGTCTCCCTCATTCCATTCCTCACTGTCAGCAGTGTGCATCATTTATCTCTAGTAAATGCAATAATCATCCCTAATGAGTTTCCTGACTTGAGTCTCAGGCTTCCACCTAAACAAAAGCTGGCTGTCCCATGGTATAGCTACAGACAGGCTAATCCCACAACACATAGACACATATGAAAATGCCTCCAATGGTTCTTATTTCCTGATATGTAGGGTCCACATTTCTTATCTAGGTGATCAGTACAGCCCAGGTTTTGGCTAAAATTTACCATGAAGTTTTATTTTTACAAAACTCTCCTTACCTCAACCTCACATCCAGTCCTGTAGAATAATTCCTTATGTCTTAACCTTCTGTGTCTTTACCTCATGTTGTCCATCTTACTTAATACAGTTTTTCCCCACTGTATTTCCAAAAATGTAAGCACTCATTTTTATTCAGTCTCTTCTGTCTTTTAAATAATTTATATAAGAGCATATAAATCTCACAAATTCATCAATAAGGTTCATTGCAAATGGCACCTTCTTTAGGACGACCATCTAAAATAAAAGATTTATTAAAAAGAAAAGAAAATTATTATAAAAAGAATAAATATACTTTTCTCTGAATTTTTGTGTTTCTCAAACATATCTGAAAAAAACCTGAATGTTCTAGGTTTTCTATTGCCTAGACTAAATCTACTTAATCAGAATCTTCATGGATAGAACCGAGGAATCATTATTTTCACAAACTCCTCCCTAATTTAATATCAAAAGATTGTTGGCTCTCTGTAAATTAATGTATAAGCATCATGCAATTGCATTCAAAATACTAATAGTAGTTGATCTTGAACTAGGCAAAATGATACTATAATTTATCTGAAAGAAGAAACATAAGTGGATTTCTCTGAAATTATAAAAAAGAGAAACATATTCCTGCCAGGGGAAACATATTCTAAAATATACCAAAAGAACATAATAATTAAATAATTTGGTCTTGAATCATAGACAAATACAAAAACCATGTTAGAATATTAAGAAGTAAATCTCGATACTTTTGTATATGGGGATTTAGACTATGATAAAAAATGATATTTCAATTTACTGGTGAAAACAGAAACTCGTAAATAAATAGGGACAACTGGATATACATTTAGACAAATAAATAAAAGTGGATTCCTGTATCACTTTGTCTTTTCAAACAATGGTGCTGAAACCAATGGAAATCCACTTGAAAAAAAATGAACTTAGACAAAGACCTTATACCCTTCACAAAAAGTAATTCAAAATGGGTCACAGACATAAATGTAAAATGCAAAACTGTAAAACTCCTAGAAAATAACATAGAAGAAAACCTAGATGACCTTGGATTTGGTGATGACTTTTTAGATACAATGCCAAGACATGATCCAAAGAAGGAATTGATAAGCTGGACTTCATCAAAATTTTAAAAAACTCTGTTGTGAAGGACACTATAAAGAAAAGAGTGACGCCACAGACAGGGAGAAAATATTCGCAAAAAATTTTCTGATGACGAATAGAATTGTCATCCAAAATGTACAGATAACTATTCAAGGTCAAGAGTAAGAAAAACAACCTGGTTAAAAAGTGGGCCAAAGACTTTAACAGACACTTCACCAAAGAAGATACACAGACAGAAAACAGGAATATGAAAAGGTATACCACATCCTGTATTATTAGAGAAATGCAAATTAAAACAACAACGAGCTAGTACTGCACACCTATCAGAATAGTCAAAATCCAGAACATTGACAACACCAGATGCTGGCTAGAGTTTGGAGCAACAGAAATTCTCATCCATTGCTGCTGAGAATACAAAATGGTATAGGCACTTTAGAAGACAGTTTGGCAAAACTAAGCTTCTTACAAAACTAAACTTCTTTTTACTGTATGATCTAGGAATTGTCTTTCCTGGTATTTCCCCAAAGAAACTGAGAACTTGTGAACTTGTGTCTACACAAAAACCTGAACATGGGTGTTTATAGCAGCTTTATTCATAAGTGCCAAAACTTGGAAGCAACTAAGATGCTCTTCAGTAGGTAAATGGACTAACTGTGGTATATCTAGACAATGCTGTATCATTTAGCATAGGACAAGGGATTAATAGGCAGAATACAGAGGACTTTTAGCACAATGAAACTATTCTGTATGTTACTGTAATGACAGATATGACATTATACATTTATCCAAACCTACATAATGTACAACACCAAGAGTGAACCTTAATGTTAATGTACTCCATAAACTCGAGGTAGTTATGACATGTTAATATAGATTCATCAATTGTAACAAATGCACCACTGTGGTGGAGGATGTTGATGACAGGCTGTGAGTGTGTTAAGGCAGCGGATATATGGGAACTCTGTGCTTTCCCATTCAATATGGCTGTAAGCCTAAAACTGCTCTAAAAAATCTATTTTAAGAAATAAAATGAACAAGCACCTTACCTATAAAGAAATATGTGTTTTCAACGAAAATGCACTTCATAATAACAAAATGTAAATAAAAATAATAGAATATGTCTAGTCGTTCCCTGAACTGATTGGTAGCTTTTTAAGAACTGAACAAATGTTTGAGTGTTGGGTGTGGGAAGGGCCATTCTTAAATACAAATGTGTGAAGGGAATACATTTTTGCAAACTCTGCACATGACTTGATCATATTTATATATGCATGTATATTTTATAGCACATACCCTTTGCCCTAATAAGCTTTTACTAGGAATATACTGTAACTCCCAAAGGTCACTTAGATATATCATTAAGAATATTAATGTAATGTTAGTTTTTAAAGCACAAACTAGAGACAACAAAAGTGAACATCAGTAGGAAAAGCATTAAGTAAAATTAAGAGACATCCAAAATGCTGGACTAGGGTGCAGCCATGAACAACAACAACAACAATCTACACTGTAACAGCAAGTAATGAAAACAAGACCCAAAATGATAGAAAGAACCCTTTGGGGAGGAAAACACTTAAGAAGGCTTGTTGATAGCTACACTGCTATAAGCCTGTGTGTTTCTAAAAAGAAAGGTAAGAACTCATGAGCAGTCGTTAGACTTGGAAGCAGGACTTACATCTTCTTTTCTTTTACATCATTTTGTGAGGATAGAAAGTGCCACTGGGTCAGGGTTTCAAGTCTCCTTTGTTCACTGCTCTATCCTTAGCATTAGACAGTACCTGGCGCATAGTTGATGCTCAAAACTGTATGTGGAATGATTGTTCACTTTTTTTTTCTCATCAAGGATTAGTTATCTGGCAATGGATTATGAACCACTTTTTTGTTTGGTTGTTTGTATGTTTCTGCATTTACAAGGATAATAAATGTATTCATTTAAAATGATTTAAATATGTGCAAAATCTTCCCTAGTGGTTCTTTTGCCCAGACAGTGTTGGAGAGCATAGTTGGGCATCATCTTTTCCTCTTTGGGAACTGTTTCAGATTCCAGGTCAGATGTTTGTGGTTAAGGCTCATCTGTGTTTTTAGGTTGCAGACTTTTCAGAGTCATTGTTTGTATAGTGCTGAGCAATGATTTTGATCCTATGTTCTGTGATCAGGCTTTTCACTCCCACTTCTTGTGTCTGTTAGGTGAAAAACCATGGTCAAATCCTTGGATGCATGTGTCTATTTCTTCGTAAGGTTGTTCTTAAACAAGATAATGTGTGTAGTTTGTATAATCTAGTGTTAGTTGCACATAAAACGAGTTAGATGGTAGCAATTTATTATCTAGCAGAAAGTGTTCTGGTGATAAGTGTGTGAAGGAAGAATGAATGAATGGATGAATGAAGTCCATGCAATATGAAAGCAGGTCTAGAGTAGGTTGCTCCTGCATTCCAGAAGCTCTGGAGAGAATTTAATAAAAAGTCATTGGTGATTTATTTCAAACTGGGTATACAATTAATACCCTTCTAGCTACAAGGATTTGAGTTAGAACTGTAGGCCTAGTTTCTGGCAGATATCATGAGTGATGTCATCCTTCTGGGTTATTAAGGTATTCTTTCTTTTTTGCCCTGGCTTTCTGGGCTTTTGCTGTCTTTCTAAACCTCTCATTTTCTTTCTGAGCCAGATTTCCCACCTAGTCAATTGACAGCCCAATTCACGATTGGATTCTGAGAGATTACAGAAACCCAGTCTAGTAAGCCACTGGGTGAGCCCAAGACCTTATCTTTAAAGTACTTAGTTTGGAGAGAGAAACCTCAATTCTAGTGGAGTTCCTCAGAGTCGATAAGACTGCCAAAGTCCTTAAGTCACACTGCCTTCTACTGCTTATAGAAATGACAGTTTATCTTTAAAGACAGTGGAGTGGGAGGATAATCCATTTTCACTGTGGGTTATAAAATAAGTGTCGCTTCTTAATCTTAAAATAGCTTGAATGAGGGCCTTTTAACCAATGACTAGCGCAAATCAATATTTAAAGAAATATGCCTTAATAAGCAATTCGATTTTAGGGTTTTATTGTTTTTAAAATTTCCGTTGCTTATATGTCTTTATGCCTTAAGGTGTAAGGAATACTTGAATACTTGTAACTTTGATTTTTGCCATCAGTAAAACCAGAATGGTAGAAGACCTCTTGCTTACCCTTCTTTAATCTTTGCCAAAGAGATTTTCTCAGCATGAAATGAAATAGGATTTTTATTTCTGTACTCAGAATAGCGGCATTATAGAACAATAGTTAAGAGCATAGCAGTGAAGACATTCAAATATTTTACCAGTAGGTTCCTTGCATATGTGCTGAATTCTGCCATGTTCTAAGCAGTGTCATAGACATTAGAGGTGAATCAGTGAACAAAGCCAAGTATGATACCTGCACTCAAAGAATTAACACTTTCTTAGGAAAAGACAGTTATACAACAAATATAATTAACACATGAAGTATATAAAATGTTAGAATATAGTAAGTACCATGACTGCAAAGCTATGTAGGGGTGGATTGACTTGCAGGAGTGGGCCTCATTAGGAAGGTAACATTTAAACCAAGATTTGAATGCATTGACCTTCCTCTGCCCCTCACTAGCTGAGTACATTGAGTATGCTCCTGACCATATTCCCTCACCTATAAAGTGGCAAAAATACTTAACTTGTTTTGCTGTTGTAAGAATTAACTGCACTAACCTTGGAAAAACAACCGATATATAGTACATTCTCAGAAAGTTGTAGGGTTTCTATTGTTTATTTTATCGTCACAAATTCAGATGGTCTCAAGTTTTGTTTAAAAAAGTGAGTAAACAAGTTTTTAAATTGAATGCCTTTATTTCTTTAATAGTGGATATGTGTCCTGTGATAGTGTCACTTAGGTCTTGAATCTCTGTGTTCTAGTAAAACGTAGGATTTTGTTTTTCCATAACCTGAATCTGGTAGAGAAAATGCCACCATATTTGTTGTATTTCTTGGGTAGGCATCTGTTTTTTCTCTTCTTTTCTTTTTCTTTCACCTTTTATAATATTGGGGAAACTACCTGGGACCTAAGATGAGCATGATCAGCTGTGAGGCATCAAGACCAGAAGGAAGCACATAGCTGGGTGACAAATACGTGAGCCAGGACTCAAAGGGGTTTGTCTGAGCCAGGGGAACTGATTAAGGACAACCAGATCATAGACCCAACATCCCAAAGTGGTGCAAGCTCATACAGGTATGAGGAATGGTGGAGAAGACAGAAAAATTTGGTGGATGAGAACAAATATACTGCAGATACATTGTAGAAGGCAGTGAGGGTCACTTACAAGCTGGAGGACCTTTGTTCAGTGCCAGCAGGCTTCAAAATTGGTTTGAAATATGGAGAAAAGGATCTGATCTCCTTTGTGTGGAAGTTGGCAAAAGAATCTAGGTCAGATTGGGGGCAGAATTCAGAGAGAATGTGAGATGTGAGACATGGAACGTTCATGGGCCTGAGAATGCTGCTTTTTGAGGAAAAGCAATCCTGAATCTGAGAGGCCACCATGGCGCCCACGCCTTATCACTGGCCCACCTGGGAGCACAACTGACTTACAAGTTTCTCTAGTGGGAGGAGCCCAGACTCCTGAGAACCAGAACTGGGCCTGCTCTGTGGGTCCATTGCATTTCCTGGCAATGAGAAGAGCAAGGCAAACAGGACCAAAGCACTAGACAGTGGTAATTAGCACTGGCAGTTTTCAAGGGCAAAGGGGAGAGAGGAAGAGAGAAGAGGGATGGATACAAACATCCTAGAAAATGTCTATTGTTCACACAGTGGTGCTGAAAGAAAAGGTTTTATTCAGAGCTGCTAGTTGTTTTATTCAACCATAGGGGAGGGAAATGTTATTGTAAAGCATGTCTGTTAGAAACAGCAACTTTGCTGGGGGCTGCCATTGACTTACTTTACTCGTCCCCTCTGGGACTGAGTACCACCCCTCCTGCGGCTCTGGTATGTGTTTGCAAATCTCTCTCTCTCTCTTTTTTTTTTTTTTGGCCAGATGGGGTCTCACTCTGTCTCCAGAATGCAGTGGCACGATCTCGGCTCACTGCCGAGATCCCAGGTTCAAGTGATTCTCCTGTCTCAGCCTCATAAGAAGCTGAGACTACAGGCGTGTGCTACCACGCCCGGCTAATTTTTTGGTAGAGACAGGGTTTTGCCATGTTGGCCAGGCTGGTCTTAAACTTTTGACCTCAGGCAATCCACCCACCTCGGCCTCCCAAAGTGATTAAGCGAGTGAGCCACCACACCTGGAGGCAAATATCTCTTTAAGATAGGATACTTTTACAGTTCTGACTTATAATGTGAGGCTTGGCTCCAGACTCCAGGATGATCTTTATAAAATAAAGTGGAGAGGCTTTGTGGATTTATAAATGCATCTTTTCCATAAAGTGAATCATTTCACTTGCATAACTTAAAATAGTCTGAATTGATATTCCTATCATGGCTAAGGGATTTAAGAATCAAAACTATTTTAAAGTAAATCAGGTAGCCTACCAAATAGGATTTTCTTGTCCTCATTTTGATTATTAAACCTCAAAGAAACTCAAAGCAAAAAAAACAGTTACTTTTTTATATTTAATGATGGGGATTTTCCTCTGTGTGGAGTCATTTTTAGGATCTGCCAAATGTTGACGCTCTCTTCTCTGGACCATTTCTTTTTATAACCACGGAAAGTCTATTTTAGACCATCGAGAGACAGAGCCTGTCCAAAGATTTTAGTTGCCCTTTCTTCATATCAAATGAAGTGTCCATCAGTATTCTAATCTCACCCACTCTGCTTCAGCTCTGTACCTGAAGGCAGGAATCTTAAAGGGGCTGACTGGTCCTGAGTCTTGGAACCTGCAGAGTAAGTATTGATGCTGGCTGAGACCTTCTAGGGGACGCATAGGCGACCAAGATAGCAGTGGAGGGGGCAAGGTAGTTATGCCCCTTTCTAGGGATATAAACCACAAGAGTATGTTTTCAAATAAACTCTGCCCACTAGAAAAGGAAAAAAAAAAAACCTGTTACAACTTTCTTTTAATAATGAAAAATATTTTTAAAAGAAATTCTAAGCAAAGCATGTCATTTAGCACATGGGCATATGCTATTTATCTCCCTGCTCCGCTATCAAGATAATCTTACAGGAAAAAGGTAGAAATAATTGCATGGTTGCAATCATGGACTTTTGGTCACTATATGAAAATCTTTCTATGAACCTCCTTTTCTTCCCAAACCCAACTACTACCCTAACATAGAAGGTCTTCACATTAAATGTCAGAGGACTCATGGGGCAAACATATTGTTTACATATCCAATCAGAAATATGTGCTAAATTTATAGCTATACAGAAAGAAAAAGGCCTTGATGACTTTTCCAGGTCACTCTTCTCAAACTGGAGTGTGCAGCAGAATCACTCAGAGAACTTGTGAAACACAGATTGCTGTCTGACCCCAAGAGCTTTTGGCTTTGGATTCAGTACATCTGAGGTAGGGTCTGAGAACATGCATTTTTTTGAGACAGGGTCTTGTTCTGTTGTATAGGCTGCAGTGCAGTGGCACAGTCAAAGCTCACTGCAGCCTTGAACCTCTGTGCTCAAGTGATCTTCCCATCTCAGCCTCCTAAATAACTGGGACTACAGATGTCTACCTCCACACCTGGATAACATTTAAATTTTTGTAGAGACCGGGGTCTCACTACGTTGCTCAGGCTAGTTTAGAACTTCAGGGCCCAAGGGATCCTCCTGCCTCAGTCTCCCAAAGTACTGGGATTTGAGTCACTGCATCTGGCCAGAATTTGCATTTCTAACAAGTTTGAATGATGATGGTGTTGGTCTAGGGACTGTAAGAACAGCTGTTCTAGGCCAGTGGCTGTCAAGCTTGGCTGCACATTTGAGTCACCTAGGGAAAGTTTTTGAAGTCCCAATGTCCGGGCTGTAACCCCAACCAATTTAAATTAGGTTCTCTGGAGGGGAGAACTGGGCATTAGTATTTTTTCAAGATCCCACACTAGATGATTCTAGTGGGCAGCTAAGTTTCACAACCACTATTCTAGGTCCATTCCTCTTTCTCCTTATTTTTCAAATGAAAAGAATATAGGTCAAGAGAAGTGAAATCATCTGAGGTCATACCACTAGTTATGAGAGAGAATTCTACTGATCATCTATGTCCATAGGATGTTATATCTGGGTTCTTCTTAGTTTAAGAGAATTTAAGCAAGAAACACACAGCAAAAGAGAAGCAGCATAGAGTAATTTATTGCAAAGGAAAAAGAATATTTTGTAAGTTAGGTGCAGAATCGACATTATACCCTTTGTCAGAGAGTTCAGGCCAGGCTGCTCCTAAGGATGGGACAGCAAAGACTGACACTAGAGAGTCTTACGTGATTATTCATAAGGGGGTGGAAAGAATAAGCATGTTTGGGGTGGTCTCTGGGTGCACATGTGCACTAGCTGTATCTGCTTGTTCATACATCATATGTCTGATTCGCATTTTAAATCTCTACCCAGGGGTGTGGCTTTTACTATTAAAATGAGCAAAGGATCAGTTTGAGGACTGGTAAAATTAAAGTGCGCATGCTCTCTACGGAGGACATTCCCTGCTGAAATAGCTTTGCTTGAATGAGTTCAATTACAGCGCAAATGCCGAGGCTTATTGTGTTGGCAGTACAGTCCCCAGGGTTGCTGTGTCCAGAGAACATGGCTACTTCCTTGACTACCTATTCTGCCTCATCTGGACCAGGACACTCTTACTACATGACACTTCTTACCAGTATGCCTGGATTTAAAGTTTTGTAACAAGTGTGTAACGTGAACACCTGGGATCTTACTAAAATTCAGATACTGATTGAGGTCTGGGGTGGCGTATGAGACTCTGCATTTCTGATAAGCCCTCAGGTTTTGCCAATACAGTTGGTTCACACACTACACTTTGAGTATCAAGGTTGAAATGTACCTTTGCCTGGGCTTTATCCGTACTGTATTTTAAATGCAAATGACAGAAGCCATGGGCCCAAATACAAGGTAATAGCTACTACAAGGAACATTAGCATATCTTAGGCACTATATTAGACTAATTTGTAGCCATTTAAAATTTTAGAAGTTTTTGAATAATTTTGCTTCATTAATTTTTGGGTTAGAATTTTAACAATTTTTAAATTTTTGACTGGGTGCTGAAGGTAATTTTTTTTAAGATTTGAAAAAAAAAAATAATTGATTTGGAGATAAATAAACCCTACAATGCTGATCTTTTTAAAAAATGGATTCAATTGTGTTTGTCAGTTTGGCCTGAACATTCTCCAATCAGGTTGAGAAGAAATGAGAAATGAGAAATCATTTTAGTTTTTATCTTTCCAGGTTTCATATTTAGGAGAAGGAAATGCAGAAGTGAGGTTGTGATTGTGGCCTCTGGAATTTGAATGTCTGGGCTTAAGTCCAAACTTTGCCGCTAACAAGCTATTTAGTTATTTAATTAATAGTTAATCTTGATGAAGTTGCATTTTCTCATCTATAGAGATAAAGGCACCTGCGTTGTAGGATTTTTTAGAGGATTAAATAAGATAATATGAGTAAAGTTCTTAGCAAATATCCAAGCACTTTGTAAGTGCTTAGATAAATACTGGCTTTCATTGTTATCATACCTTGTTGGCTGGTGGCTACAGCTGGCTGACTAATGTAGACACCAATGGTTCCCAGAGCTTAGTCTTCTCACTGGGCCTTCAGGAATGTCCCTGGAAGGGTTTCTCAGGAGACTGAGAACCATTCTTCATATCAACCCCAGGGGATCCAATTGCAGAGTACAGTCTGAGTAGGAACCACAGAAGGATTGGTCAGGAGGACACTTGGAAAAGGATTTCAAGAAAGCTCCCAGTGGGCTTGCCTAGAGGGCCCATATGGCTTATTTCTGAAATATATCATGTAGATTCATTTGTGGGAGACATTTGGCAAGCAACCCTATTCACTTTTTATTTGGCCTAATGATTTAAAAAGTGCAGCCCCAACACCAGCAACAACAGAATCACCTGGGGGCTTCATAGAAATCGAAATTCACTGGTCCCTCCCCAGACTTACTGAATTTGAAACTTTGAGGTGCAACTCACTAGTCTGTATTTTAAGGAGGCCTCCTGATTAATCTGATGCAGATGAAAATTTGAGAAGCTTTGCTATCAGAATGTATTAGTCCACTTTTTATGCTGTTGATAAAGCCATACCCAAGACTGAGTAATTTATAAAGAAAAAGAGGTTCCCAGGCAGAAGAGCACCATCAGTCTTATCGCTGTTGTTTTGGCCAGCACAGTGGGTTGCTCAGATTCCAGCACTGGGAATCAATAAATTGGACGTCCACTCAGAAACCTAATTAGAAAGGCAGTAATTGTAAAGACAACAGATGGATAAATTCATAATAAAGGGAAGAAACCAGCCTAAAAAGGCCGAGAATACCCAAAATCAGAACCCCTCTCCCTCTACAGGGGATTGCAATTCCTGATCAGCAACAGAACAAGCCCTGATGGAAAAGGACTGTGTTCCATTATTTGAAGTAGGCTTCAGAAGGTGGATGATAAGAAACTTTTGGGAGTTGAAAGAACTTGTTCTAACCCAATGTAAAGAAACTAAGAACTTTGAAAAAAGGTTTGACAAAATGCTAAAAAGAATGGACAATATAGAGAGGAATATAAATGAACTAATGGAGTTGAAAAATACAACACGAGAACTTAGTGAAATATGCACAAGTTTGAATAGCTGAATTGATCAAGCAGAAGAAAGGATATCAGAGGTTGAAGACCAACTTAATGAAATAAAACGAGAAGACAAAAATAGAGAAAAAATGATAAAAAGGAATGAGCACAGTCTCCAAGAAATATGGGACTATGTGAAAAGACCTGATCTATGTTTGATTGGTGTACTTGAATGTGATGGAGAGAATGAATCCAAGCTGGAAAATACTCTTCAGGATATTATCCAGGAGAATTTTCCCAATCTAGCAAAGCAGGACACTATTCAACCCCAGGTAATACAGAGAACAACACAAAGACATTCCTCAAGAAGAGCAACCCCAAGGCAAATAATCGTTAGATTCACCAGGGTTGAAACGAAGGGGAAAATACTAAGGGCAGCCAGAGAGAAAGGTCAGGTTACCCACAAAGGGAAGCCTATTAGACTTACAGCAGATCTCTCAGCAGAAACTCTACAAGCCAGAAGAGAGTGGGGGCCAATATTCAACATCCTTAAAGAACAGAACTTTCAGCCCAGAATTTCATATCCTGCCAAACTAAGCTTCACAATTGAAGGAAAAATAAAATCTTTTATGAACAAGCAAGTACTCAGAGATTTTATTACCACCAGGCCTGCTTTACAAAAACTTCGGAAAGAATCATTACACACAGAAAGGAACAACCAGTACTAGCCTTTCTAAAAATATACCAAAAAGTAAAGAACATCAACATAAAGAAGAATTTACATCAATGAATGGATAAAATAGCCAGTTAACATCAAATGGCAATAACCCTAAATTTAAATCAACTAAATCCCCCAATCAAAAGATACAGCCAAAACCTAACAGAATACTACATCCAGACCCATTTTATATCCAAAGATACACAAAGACTCAAAACGAAGGGTTGGAGAAAGATTTACCAACCAAATGGAGAGCAAAAATAAATAAATAAACAAAAAGCAGGAGTTGCAATTCTCACATTTGATAAAACAGATTTCAAAGCAACAAAGATACAGTGGTAAAAGGATCAATGCAATAATAAGAGCTAATGATCCTAACACCCAGATCCATAAGACCCATAAAGAGATTTAGACTCAACGAGACAAAAAATTAATAAGGATATCCAGGACTTGAACTCAGATCCGGAACAAGTAAACTTAATAAGTATTTATAGAGCTCTCTACTTTAAATACACAAAATATACATTCTCCACTTTAAATACACAAAATATTGATCGGTCATTATTAATACCCATTTTTAGAATAAAGCAATATTCCTGTTCTCTCTCCCTCTTTTTCTTCCTCTTTCTTCCTCTCCTTCTCTCCTTTTTTTCAAAAAAAAAAAAAGAAAAAAAGAGGTTTAATAGACTCACAGTTCCACATGGCTAGGGAGGCCACACAATCACGGCAGAAGGTAAAAGGCACATCTGACAGGGTCGCAGACAAGAGAGAATGAGAACTGAGAAAAAGGGGTTTCCCTTTATAAAACCATCAGATATCATGAGACTTATTAGCACAAGAAAAGTATGAGGGAACTGCCCTATGACTCAATTATCTTCCACTGGATGCCTTTACAACATGTGGGAATCATGAGAGCTACAATTCAAGATGAGGTTTGGGTGGGGACACAACCAAACCATATCAAGCCATAAGCAATTCTGAAGGATTTTAACCAGAAGAGTGACATGATGAGGCTTTGTATTTTGGCAAGATTACACTGGCAGAACTATTAAGCATTAAATCCAATCTCTGTATCAAGGACCTCAGAGAGAATGAAGAAGTCATCACAAGGGATGTGAAAACCCCATATGACTTCCAAATACTCAGTAAGTTGGAAAATTTGAGAGGTTCAGAATATCCTCCTGTGCATATCTTTCCTGCTATTCTTTGAATGTATGTAATGATTTTATGATTTAAAAGGAGAACTTAGTTATAACTATATTCATGAAAACTTTTTTATTGTATTTTTTCAGTCAATGCCCACTTGGAAGTAACCATTTATACATTTATTCACCCAGTATTCAGTGAGAATTTACTATGTGTCAGGAGTTTTTTTAGTCACTGAGGGCAGAGCACTGAAAAAAGAAATGTCCTACCCTGATAGAACTTATGTGTTAGTGGAGATATAACAAGATAAATGAGTAAAGTGTTCCCTATGCTGTATGGAAATACATTTTTAAAAAGAAAAATTAGAAAGTGAAGGGTGAAGAGAAATGAGAGGTCAGGGAAGATTTCAATGAAAAAGTAAACTCTGAGTAACATAATTAAAAAGTTGAGAAATCAAGCCAGGCACATATCTAGGCAAAACATCATCCCAGGCACAGGGAATGGTCAGTGTAGAAGTCCTAAGGGAAAACTGTCCCTGGTATTTCAGAGAAATAATCCAGGCAGGCCAGCATGGGTGGAGGGACATGAGAGGGGCAGAGCCTTGTAGGAGATGCACTTCAAGAGATGAGGAAGGTAATGGTGGGGATCATCTAGGTAGATAATAGAGTGATTGTGTGGGGACTTTAGGATGTTATGAGGCCTTTGCTGTCACTCAGAGATGGAAGGTATTGGCAGTTTCAGAGGAATAGGTGAAAATGATTTGACACATATGGGGCTGCTGTGTTGGGAATAGCTTGAATAGGACAAGAGAAGAAACAAACCAGCTGCAAAGCTATGAAAATATTTCAGGTGAGGCTTGATGGTGCCAGGGACAAGAGTGCTGGCATTGGAGGTGGTGAGAAATATGTACTTTGGGAAGTAGAGCGGATAGGATCTGCGAGGGGTTGGGTGTGGGGTATTGAGATTGACGCCAAATTTCAGAACTTGAATAACTAGATAGATGAAGCTTCCATTTCCTGAGATGAAGATGATTTTAAAAGAAACAGATGTGATGAGTGAATAGAGTTCAGTTTTGAACATGCAAGTCTTTAAAAATATGTCAGATTTTCAATTGTAAATATTGAGTAGACAATTAGATATATGGTGTCTGAAGTCTAGTGGAGAAGTCTAGACTAGAAATGCAAATGTAATAGTTATTAGCAGATAGAAAATATTTAAAACATGAGATTGGAAGAGATTGCCAAAGAAATTAGTATAGATAACATATAGACAGAAATTTAGAGTGTTGTAAGGATGAAACTGTGGAAAACAGTATGTGGATTTCTTAAAGGACTGAAACTAGAATTACCATTTGATCCAGCAATCCTGCTACTGGGTATCTACTCAAAGGAAAATAAATTGACATACTAAAAAAATAAATAAAAAACCTGCACTCATGTTTCTTGCAGCGCTATTCAAAATAGCAAAGATATGGAATCAACCTAAGTGTCCATCAATGGATGATTAGATACAGAAAACATGGTATACATATACAGTAGAGTACTATTCAGCCACAAAAAGGAAATGGAATTATGTCTTTTGCAACAACGTGGATGGAACTGGAGGTCATTATCTCAAGTGAAACTAGCCAGACAAATATCACATGGTCTCACCCATACGTGGGTGCTAAGAAAAGGTGGACACCATGGGCGTACAGAATGGAAACTTGAAAGAGTAATGAAGTGTGAGGAAGGTGGATGTATTAATGAGTACACTGTATATTATTCAGTTGATGAATTCCCTAAAAATCTTGACCACTCTGCATGCAACAAAATTATGCTTATATGCCATAAATGTATATAAATTCAAAAAGTACATCATTCATGGCAAGAAAATAGAGAATATGTGGATGAACAAGTGGAAAGATTTAAAATACAACCTAAAAACTATAATTAATAGGACTGTATTTTATTTGGGAATTTTGCTAAATGAGTACATAACAGCTGTTCTTGCCAAGGGCATTGCAGGGAGGGTTAATATGCGAGAGGATGTATACATTCATTAGTTGCATCTTAATTACCATCTTAACATGCATGTGTGTCTTATAATATCGTGGTATATATCATAAACATACACACTAAAATCTATTTTTTAAAAAAGGGATAGTAGTAACAGGGATTTTGGAGAGAGAAATTATAGATAACCCTCTCACGGAGCTTTGCTGTAAAGGGAAGATGAGAATGAAGTGTTAGCTAGAGATTGAAATAGAATTGGGAAAATTGTTTTGCTTGTTTTTGTTTTTGAAGATTGGAGAAATAATGCACGTTGGAAAATTAACAGGACACAGTAAGGAAAGAAAAATTTATGATGCAGTAGAGAGAGAGAGGAGTAAAAGAGTGGTGTCTTTGTGCAGGCTTTAGGGCAGGAATCAAAAGAAGAGATTGGCCTTAGCTTGAAACATTGGCCTTTCATTCATAAAAAGTGGGAGTGGTAGAGTATGTGCACACAGATAGGAACATGGGAATTTATGATACTTATCTTTGGTTGTTTCCATCTTCTTTAGTGAGGCTCAGAAGTGGATGGGGAAAGAAGTATTGGAGGTTTTATGAGAAAAGTGAAAACATGGAGACTTATTAAATACTTAGTCTAGGAAAGCAGGAAAGTGAATAAATGTACTCAGTAAGTATCAGGAAAAGTAGTTTGTTTACTGGGCAGCAAGAAGGCCTGCCAGAAGGCCCACTTGATGTTAACGATCATGGGTTTTAATTGAGAGCGGTCATTATGGGCACAATTAATGTCTTCTTTCACCAAATCAGCTGCATGGGTGAAGGCAGGAGTAGGCAAAGATTTAAATTTAAGCAGAGTTTTGTTTAGCCCAGGGATCAAAGAAGCAATAAAATGTTAGAGGGTTGAGGGTGTGTACATGGGTGTTATTATATTGATTGACCAAAGGGTTAAGCTGGTTAAAAAGAAGATAAAGAACAGGGTGAAGGGTTGAAAAGGTGGTAAGATCTGTAGATTTTGGGTCCCATGGTTGAAAAACTGAGTTGATATCCTAAGAGAGCGACTTTGTCAGTTTTTTTTTTTTTTTAAAGGTGGTATTTGAAGAATGGTATGTTTGAAACTGAGAGTCTAGTAAAATTGCAGTTATTGCTAATGACAAAATGCAGTTTACTGTGGGACTGAGTGGCATGGGTAGGGTAGAAGTCAAGATTTTTGAAGAAGGGGAGGCAAAGGCACAGATAGTCCAGTGAACTGGACATATGAACTATGGGTATATCAAAGTCACCAAAAATTATGTCAGATGTAGTGTAAGAGGCAGTGATACGAAACCAAGTGCTAAAACTGTCAAGAAGAGAGTTGCCCCAGGTCAACAGTGACAGCGGCAATGGAAAGTAGTGATTGCTCTGAGGATATAAAATTTAAAGCCAGGAGGGAGAAGGAGGGAAGGAGAGCAGGCTGGAGATGGTGATGAAGAGCACTGAGAACTTACACCCCACCTCTAGTCCCCATGGTATAAGGAAGGTGGAAGAGAAAACAGCCACCACATGGCAGATTACAGAGGGTACAGTGCCCTCAGCACTGAGAGGGTGAAAAGAAACATCATGGAAGGAGATTGCAAAGCACTCAAGTTTGGGGGCTCTTAATTTACTTCTGCAATTGGCAAATGCAGGTCTGCAGAGGGACAGTCTTCTTTTCTCTGTTTTGGAACTTCCCTTTTACACTGCTGATTCTCCTTGTACTCTGTACTTCCTTTGAGGTTGGTGAGCAGGAACTCTTAACTCCACGTGTATGGGTGTGCCCTTTGCTTCCGACAATGGAAACAGGAGTATCTGAATTTAAGTGCAGGCGATATTCGCTTGGCTATCTTCATCACCGGCTCTAAGGATGGCCAAGCTGGCATAGTGGGCAAGTGAAAGAAAATTATTTTTACATTGAAAAGTTATTCTTATGTCCAAGAAAAATGGCAAGTTGGAAATAGTGTTTGTGCATGTGTGTTTGTGTGTGTGGTGGGTTGAGAGTGAAAGCATCAAAGCCAGTTAGGAGTCTGTTGTAATATGTTGGGAGATAAATGGAGAATGAATTAATTCACTGACAGTAGAGGCAGAAAGCATATGGTAGATTTAAGAAATAAATTACTCCTGATAGAATAGAGAAAATTATATTTGCTCAGAATAGATAAAGGCAACCAACAGGTTTTATATATTCAGACAATAGTAAAAACCTGTTTTCAAGTGCTTATATATTGCAAACTGGGATATTCTTCATATGAACAATTCTCATTTCTTTCTGCATTAAACTTTCACATTACAAATAAATATGTATAATGAAATTTCTTAAGTTATTTTATAGCAGTTTTACAAGTGACAGATTTTTTTTAACAGAGTTTACTTTTCTATTATTTAAAATACATTGTATAATGGCTTAAACCTCTTGAAGGTATATGAAGATGTTACAGAGTATAGAAACACTTTGTTTAAATGTGAGGATGGGAGGTGACATTCACATAATGAAGTAAGAAAAGAGACCCTGAGTTGAACTAGCCAATGGGCTATTCTAGGGTGGGTTGGGGAGGTGTTCACTGGCAAATAAGGAATGCAAGGCACCTAGCTTTAATGAGCAGAGATCCTGCTCTGTAACATGGGTCTCACATTCCTGCTGTGATGCCTGGGAAGTAGACGTATACAATGGAGGGAGAGACAGATACAGATACATAATGGTTTTCGAGAAGGAAGGATGCTTTAGGGAAGAAAGACCACAGTAAATGGATGTGCAAAGATATGAAAGAGCAAGTTTGGGGCATCATTACTTGACTATTGCCATCGAGGAAGAGGGCTGTGATGGTAGGTGGTGGCAGAAGATGTCAGAAATGGTGGGATACATGTTTTAAAAAGGTTTCAAATGCTTCATCAAGTAAAGATTTAGATTGTAATGTTTTAATCAGCTATAGGGTATCACAGAAGATTATAATTAGCAAAATGACATTTACACAATTGTATGTTTTTTTAGGAAAGCGGTTATTTGGTCTATAATTTCATACTTGTATTCTGTAGGATTGTCACACCTATGATATGAAAAAGGTAGAAAAATGGGTTGCCAGATGGAATTCCTGTCTCAGAATTCTTTCTCAAAACTCTTGGAGTAAATAGGGCTTAGAATTAGATGTTGCTCTTTATTTCCTCTTAATATCTTTAGAGATGCACATGTCAGTAAAACTAAAAATGAACACCCAGATTACTTGGATGCATTAAAAAATCTGAAGAGGCAGAATGAATGTTTGTGTGTGTGTGTGTGTGTGTGTGTGTGTGTGTGTGTGTGTGTGTGTGTGTGTGTGTTTTGGTGGAAGGGTTGTGGAATTTCTATCTATTTTCGCTATAAGATGGCAATAGACTGCATGTCAATAATGTATGGGGTTCTGAGGCTGTTAGAACTGGATTACTTATAACAGAATTGCCCTTTAATTACTGTTGTTTTAAAAAATGTACTGAAGTGAGTGAGGTAAATCATTTCTAAATTTCTGAATGATTTCTCCAATCTTTACACACATATAGTTTCTCATTAATAGAATATAAGAAACTTTGAAATCATTTTAGGGGAAAAGGATTATATATTTAATTTATAGAAAACTTTTAGAGGGATAAGGAAATTAAGACCCAGAGAGGTTTAAGTTGCTCAAAGACCAAGTCACATTGCTATGATAGAAGAAGGAATGGGGAAAATCAGAGAGCATTTAGATTAGCAAAGTGATTTTATTATTATGGACATGAGTGAGTGACGGCTAAATTCTAAGAACTACTTAACATCATCAGAACTGAGGATCAATTAATTAGCCTAGCTCATGTAGTGAAGCATTCTCCTACCCTAGAAGTATTCAATGAAAGGTTACATAACCTTTGGAGAAAACATTACATGGAGATATTCAGGCATTCATGGTTCAGAGACGTTAAATATTGCTTCCAACACTAAAAGTCTGCATAGTTATAGTAGATCCTTTTTTTACTCTATGATTTAAGAGATCCTGTCCCAAACATGCATGAGTATAAGTAAAAACAACTGAGCATCAAAATGGAGAAAATGTGAGGACTAACACACTAATTTAAAATGTAGTGCAGATTGGGCACTGCTCACCAATATGCATTGTGGAGTTTGAAGATTCTCAGGTTATGGAGGATTATGATGAAGACAAAAAGAAGTCAGTGCACATTAAGGAATTCGGGAAGAGCCATACAGTTGGACTTTATACAAAATAAATTGCGGTTTAGGAATTAGACAGGTAATCTTAACCATATCGCCCTACCCCAGTCTCAGCAGATCATTGGGTCTTGCAAAGGCAATTAATGAAAGAAAACAAGTATTTATCTATTTATTTTTGTAAATGTATAAGTTACTCATTTTATTCTTTAGTTCTACAAATTTTGACAACTGCATGCAGTCATGTAACCATTACCACATCAATCAATCGAAATATAAAACTGTTCCATTTGCCCCCCAAAATTCCCCATGTCTTTTTTGGTAAACCCCTACTCCCATACCCAACTCCTGAAAGCACTGGTCTGATTTCCGTTTCTGTAGTTTTACCTTTTCTGAAAGGTCATCTAATTGAAGCCATAATAGAGTATGCAGTCTTTTGAGATTGGCTCATCTCAATCATCCTAAAGCCTTTGAGAGTCATTCATGTTTTATGTATCAATAACTTATTCATTTTTATTGCTAAGAAGAGTTTCATGTATGAATATGTCATAGTTTGTCAATCTGTTCACTTCATTGAAGGACAGTTTGTTTCCAGTTTTTGGTGAATACAAAAAAATGCACTGTACACATCTACAGATAGGTTTTTGTGTATAATTTTTACTTTTCTTGGGAAAACACCTAGGAGTGGGACAGCTGGGTCATATGTTAAGTGTACATTTAACTTTATACAGAACTGGAAAACTATTGAATTTACTTTTATAATAAATATTGAAAATATATGTGGAGATGTCCTTCTTATGTATGAGTTTTCTTCTGTATAATTAAGCCCAATGATTAAAGTAGTAGTTGATGTTTTTCTCTTCTAGTTTATGCAACCTTGAGGTGTTTCATTCTAATATCATTCAAGAGTCACTTCTATTGAAAAGAATTAGTAAATGAATGCTTTAAGAGTAGACAAGGAAACTAAAGAAAAAGGTGAGTTATGTTTCGTAGAAGCCTCAGGAGGTATGAAGTTGTCTGAGAGAACGCCCGCTTCTGCAAAGAGTACTGTCAGTCAGCATAGGATTAGAGAGGCTTTCCAGAAACTCATGGGGACTAAATTATTGGTGAAAAGCAGGTGAAGACAACTATGGCTCAAAAAATTAGAAAGTCATTGAATATTGGAAGGAGGATTCAGCATAGAAAACAATGTACCTGCCTTTCAGTACATTGCTTCATCAAAGCACAGTGAATTTATGTGTATCGTTGTTTCTAAAAGGACAAGAAATCCTGAAGGAGATGGAAAATGGAAATAAACATCATGGTATCCATTAATACTCATGTAAAATGTATAATGTGTTACTGATGGCATCATATTTGTGGTTTGTGCATTTTATTTTAAGAAATATGAGAGGAAGTATTGAGCCTGTGACAGTTTTAATTACAACCTAAGTTCCAATCTACGCACAGCTTCTTCTACCATGGAAGCTTTGGAAACAAACCTTTTGCTTCAAGGAGAAACTACTTTATGATAGTTAAGTTTTAGTAAGGACATTAAGATCAGTGTATTGTTGTTGTTATTTTTTGTGTGTGTGTGCGAGTACACTTCAGATGCTTTAATCATTGGGCTTAATTAAACAGATTGTAAAAAGGAAAAAGAACTAACAAAGTCTACTGATGCAAATCTGTTGAAAATTTTAGAGAACTGAAAGGACGATGAAATGAAAATATTAGAATGGGGGAGAATCAAATCAAGCTCTAAGAAAATAATTTTTAACATCGAATACAAAAAAATCAATGAAAACATATAAAATGATAAGGAAGAAGTAAAAGCATCTTTTAAAATTTATTATTGACATAGAGTAATTTCTTATTTATTTCCACATTTTGAGACTTGGGTGAGGAATGTCCACGGTTCAGGAGAAGCCAATAAGTAGACCGGGATATTCAGGAATCATAAATCATATAAGGAGGGAATAACGGTTCAGAGCAGTGGCATTAGGCAGGAGTAACTGAGTTTACCTGAGTTTAAATCCAGTTTCTGCCACTTATGAGCTGTGCCATCTTGGGTAAGTTACTTTACTCTGCCTGAGAGCAAATAACACAACCCTTCCAGTATTGTTGTAAGCATTACATGAAATACTGTTTGCAACGTTCTCAGCCCAGGGCCTAAAACATAGTAAGTTCCTAACAGTTACTGCTGCTGCCCATTTCAGTAACAGTAACTAAAATTAACCCAAAAAGACTGATTTTCCTTTTACTTTGTTCCTTATAATCACCAACAAATTTAAACTGATGCTAGGATCTTTGACCTAATATTAGAACTTACCTTGTCATGAAGTTTTGGAGCTAAAAGGAGGTGAAGACATGATTTTTAGCTGCTCCTTTGACAGATGAGGAAACTGAGTCATGTTGAGATTTGTTACTTTCCAAAGTCCTACATGCCTGTAGCGCCAGACCCAGGACTAAAATCCAGCTGTCTGTTCCCAGCTCAGAGCTCCTTCCACATCACCGCTAAATGACCTCAGGTCACTAAGCACAGATGCACATGTATAATCCTTCTTACTTACTTCTCATCTAAAATTTTAAGAGAACGGATCTTTCATCTTCTGGAGTTTGTATTTTTCCCATCTCTGAAGACTGATTAAGGGACTATTAGATATTACTAGTTGGAAACATTAACCAAGACCATTAAAGAAACTGGTACATTCTCAAACGACCTTACCTTCAGTATAAATGCATAGCTATATTCAAATTTGCCATGCCCTTTCCAAATGCTGCCATCCCAGGGGAGCCCATTTCAGGTTTCTCTCATAGTAGCATACACTTCTCTAATCTAGAACGTCGTTTTCACCCTAGAACATTTATGGGTTTAAACATTTTCTATATGTAGAGATCTTTCATTTCCTTTCAAGGTTCTAATGGAGAAGCACTTGCAATGTCATTAGAGGACATATCAGTATGGGGGTTGTGTCTAAAATTTGATCTGTATTGACAATTGCTTCGAATTTTAAGACTCCTGGTAATGATCCTAACATTCAGAGTTAAACGGTGCTTACTGCACCATGAAATATAAATGAAAGCTTGACTTCCTGCTGTACCAAAGGACTGTAAACAATCCCACACCTGTGCACAATTTATAGTAAATCAAGCATTCAGAATTTCATTTCATGTTGAATATTTTAAGTACCTTTAATAAAGATGATGTGATTTGTAAGTCACATAATGAATCCAATCTAAATAGGAGTTATTAAAAAAGAATAATAACTATTTAACTAAGCATCTCTTTCTCCCGGCAATGTGATTCATTTCATCAGCTTGCTCAATTAAAAAAATAATAATAACAAATATTCTTGGCAAGTAAAGCCCACTCAAATTTGAATCACATCTGGGTTTTATTAAAGGTAAGCTACTGAAAGCCTTTGAACTTAAACTTCATCAAGCTTTTCAAATTGTCCCTGTAGATATGGCTACGCATACAGAGGGATGCAGGTTGAGGCAGTCACTTGAAGGAGAAAGAAAAGAATAACCTGTCTTTTTCCTAAACCTGATTTGTCTCTGTGATTAGAATTTATCTATCTTATCTATCTATTATCTTTGTGTCTATTACCTATCTAAATGCTGCTCTCAGAAATGGAATGTTAGGCTATATGCTACTCTCTTACCTTAACAGATGCCTTCATGTACATGGTACATGCAAAGTAATAGGTTTCTGGGTATTGGTCTTAATTATAATTGACTCTTTTCTACCTAAGAAGATTAATAATGGCAATAAACTATCCTGGTCCATAATCACTTCTAAAGGTAACATTACAAAGTAGACATGAGTTTGAGAACATGTTTCTTAAGCCCCAGTTTCTGCCTCTAGTTAAGGGGCCAGCTACAACCTAGGAAAGACTCTTAGAATTTTCACTTTTGTCTCTTCAAGTCATAAGTATGCTACAACTTGTGCAAAATTAATTCCTGGCCTCACTGTAGTTTTTACCAAAAGATGTGCTTTTTTTTGGAGAAATATGTGGTTCTTCATTGATCCCTGTGCAAAAGTGTCAAGTGAGCTGTCAAAAGTTGATTGTCTTTAAAGGGATGAATTGTATGATATGTGAACTGTGTCTCAATCAAGCTATTAGAAAAAAAAGCTGATTGCATGATAAGGACAAATTTCTCAACAAGAGTTTTTTTTGTGCCAATGTGAAATAATTTAAGGTTGTATGGCCTTGTTGAAATCTGTTGTGCTTTTGTCCTTTGAGAAAGGTAAGGCAATTGTACAGTCATTATTAGTCCTGTAACCAATGTGTAATTATTCTAAGGACCAGACATATGAGAGTGAGCTGGACCCTTGGAGGAGTCAAAGCAGTGCATCAGATGTTCTGTCGCGTACAGGGATGGTAAATTTCCACCCACGCCCCCACTTTTGCTATCATTGATCCAGTCATGCTTTCTCCCTGGTGACTGAGCTCATCTGGGCACATGTCCCAGGCTGAGGCTTTGGCAACTAAGGCTTGGTGTGGGAGTGGCAGGAATTGAGCCATTGGATACTGCAGGGTCAGGAAACAAGGGACAGTCCAGATAGCCAAACCCAAACATATGAGTGGATCAGCAAGATCCACATCGAAGCAAACGATCTGAACCAAAGGAGAGGCATGTGGGAGCAAGTGGACTTTGAGGGTGGTGGGAGGAAGCGATGAACACAGAGAAGGTTTTGTTTTCAGCTCTGCTGTTATATGACCACAGACAAGTCTTTATTCTCTTAGCTTTAATTTCCTCAGGTATAAAATGAAGAGATTAAGACGTGACCTTTGAGGAAGTCCTCCTACTCTCATATTCTTTGCCCCCCTCCCCCATGCCCACTTAGGTAAAAGACTACATTACACAAGTTGAAAGCTATAGGATCATTGAGATCAATGAATTTTCAACACAGTAGAATTCACTTTTGCTCATTTCATATTAATTAGTTGTTTCTAATTAGTAATTTTGGCTCATGCTCTTTGGGACCTCTCTAAGAACATTCTTTTAAAATGTAAATATAGGAGAACTTGTTGTTCTTTCTTAATCTATTTCAAGAAAATATTTCTGATGTGTTTAAAGAGCTTTTTAGTCCAGGGTGTTGATATTTACTAAGTTTGCCTTCTTTAATGGATGCATTTTATTAAGCAGGGATTTGGGTCAGAGTTCTCAAACTAGTAGCATGCCAGCTGCATTATACTTGCAGACATTTCATTTGGTTCATGCAACATTTTATAATTTTAATTCATTATTACATTTTAAAATGGATAAATTTTAACATGGAAAAATCAAGACTTTTGTCTTTTCTTCAAACATGGGAAGATCTGGCAATACCAACCCTACATTGTTGAATGATAATACATGTCTGGAGTTGAGTCCCAGCTGCCTCTTACAGATGGCTTGGGCCTCTCTGGTTCACCATGGTTACCACCAAGCCATATGAGACATCTTCTTGGAAATCTATGACATAGTCAGCACCCCACTGTAGTGGGATGCAAGGTTAAGCTTAAAACAAGCACTTATTAAGTATCTACTTTTCTATCACCATGTGAGAAATGTGAGATTATACCGTTCATTCTTTCATGTAATAGACATTTATTTAGGACCTACATGTGTCAGGTACTGTTCTAGGTACTGGGGATACTGTGGTGAACAAAATATGATTTAACGCAGTTTTACTTTAGTGAAAGAAAAAGATAATGAATCAAGAAATAATAAAAAAAAAAAACTGCCAGATGTGGTGGCTTGCCTGTAGTTCGAGCTACTCAGGTGACTAAGGCAGAAGAATCGCTTGAACCTGGGAGGCAGAGACTGCAGTGAGCTGAGATCATGCCCCTGTACTCTAGCCTGGGTGACAGAGCAAGACATTGTTTTAAAAGAAAATAAAATAAAAATCATATCAGATGCTGGTAAAGGGTATAAAATAACAAAGAGTAGGGAAAGGAATAGTAAATGAGGAATGGCATTCAAGGGAAAGACAGGTAACCCAGTGATGACAGTAAGATGTTCTCAGGGCTGTGAGAGGGTTTATACAGTACGTTAGAAGTACACATAAATTTGGGCTTTTCATCCAGAATTCAGCATTTATTGATAGCTATTGGCAGGACCTGAATGGAATCCTGAAGAATCAAGAGGAACATTGGTGGCTGACTGAGTAGGCAAAGCAACCACAAGCTAAGTTAAAGCAGCAAGGCAATATTGCCTCAAAAATAATAGAAGTTCAGTATCAGGGAGGTTACATGGGAGTAGAAACCCTAGAGCAATCTGTTCTAATTTGCAAATATGTGTTTTGTCTTTTATGATTAAGCATCATTTTTATTTTGAAAAGCATATGGAAAAGGGGCACAATAATTTCTTTTCAGTGGTTGTGTTTGGTAAAGGATATAAGCAGGGCCCTACAAAAAGTACACATCAGAGCACCACCAACCTGTAGCACAGTGCACCAGACACAGATTCTGAAGGGAGTTTGGCATGCTCGAAGATCTTAAAGGAGTACTTGCATAGCACTAGAGTGTATGGTGTAGGGAAGGAGTGGTGAGTTGACCAGGCAGGAGTAGCAGCTAGGTAAGTTCCTGGGCTCAGTTTAATCCCAATGGCCAGGAAGATAAGATGCTACAAATAAGAACATATTTGGCCAACTCATCAGCATAATGGCCAACTTCATAAACTAACATGCTAAAAGAACTAGAGTGGGGTCTTTACACAGGAGAATGAGTATGTCTTGATGATTTTTTTTTTCTAAGAGGATGCACAGCATAAGCTAGTTCATAAGGTTGCGGTAACTACTTTTAATTTAAAAGGTTTATTTTATACACCCAAAATAAATAAATGGCATGCTGAACCTGTGTGATTGAAAACAACTTAATAGAGGGGTTATTTACAAAGACTGGGAAGGGTTTGAGGCAACCAAGGATGGTACAATATCCCATGCAAGAAGAATTGTTCTCTTTGTGCTACATTGATGTGGCTTGGCTGTGTCCTCACACAAATCTCAAGTTGAATTCTATCTCCCAGGATACCTACATGCATGGGAGGGACCCAGGGGGAGATAATTGAATCAAGGGGACTGTTGTTTCTCATGCTATTCTCAAGGTAATGATTAAGACTCATGAGATCTGGTTTCATTAGGGGTTTCTGCTTTTGCTTCTTTCTCATTCTTCTCTTGCCACCACCATGTAAAAAGTGCCTTTTGCCATGTTCTGAGGCCTCCCTAGCCATGTGGCACTGTAAGTCCAATTAAAACTCTTTTTCTTCCCAGTCTCAGTATGTCTTTATCAGCAGCATGAAAACTGACCAATACAGTAAATTGGTACCAGTAGAGTGGGACGTTGCTGAAAAGATACCCAAAAATGTGAAAGCAGCTTTGGAACTGGGTAAGAGGCAGAGGCTGGAACAGTTTGGAGGGCTCAGAAGAATACAGGAAAATGTGGGAAAGTTTGGAATTTCCTAGAGACTTGTTGAATGGCTTTGAAAAAACTGCCGATAGTGATATGAACAATAAGGTCTAGGTTGTGGTTGTCTTAGATGGAGATGAGGAACTTGTTGGGAACTGGAGCAAAGGACTTTAGCAAAGAGACTGGCGGCATTTTGCCCCTGCCATTGAGATTTGTGGAACTTTGAACTTGAGAGATGATTTAGGGTAGATGGCAGGAGAAATTTCTAAGCAGCAAAGCATTCAAGAAGTGACTAGGGTGCTGTTAAAGGCATTCAATTTTCAAAGGGAAACAGAGCATAAAAGTTCAGAAAATTTACAGCCTAACAATGCAGTAGAAAACAAAAACCCATTTTTTGAGAAAAAAATTCAAGCCAGGTGCAGAAATTTGTATGAGTAGCAAGGAGCCTAATGTTAATATGCAATATCATGAAGAAAATTTTTCCAGGCCATGTCAGAGAACTTCACAGCAGCCCTTCCCATCACAGGCCTGGTGACCCAGGAGGAAAAAGTAGTTTTATGGGCCAGGACCAGAGTCCCCATGCTGCGGCAGCCTAGAGACTTGGTGCCCTGTGTCTCAGCCCTCCAGCCATGGCTGATAAGGGGCAGTGTAGAGCTCACGCTGTGGCTTCAGACGTTGGAAGCCCCAAGCATTGGCAGCTTCTATGTGGTGTTAAGCCTATGGATTTATAGAAGTCAACAATTGAAGTTTGGCAACCTCCATCTAGATTTCAGAAGATTTATTGAAACACCTGGACACCCAGGCAAAAGTTCACTGCAGGAGTGGTGCCCTCATGGAGAACCTCTGCTAGGGCAGTGCAGAAGGGAAATGTGGGGTCAGAGCACCCACACAGAGTTCCTACTGGGGCACTGCCTAGTGGAGCTGTGAGAAGGGAGTCACTGTCCTTCAGCCCCCAGAATGGTAGATCCACCAACTACTTGTACCATGCACCTGGAAAAGCCACAGACAATGCCAGCCCATTAAAGCAGTCAGGAGGGGAGCTATACCCTGCAAAACCACAGGGATGGAGCTGCTTAAGACCATGAGAACCCACCTCTTGGATCAGTATGACCTGGATGTGAGACCTGGAGTCAAAGGAGATTATTGTGCAGCTGTAAAATTTGACTGCCCTGCTGGATTTCAGACTTCCATGGGCCCCATAACACCTTTGTTTTGGCCAGTTTCTCCCATTTGGAATGGCTGTATTTACCCAATACTGTACCCCCATTGTATCTAGAAAGTAACTAGCTTGCTTTTGATTTTACAGGCTCATAGGTGGAAGGGACTTGCTTTGTCTCAGATGAGACATTGGACTATGGACTTTTAGGTTAATGCTGAAATGAGTTAAGATTTTGGGGGACTATTGGGAAGGCATGATTGGTTTTGAAATGTGAGGACATGAGATTTGGAGGGGCCAGGGGTGGAATATGATTTGGCCGCGTCCCCACCCAAATCTCAAGTTGAATCCTATCTCCCAGAATTCCCACATGTTGTGGGAGGGTCCCACAGGGAGGTGATTGAATTATGGTTCCCAGTCTTTCCTGTGCTATTCTCATGATAGTGAATAACTCTCACAAGATCTGATGGGTTTATTCGGGTTTCTGCTTTTGCTCCTTCCTCATTTTTCTCTTGCCACAACCATTTAAGAAGTGCCTTTTGCCTCCTGCCATGATTCTGAGGCCTTTCGAGCCATGTGAAATTGTAAGTCCAATTAAACCTCTTTTCCTCCCCAATCTCTGGTATGTCTTTATCAACAACATGAAAATGGACAATACATGCAAGGAGAGTGCTGTCTCCCAGAAGGCTTGGTAGAGGGTCACAGCCAATCCATGGTAACTTGTCAGGCAATAATACCTCCCAACTTATACTCATTCTGCCTTCAGATTGTTTATTGGCTCCCAGTGACCAAAGCCAGCAGAAGCTAGAGTGCAAAAGACCGCACCAGTGCAACCCATACAGGTCAGTCTCCCCAGGCACAGCAAAGGATGGAAAAAGTTAAAGTACACCTGGAGGCAGATAAAAAATATCCACAACAATTATTTAATGTATATTTTTTTATCTGAATAAAATCATTTTCAACATAAAGTATTATAGGAAGTTACAACAGAGGTGAAATGAAACTGCTTTGGATGTCTCACTTGTACATTTCAATAATAACAGTAACATGTATTAGTACGTATCACTTAAGTATTCCAACATGACTTGCTTGCATTATACAATTAAAATAGCTTCCCAAAAGCCTTACAACACCTCTCTATGGAAGGCGAAACAGATATTCTTATTTATGTTTCCCCATCATTTTACAAACCAGTAAATGAGGATGAAAAAGGTCAAGTAGGTTACTGAATATAACAAGGTCACAACACTTGTCAGAGATAAAGAGTGTCCTAAGTCTTCTGTCCTCTCCAGCTGATTTTCTATAATCCCTAAAGATGGATTATTCCTGGCTTTTCATTCTCAGAAAAAGAAAAAATAATAATTTTAAAAATTAATCATATGGTATAAATGTTTATATAAGTCCAGGCTTTGGGGCTGAATAATCAGTTGAGCTAAAGTTTGCCCCTTTACTAGGTCCCAGATGCCTTTTAAGTTGCTTAGCATAAATTATTGCATTTATTTCTGACTGTTCCCTCAGTCTGGAGTGCTTCTACCACTCGTAACCTACATGGCTTACTTCCCCACTTCCTTCTGGTCCCTGCACCATAATATCACCTTAACTGAGAGGTCTTCCTTGACCGTGCTATACTCCTTTACTCCCACAACCTAGTCCCTGACACTCTCCAACCCTGCATTATCTGATAGAAACATAACATTGGGGGACTGGTTGCAGTGGCTCGCGCCTATAATCCTAGCACTTGGGAGACCAAGGTGGGTGGATCACCTGAGGTTAGGAGTTCGAGACCAGCCTAGCCAATATGGCAAAACCCTGTCTCTACTAAAAATAAAAAAAAAAATCAGCTGGGCATATTGATGTACACCTGTAATCCCAGCTACTTGGGAGGCTGAGACAGGAGAATCATTTGAACCCAGGAGGCAAAGGTTGCAACGAGCTGAGATTGTGCAGCTACACTCTAACCTGAAGGACAGAGCAAGACTCCATCTCAAAAACAAAGAAACATAACATGAACCACAAATGCATGTCACATATATAATTTTAAATTTTCTTTTAGTCATATTTGAAATAAGCAAAACAGTAAAATTAATTTAAATAATTTATTTTACTAAATATATTCAAAATATCATTTCAACATGTTATCAGTGTAAGCTATTCATGAAATCTTTTATATTTCCTTTCTCATAGTGAGAATATGCAGTGTTTGGTTTGTGGTTCCTGTGTTAGTTTGCAGAGAATGATGGTTTCCAGCTTCATCCATGTCCCTGCAAAGGACATGAACTCAACAATTTTTTACTATGTTGAGTAATACTATAGTAATACTATGGTGGCATAGTATTCCATGGTGTATATGTGCCACATTTTCTTTATCCAATCTATAATTGATGGGCATTGTGGTTGGTTCCAAGTCTTTGCTATTGTGAACAGTGCTGCAATAAACATACATGTGCATGTGTCTTTATAGTAGAATGATATATAATTTTGTGAGTATATATCCAGTAATGCAATTGCTGGGTCAAATGGTATTTCTGGTTCTAGACCCTTGAGAAATTGCCACACTGTCTTCCACAACGGTCGAACTAATTTACACTCCAACCAACAGTGTAAAAATATTCCTATTTCTTCACATCCTTTCCAGCATCTGTTGTTTCCCGACTTTTTAATGATCATCATTCTAACTAGAGTGAGATGGTATCTCATTGTGGTTTTGATTTGCATCTTTCTAATGACCAGTGATGATGAGCTTTTTTTCATAGGTTTGTTGGCTATACGTATGTCTTCTTTTGAGAAGTGTCTGTTCATGTTTTTTCATGGTTTTTTTTCTTGTAAATTTGTTTAAGTTCTTTGCAGATTTTGGATATTTGGTTGAGGGATTATATTTGCAGGCTTGCTACATAGATATATTGCATAACAGTGAGGTCTGAGATTCTAGCATATCCATCAACCAATTAGTGAACATTGTACCCAAGAGGTGGTTTTTCAACCTTCAGTCCCTTCTCAGCCTCCTTGTTTTTGGAGTCTCCAACATCTATTATCTCTATGGTGCATTTGTATTCATTGTTTAGCTCCCACTTTAATGTGAGAACACGTTGTATTTAATTTTCTGTTTCTGAGTCATTACATTTAGGATAATAGCCTCCAGCCCCATCATGTTGCTGCAAAAGATATAATTTTGTTATTTTTATGGCTGAATAGTTGTTTTATGGTATATATTAATTCAATAATCTGTTGATGGACACCCAGGTTAATTCCATGACTTTGTTATTGTGAATAGTATGGCAGTAAGCATATGAGTGCAGGTGTCTTTCTTCTATAATGACTTCTTTTTCTTTGAGTAGATAGTCAAGTAGTGGCACTAAGGAGTTAAATGGTAATTTTACCTCGATGTTTTTGATAAGTCTCCATACTGTTTTCCATAGAAGTTGCACTAATTTACATTCCCACCAACAGCATATATGTTCCTTTTTTCCCTATCCATGCCAATATCTGTTGGGTTTTTTTTTTTTTTTTTTGCTTTTTGATAATAGCCATTCTGACTGGTGTAAGATGGTATCTCACTGTAGTTCTAATTTGCATTTCCCTGATGATTGATGATATTAATCATTTTTTCATATGTTTTTGGGTCACTTATATGTCCTCTTTTGAGAGATGTCTGTTTATGTCAGTTGCTCACTTTCTATTCTTTTTTTTTTCTTGTTATTTGAGTTTCTTATAGATTCTGGATATTAGTCCTTTGTCAGAGACATAATTTGCAAATATTTCTCCCATTCTGTAGGATGTCTGTTTACTCTGTTGATTATTTCTTTTCTGTACAAAGCTTTTTAGTTTAATTAAGTCCTATTTGTCCATTTTTAGTTTTGCTGCATTTGCTTTTGAGTACTTAGTCATAAATGGACCAACCACGTTTTAAGTATTCAATACCCATATGGGGCTAGTAGCTATCATATTGGACAGTACAATTCTATATCCTTTACTCTATTTCACTTTTATTTGTTTTACTAATATAAAGCTCAGCATGGGCAAATGGGATACTCAGAACAAATCACGAATTTTTTTACTCTCAGAAACTTACCACTTTTGACATTATATATTGATTTATTGTCTTTTTTCATGTGATTATATACTTTTTGAGAGCAGGAAAATTAATCTGTGTTATTCACTATTGATTATATTAACCAACGTTATTCACTATTGTATCTGCCATATGTGGAATAGCATCTCACCCAAAGTAAACACTCAAATCTTTTTTCGATGAATAGCAGTCTTATGAAGTAGCTTCAGCTTTTGCTACCTGCCTTCAAAGATGAGGAAGGAGAGGTACAAGGAGGGTAAGTACCTCTCCCTAGGTCACATAGCCAGTTAATGGATTTCTATGCATGCAGCTGCTGTTAGAAAACAAGTACTTAATCTAGACTGTTCTGCTGAATTAAACAATACACAAACACACTGATGAGAATGATAAATAAACTGTTAGCTTTAAACGTATTCTTAAAATATTCCTTTCTTTTAAATAATATTAAAATAAAGAAATATTAACAGGACACAAACTGTCTGGCTGTAACTTCAGGTTATAACTTAGGTTCCTTATAACCAGCCAGAGAAAACCAATTCAGAGGTAATGTGCTTGCTCCCTTCAGGTCCCAGTAATTGCATGCTCTACTGATTTATGGGGAGATTGACTTAGGAGTAGATTTTCCCCCACAATAAAGCAGGGTTTTGTAGAAGCTAAGTTTCATTATTTTGTTGGATGATTCCTTCTAAATGCATTGTGGAAGCTTGATGGACAATGATCAATTTTTTAAAGAGCTGTAGTTTGATGGATATGGGGATGTTGTGTGGATACACCATTATGCTGATTGGATCAGAGAGCCTATTATTCATTGATTAAATTATGTAAGAGAGAAATGTTTGTTTAACTGCTCTGGATAGTAGCTGAATTTACACTCTGGGTTCCACTCATATAGGTCAGCTTCTATATGATTGTATATAATAATTATGTACTGTTGAAACACAACAGATATGATAACAACCAATATTTGTTGTCTGTTTTTTTGTGGCAGGTATGGAAGGGACAAGGGATTATCTCAAACATGCTTAGGCATACAAGTTTACTATCTCCTTTTAATAGATAAAGCAACTGAGACATGGAGGAATTCAGTAAATTCCCCAAGGTTGGCCATCTGCTAAGTGTCAGGGCTCTTATTTAAATAATCCAATTCCTAAGTCCATGTTCAAACTCCCCACCACTTCCTTTACATTTTAAACACCCTGATTGACCAGTCCTCAGTCTTTTCTCTACTTTCTGAAAACACTTCAGAGGAAGTGCACTCTGATGGCCTCAGAGCCAAACAGAACTGAGTCCCATCCAACTCTGACACTTAATAGTTGTAGGAAATTGGGCAAAATGATTTACCCATCTGGACCTCACTTCTCTCATTTGTAAAACAGGGCTACAATATCACTAGCACTGTTATGATGAAAAGTCATATAGGAGTTGCTTAGCATAGGGTCTACCATTTAGAAGATATGATAATGGCAAATATCTTTATACTTACAAAGCACTTTGGGAAAATAAAATACCATTCTTATTTACAGTATATCTTTTCACCCTAATGAGAGGGAGCAGCAATTAGAATGACAAGGGAATGCTTTTTAAAGGAATAAAATGAAATATCTCCATTGACTTTATATAATATACATTTAATAGCATCTGCAGTTTGACTATCAAAGATAAAATTGTTATGAGGATTATAAGATCTCATATTCTTCAGCATAGCGTGAAGACTGGCTGAGGTCAAGAATAAATTTTCTCTACGGTGTTGTAGAGCATGGTAAGGAATATTTGACGAGTTTTATACTTTCCATTGAAGCATCTGGCATTATCTGAGGAAGAGACCTGGCATTAGCTGGATGGGCTATTGGTCAGTTCCACTTAGGCTATAATATACACTGTATCCTGCAGTGATGCTTGCTTAAAATCACACATCTACAACCTTTGAACTAAAAAGTGCTGCACCAGGTAGCATTTTGCTGATGACACACATTTTGCAAACCAGGTTATATCCCTTGAGTATTACCATCCACTGAGGATCAGTTTCACTTTCTCTCAGCTCTTGAAAATCACCTGTCTCCGGAGGCATTCAAAGATTAATTTAAAAGGGAAAAGAAAAGTGATTTCCGAAAGCTACTTTAAAAGAGAAAAATAACTCCATTATACTGCCCTTCTTGTGGTGTCCTTCAGATGTCTGACTCTGCTTTTCACATTGTACTTTTGTATTCTGGGAGGTGATAAGATGCTAACACTTATAACAATGATGGCAAATATATGTTCATTTATACACAACTCCTATGTTTCAGGCACTTTACGTATCCTATATCTAATCTTCAATATAATGCTCCCATTTTCCAGAGAAGTTAAATGACTTATTAAATCACAGAAGCAATTTTGTGGTGGAGCTAAAATTCAACTCCAGGACTGACTCACTTTAAAAGAAACACTTGTATGTGCTTCCTTCTTCGCTTCCTCCCTGCTCTCATATTCTTCCCTTACATCTCCTTTTATTTCTTTTTAAAAATTCTCCTCCTTTTTGCCTTGTCTTAATTAGACTCAGTAAAGTTAAATAACTGATCTGACACTACACAGTTAGTAAGAAGTGGATCTCAATTGGAGTCACAAGGTTGCTTAATTAAAATACAGAACAAGAAGCATTCTAAGTTATGCTTAATCACTGTCACATGTTCCAACACCCAAGATTTCATCTTTTGTCTAGATGCACACAAATGAGCATTCAATTTGCCAAGCAGAGCATTAGTTCACCATAATTCTGATTTCTCTTTGTTTTCCAAATTGTCTTTCTCTAACGAGCATGGGATGCTGCAAGATCCAAGAATCGTCCCTGAGTACCCAGATCTGGTGGTGACCAGTTACTGTTTCAAAAGGGCTGAGAGAAAGCAGATTCATGCCATATTGAGCTGGAGAACCCCCTAATCTGAGCTCTTTCCACTTTTTTCTGATGCTTTTGAGTGTGTACCAGAATTGTGAGTTTTGTCCTGTGAGCCCTTCTAGCATCAGGAGGTAGTCCTTGAAAGATTTTTTAGGTGGGCCATGTGGCTCATGCCTGTAATCCCAGTGCTTTGGGAGGCTGAAGTGGGTGGATCTCAAGGTCAGGAGATCAAGACCATCTTGGCTAACATGGTGAAACCTATCTCTATTAAAAATACAAAAACTAAAATTGGCCAGGGGTGGTGGCATGCACCTGTAGTCCCAGGTACTTGGGAGGCTGAGGCAGGAGAATAGTTTGAACCTGGGAGGCGGAGGTTGCAGTGAGCCTAGATTGCACCATTGCCCTCCAGCCTGGGTGACAGAGCGAGACTCCATCTCAAAAACAACAGCAACAGCAACAACAAACATTGTCTAAAAAGATTTCCTAAAGTTTTATAATATTGACACTTTTCTCTGGCTAAATTATACATCATTTTTTATTTTTTTTAAATTCATAAAACATTTATAGGCTTTTGTTGATTTCCATACATGTTTAAAACCTTAAGAATAGTCAATAGGGAGATGATTCCAATATTTCTAACACCTATTATACTTTACAAAGGACATATAATTTTTTGTTTTATGAATTTTAGCATGATTTCTCTTGGTATACCATCTTTATGGATGAGGAAAAATGGAAACCCAGGGAGTTTACAGCTGATAAATCGCAAATCCATGCCAAGCTCTGGTGTTCTGATTGTAAGTTTCCTTTGGTTGAGTTTCCTTATAAAGCAGAGCCTGAGACAAGGGTCTATACTGTGTTTCATTAAAAACAAAGGAGAAATAAGAGTGTGGGACTAACAAGAGAGAAGCAAAATATGCCATCAGGCTGATCACTGATGTGGGCAACTAGGCTCAATAACACTGGTTCCTCTGTGTTGCTGTGGACAATAATCTCAGAAGCTTCTACTCGCAGAAAGAAGAAGGAAGCATTTGTCCACCAGCTCCTGTTTCCCTTTAGGTATGAGTGGCACCATGACATATTAATATATCCAAATCTGCACATGTATGTGAACTTGACTTCCATAGATATCCCTCATGGAGGTATCAGAAAAGCTCTGGGAAAGAAAGTGGGAGATACTTTTTGTACCCATTATAGGCAAGGAGTTGTCTGGATACAGCTGTGTGGTGCTAGTTGCCACAAGTATAACTGGAAAAGATGGCAAAGAGGTTATTAGGAAGTCACAATAAATAGCCAATCAATAAGTTTTCTACTCTGTTTAAAATAGTGATTGTATTCAAGGAGTGAGCTGTGTATTGGAGGAAGATGACAGATGTTTGGATGATGACAATAAAATGCTGAGGAGTAGTATCCATATCGGTAGCTCAGACAGAGACATGGTTATTCTGCCTGAGACACATTGTATTTCATTAAAAACAAAGGAAGAATAAGTGTGGGACCAACAAGAGAGAAGCAAAATATGCCATCAGGCTGATCACTGATATGGGCAACTTCTGAGATTATTGTCCACAGCAACACAGAGGAACCCAATGTTATTGAGCCTAGTTGCCCACATCAGTGATCAGCCTGATGGCATATTTTGCTTCTCTCTTGTTAGTCCCACACTCTTATTCCTCCTTTGTTTTTACTGAAATACAATATACGTGAGAATTGTGACGGCCTGAAAAACTTCACAAAGGAAACTTTTGAACCTAAGCCTGAACAAAATGTGTCAGAAGAAGGAGTGGCAAAAGAAGACATTCTAATGAGAATATAGGAAGAAGAGTGAAGACATACACTCTTTAGGAGGGAAAAGGGTCCTGTGTGCCTGTGGCGTTCTGTGTAGAGTGCAGCAAGGGTGTCATCAGCAGTTCAAGCTGGAAAAATACACTTGTGCTGGATTGTGAAAGCACAAAATGACCAGTGTCAAGTAGGAATAAGAGGGTTAAGAAGCATTTAGGACATGATTGGTGAGTTTTAATGGCAAAATATAGGGGGCTTTGGGAAGTAATCAAAACTGAGAAATCAAGCTAGGTGCAGTGGCTCATGCCTGTAATCCCAGCACTTTGGGAGGCCAAGGCAGGCAGATCACAAGATCAGGAGTTTGACACCAGCCTGACCAACATGGTGAAACCCCGTCTCTACTAAAAATACAAAAATTAGCCAGGTGTGCTGGTGTGTGCCTGTAATCCCAGCTACTTGGCAGGCTGCGGCAGGAGGTGGAGGTTGCAGTGAACCAAGATCAAGCCACTGCACTCCAGCCTGGGCAACAGAGAGAGACTTCATTTCAAAAAAAAAAAAAAAGAAAAGGAAAAAGGAAAAACTGAGAAATCAAATCATTATTTTAGAGTTGGACAGAACTGAGCATGATTTTAGAAAGGAGTGATTGGTGAGAGAGTCAGGTTAACAGGGTAGAAAATAGAGGTATTAGAAACTCCAGCAAAGTGGGAATGTGATAGATAATCAGGGATGTAGTGGTAAAAGCCAGAAATACAAAGCCAAAAGTTTCAGATCCAGTTTCTCCACTTGCTTAACAGCTGTGTGAATATGAACAAGTTCCTTAACCTCCCTAAACCTCAGGGTCTTCGTCTGAAAATGTGGTTAAAAATGTACACCACCCAGAAAAGTACTGTGAGAGGAAACAACCCAAATCTTCATTGACAGATGAATAGATAAATAAATTCTAATATATATGTGCAGTGGAATATTATTCAGCCTTAAAAAAAGAATGACATTATGATATGTGCTACAACATGGATGGATCTTGAAAGCATTATGCTAAGTGGAATAAGGTAAAGACAAAATTACAAATATTGTATGATTCCATGTATAGGAGATATGTAGAACAGTCAAATTCACAGAGACCTAAAATAGAATCGTGGTTATCAGGAATTTAAGGAGGGAAGAATGGGGAGTTATTGTATCATGGGTACAGAATTTCACTTTTAGATGAGGAAAATATGCTGGATTTGGATAGTGGTGAGGACTGCATGGCAGTATGAATGTACTTAATACCACTAACATTTTTTAAGTGGTGCACTTAACATTTTTAAATGGTAAATTTTATGTTTACTTACGTTATCACTTAAAACACAGTATTGCAAGAATTAAGGTGGTCAGTGAACACAAATAATGCAGTTTTATAACAATGATGATCAGAATTATCAAATAGCTAGATACAATTTGTTGCATGTGCGATCAAACAAAAAAGAGGTGAGTGGCTTGCCAAAGAAAGGAAATCAAGACACCACTTCTTAGAACAAAGAAAGGAGAAAAGGATGGGCACAAATATTTGGGTTCATTCTGGGGTAAAGGAGAAGGACATTTAAGGAGTGTCTGACTGGTGACTTGTATCTTTTGGTGAATGAATGTGGAGGTTGAGGGTGAGGTTAGAGGTATGGGGAAAGTTACAAAACTGTGGAACAACTGCTGTGGGTGGGAAAGGAAGTAGACTGGGGAAGAACAAAATAATTACCAAGTAGCAGAGAGGAAACAGCTAAGGTTGGATATGATAAATCTGTAATGGAGCCAGCGAGTGTGGCTATGTCATTTTCTCTAGTGGTACTTGGCAACACAGAAACAACCTGGAGAAACAGGCGGTTGGATTGATTTACGGTATGACATTGGCAAGACAGTTGTGGTCAAAAGTTAAAGAGTTGAGGGAATTGAGGGTACTCATGAGAATACAATTTAAATGTTTGACCATGTGGTCCAGGCTGGAGAGGAAAGAAAGGATAAAAGAAGGGGTTGACAGACCAAGAAGAGACTGGACAACATTCAGCGACCTCAGATTTTAATAAGGGCAAAGGCAGTGAACAGAGATGGCCATCAGAGGGTAGAATGCCAGAGGTCCAAGATTTTGAGGGAGGAACAGTTTTAGATATTGATCAAGTAGGCACACAGCATGATGGCAAGTGGATGTAAATGATGATGTGGAGCAGTGGTCTCAAACTTTAACGTACATCAGAATCATCTGAGACTCTTTAAAACACACATCGCTAGGCCTAATATCCAGAGGTTCTGATCCCATAGGCCTAGGGTAGGGACAGTGAATTGAAATATCGAACACATTCCCATTTGGTGTTGATGCTGCTGGCCTGGGAATCATACTTGGAGAATCACTGGAGTCGAGCCTAGAGAGAAGTCTATGGGTCTTCAAGGCAGGTGTTACATACAGTGGAAGATAGAGAAAGAGGACTCTGTTTGGATGCCAACATTGTCAAAGTACATGAGCAAATGAGCAGAAGATCACAGAATGATGACTAGGAGAATGCAAAATTAAGACATTAAGCTGAGTGAAGCTCAGCCTGTGCTTTCTGCAAGGTTGACATGTTGACCATCTAATCAGAACTTTACCTAGTGTTCAAACTTTGATGTGGCACTGTGAGTCTGTAGGTGCAGATAGTAGAAGGACTCCTAGGTAAGGTTGTATTGATTATGTATGCATCCCAGATAGCTTGCAGATTTAGTGCCCCTTCAAATCAATATTCTTTGAGTTTTTGTTATATGGATGTATATGTGTCTATGTGAATGTATATGAATGTGGATGTATATGAGTGTGTGTGTATATGTGTGTGTGTATGGATGTATATATTTATGCACAAACACAACAAAACCACATACACATTTATTTTTAAATGTGTATATATTTTTATTCATTAAAAGTGTGTTTATTTAGTGGGAACAAGAAAAAATTAATTTTTTTTCTAAAATACGTTATATTTATACAAATTATATGCACATTTTATGCCTAAAGGATTTTTTATAAAATGCATACCATACATTTTAACATATTTGTTATCTTTAATTTCAGTCTGTCACTCAAAAATATTCGTGTTTTATTCACAGTCATTAACAGAGTTGTAAAGTCTCACACAAAATATATTAATATTCCTTACTTCTATATTTTCTATTGGCAACCACTTGTTACCTTTTTTTTTGTTTTTGGCCATTTTTGACCCCTCTTGGAAGATATTCCCAATTTAAGAATAGTTTTGGGCAGTGATTCTTAAATTAAGGTCTCCAAATCAGTAGCATCATTATTGCCCGGGCAATTCTTAGAAATGAAATTCTCAGGTGGTAAGGTCAGGAAATGTGTGGTAATATGCCCTACAGGTGTTTCTGATGATGTTTAAGAATCACTGCTTTAGAGCTTCTTATATGTGGATTAACGTCCAGCTACCTGACTGACCTCCATAATCTGTACTGTTATTAAGAAGCAAGCAGGTTTTCAAAGATTGACACCTGTGAACTGAATGCATATGAGGTCTAAACCTAAGTGTCTAATTACTAATGTGTAGTTGAGTCTGTTGAGTCTATACAGAATTTCCAGTGACTCTTGTATTTATAGCTTTTCCTCAAGTCCACCCTTTTCAAGTTGCTAAAGACACCCAATCAATCTGCAGGTTCTTCGGTGAGCATGCAAGAAAAGGGAAGTGGGTCATTTTGAGCAACTGTTAATGCAGGTATTGTAAGTTGAATCGAGCTTATGCTGCCCTGCAACAGAACACACCTCTCCAGTGACTGTGTATCAGTAATCCATTAAAGTTGGTGATGCTGTCCTCTGCTCAGTGCAAGGTAAACCACAAAATACTCTCTCTCTGGCCTCTATTATTATAGTACTCTGTTTTATTAGAGCATAGACAGCTTGGCTTAACTGCACTGAGATGCCACTGTCAGTGTTTAAATAGAATAGTATTTTTTTGCTTCAACAAGGCGGGGCAAGAGAGATGTTTTACATCAGAAAAATCTTTAAATGTTGAGATTGCAAGTCTCACCATAAGAATTATGTGTGATTTGTATATTCAAGTAATCTTTCTTTGTCACTGAGAATGTTTTCTTGGCTTACTTATTTAACTAGATGGCAACCTCCTTGGCTAAGGACTGTCTCTCTATATTGTAGTATGTTGTTGGAAACACGAGCACATTATAATAATTTTATAGCATACACATACTATTTTCAGATATCCTGGTGTGCTCTTAATTGATTTTCTAAACATATGGTATAATACAAAGCTGTTGAGTAGGAACTGAGAAATTTCTCTTTGTGTCATTCTAAAAATTACATGGCTTGGTATTTAGTTTTCATATTGCATTCCTGGAGTTGTTAATTAAATGCATATTAGAATTTCATCAGATGACGATAGTTTATGGAAGAATTCATAGATTTAAAAGACAATTTACTGGATATCCATGCACTATGGGAATAAATACATTGATAAAACTGCCTAAAGGAGCTGAGATCCATAAAGAATGTAATTGATGTCTAGCTGTGATAAAGACTTGTTTTCTAAGTTTTGCTATATAAAGATAATTAATGAATAATGTCATTATGTGTTTCATAGTATTCATTATCTTTCCCTTTCCTAAAGTATTGATTACCGTTAAATTTTGTTTCATTTGAAATAACTTATTTATGATTATAAAATTGCTATATGTCAGCTTTATTTGTAATATATATTGGACATATCAATAATCACCAATGATAGGGAATTGCTTAAACTAGTTATGTATATCCCTAAAATAAAATACTTGTCAGAATTTAAAATTATGTTTCAGAAGTATATATGTTAAGATATACAATTATTCCAACAGAACAAAAGTGGTTTCAAGCACTTATGCTTTTGTAAACTAATGTGTTTGCTCCCCTCAAATACATAGTTTAAAAAAAATAAGTGAAGCAGTAGAGACACCAAAAATAGTAGAGGCGGTTTATGGTACTGAAGTTGCCATGATTTTTTAAAAAATTTTTTCTGGCCATGCCTGTAATCCCAACACCATGGGAGTCTGAGGTGGGAGTATCGCTTGAGCTTAGGAGCTCAGGCTTGCAAGGAGCTATGATCATGCTACTGCATTCCAATCCTGAGTGACAGAGCAAGACTCTGTCTTTAAAAAGAAGTGTTTGTTGTTTATATTATCTAACTTTTCTACAATAACTACATAGCTTTAGTAAGCCATTAAATTATTCTCAAATGAAACAAATCAAAATTGTACATGATCTCATTGGTCAATCATCATTTTTTCTTTTTGTATTTATTTCCTATGAATTTAGATCCCCTTTTTGCCTTAGTCAAAACATATTATGAGGATGTTTAGGGCAATAAAACTATTCCATATGATACTGTATATGTTATGCATTTATCAAAACCCAGGGAATGTACAACACCAAGAGAGAACCTTAACGTAAACTATGAATCCTGGGCATTAATGATGTGTCAATATAGGTTCATCAATTGTAACAAATGAACCACTCTGGTGGGAGTTGTTGATAATGGGAATAGCTAGACATGTATAGGGGCAGAGGGTATATGGGAAATCTCTGTTGTTTCCTGTGCTATATTGGTATGAAGATAAAACTGCTCCAAAAAATGGGTCTACTGATAAAAAAAATTATGAGTTACACATATTTGTTCTATTATCTATGCTATATAACAAATGAGCTCCAAAAGCATCTGGCTTACACCATAACAATGTTATTTTTCATAATATATTTTGGGTTTGAGCACTTCCTCTACTTATTTTGTCTGGCTCATTCATATAGCAGTATTTATCTGGAGGGTCATCTAGGTTATTAGTTCTAAGATAACCTCACTCATGTTTCTGGAGGTTGGTACTGGCTCTTGACTGTGGATCCAGGTTCTCCATTTGTATTACCTCTTACTCTCCCAGAAGCTGGACTGGCATACTTACCTATTGCTCTTCAGACAGTATTACCAGACAGCCAGGGCAGGAACTGCAAGGTCTCGAGGTCTAGGCTCTGAAAAGCACTTGGTGTCTCTTACGCCACATTCCATTGGTCAAGACAAGTTATGAAGCCGGTGGTAACTCATAGGATGGAAAAATAGGCTCACTTTTGGGATTGGAGAATCAGTAAGTATTAGTGGCTAAATTTAACTTTTCCCAGGGGATGACCAAAAACATAAAGCCAAGATCCCATAGTTATTGATAAAAAGTATTCTGTGACAATTAAACCTTGAATCTGTAACTAATTTCAATTTCATATTAAAATAATGTTCTTTAAACTAAAAAATATTGCATATTAAATTCTATGTCTGCACTGTCAAACACAATAGCCACTAGCCACATGTGTCTACCACACTTAAAATTAACTAGTCCTAATTGAGGTGTGCTGTATGTAAGTAAGTACAAAACATGCACTGGTTTTCAAAGGCTTTGTACCTGAAGAAAGAGTGTGAAATATTGCATTATTATTATTTGCCTTTGTTTGGGTTGAATAAAATATATTAAATTAATTTTACCTCTTTTTACTTTTTGAAGTGGCTACTAGGAGATTTAAAAATGCATATGTGACTCATTTCTGTGGCTCACATTATATTGCAATAGTTCAGTGTTGCTCTATACACTGATGCTTTTCATACAGTTTCTCATAGCAACTACAAATGGATATTTTTTTTTTTTTTCAATTACATGGCTAGGGAACGAAATACAATATTTATACTTTTTTATGCCTGTGGGTAATCTGCACTTGCCAAAAATAATTATAGCAACCTAAAAATCCAAATACAGTATTAATTTGGTATTATACCAGTGAAGAGGTTTATAAATAAAACGTTACAATTTAAGTACACATTTGTACACTTTCCTAAAATATTTATAACTAACAAACCATCTGACATTAAAAAAGGTTACTTTTAAATTTCAATTTTGCTACTATTTTTTTCCTCTATTGTTTATTTTTATCATTCTTATGTAGGTCACATAAAAGCCTAGACTGTTTCAATTTTCTTTTGTCTCTCATTTTTTGAGAGTGCCAGGCTGGACATCTGTTACCGCCAAACCTTCTTGCCCCTCAGTTTTCACCATCGTTCTCTTTCTCCTTTCCCGGTTCACCCATTCTCCCTGCTCTGATTGTCTCAGTTGAGGAATTATTGCCTGGGAGAATTCACCTGTCTCGCTTTCATGCTTGGCTTATTACTTTACTATGTTTCTTGGCCAAAACCTCAGGGTAGCTAATCATTTGTACCTCCAGCACTTCATTTTCTAAATTAAGAGAGGCAGATGTATTGCTCCATACAAAGGTTTTTCAGAATTCTGGGATAATTAGGTAATGCCAGTTACTAATTTCATTATTTTCTAATGGGTTTGTACTTTGTCTTTTTATGAGCCATGCTATTCAGAGCCCTTGAGATTTGGCTAGACTGTTTGGTTTCAGCATCCATCAGGTGAAGCAGCTCTTTGGCGCCAGTACTTCCTCTTGTTGGAGCAAGACTGCGTGTACTGCTTGTCTGTTTGATATGTAAAGTTAATCACAGACAAAGCTGGGGAAATACATAGGGAAAAACCGAAGAGAGATGTAGAAATTTGAATATCAAATGCTACAGGTCTGCCACTTCTGCTGTCTTTTACAAACTCTTAAGCTGTACCATATTGCGTTTGTATCTTTTTGTTAAGCTTAATATTTTGAAAGTGTGCTTATGTTTCAAGGGTAAGTTGAATTCTTGTCACCAGGGCAAGTAATGTTTCTAAATAGCTAGTAGCCATGAAGTCTACAGGGACACTCTTCTTCTTGACATTTCTTGAATATTAAGACAAATCTCCTTTTCTACATTCAAGAAGAAGAAATCTTCTTCTGTTGCTGAGACCAAATAGAAAGGCAATAATAAGCCATAATACCTGTATAGACCAGGATTTCGCAGTATTTTTTTCTTAGCGTTTAAAAGGTATATTCCTTTCGTCACAAACAAGTTAGAAACAGTTATTGCCAGTACCCACTGGATTCTTAATAAAGCTTATGGAGCCCATCGGTTTCCTTGCTGACAGTGTGCCTGCTCTAAAGCATTAGCTTAAAAATCAGAATTTTCCAAATTGCCATACAAGTTTGCTGAACTAGCAAAATGCATCCCTATCATTTATTTTCCTAAGAAGCACTCCAGCTTTATTTAAGATGAAGACATCCCTTTGAACAAAATTAATTGTTAATTTTTTTCCAACTAGGAAAAATGTGATATTCTTTCTAGCTAATATCTTCAGAATAAAAATGGAAAATTCTTTGGAAATCTGTTTACCACCCAACTTTCCTCTGATTAATAACCCTTGCAAATGTGTGCTTATTATACCATAAACATGACCTTTATAAGAACATTAGAAAAATCAAACTATGGATATGCCATGTCAGAGACTTTTTAAATGTCAGAAAATGTAATGCTTTAAAATTAATGTGAGCTTATAATACTTAACTATTGAGGGTACTTTTTGAACTTTTTATGAATTTGGATGTATTAAACATTTTTTAAAGGGTTCCATTACTGAAATGGTCTTGTCTGGGTCACAGTTGATGCTAAAGAATGTAAAGCTACTTGGAAAGAAAGAAAGAAGAATAGTTAACCATTTATGGGTTTAGTTTGGTGAAATTTGTCAAACATAGGAGATATTTATTAACTTCATTTCCCTGAGCCTCTAACCAGAAGAGACTCAAGAGTGGGAAAATGTTTTCATTTAAAGAGAGAAACTTTCTAAACATAGCACTTTTTAAACTAAATGGGCCAGGAGTAGAGAGAGCATGCCTGGAAGTCAGTAGAGGAGATGGTGATGTTTGGCAGTGAATATGTAACCAGTTCAACTTGGGAGCTTTAGCTCTAAGGTGGGACATATACCACACTCAGTGTCAGAGTTCTGTTTCTGCATAATTAATTACCAGAAACTTGTTTGCTTAAAACATCACACATTTATTAGCTTATAGTTCTGTAGGTCAGAAGTCCAGCACAGATGTGGCTGTGTTCTCTGTTCAGGGTATCGTAGGACTGAAATGAAGATGTTGGCTGGACTGAGTCCTCATCAGGAGACTCTAGGTTACGGTCTACTATACACTGGGGACTGTTGGGGGGAATGGGGGAGGGACAGCAGGGGGGGGCTGGGGGGGATAGCCTGGGGATGAATACCAAGTGTGGGTGAAGGGGAGGAAAGCAGCAAAGCACACTGCCATGTGTGTACCTATGCAACTATCTTGCTTGTTCTGCACATGTACCCCCAAACCTATAATGCAATAAAAATTAAAAAAAAAAAAAAAAAAAAAAAAAAAAAAAAAAAAAAAAAAAAAAAACTCTTTCTCAAACTCGTTCTTGTTGGCAGAATTTAGTTCCTATGATTGTAGAATAAAGGTCTCACTTTCCTTGCTAACCATCATTCTGAGGCTATTCTTAGCTCCTCGAGGCCACCTGCATTCCTTTACATGTGGCCTCCATCTTCATGCCAGTAAGGACACATTGAATCCTTCTGTTGCTTCTGCATCTGGCTGGAGGATACTCTTTGCTTTTGAACAGCTCATGTGCTTAGTTCACCTGAACAATCTCCTTTCTTTTTTTTTTGACAGAGTCTCACTCTGTCACCCAGGCTGGAGTGCAGTGGCACAATCTTGGCTCACTGCAACTTCCACCTCCCAGGTTCAAGAGATTCTCCTGCCCCAGCCTCCCAAGTAGTGGGGATTACAGGCATGCATCACCACAACAGGCTGATTTTTTGTATATTTAGTAGAGATGGGGTTTCACCATATTAGCCAGGATTGTCTCGATTCCCTGACCTTGTGATCCACTCAACTCGGCCTCCCGAAGTGCTGGTATTACAGGCAAATCTCTTCTTTTTGAAGTCAACTGTATCATATAGCATAACCTAATCACAAAAATCATATCCACAAAATTCATAGTCCTAGAGATGATATAGGATATGTACAGCAGGAAGCAGGAAATCTTGGGGGTTGTCACAGAATTCTGCTAAGTATGCGTAGATATACACATCCTTACCTGGACCTTAGGTTTATCATGTTTATTCTCTGGCTCAGTATTTTTAATGTGTGGGTCCTGTACCAATAGCATCAATATTACCTAGGAATTAGTAAGTGATGCAAATTAGCAGCTCCCACTCAAAACTCAAAACCTAAGTAGGAGTAGGAAGACACCAGCAGTCTATGTCTTAATAAGCCCTCCAGGCATTTCTGATGCTCACTAAGGTTTGAGAGCCAGTGCTCTCTGGACCAGGGTCAGCTAACATCTGGTGCCAGAGAGCTAAATCTGGCTGATGACTATTTTAGAAAGTAAAGTCTTATTGGAACATAGGTATGCCCACTTGGTTATATATTGTCTATGGCTGCTTTCACTCTACAGTGGCAGACTTAGCAGTTGCATATAGCACTAATATCTCACAAATCTGTAAATATTAATTATGTGGCCCTTTCTAAGAAAAAAAAAAAGAAGTTTATCTTCTGCTCAGGAAATAGATTACTTAATTGCTGAGGTTTCATCCAGTTCTAACTTGTTCTAATTTTATACAACTTCCATGTGAATCCTACAAAATTGCAATATGAGATTTAGAGGTTCATTTTCCTAAAAAAAAGCGCTTAATCCCTGATTTTCATTTCTATTAAAGGAGCTAAAAATGTGTCCTTTCTTCCAGACATGACTGCAACTATCCTTTTAGTCCACTGGCAGCTTTTTCTGTCTTATGTGGTAATAAAGAACATCTGTTCACCATTCTTTCTATGTTAGTTTTTAAATATTTGAAGGCAATTAAGTCACTCTGAGTCTCTTCACAAAAACATTGCCAATACCTTTAGCTTTCCCCTTATTCTTATTTGCCTATCTTTAATCATGTCTGTTTCTCTGCTTTGGCTATTTTCTAAGTTGTATACATCTTTTATAAGTTATTAGATTTTCAACATACTTAGCCAGTCTTTCTGGCTTCTAAATTAAATGGACAGAACTAAAAACAAACCAACCTGCCAACTGTCCAAGATTCAGCTCTTCTTTATTTTGTCAGATTTCTATGTAATTATGCATCTTTTAACCATATCTTTGCTAGTAATCCACTGAATGTGGCTTATATCCTTTACTCTTTTTTCTTCCAAAATTGGTCCAACAGTTAGACTTACTGTGGTTGATTCCCACTTTCTGTGTCTGGCCTCCATGATGACAAACATTTGGCTTGATGGAGGTTTTCACTGTCATCTGATAGTTTTCATTGGTTGACCAGTTCACTAAACATACTCCAGGTACCCAACTTCCATTTTGCATTAATTTTCCCATTTCTTTCCATGTTTTCAATACCTGGCCAGTGAACCAGTAAATTAATCAATTAAATCTCTGCTTTTTCTTTTCCTCACATCATCATATTAAGTTTGATTTGTAGTCTTGTTATTTTCTAATCCATGGCACCAAAAATATACATGATTTTTTCATTTGATTGTTTTGTTTTGTTTTTGTATTTCTTTTCTCATTCTTAGTCTGGATTCTTCTAGAAAAAGTGTGTGTGTGTGTATGTGTGTGTGTGTGTGTGTGTGTGTGTGTGCATTTGTATTCCAAATATATGCAGCTCTATTGTTCTGTTGCCTCTGGTTTCCTTTCTACCCACTTTATCTGTGATGTATACTTGTGCTCTTGGTATCACAGATTTCTTTGAGGGTCAGCCAGCTTTCCTAAGCTCTCCCCTTGAGGTATGCCCTGCCATTTCCTTCCACAGATTAAAGCCTGCTTATCTGAAATATCTCATTACTGAAATAATCACTTTTAATTTACCAATTGTACAGCCTTTACCTTTCCAGAAACATAATGAATAACATAATTTGTTTCATGCCAATCAAATTTGCTTCCATGTGCCAAAAATGTAGGGTTTTTTTTTTTAACTGATGGAATCTATTTGCATAGGCTTTCTGAATGTATGACTTATTTAAAACAAAAATACTTTTTTTGTCAGAAGATTTACCTTGCCATATTCTTTCATTATCAGGAAAGGACTTAAGATGTCTTTCAACAGTATAATACTCTGAAATGTGATAGGAGAGTCTGAGTTGCTTGAAATAATTCTGTTACACTTAGATCTATAATTGGAATTTATCATCCAGTTGAGACCCAGCTCAGACTAGCTAAATGAAAATGTAGCTTAGGGCAATTCAATGTAAGACAAAATTTTAACAATACAAAAATAAAATCCAAAGCATCTCCCTGGCTTGTGGCAGCAGCCATTGAAAGGCTGTATATGTAACATGGCAGTTTGAGGGACTGACTATGGGCTTACCTACAAAGGTAGAGAAGAAAGGATATTCCTGTGTTGAACTGTCCAGCATTTAAGATTTAGCTAGGATATTCGAAAAAAAGTAACCAACTAAAATTTTGGCTGGACTAATGGAATTCTGAAGCTACAAGCAAGACTGCCATAAACAGTTATTATCAAGATTTCCCCAGTGCTAATATGCCATCTAAAACTTAGGCTAGAATGGTTGGTGAAAGCCTAGCAAATAAGCCAGCCACTTATAAAATTGAGTGGTCGTGATTCTTGTTCATGTGAATAGTAGAACATATTACCTTTTGATAATAAAGGATCAGTCACCATATCTGATATTATTAGTTAAACATCACATATGGTTCCTTGCTAAAAGAAGTGGGTTGCAAACTCTGAAAATATGCAGGAAAGAACAAATTGAAGTCTCCCTGTATCTTTTTATTACTATGTGATAATATTGGAATATTGCATTTGTTTTTAGTTGATGGTTAGGAAAGATAATTTCATTTTATTAAATAAGAGGAAATGAGTATTCCAAAGGAGAAGGTGGCAAGAACAACACTAAAAAAAACAAAAAAGCTTTGCTTATTCTCTCACTGTTGCTTTACCTTGCTTTAAAGGGCTTAATATCACATTTACCTTTATTGAAACTTACCCAGTGTATTCAAGACAGTGGATAACAAATAAATATTTGATGAATGTTTGTGAGAAAGAACGAGTGAGCCAAGAATTAAATCAGAGAGGAATGAAAGATGAGAGTAGACAAGAGAGAAGAGGTGACAGAACAGGTAATGAACTGAGAAGAAGCTGAAACGGGAGAAGTGAATTGGTGTGACTCTATTTTTTCCACTGACCATAAATAATATTAAATATTCACGTCCCAGATTCCAAGTCAGCTATCATATTTTGAGTACCTACTATGTATTAGGCACTGAATTAGTCTCTCTCATACAATATTTTGTCAGATAATGCCACACTCTTGGTTGATCACTTTCTAATTTAAAAGACAAATACTTCTGTGAGGTACCATGAGATCATTTAAGAGTGGGTATTTGCACATAGGATGACTTGGGGGCATTTTTGGTGCTACCTACAGGCTGTCTCAATAACAGTTCTATGGAGGTCAAGTGAGTCACTTGGATATGATTATTTCTCCAAATTGTCTCCCTCTTAGTCTCCCTCCCTCCAAACCTCCTTCCTTCCATGCCTTCCTTTTTGTTATTTCTCTCTCTTTTCAGTATTGTTTCCTATGCCTGCCGCCTCACAATGAGCACATTGAAAACAGGTTCCTAATAGTATTAGTGACATCAAATATAGTTTGGCATTTTCATTTCTTCTCTCTGGATTAGCTTCCAAAACAACAATGTCTTGTTCATTCATTCATTCATGTATTCATTCACTCAAAAGCACTTGGGTGCCTATAATTTTCAAAACCCTTTATTAGACACCATGGAAAAAAATTAAGAGGATCCTATGGATACTCCCTTCAAAACTTTAACCCAGAATCAAATTACGAGTAAACAAAATGTAAGAACCATAAGAGACATACTGATCAATGATTTAAACAATAATGCTAATAAACTTAAATTTAATAATATACATTCCATTGTTTCATATCATTTGGATAAAATAATAATGAGTAAAAAAGACATTAAGGATAGTTACTGTAGTTTAGTTTTTATTTTATTAAGTACTCTCCCTATAAGCCTTACAGAAATCCTGGAACTTTATAGAAGGAAGCCCGAAATAGCTGTTAATTTCCTTTAGACATGAAAACACTGGAATTTGGATGCAGGTTTCCAATGGCAAAGCCTGTGTTCTTAAGCACTTAGAATACTCTGTAGAAGTCTGCAAAAGAGAAAATTGGCAATCATGCTAAGTGGATGGGGTTGTGAGGTGGGGGTTGGGGGTGGGGCAGGGATGGCAGGGCCTTTCAGCTGAACCTTGAAGGGCAGAGAACAGTTGAAGAACAACATAAATTTACAAAATTTTAAAAAGTAGTTTTCTTATCTTCACTTATAAGAAGGACATTAAATTGTATAAATAGGCAAGAAAAGGTCATAATGACATTGATAACATGGGAAGCAAATATTTAGCAGTTGGAAGGCATAATGACTTTTGAAAACTGTATGCAATACAGATCAGAATCATTCAGGAAAATGCAGGGCCAATTTCAGAAGCCGTGCTTCTTACAGAATTTCTCTCCTCTCTCAGCAGGCATGCCTGCTCAAAGCAGTTTGACTCATTCTGTTTGTTCTTCCTTTGGGATTAATGTCCTTTCAAAAGCACAAAATAATCTTTACAATTTAAGTCAAACAGGCCCATGAATTTGAAGGGACTAACTCCAGTTCTCTGAGGCTGTGATCAGAGCCCCTTGTCCAGCTTCCTTTTAGGGTTATTTGTTGTTGTGTTTTCTACAGAACGTTTGGGTTTACAGTGATTAGGTCGCTCCACGAACTCCTGTCTAAGACATATCGACAAGGAAGAATAGGTATGAGAGAGCTCTGTAGTCTCAAGGCATTCAATCACATTGGAATCATGAGGGAATCACAGAAAGTAGATTTACCAGGTCAACATAGGCTGTTGCAGAATGCCCAGGAATGGGTCTCCTATTGATTGAGGTACAAATGTAGGTCTCAAGTTATCTTTATAATCGGGCAATATTTGACAGACAAATCAGATGTCTTTTTTAGTCCTCTCACTGGATTCTAACCAAAAGAAGGCTGGACACTTAGCCAAATGACTTGGTATAAGGAAACTGTCAGCATTATTCTACTATTTGTCTTCCAAAACTTAGGATTTCTGTGCATCTTTTAGCCTGATTGATGATCACTGGGAATAGAGTTTAGGATGCCCTAATGTTGAGCATTTGTGTTGGGGATAGCAAACTGATTAACTAGATTAGATACTGGTATGTTTTGTTAAGGAGGATTCTGAGGCCAACTAGAAATGTTACTAATGAATAATATATGCCCTGAGTACTACAAAAGAGAGTGGTATAATGGATTCTTATACTTGGATTATGGAACAATAGAGACATTATGATTTTTGCAAAGAGCAAATATTAAAATCAATCAACCTATGTATGCATAGCTTGAATTAGCTACTGCAGAGTACGTAATTTCATAGATTTCCCAGTTTCCACAACTAAAATAACTAAATTATTAAGGGATAACAGAATTGCTGTAAAATTTAAAAGCCTATATATGTATAAACTACTCAAAAATTTATAGTGATTATTATTTTACTGTTTATTATTATTTGAAATGTGACTGCTTTAAATAATTCTGTCTATATGATCTACCACACACCAGCAAAATACAATTTTGTTACCAGAATATTTTACTCTAATTGCTAAATTAAATTTTTCTCTTAGAAATTTATTTAGGCCTGTTTTTCTGGACTCCCAAATTCTAAGGAATTGTAGGAACATGAACTTCTAGTAAATTTGCAGCCAAAGAAAACTCAGATGCAATTTCTGTGGCATTCTGCATTAGTTAGTTAATTCTGACACAGTCTGAGTTGAGTAAACTGTGTGGGAATTAGTCGTACAAGTCAAGATGTGTTTGTGCCTCATGCCAAATTCCAGATTTGTATATTTAGGCTGCAGTTCACAAGAGGGTGAGAACATGTTGATGTCAACCAGAAAAACCTGTGTTTTCTCATTAACCTTGGCCTCTGATCTTGGACTTCTGGTCACTGCTGAGATTCTCAGAGCCAGGTACCCTCCCAAAAGCTGTCTGAGATTTAGCCTTGAATGCTCATTATCTCCACTGACATGGCCCCCGACCAATGACAAGTCCCACTGATTATTTGCCTCCTTTTCATGTTAGTTTAGCTTTAATCCTTGTGTTTAACTACACTATTTTATGATGTCTTTTCTTTTATCGTAATACCATAACATAGAAGTCCCTTTCGTTTTGTGTTGCATTGGTGATAGCTCCTTAACCCTGATATGAGGGCTTTCTTCTACCTGGGGCTATAAGCAGTTTATCTTTCTTTCTGGATTTGTGAATCCTAAATCTGCTGCCTCCTGGCCATTTGAATATGAAAATGTATGTCCTTTCCTCAGAGGCAATTTCTGTTCCTATCAATTATTCTTTCAATTAGGTGGAAATCAGGGCTTGGTACATATTTGAAAGGGAGAGAGCTATAATACAGTTAAAAATAAATAAATATGGGCTTTGAAACTAGCCCTATTTGTTTTCTAATTCTACCTAGCTCTTGAGTAAGATGATCTTGCTAAACCTTTTCTTCGCCTGTGAAATGAAAATAAGGATATTTTCATTGTTTATACAAATAATGTATGTAAACTTATCTAGCAAAGAACCTAGATCATAATATATGCTCAAAGGAACAGAACTCCTTATAAAAATAAAATATGGTTGTGTGGATCTTCTTGCTGGCGATCACTTAATGGGAATTTTATTTCTCTTCCATTTAAAGTAAATTCTTTTCAGGATTTCACAATTTCCACAACTCCATTAGGAACTGATTTTATGTCTTCTCCAAAGACTAAATGTTTCAGAATTAAAAGAAAATATAAAGTAAGGTTTGTTTTAAGCACAACCTGCCAGAAGAAACAATCACATTGAAGCCGAGACTAAACAGAGCACAAGTCAGCTCCACAGGGAATGTTCTTGAGGAAATTGAAATCAGAATATCTTTTTGGTATTACAGAGTTAGTAAGAATGTTCACCAAAGCAATGGAATCCAAGAACTCAGAGTTCCTAAACCTTGGAAGCTAATGGATACTGCAAATGCTGGAGAGGTGCTAAATATAGGCCCTTAAAACAGTGACAGCGTGGTATTCACTGTTCTTAGTATGTTTCATTTAATTTGATGATGGTGACAGTGACATTCCAACAACAGTTATATTTCCTAGGAATTTTGTGCCATGGTTTTTATGAAGTAAAATTAGATTAAAATGTGGAAATGATCACAATGGAACATTGAGTGAAAACGTTTATAATCAAGTGAATGCTCTTAGAGCTGTCATCATTACGTAATTAGAGAGTTTTGTCGAATGCAAACTTAGTTTCTACTTTGTTCTTCTAGACTGTGCAGGCATAATAAAAGGGATAACTGAATCAATAATGAATTGATATGAAAAGAATAAAAATCTAATACCTATGGACAAACACACAGCTATGTAGTAGATTCAATATATGCATAGTCTACAATATACTGGATTATAAACATTATAAACCTGTGGAGGCAATGTGCATGGGAAATTGCTTCTTGGATAATCCTGTGCCTTACAAATGTTTGATCTGCTTTGGCAAAGTTTAATTGAAACTTTTTTTTTTTTTTTTTGATACGGAATCTTGCTTTGTTGCTAGGGCTAGAGTGCAGTAGCACAATCTTGGCTCACAGCAACTTCTGCCTCCTGGGTTCAAGCCATTCTCCTGCCTCAGCCTTCTAAGTAGCTGGAATTATTGCAGGTACCCTCCACCATGCCCAGCTATTTTTTTTTTTTTTTGTATTTTTGGTAGAGACAGGGTTTCACTGTGTTGTCTGGGCTGGTCTCAAACTCCTGACCTCGTGATCCGCCCACCTCAGCCTCCCAAAGTGCTGGGATTACAGGCCTGAGCCACTGCGCCCGGCCTGAAACTAGCTTTTTATTTATACATTTTTTCTCTTCCATCTTTCATAAAGAAAATGGCAATCTCTGAATAAAATGTGGATATAAGAAGCTACACTCTGGAAGCAGAATGTTTATTGACAAATCCTGGCTCTACCACTTACTAACTGCATGAACTTGAGTAATTGTTTTAACTTTACTATTGCTCCATTTCTTTATTCACAAGACTATTAAATGATCAAGGGAGCTAGCCTACAGAGGAGCCAGTACAGTACCCAGTATATGAAAGTAGAAATAATCTTGCTTTTATGCCCCTGGAATCAAGGGGAGTTGTTTACAAGATAGCATAAATTTACACCTAAAAATGAAATCCATGTTTAAGAAACATATAGAGAAAAAGATGTTAATAAAATAAACAGCCTGGGACTTAGAGAGTTTGGGCTATTTATTTTTCTGAAGAAGACAGTAATGGAAGCTTAATTGCACTAAAAATGTGATGAAATGTTTCTCACCTTTTAACAGTGCACTCGAAAAAACTCTGCTAGCTTAATCCTCTTCTCTTTTCTAGTTCTTCAGAGAAGTTACTGGTTTGTAAATGTACACCATTGTTAATCTGGACACAGTAAAAAAGGGGTACAATATCTCAGCAGGCTGTGATGATTCAACTTCATTTATTCATTTGTTTGCTCACCCATTTTTTCATTCATCATTCCTTCTATCCATCCATCCATCCATCCGTCCATCCATTTCTAAAACAGATACACAAGTCACTTAATAGATACCAGGAACCTCCTAATATATAGAAGTCAAGGAATAATGAAATAAACATTCTTAACAAACAGCTTTCTCATATAAAAAGACAGACACATAATCAAGTAATTCTAGTAATGTTGGCTAGATGGAAGCTTGTGCATGGCACAGCAGGGCACCAGGGAGTGATCTTTCTACAGAGACGTCCAGGAAATACTTAATAGAGGAACTCGTGCTTGAACTGGTTCCTACACCAGGAATAGATGATTCGTTTTATGACCATATGTTGATGTAGGTTTCAAGAGCATGTTGGGTGGGATGTAACTTAGATAACACAAATTACATTGGTTACTATGCTGTCAGGGATTATAATATACATTTTATAATTCACGTTTTGGGGTCTAAATTGCTAGTTGAAATATGACATTCCCAAAGCAAGTTTTATTAGATATTCTAGATTGAATTAGTTCCTTTCTATACCTATAAAACTTATTTACCCATATCTATAGTGTCCCACTCTACTTTTCCTTCCCAGTAAAAATTTTCAGAATTGTCTCCACTAGTTTCCATTATGATACCCTCATTCATTCCTTATCCTCCTCAAAAGTGGCTTCTCTTTAGATGACCCACATAAATGACTGTACTTAAATGGCTCACAAAGGTCACTAATAATCTCCATGACATTAAATCTATCAGACATTACCATCTTACTTGATTCTTCTGCAGCCTGAGACAATGTTGACCATGCTTTCCTTTTCTAAACAGTCTCTCGCTTTTGCCCAGTCCCACTGGCACAGACAAGTTCATGCAGACAAGTCCCAATTACAGGGTACAGATCATGAATACATGACACCATGTAACAAGACTTTAGCATCATTTTTCTTTTTAAAGAGGGAGATGACCAAAGCTTAGATATCATGAGTGAAATTTCCCTGAGAGACAGATGTAGTAAGGTAAGTTCAATTGTCTACATTAGCTTCATTTAAACACTGGACCATTAATGAGACTAGATTTTGACACAGTTTGTTAGCAGAAATGAAAACTTTGTGATTATGCTTTCAAGGGTTATCAGATATTAATAAACACCCAATTGCCCTAAGACTGGCTCCTTTATGGATGCTTGGTTCATAAATGTGGTATTGTTTTTATCTATAGCACACATTATTCATTAGTATTTATTTAATAATTAACTTTTTTAAAATTTAGGTTGTTCTTTGAGTATTATCTTCATTGCTTACATGTGAAGATTCATTGATTGCCATTGTCATCTCTAGAGAGGGACAACTATTCCTATCTGGCATGATCCCAACAGTGGCTGGCTTCTGACAGTGACCACATTTGACTCTGAGAAAATGCCTTTCCTCAATCTAAAAGGTTGAAGGACCCGGGAGAAAGCAACAGTTTCTCTGCCATCAGCAATTTATTCTGAAACAGACTGTATCAATCACATCATCTGTAAATTATTTGCTGCTTGAGAACATTGTTTTGCACCGAAGCTGTAATGTCCAACACCACCTTCGTGAGAATGGAAGTGTTTTTTATCTGCAGTGTACAATACAGAAGCCTCTAGCCACTTGTGGCTATCAAACATTTGAAATGCAGCTAGTGTGATTGAGAACTGATTTTCTTTTAATTTATTAATTTTAATGAATTTAAATTTAAAATAGTCACATGTGGCTGTTTAATGACCACCATATTAGACATCCCAGCATGAGAATCTCTCTTATATTAGTCATGATTGGTGGTATGAAATTAAATTTTAAGAAATTTTTCTTGAGGGAAATTTTGTGATTTTATATTCGATATCACTAGCAGTGAAATTGAGAGGAATTTTCCAGGCAAAATCTTTTGATTTCCTGCAAAGCAGGCACCTACCCTGAGTTATTCACTATCTATCTGACAGAGGTGCTGCAGTATAGAGGGATAGTTGGGGTTAAATGTTTAAAACTCCTTGCTTGATACTCCTAACATATTTTTCCTCTAGTATTTTGCAGACACCAGAAATTGTCATCAAAGTTAGTTAAATAAGTGAGAGATCCCATTTTTCTTCTAGTGGAGACTTGACTCAGGATATTGGTGATTGGATAATATCAGTGTTTTGATGTTGGTCATGGTATTTAATGACAGTGACAGATAAAATACTGTTAGTGCTTCTTTCCTAGCTTCCTTCCAAGTGTGTTGAGGTGACTTACTGGAATATTTAAACATCGCAACTGAAAATGAACAGATAATTTGGACAAGGGGAAAACCCAGATCACTTCCGTGTGATTTCTTTCATGGGAAAAGATTGAATCACTGACCATTGACATGGGCAAATGTTTTTGAATCATTATTTCCAGAATGGTGCTCCAGTTGCCCTGACTCATATTCCCATTCTCACCTCATTCCTCTCTGCGGTCAAAAGCAGGATGTATGAGACACGAGTCACCAACCTGTGTGGATTAGGGCTGCCAACTAGACCTTGTTTCAACATTTGAGTTGACCTGGTAAGGCCAGTTCACTTTAGGCTAATGAGGACTTTATCCGAAGGCAGCAAGTACTGGATCAACTTTCTGAAACCTAGTTAGTGAATCCAAGAGTGGGGGTGGGGGGTGCACAACTACAGCAACAACAAAAGGAAAATGGTTACCAAATCATACTAAATTCAAATTTTATCTCAAAATATGTTTTCAGTTATATCATTCTGTTGAGGACAGATGTGGGAATTAGATGGAGTTTGGATGATTAACGTTTAAGGAAACATGATAAACATAATTTTCCTAGACAAAGAGTAAAAAATCCCAATAGGAAAGTTGCCCATTGTTATATCCAACCAACAACCTTGAGTATTTGAGAGGCAGCCATGCAAGGGAATGTGACAAACACATATTTATTTATCTGATTTGGCAAGTAAATGTTAAAGTATATAAATTTGAGGGGTTTTGAAACACGTTTGATATGATATTCATGTCTTTCTGGATTCTTCAAATATAAGGCAGGGTCCCGTGCTGGGGATAAAAATCAGGGATAAATACTCAATGTTCCTTTACAAAGAATGTGGTCTTTCTTCCTCCTTCCCTCCCTCCCTCCTTCCCTCTAATGGAGACTTGATTCAGGATATTGGCAACTGGCAATATCCAATATTCAGAATATTGGCAATCTTCCCTCCCTCCCTTCCTCCCTCCCTCCCTCCCTTCCTCCCTCCCTCCCTTCCTCCCTCCCTCCCTCCCTCCCTCCCTCCCTTCCTCCCTTCCTTCCTTCCTTCCTTTTTAATAAAAACCTTCCTTTAATAAAATCCTCTCATAAGATTGCTGGCTTTAACAAATTATGTCTGGGAACTACTCTGACAAAATGATTCTGTAAGGTGTTTTTTTTATTATTATTTTGTTTTGTCTTTATTATTATTGTTGTTTTAGTTCAAAAGCTATTTGCATCAGTGCATTAAAAATCATTAGGGTTTCTCAGTTTCTCTCTGGTAAGATAGAAACTGGTAAGCTATTTTGCTTCCTAGAGGCTTGGCTTTTGATTTTATAAATTGGATATTATAAAAGATACTTGGGAGAATTGTGTGTTTTAAAGGAATTAAGAGGATAGAAGGCTAATCCGTGCCAATTAATGAATAGATGTATTAAGTTATCTATATTCTCTAGATTTACCCTCACCTTGGCTGGCCAATTCCATTAACTACAGCACTCCATGGCCAACGTTTTGGTTGAATCAAGTTTTCCTTTTTAAACTGAAGAATAATGAGACTTTTACATTTGGAAAGGAGAGCTTTATTTTTCATAAACGTTTGCAGTCTGCAGGCTGGCCATTCTGACAGGCTGGGAAGCATAGCTTCAGGCAGAAGCCAGAAACAGACACTTCAAGGGAGGGACAAAGGGAACAGGAATTTAGGCTGAAAGAAGTGGCCAAATACACGTTTAATAAGCTATAGGAGGAGTCATGAATGTTTATGAAAGTAGAAAGATGTACATGCACAACTGGGCTTTATGACTTTCCATGGGACCTGTGTTCAAAAAATGGCGATGTTAGCATAATCCAAGAGTGAAGTCTGGAGCCCTCTGATGTCAGATAGGGTAGCAGAAGACACAAAAACCTTCACTGCTTATTCTCCCTCACCTGGCCAGGACCACTCTGCCATCAGTGGTCTCTTCCCCAGAAAGAATGCTGGTCAATTGTTTTGTGGAAACTGCAGAAGGGAGGAGCAGCATCAGTTGTTTGGTTGAAAGGGTTGGTTTCTGGTTAGCCCATAGGAAAGAAAGGCTAATTGCTGTTAGTGAGGCAGGGGGTATAAGTAGGTATGTCCATCTCCCATCCCTTCACAGCTAAGAACTCAGTTTTCAAGGTTTCTTTGGGTTTTCATTGGCCAACGAGGGTTCGTTCAGTCAGTTGGTGGACTTAGGATTTCATTTTTATTTCTCAGCCTTTATGCCATTATTTGTTTTCTACTTAGTAGTAGTAGTATCAGATCTAAAGTTTTTATGCCCCCATCACATGAATTCCTATGTGAATGAATACATGCCCCCTGAATTCCTATAGTGAGTCCTTCTCTTGCCCCATGGACATAATTTTAATTGAAATATTTGAAAGTAGATTTGAATAATTTTCCATCTATACCAAATTAGTTGCTTATTAAATAACTACCTAGGATCTAATATTATATAAAATGCTCTATATGATTTCCTGCTATATGTGAATCTTTGGAGGAGTTTAGTAATGTAATCATAGCTTATTGAAACACACATAAGTTCAATATAGGTAAGTATATATATATATATATATATATATATTTCAATATAAATAAGTGCATACATATTTTAATATAAATATAAATAAATAAATAAATAAATAAATATATTTCAATACAGGTAAGTTGATGATGAAGGAAGAAGATACTAAAGATACTGTAGAAATTATTTTTCCTATCTGGAAATTAGATATTTCTGCTGTTTTCTATAGATGCAGATTGATATATACACACACACTATGTATACATATAAATGATGAACAAAATTCTCCACTGGCATCAGTATTTAACAATGGCAATCCCTAACCACTTTGAACTTCAGTTTTGTCACCTGGGGAAATGAAAGATTAAGTAATAGATTAAGGTTAAGATTAAGAGGAAGTTGTCAGGCAGGATGTCTATGACAGACGAATGCTGAATGGATTGAGTGCAGGAGTTCAAGGTTAAAAGATTGTATTATGGAAAGAACACTACTTCACTCTCATAAAGTATTTCAATGTATTAATTTACATAGTAACCTCTTATTGTGATCATTCTTCTGAGACAGTCAAGATAAGCAAAGAGAAAAAAAATGAAGTTAGCTTTAAAATTATCTTGATTGACTGCTTTCAGAAGGCCTAAGCAGCTGCTTTGGAAGTTCTTTGGTTCATTATAAAATGTATTTATCATGTAGTGAGAACCGATTGGCAAGGCACTGTGTTAGGGCACTTTACATATAGTATCTAATACAATAAGTTTCCATTGACAACCTCTAGTTTAGAGTTCCTATTTATCTGTATGACTTATCAAAATAAACATGTCTAAGTTAACGAATTAATTTGCTATTCAAAAATGCAAATTTCTGAAATGAATTTGTCTTTCTCAGTCTCCACTGACAAATACTTAAGAATTAGTTACTCTGGTTTTGTTTTTTTGTTTTTCAATTTCACAAGTTAATACTTTTGTGAATCTTATTAATTGACCAAAGCAATATTTAATATGTTGATTTTTTTTTTTTGAGCTGGAGTATTGCTCCATCGCCAGGCTGGAGTGCAGTGGCGCAATCTCTGCTCACTGCAACCTCCGCCTCCTGGGTTCAAGAAATTCTCCAGCCTTAGCCTCCTGAGTAGCTGGGACCACAGGCGTGTGCCCACCTAATTTTTGTATTTTTAGTAGAGATGGGGTTTCACCATGGCCAGGATGGTCTTGGTCTTGTGATCCGCCCACCTCAGCCTCCCAAAGTGCTGGAATTACAGGCGTGAGCCACGGCACCCGGCCAATATGTTGATTCTATAGTTCACTATTTGCAATTTAAATTCTAAACATATACTAACAAAATCATCAAAAAAGGAGGGAGAAGAATTTTGTGAACATTAATGATCACTTAATTTGCCTTAATTATTCAATACCTTATTCAGCATTAATTACTATTCTGTACTAATACATGTTTTTTTCATTTGTTGACTTTAATGTCACATAACAAATTTGGTATTGAGAGATAGTAACTTCTCTGAAATCAGACTGATTTGTTAAAACTGTGTAACAAAATAGCATAGGCTATGAAATATGTGGTACTAGAAATAGAGTTTATATATTTCTCTAATCCTACTCCACAGAGGCTTTAAAAGACCTACCTCAAATTAAGAATATTAATATTCCCAGAAGTGTGACATTCTGAATAAATAAATGTTTATTTATTTTGTTATTAATGTTTACCAACCGTGTCACTGATGAATAAAGTGACATCGTTGGTAAACATTAATAACAAAACTTTCTCACCTATAGAAAGGCCTACAAGTTTATTACATATTTTCATGTTTATAATTATCAAGATAATTTTGTGATAAGTAAAATAACAATAAACATGTATTCACATCTTAAATGCAATAGTTTCTATTTAAATATGGGAAAATGAAATAGCTATTTTTTCAAAGAGAATATTTTAATTTGCTTTACAGATGAAACATACTATATTTGCCAGTTTGGATTTTGCACTATTTGCAAATAGTATTCTTGTTGCTGAGCAAGTACAGATTGGTGCAAGTAAAATATGCTAGGACTATTCCAGATTTTAAAAGCAGAAATCTTAGTCACAGATAATTTTTAAGAGGTAGCTTCAATTTTGTGCCTCAATATTAGGGCTATAGGTTTGGGGGCAAACATCTATTTTAGAATATAGCAATTTTACATTTTACTTAAACTCCTGAATTGCTGTATCCTGTCACAGATCAGGTTATTCTGAAAGCAAACTTTGAGACTTTACTGGGGAGTGCTAATGAGAACATCATTTGTGAGGAGTAAGAAATATAGGACTGGGAAGAGGAAGGAGCTGGACTGTGATGTAGTCACATCAGAGGCCTCAGCCTACCCTAGATGCCATGAGGAACTTTGGAGGTAAAATAGAGCTTCAGAGTTTTCTTGCCTTGAGGCAAGGGGGCAAAGCCAGTAAACTCCTGCATGAATCAGTCATTACAGGGGCCGTCAACTCCTCTACTTAGGAGGGTCATCTCCGCTGAGGCAGCTCCCATTGGCCTGGGGCAATTTGTAAAGAGGCTCTCGGGCATCAGCCACCAGCACTCCAAGCAGCTGAGAGGAGTGCCTTGGTGATGACCGGATTCTGGGAATCAGCCCTACAGCATCCTCTACACCTGTATTTGCATAGCAAGTAGTCTAAGAGTATGTAGCCACGTGTCCTCTGCTTTCCTACAATCTTATAGGCTGCTCTCTTCCAACAGGTGAGAAGAGATGAGCTTAAATATTTTCTCAAACTTTCTAAAGTGTTTATGACTCTTCTTTGATGTTTATTTTTTAATCCCCTAGGAAGGAAACTCCAGTTGCAACATTGAGAGAGGGCCTTGAACTCTTTATATAAATGTAAATGAAATATATATCCTAAAAAAGAGAAGGGGAAATTAAATTTACCTGATAATTAAATGGGCATATTTTTATTATTTATGCCCCTCATTGTGCTAGATAAAATATCAGCTTAAGCTATTCCTTAACTTCTTTGGATAACCTAAACCAGAGGAGGATTTAAAATGAAACAATTGTAGAATATATTCTAACTAAATTGCTTTCTTATAAATAAGCATGGAATTTTCTGTGGAAGCAAGATAAATAGCTGAAGAGCTTATCAACATATTTTTTTCTTTACATGATATTATGTTAGTCCTTAACTAATTTCTGAAATCTTAGAACCAAACAAGGTGAATGTACATGATATCCTTTGCAAAGAATGATGTGTAACATGAAAGTAATTTAGGGCCAGGCATGGTGGCTCACACCTGTAACCACAGCACTTTGGGAGGCCGAGGTGAGTGCATTGCTTGAGCTCGGGAGTTTGAGACTAGCCTGGGCAACATGACAAAATACCATCTCTACTAAAAATACGAAAACTAGGTGGGCATGATGGCATATGTCTGTAGTTCCAGCTACTCAGGAGGCTGAGGTGAGAGGATCACCTAAGCCCAGGAGGTTGAGGCTGCAGTGAGCCATGATGGTGCCACAGCACTCCAGCCTGGGCAACAGAGTGAGACCCTGTCTCAGAACAACAAAAGCAACAAAAATGAAAGTAATTTAATATTATTTATTAAATTTCACCACACCACTGATTTCAACCAAAATTTACTTTACTTCTGAGTTTTTATTTTTGAAACAGAGTCTTGCTCTGTCACCCAGGCTGAAGTGCAGTGGTGTGATCCCAGCTCACTGCAATCTCTGCCTCCTGTGTTCAAGTGATTCTTCTGCCTCAGCCTCCCAAGTAGCTGGGATTACAGGCATGTGCCACCACACTGGCTAATTTTTGTATTTTTAGTAGAGACAGAGTTTCACCATGTTAGCCAGGCTGGTCTTAAACTCCTGACCTCAAGTGATCCATCCACTTTGATCTCCCAAAATACTGGGATTACAGGTGTGAGCCACCATGCCTGGCCTTACTTCTGAGTTTTTAAAAGATATACCAACCACAAATTTATTTGAGTTTTTGAACATTTTATTAAAAGAGAAACTTTTAAAAACACTAAACTTATGACAGGTCTATCACCAAAGTTTTATGGATGCTCTCTTTAAAAACTCTTACACACTCACACTCAATATGCTACCAAGTGGACAGTAAACTAAGTTTATAGTGTGCTCTGGTGAATGTAGACTTGTTATATTTTGTTGTTATCTCTATTTGTCTTCACATCTGTCCTTTATTTCCTGCCTTGTACTACTTTGAAAATTAGTTTACTGATTACAAACTTCAGTTATTAACTTTGCTATTGTTGGTCATGCTATTATTATTTCAAGAAGGAAGGTAAAACAGTGGGGAAAATACTGTTTTTCTTAATTTGGCTCCAGCTGATTTTATACCTGGGAGCAGGAGAGCTGATGGTTCTTGTGTATAGTTAATTAAATCCTGTGCTGATTGCTTCTGTTATAGGTACTAAGTCATCCACCTTGTTAGCAGATCCTCTATGGCCCCATAGGGTTGGATTTATCATTGGGGAATCATTTTCAGAATGTTAATTTTGTGCTCAGATAACTGATTGAGGGCAAGATGATGTTCTATGTGCAGTTGGCCAGAGAGTTTGTTGTGAAATTTGTGAAGGTCATTTATACAAGAAGACTCACTCTACTTTGTTTTTAAAAATGAGATGGCAGGCAAGTAAGTGGCACAAGCATGTCTCCTAGAATTTGTTACTGTTAGAGAGAAAAAAATCCCACTGCATTTTGTTTTCCTAATGCGTCTTGGATTCTCACCAGCAGGTTTTTACAGTCTGTTGCTTGCATCTCAGATTAGAAGAATGCTGGCATATTTTAAGTTTCCTAGGATTCAAACAGCCTTTAATTAACAGCAAATTGATGTTCTGGAATGTTACCAAAATATGGGAGACTGAACACTGAGGATGGGCTTCCATCCTTCCAGCTCCTGAGTGCGGTGGAGTCCTCTAACAGAGGACAAAGGTGCATGCTCTCTTGCAAAAGGCTGGCTGCCTACTGGTAGGCAAAGGGAATGTCTTTGTTGGCATAATATTCCCACTGCCTGCTCATCAGTGGCCATCTAAATTCCACCTACGCATGACTGCGAAGGAGATAGGGAGTTGTTGAATACTCAGAGCTACAGGGGTGCTGAACAGTTCAGACATCATAGCACTGGTTTTGCTGGTTTTTAATCCTTCAGTTGCTACAGCAGCAAGGTACAGCTGCCTGGGTTTGAGGTTAAATTTCTTTTATGTGCCAGGTTCATGTCATGTTGCTGCCAGAGTTTTGGATGTGATAGAAAAGAGCAGTTCTGTAAAATAATCACTCAGACTTGATGCATATTGTGAGTGGTTTAGTTTTCAAAGTGGGATGGGCATGTGATGAAGGGGTTTTTCTTTAGAAACCAGAGATCTTAGTTGCAGATTTGTGACTGCCCCAATCTGGAGCTCTAGGAAGGAAAAATAAAGACAGGTTGGGGCATTTGAAATGTTGACTATTACTTACATAACCAGAGGGTTATAATCAAAGGAAAATGGAGCAGTTCAACTAGCTCCCTCTGCCTAATGGCAAATCTGCTCATTGGCCAGGTCCCAGTTGAGGTCAAAAGAGTCCATGCCTTGTTTTTTCCAGTGACCCACAAAGCTGGCCTTTTTGTCTCAAAAGCAACTTTGGTGTTTTTTTCCATGCGTGGTGTCCCTGATTGCTCCCTTTGCTCTGGTCTTCACAGGTGGTACATGCCAGAGTCCTGCTCTCCCGGCCCTTGTCCGTCCACCAGCCCCTCCTTTGCAACCATCGCTGGATATTAAACCATTTCTTCCCTTTCCTCTTGACACTGCAGCTGCAGTCAACCTCTTCCCCAATTTCAATGCGGTAAGTACCTGCCAAATTTGTCTTTGCCTGAGTGGAAGGTTTTAGAAAACCTTAGGAGCCGGGGCTACTTTGGTCACCACCTCCATTTTGCTGTATTGTTCATTGCTTGGTTTGTCTGGAAGCCACAGTGAAGTTAGTTGTTTACCTGGTTAGGTAAAATCCACAGAACCAGGCTCCTTCAAGGACAATCAGAAAACATTTGATCCGATCGGGTTGGTCATGAGTTGGTGTCTTCCCTCCAGTGTCCTCTGGGCAACAGCAACAATTCTATAGCTTTGTAGGAACATATCCCAATTGAAACAATGTGTTTATTAGAGAGAACATCAGAATTTCAGTAGGTATTTTAAAAATTAAAAATGTGTTTCTTCTAACTTTAATTTCCAAATCTGTTAAGTTTTCTAACTTAATAAATAGGACCTTAGTAATTACAGTAGTAATATGTTTCAGGTATACATACGGCACTTTCTTCCCATCATTAACTTAAAACAACTCACGGCTCTGGGAGCAAGAGTTTTAGCATGTGCCACATTGCCCAAGTTAACTCTCATATTTCTTTGTTTCTTTGGGCTTTGTCAACAGCCTCTCAGCACAGGTTCAATTACTTTCTTGCCTCTATTTTCATCTTTAAGATGTCTTTGTAAGTTGGCAGATGCATCATTTTTATTGTCATGTGTTCTTTTTTTCTGCAATCAGTAAGAGTATTCTTAGGATGAAAATTGAAATAAGGGTTGAAAAGGTTAGAAACAAGTAAGTGACATTTTTTAAAATATTATCTGATTCAGCCTTCAGATAAGAACAGTGGTTGTTATAAGGCAAGTCTGAGCTTGTCAGTGACAGGACATGTCAGCACAGCCAAAGCAGAAAGGATTAAGATGAGAGGTCACTAAATGTCCAGTGATCTAAATAATACAGCTTCCTTGGTGCAGTATCTTGTCCCCATGATGGATTTAAAAATATACATATTCTGCCCACAATCAAATAATTCTTCAGGAGATAGCAGTGGGTCTTATTTTCTTTAATAGCACTTTGTCATGTGGACTTCGGACATGCCAATGAGTCAGTAATTATATGTTAGTCCTTTCTAATAGGCAAGGGAGAATCAAAATGATCCTTTGCTTTTTGTGGAGAGACTAATTTTCCATAGGAATCTTGTTTTGAAATTGATATTTCATGAATCCAGCAACATAAAGATCACATTTACAAAACACAGGTTTCTAATCCTAGGTATTTCATTAAGAGTAGAGAAAACCTTGCTCAGTATATATTCCTAAATGACTACACTGAAGTCCTCGGGTTCCTTTTCCCTGATTTCTTGCCTGCTCTTCTGTTAAGTGGTTTTCTGGCACAGCCTTGTGTCCCAGACACCCAGGGGATTACCCATCAAGGTGCTTTTTCTGGCCTCCAAGACCACTTGGCATCCCGTCACTCAGGTCTCATGTCAGCTTCAGAGCATTTTAAGTAAAATTCCTGGACGGTCATAAAAGGCTGGATTTAAAACTTTTGATTTGCCTCTCGGGAAATGTTAATAACAAAGTGATTAATTTGATTGACAATGAATATCATTTATCATAAAACAAAGATGAGTGATGTGTTGAGCTACATGACCCTGAGAAAATCTCTTTACCGTCTTTGCTGCTATTTCCTCATCTTTAAAATAAAAAGTGTGGGCCTGATAGTCTCTTCACTGGAGGTGGGGTGGGTTATACCATTAAGATATTTGTGGGTTTTTTTTATGGGCAAAGGCAGTGTTGTGTGATGATCAAGCTGAACTCTGTAGCTCCACTGCTTAAGTTAAAATCTCAGAACTGCCTCTTACCATTGATATGACCTTGGATAGGTCACAAAACTTCCATGTGCCATCATGTTTTCATCCATATAATGGGATGAATAATATAATATGCCTCATTAATAATATAATAGGCCTGTGGTAAGGATTGTGTGGGCTAAATCATTTAGAATGGGGCTTGGTATGGAACAAGCACTATTTGAGTGATAAGCAGCGTGTTCATAAGTAGCTTGTAAACTCTTCTGGTTCAGAAAGTAACAGTTCATTGGCTGATTGCAAAAGTTTGACTTGATTCTTTTTCCTCTATCATGGATTTTAACTTGTGTTGATATTTATTCTACTTAAACCAAGAGGCCCTCTGTTACTCCAAGTACTGCTTTTTCCTTGATTATTCCTTTCCAGTGCTGGTCAAGATATAGCTGGTCGAGGATTAAGCCATTTCTTGCTTCCAACCGAAGTGAACTTTTGGAAAACCCATAATCTGGTGGCTTTTGACTCAGAATGAGGGCATAGAGCATCTCCTTCAGTAACAGTCTGAGTTCTTGATTTTACAACAGATGGGACTCTCAATTCAAAAATTCAGTATGTATAAAACAATTTTTATGGCCATAAATTGATTTTGTTTTTCATTCAAGAGAGCCCATTTCATCAGGCTGGGGGAAAATCTACTCTAATTTTGTTTCAGGGTATGCTAAGGTTCTGGACTCTAACAATTATCTGACAGGTTATAAGACTTTGGTGGGAGACTTCCTCTGATCATCAAGTTATTTATCCACATAGGCATTCATGAGCTAGTCAGCACCTGGCTAGCATGGCCATTTAGGCACCTGGCTGTCAGCTTTTTCTGTGCTATGGTTAGGACACACAAATTTTGCAAGGCTGTCAGCAGTCCCTCTTACCTAGATCCACAGCACAGCTATCCCATCTTTGACAAGAAAGTGATGAACCACTCTGCTACCCAACAACTTTTACCCAAATGATCTTTATAAAGCAAAGTCCATAATGAACAGATATTGTCTGCCTGCTGATCGGAGACTATATTATATTATTCCCCTGCAGTTATGAATATGGAAGCATCTATCTATTTAGGATAGAGTTGGCATAAACATAAAAGAAAAATGTTAAAGCTATACTTATAAAACGTACAAAAATATAAGTAGTTATCTCTGATTATTATCTTCCACAAGAGCATAAACCATGAGGTTTGGGTAGGAATCAGCAATAATAATGAATCTTCTGTAAAAATAAGTGCAGTTAGAAGGGAAAGGAAATAGATGTAGAATCAGAACTGAGTTATGGGTATAGCTGAAGACATTCGATGAGACTATCAGAATCCCTTGGTCTCTTCAAAGCCAGCTTCTAAGGAGTAACAACAGAAGCTATTCCCTAGAAATGTGTTCCTTGATATTCCAGTAGCTTTCACACAAAATAACACTTTCCTTGAATACCTCATGTATTTCCCACCCTGCCCTTTAGTCACTTAAGACATTAGGGTTTCAGTGCTTAAAAATATTCTGATCTCAGCGACCCCATTCTGAATTTATACTTCTTGAAAGGAAACTGTCATGGGAGTAGATAGATGATGTTTTGCAAAGAAATATTAGAAAGGGGCTTGAGCTTAGTTCATTCAGTCAACTGCTAGTTATTCAGCAGCTGCCAGTTGTTCTGGCATCATTATGTGCCAGAAACACTGTTAACAGATTATATTATGACCTCTGCCAGGAAAACGATTCAGTCTGTAAAGGAGAGGTTGACAAATAGGAAATTTTTGTAAATAAAATAAGTTTATACAGAAAGATGTACAGCACAGAATGTTAGCTTGAGTACAGGAGCGAACAGCTATGTGGTTGTCTTGGTGAGGGCTGGGTGAAGAAAATAGAAACTGTTCTAGGCATTCAAACAGGAAATAATTTAATATAAGGATTTAGGTGCAACAAAACCTTTGGATACTCAAAAAATAGAGATTAGAGAAGACTATTGGTAGCTCTCATTTTTTTCTGTTCACTTTCATGGAGTCATGGAATTGCAGACACAGGACACTCAGCAATTCCAGTTACTTCCATCTCAGTTCTGTGAAATGCCTCTCTTTAGTGGCATCTAATGTACCTGGGCACTGTCAGCAGGGATCCATGGGCATATAAGCCTCAGGCTTCCAGTCCTTGGGATGTAAAGTGGGGGTGGCCAGGGATAGAATGGAAATGCCAGTGATGGAATGGAAAGCACTATGCGGAATCAGAAAAGCTGAATTTTGTCTCTGTAACTGTGGACAAAGGCTAAATCTATCAGAGCCCCCGTGTCCTATACAATAAAATAACTAAATAATTTAAAAACCTAGACTCTTAGGTTTGTTTTCAGAGGTATAGCTGGTTTTACAAATGCTGGAGATTGAAGGAGAATGGAATTGGGCAAGACTTTGGGATGTTGTTCAAAACAGAAGGTAATCATGAAAAAATGGCCACATTTTATGACAGTTTTCTCCCAGGGTCTCACCATTTCCCTTTCGTTCTCTCTTTCTCTAACATATTTTCTTCATATTCTAACTCATAGTTGTTACCATAATAAACCCTTAGAATGTCATTGAAAAAGTACTACTTATGGAGAATGTGTTCATGAGGACTGACTGAGCATGATTCTGTGCCCCCCTCCCCGTGGCTGTATTTCTAGTTGGTATAAAAATTAAATGAGGAAAACTGACTTTCTGTGCCTTCAGATGCCAGATACTCAGTAAATATTTACTTCTTCTGCCTTCCAGGAGATGCACAAGGAAGAGTGAGGTCACATAAAAAGTAAAGAGGCACAAAAAATAGCAATAAAAGAGGATAACTATTTTTGCTTTAGCTAGCTTTGGCTGATGGTTTTTAACATTAAAAAAGTAAATTAGCATAGGAAATTTGACCCTTTGCTACTCCTCTATATAGTATGATTTTATCACGAAAGCAAAGAGAAAGAGCAAAGACAAGAGGGAGGGAAGAGAGGGGAATACAGAGAGAGAGAGAGATCAAGTCCTAGTAGCTGACTCCACTCTGGGTCTTCCTAGTTCTATGAAGGACCAACTGCTGGAAACTTGAGGGTACCGTGAGGTTGGGTTTTGATCAGCATGTTGAGTTTTATCCATTGGAGGAAAGAAAAATGGAATTTTTTTGACTTATAGCAATGCTTTTCCTATGAATCACAGGTAATCATGTTAAAAGTGCAGATTCTGAGTCAAAAATCCAAAGGAAGGACCTGAGATTTTGTACATACATAGGCAGAGTTGGGGAAAGGCAGGAGAAAGATAAAATACATTGAGCAATCTTTACACTCCCAAAGAGTGAGGATAATTTATTTAACAAAAATTTATTGAATACCTACTATGTGCTAGGCCCTGAGGATTCATTAGTGAAGGTAGCAGACTAAGTTCCTGCAGTTATGGAACTTACCTTCTGGTGTTTGTGTGACAGGGTGTTGGAAAAAGGACAGATGGGGGAAATTTGAATTATCTATAGGTGCAGCTTATATCAAGAATGATCCTTCTGTGGTTGTATTTTAGCTTCCAGAAATACTATGAGCCTTCCTTGTAGTATGACATTGGTCAGGACTTTGGCTGCAACAGCTATTTATTGAATGCTTGCTACATCCTGGATATCTTTTGCATTTCAACTGATTAAAGGACAACATTTTTTCTGTGAAATGTTTAAAGCTTGTATGTGTGTCATGATCTCAAAAATGTTGCTGAGGAAAATCCAAAAATGTATTTTTCATTTATTAATTCATTCGATAATTTCTTCCTTTTACCAACTTTTGAGTTCTGCTCAATAATTCTATGTATTGAAAAGTGTGCCTACTTAAAATAACTGCACTTTAAAGCACCTGTTAAAAATATAACATTAACAAATATAATGAGGAGGAAGAAGAGGTAATCATTCTTTTACTAATTCACTTACTGGGCATTTATTAAGCACTGATAATGTGTCTAACCTATAGTAGACACTAGAATTATGACAACAACAATAATAACAGCGAGAAAGAAGAGGATTAGAAGCAGGTTGGGGAGGAGGAGGAGAAGAAGAAAGGGGAGGAGGAAAGACAGAATAAGGAGGAGGAAGAATGCTTGTTTTTATCTATGAAGTTGACATAGTTGATTAGGACTTCTTTAAACATTCTCTTCTATCAGGTAGTAGAAAAACATCTAGATGTTAATAGATTAAACAGTGTACTCTATGCAGGCAGGTGTTCTCTAGAGTTTGCGTCATTTGTTGAAAATGAAGTGGAATAGTTAAATCATTCTATAAAGAATCAAAATGCTTAAAGTTCTTTACAAGTAAATGCTACCTGAGTTCAAAGGAAGGAGAGGTTACGGTTTGCTTTGGAATCTGAGATAAATACCATATGTGTATTTTTTATTAAGGTAACCATAGTATAGAACATGAAACATAGGAAAGAGTCAACACACACTTTTTGAATGAATGAGTAGAGTGGAATAGATAGATATATAGGTAGATAGGTAATAGATATATATATATATAGATAGATAGATAGATAAATAGAAAGACAGGAAAAACACATAACAGATCATTGATAGAAAAGAAATAGCCATAACATTTGTACCATAAGAAGTGTAATTGATGGAAGTATGTCAATAAGAAAGAAATATTGTAAGCACTCACTGTTTATCTGTTAGATAACTTACTTCCATTTAACAAATTATTAATTTAATCACTTATTAGGGAAGAAAAGCAAGCATTGACTTGAGTCATCTCCTTAATTTGCAACTGTAATTTTAGGTTGGCTGTTGTGTGTGTTTACTCTGGTTACATGAAAGGATAGTTATGTAAAAATCCCAGTAGTTGTCTAAAGAATGTACTTACAAATCAGTTCTGTGTAGTATTCATCAACTATTTTGTGTGGGTCCGGAAGGGCTGTCATAGTGAAAAAATATTGGTGAGGCATTTTAGGATTCTAAGACAGCATTAAATGTGCTTAACATATAGAGATTATTCTAGAACTTTAGCTTAAATGTACACTTATAATATTATAGGTAAAAATGCAAAACCCAAGACAAAGTTTCAATGTCAAGTTTTTATTATCTTTGGATATACACCCTTCAGGATCCTTGTTTCCTTCATCTTTAAAATGGAATTGGTGCACTTTTTCTTCTTTCCTTTAAAAAATTATTCTTGAATTCTGCTTTCTTTTATGGCTCCGTATTTTATTACCTGCTCCAGCTATGGAAATGCCTTCTATCCCTCAGCCAGTGATTGGAGTTATAGAAACAGTGGTTAGGCACACTTGCATTTGTTTTGTTCAAAGAGATATTAATTAAATTCAGTTTACATATTAATCATTTCCCTTGCTAAGTTTATACAACTGCTGCTGTCACTAAAATAGGTAAGCAGCAAGGGTGAAATTTTAAGTAAAAACAAAAAAAGCCTGTCTTTCTTAAACACAAGTGGTAGATACGTGGAAAGTTTGCAGGTGAAAAATGCTATAGTAAATACAATATTGATTGCTAACTTCCTTATCCTTTGAAGACAGATGTAGCAGATTGCTCTCTAGTTCTGTTCATTAACTGTGTCATATTTGTATAACAGAAGCCTCTTAAGAAACATCTGCTCATGAAGTCTTCTTTCATTATATGTTTCACACTGAAGCAGATATCTAAGCATGTTTGCTGAGTCCTACAGCTTTCTGCAAAATGGAAAGTTTGTCAAAGTCAAATGTACTTATTATAATGACCTCAAAGCACAAAATACTTCAATATGCAATATCCAGACTTAGAAAAAAAAGGCTAACCAAATGCACAATGCATGAATATTTTCCTTATTTAAACCTTGTTTACTCTTTGAATAGGTAGCACATTCTCCTGTGGTTCAAAATGTAAAGAGAACAAAACAATTTTCTGACTGCTCTTCCCCTGCAACTTAGTTCTCTCTTAAGTGGCAAGCAATGTGGTAAATGGCTTTTGTATCTGTCCTTCCAAAGATGTTTGATTTTTGCATATGCTAATTGTTCTTCTCATTAAAGATCAAGGCATAATACACATTACACACACACACACACACACACACACACACACACATCTATACATTTATATATAAATATCCTTTACGTAGTCAGCCTAATTATAATGAGATGAAGCTTTGCAAGTAATATATTTGACCTGTTTCCTACTGTGACTTTCTCATTAACTGGCATTTTGGGTAAATAAGGGAACCCAAATAAGAAAATATTGAAACTCACAGCTCATTTTATGATCCAGCAGCTCTTTTGGAGACCTCTAGTCCATACTTAGACATACAAATGTTTAAAATGAAAGAACATTTTAGACTTAGTTTCTTAAACATACTTATTTTACTGGTAAGCCTAGACTTACTGAGCGATGTCCAGTTTTATGGCTAGGAAATGGCAAAAGTGACAGAAAACTGGAACTCCTGATTTCTCCTTCTCATGGAGATGGTAAACATTGAATAATAGTATTATGGGTTGAAATTGTGTCCCTAAAATTTTCATATGTTTAATCCTTACCCTTAGTGAATTAGAATGTGATCCTCATTGGAAATAGGGTCATTGAAGATGTAATTAGTTTAGATGAGGTCATTAGAGTGGGCCCTAATTCATTATGACTGGTGCCCTTATAACAAGGGAAAATTTGGACACAGAGACATGCATTGAAGGAAAATATAGTGAAAAGAGACCTGGAACAGACCCTTAACTAACAATCTTCAGAAGAAGCCAACCCGCTAACACCTTAATCTTGGATTTCTAGCCTCCAGAACTGTGAGGTAATAAATGTCTGTTGTTTAAACAACCTGGTCTATGGTATTATTATGACAACCCTAACAGGAAAAGGATATTTAGAGCCGTCTGATCCGCCTACCCACACTTGCTGGGATGAATCTCTTTTGCAATGTTCCTGACAACTGGTACTCCAGCTTCCTACCCAACTATATCCGGTGATAGTAGATAAGCCTACTTGTTGAATGAGAGACTCGACATCATGGGTCACTTATATACACTGTAAGGAAGTTCTCTATTTGGAGCTAGCACTCCCTACCCTGTAACTCTTATGAACCAAGGAAGTAAACACATGATATATTGCCTTTTGTTATAGGAAAAAAAAGTATTAATCATCAACTAACTGACAAGGACTGTAAGGAAAACATTTTGACACCCATTATTTTAAAAATCTAATTTCATAAGAGCCTTGCCTATTGCAGATTATTATCTAAATGATATAGATAAGGAAGCTGAACTGAGAGAGAAAATTATTTTCCCCAAATCATACAAATGGTAAATCACTGAATCATGGGAATCAAGATTCCTTGATCCAAATCCAGCACAATTTGTTTGCAACATAGCTAGATGACCTCTTGTTTGCAAATGGTTGTAATTTTTTAAATCAGTTATGTGAGCCTTGGTATACTTTAATTAACTTTATAATTTGGTATTTGTCAGGGGACTTAACTGAGAAAGCAAGGTGCTTCCTCAGTGAGATTTTGGCTGTGATTGACTGACTATGAAAAAGAGCATCTAGGACATCAGTGCACAGTAAACATGCTGTCTAATGTCACCCCCACATGTATTTATGCTGTATATGGCAGTCATTGTCAGGGGAATAAATAACTTTATGTGGTAATAAATAAAAAATACATTGCTATCTCAATAACAGTTTAGGCTTTTTAGAACTCAATATTCTTCTGTACTATAATACATACATAAGAAAAAGCAATGTTAAATACTTTGTCTATAGTCTAAGGCAAAAAGGCAGAGTCTGCGTTTTCTCATCAGTGAAACTAGAATAATCATATTGACCTTCTAGGAGTGAGTAAAGGTATTGAAGGTTAGGAGAGATACAGAAATTACAGGCATTGAGGAAGCCTATTGAACCAGAGTCTCTGGTGTTGAAGCCTTAATAAGCTTTTTTTTTGTGCTTCCCCAAGGTGATTTATTTGCCCTTTAAATGTTGAGAGTCACTGTGTTCTACCCCATGCCAAAATTGGTGGGAAAATCCATTTTCACAGCTAAGTACAGATGAAAAAATAACTTTCTCAGACTATCACTTGAGTAAAGTTGCCTCTTCCACATCTCCCTCCCACCAACACAAATGTAAAGAACAATTACTCTTAGTCAAAGCAATGAGAACCTTTTGCCAGCAATGTATTTGTTTCATGACTCAGTATTTCTCAAAGTGTGGTACACAGACCCATACTGATCTGAAAACTGTTTATGGATGGGTGATAAGTATGGAAATTGAGAGTGAGCATTTAGAAGTGTTTATAGCAACTTAACAGAGCAATTTTACATCTGTGGAAACCAATCAAGAATTATGGCTAGATTGTGTAAGTCTATTTCATTTCATTTTTTCTGAAACTCATTTTTATTGTATTTTCTAAAAGTATAGGTCTATGACTGATGGGGGTAGTGCTTGTCCTTCAGCAAAGAGTTGAGAAGCTTTGCCATGTTATATGTTTAGGATTTCATTGGTTCCATTACATGTAGAAAAGGAAGGGGAGTTTGAAGCAGTTATTTAGGTAATTCATGTAACGTATGGTTGAGAGCCACAAATACATTACGACTCAAATTCCTTTAGTTCTAAGTAATTTTTCTTATCCTGAAGAGGTATGCCAATGTCAAATAGCTCCCCCTGAAGCTTATAAATCAAGGCAGTAATCGAGTAAAAGAAAGATAACTTGCATTTTGCCTTTCTTTGAGGTATAACCCCTTATTCCACATTTAATATTGGGTTTGGGCAAATATTAAAATGATAAAATTAGTGGTTAATTCTTGAACTTTTTTCCCTGAACACTCTAAAATGAAATTTATTTTAAGGACCTGTCGAAGAATTTTAAGGAAATAAAATAAAAAATGGATATTTTATGTGACTATAGGGATATGAAGCTTTATATTTTAATTTCTATATTCAAATTATTTTTTCAATGGATGGTAAAAGAAATAACTGTCCAGTTGTACAATAGATTGGGGCATTTTAAAGCAGTTTCTTCAAAGAACCACATAGAAAAATCAGTTTTACCAAAACATCTTTATGCTGTTTAGAACATCTATGCGTATGTACCATGTTAATGTTTCTTTAACTTTTACCCCATACTATGTTGCAAAGCAACAGTTTTTGCCTTCCTAAAAACCTGTGATATAAGAGAGATAACCAATATTTTCTGCCATTTCTACATACATAGAATTTATATACTCAAAAAGATGGAGCTTGTGGAGCTATATAAAGAAAATATCCTTTTTTTCAGATACCCCTACTTGGTTTTTTTAGGTAAAAAATAAATTATTACATATTTTATTTTTAGAATCACCTTAATTAGTTATACTACCTATGAAGTACTATTGTCAGAATCTGGTTTTAAAGCCTTGTTTAGAATGAGGCAGATAAATAGTTATTTTGAGTTTCAAGTTTGTTTTTCATTTTACTTACCTAAAATTATGGTAAAAATTTTATAATTTTGAAGAGAAAAACCATACATATATTGTATACACATACCTTGTATATGTATACATATGTTTATGCATGTATGCAAGCTTCTTACTGTGGTTCATGTTTTAAAATATTGAGTGCAGGTATGTGAAAAACTCTTGCATATGTGTATCAAGAGACTTGATTCAAAAATGTACATTTTTGTTTTTAGTAGCAAAAATAAAAAAATATAAGTATCAGTGGGAAATTGATATACTTTATACATATATAGACATGTATATACACACATATATACAAGTTAAGATGTAATTATAAAATATACCTTAAGAGATAATTGGAATGAAAGAATTGTTTTTACATGGAAATATCACAAAAGCCCAATGCTGGCTGGGGGAAGAAATACCAGTGGCAAAATGTAATAGAAATTTAGAATGTATGTGTATGTGGGTGTATTTTTAAATCACATGCCAATGAGAAAGAGAAAGCAAGAGAGAGAGAGAGACAGAGAGAGAGAGAGAGAGAGAGGGAGGGAGATTGAAATTAATTTACAATACATGACAACATAGACTGGAAGACCACACAAGTCCTTATTTACAGGTGGTTCTGAGGAGTGAGTGATGATGGAATTGTGAAGGAAAACAACAGAAACTTCACTATCTTTGTAATGTTCAAGTTTTGTTATTTAAAAAAAGAAATGTCTAAAAAAAATGAAGACATGTTAATACTTAAGTGATCATTACATTGTTATTTAGTACATAATCTATATAGCTTTTGTATTTTAGAAAGTTTTCAAATTTTATAAGCAGCAAATACTTTCAGCAAATTATTAATAATTTATTGCAATATTTGCCACCTATAATGTATTGTTAGTTTGGGATCCAGCCAATATAAATACTTAAATGTGACAGCTTCAGACCCTTGTTTGCATTATCTGACATGACATTAGAGACATACCTAACATGCCCCAGCTCTGTGGTCTTTATGTTACAGTTATAATTTGGCTTGCTCAAAAGCCTTGTAGAACTGTATAGATTAACATCCAGGTAGAAAGATTGATGCTTGATTCTTGTAACTTTCTACTATGTAGAAGTGATTGAAAAGTCAAACAGAAAATGTGTTTATGAAGCTTGGCAACCTACTCCTAAAATTCAATTTAAATTTATTTATTAAAGACATTATTATTTACTTTAGACACATGGACATTTAGTGCAGGTAAAAGAGATTAGTAAAATTTCTGGTTTTTATTAATTGCTGCTTATATTAGTATCAGTTGTAATGGAATCTAATTGAGATAATGTTCTAACTTGCATCAGGTTTCAGAGTAGGAATGGTATTTTAGAGTCTTGGACAAATTAGCATTGCCCTTCAAGCACTGCCCTTTAATCATGTCTCAGAAGTGGTCAATTTTATTTACATTTGCTTAAAAGAAGTTGATCTAGCTTGCAAAATTTAAAATGTCAATGTGATGCTTAATTTTTTATAGAAAGGTCTGTATTTTTTAAGAAATTGCCATCGTTTTCTGATAAGCACTGGACTCTGAGTAGTAGGAAGATTTTACTCTTAGAAGCAGGGCTCATTAAGCCCACTATAATATATCTATCATATAACTCCTAAATGAGGTTAAGAAATTCAATTTAAATTTAAAATTGATAGAACAGACTTGTCTGTACATTTAACTTACTATATAAATGGCCTTATTCTAACAGTTTTCACAATGACTTGGAGAAACCATTCTCCACCACCACCACTACCAAAAAGAAAAAAAGACAATGAACAAAACAATCCCAGATGGCTGTGCTGACTAGCCGAAACTGAACCATTCTTTCCCCACAATATAATTTAGTGATCACAGACATACTATATGGTAGATCTGATGGATATGTTCAATTTTAGCTAAATGAAAATAATTAAAATAACCTAAGTCAGAACATAAATGAGATAGTATTTTATATGCTCTTAGCCTTAGAATTTTTCTTCACCTTTTTTCTTAAGACTTTAAATTGTTAAGATAATTGCAAGGCCCTGAAAAATTATATTTCTGGCAAAAGTAAAAGCTAATATACTCCTTAAAAAAGGAAAACAATTCACATCAACAGCAAAAATCTTCAGATCACTTAACTCTTCGTTCAGGTGTTGCTTAAAAACTTCCACTCTATTTAAGGCCAAATACCCTGGTCTCAGAAGCTGTTAGTCCAAAACGATGAAGAAAGTCTAATGCCTGTGTTACACTCAGGGATTTCTAACTTCATTAGGAAGTGTTGAGAATCTGTGAGACGTGAGCATGTAGAATTGGGAAGCTCATGTTACTCTCAGAATTCCTTTGAAAACATGATACATTATACATGTTATTTCAAATTGCATATCATTTGCCGATGCCTATGAGCTCTTCAGAGGATTTTTTTACATTGTTTTAAAAAATAAACTTTTAAAATTTCTTTCTTTAAAATAAATTTAAGGAAAATTCTTGCTTAATAAAAAATAAATGCATGTAGATACTGCTTTCTCATCTATGTATCATGCTGTGTATATTAAACTGGCTTAGATAGTCTTTACTGTAATTGGCAGGGAGAGAGGGAAATTAGCTTTACTTTTATTAGAACCAAGTAAACTAAAAGGGCAACTTGAAGAAAAAATTACTCACCACAGAAGCAAAGAGAAATATTTCAAATTGAGTTTTGGCTCCTGAAATTATTTTGGAGATTTAAAGTTGACAAATAGATGAACTTGAACTTTGTTTATGTTTAACAGGCACTTCTGTCATTTCCTGGAAATGTTTTATTACATATGGAACTGCCCTTATTGTGCTTTTATTTTGGCCACCTTTTCCATATCTTCGGTTTTCGAAATACTAGGACTCCAGGATACCTGCCTTCCTTTCCCATCTTTGGATCTTGCTGCCATCTTCAATGTTTGACTACTATTTTTTTATAATTACTATTTGTTTCCATTTCTAGTTATTTATCTGCTTCAATAGAAGCTACTTTCTTCTTCCTCGCATGTGTTAGGTGGTCTGCAGCCATGATGTTGAATGGACTCTGGCAAATCATAAATGTGTGTTGAATGTTGTAGAATAAATGAAGAATAATGCTTATAATTTATAAGGAGGCAGGCACAAGAAAATAATACATTTTAAATAATTTAAGTAGTAAATTCAGTACTACCAATTTGACAGATTGATTATCTTTAGTGAATTGGTTCTTACTTGGAGAAAATCAAATTATTGTAAAAAAAATACACTCTAGCCTATCCTTTTGTTTTTTAGCTGACTTGCATTTATGATAAAATAATTATATCCAGTTTTGCATTCAATATAAATTAATTTTGGTACTTTGGGCTATTTAAAACTTTCAATGAAAGAGGCTGAAGCTTTAAATGTCTTCTGGGTCTGAAGAGTCGCATTGCCAGGATTTCTTCTTGTATAAATGAAAACTCTTATAACATGCTTTCCTTCATTATATTCTCAGGACTGTTAGTGTCACTTTTGGAAAGATTCTTGATACGGCTGAACAACCTTTCCAGGGAAAAATTTAGCAAATTTCCATGATGTCATCCCGCTAAATAGTTCCTGGGGACATGAATTCATGACTCCTTTCTTAATCCTCCAAGAGTACACTGTGTCTATTTTATCTCAGAAACTTCAGTGTGGACTCTTTTTCTTCTAAAACATCATCCTTATTTCCCTTCCAGCCTTGCATTGCCCACAGCTAAGTAGCATATGTGCACATACTTTTAAGTTATAAATACATAATGTTATATATGTTATTCATATTACTGTTATGGTATAGAGCGGTGCTCCCGAATGTCAGCATGTAATTAAATCAGATTTTGTACTTCTAATAAAGCCACAGGTGAAGCTGACGATGCCTGTCCACGGACCACACAATGAGTTTCAAGAATGTAGTGCTTAAGACCATGGGTTTTGTAATCACAGAGTCCTAGGTTTATATTGTAGATTTACCACTTACTAGATATACAATGCTGGGAAAGTTACTTGATCTCCCTGTGCCTCAGTTTCCTCACATGTAAAATGGAGATAATATTGCTATGGCTAGAAAAATTCCAAAGAAGGGAAAATACTACTAATTGCCTCTCAGGTTATATGTGGACTAAATGAGATATTACTCCGTGTCTTATTTGTTGGAAAACACCTAGCTTTAGTAATACTGTACTTGTCTTGGGTAGTTATGAGGGTGTCAATGATAATTGCTCTCTTCTTATTTCTTGGTAGAGGCTTTCCAATTCTATTCCAGTTCACACTCTTCAAATTTGTTGAATTCCTATTATGGGATATTTTGAGTTAGTAATCGTAAGAGATTCTTACAGAATCATACAGAGATTTTACCTGGCAATTGTTTCTTTTTTCCCGTTGTTATCAATGTTTATAAAAAGCTAAAACTACAGAGAAGATTGTGATTCTCCCATCTTTCTTCCCATCTTGATTTGTGCAAGAAGCAGTTCTGTAAGAACTGCCTACATGTCCTAGCACTCTGTACAATCTGTATTAGTCAGTTTTTTTTGCTGCCATAAAGAAATACTTGAAACTGGGTAACATATAAAGGAAAGCGGTTTAATTGACTCGCAGTTCCACATGGCTGGTGGAGGCATCAGGAAACCTACGTTCATGGCGAAAGGCAAAGGGGAAGCAAGGACCTTCTTCACATGGCAGCAGAAGAGAGAAGAGCAAGCGGGGGAAATGTGAGATGCTTATAAAACCATCAGATCTCATGAGAACTCACTATCACAGAACATTATGGGGGACCCCCCGTTATGATCCAATTACCTCCCACTGGGTCCCTCCCTTTACACGTGGGGATTATTGGGATTACAATTCGAGATGAGATTTGGGTGGGGACACAGCCAAACCCTATTAGCCCAAGCCCAAGCCTTTCTGGAATCTTACACTCCCTCATGTTGTTCTTTGCATGCAAAACATCCTCATAAAGGAGATTAAATGAGGTGTTCTCTAGATTTGTCAAGCCTTAATGAGAAAAACTGCTTTAAAATAAATTTTAATAAAGCATCTTAAATAATATTTTAATCAGTTGAACTTTATACAGTTTTTCTTAATAGCATTCATATGAAAAAGATCAATGATTATTTTATTCTGCAAAGCCTATAAAATTGGTAATGGATGACATATAATATTATAGCACATAAAATCTACAGTTAAATGTAGACAGTTGTTAACCTGTTCTTTAAAGCTACATTTAAAATGAAAAGTGATGTGCTCTAAGAAATTATTTTATTATACTAGTCAGGAATATAAAAGAAGAAATACATTTTACCACTACAGTTAATTCTGTGGGTAAAAGAAACAGATTTACAGTGAAAGTAGAATGAAATCATTGTTTTAGGGATTCAGTTGTGAAGTGTGTTAATTGTAGTATGTAAATGGAAGGAAGGAGGGGGGCAGGGAGAATGAGAAAGAAGCAAAGAAAGAAAAGGGAGAGAGGAAGAGAGAAGGGAAAGAGAAGGAGAGAGGAAGGAAGGAAGGTAGAAAGGAAGGAAGAAAGAAGGGGAGGGCTAGAGGAAGGGAGGAAGGAGGGAGGGAGGGAAATATCAATTAATTCACTACTGACATATTTGAGTATTTTGTCAAATAAATGTAGATCTGGAATAACAAGGAAACTCACATGAGATTGAGTTTTGTTTGCTTTTGTTACATATTATTTAGGCAATTCCTTTAAAATATTAGTACTCAGAAAATTACTATACTTAAAAGCCAAATCAGAAGTTGCATAATGAGAATTATTCTGAACATTTGGATTGTCTGTAAATATGATATTAAAAATCCTAAATCTGGCCATATTTGCTGTTTTCCTTGCTATTATATTGCTTATCAAGAAGAAACGGCATATGTCATTGAGAAATTAAATACCATTTATAAAGATCACTGGCAATTTAGAATAAATAATGAATTAGAGAATAACTTCTGACTGGCCCTCAATTCTGTTGGGCCTTGGTTTCAGTGAGCCTTAGCCTCAGACAGAGAGGCTGGGTAGGACTGCCATTACAGGTAGTAATGCAGGAATTTCCATTGATTTCTGTTTGTGACCAAATGTATGAAAGTTGTAGGCTCAGAATGCAGGTTTAATACATTCCCAGATGATATAAGGTAGGAAAGTAAATGGAAGGATCTATACAGGCCTCTGATGGTTGAGAAGGGAAGGAAGGCCTATTTCTTTCTGACTGCCTCTGAAGTAAATGGAGACCGAAGAGTTTTCAAGATTATGAGTTAATCTTGGTCTAACAGATTTCCAACATTCACTATTTGTTAGGTGGTCAATACATAATAGACACTCAGTATTTGTGGAATGAGTTAGTTTTAGTTACTACTGAAAATAGGCTGTGGTTCTTATTTAGTTTCTGAATTTGTAGTTTACCTTTGAAGGTAAAGATCTGGGTTCCTATCCAAGCATTGTCCTTGGGAGCTGTGGCTCTCAGTCCACTTACTTCACCTTTCTCAGTGTCTAACTCCTCATCTGTGAAGTCAAATGAATAGTGCGCAACACTGTTGTGAGCTCTCTCTAGATTACTGTGAGTTGCACATACAGTATTTATTAAGCACAATCACAAATAAGTAGATCTATAAGTATATTTTTCTCCTCCCTTCATTTACTTAAGCATAATCAAAACCACAATTGCATACATTTACTTGGCATGTTTTATGATCCTAAAAATTATATATCTCTCTTCGTTAACTTTTAAAAAGAAAAATAGTTTTTAGAAATTTCCCTGAGGTTTTCTTTCTTTAAAAAAAATATTTGACAGTTTGGCCTTGGCATCCACAGTCGTCTTAGGTATTTTCTCATTCCCTGCAAATGAGGACTGAACTTCTCTGAATGAGTTTTTTACACAATGCTCATTTAAACGCAGTTCTGAGAATTTGCTGCATTTTGAGGTAGAAGACAAATTTGAAACCCATCTATATTGAATTATAAAGTAAACAAATACAAACCCTTCCTGGTAAAAATGTACAGTTTTTCTCTATACATAATGTTGAACATGGACCTAGAAAAGGTCAACTTAAAAAAGGTCCAGAACTATGACTTAGTAATGAGGGAGAAAAAATATCTAGTTGGATGAAGTCATATTACCTTTGTCCAGTTGTCCTTCTTTGATTCTTTTTTTCCCCCATACATGGACTGTTGGCAGGAAACTTAGCTGACAGTGAGCCATGGTGACTGCTTTGGAAGTAGGTGGAGACTGCAGGGAACTTTAGCTTTTCCAGAAACTCAGAGCTCACAAAAAACATCTGTAGAAATTGTACCAACTAGCTCATTTAACAACTCTATTTTTCTCAAATTCCCAGGCCAGTTTTAAATCCCACAATTTGGGTTGCCAGTGGATTCAGAGGTTTACCATTTATTTCTAAGTCTTGCTGTCATCCTCAAAATGGAGGCTGTACATTAGGAATCAGATTCCTGAGGCTTCTCTGTTCATTTATTGACACTTTCTTTTTCTGGTAATTCCAAATGCAGTTAAGATCCCCCACCTTTAGGACAGTTGAAGACTAAAGGAATCAGTAAGCTTAAACTAGTGTCTGCAAATGTGTAGGTGGCAGAGGTCTTAACTGCCTTCCGACTTTCCGAGCATCTTCCAACCCTGAGTGCCAGCTGCCAGTGTGATCTCACTGCCTTGTGCCACCCCCTCTCAACAACTGTTTATTTTATCAGTGACTCCAGAAACCTTGGCTGCAATTTGATTGGGACAACTGTTAACTGATTAGTGTGAATTTGACAGTACAGCTGTTGCCAATTCCAGTACCGCCAGTGGGCAAAAGAACCTGACATAGTATACAATTTTGAAATCATAAAACTTTCTCAGGGATATTGCATCAAACATACTGAGTTTTCTAATTTAGAAGACTTCAAGGTCATTTGGCTCTTGTTGCCCACTCATTATCAAAGTTAGCTTTGTTGTTTGTAGATGTGGGAATTATATTTCTTCTCAGGTAGTACTTTTACTTCATGTAATCAGAAAAGCAATCAGTTTTGAGTGCCATCTACTAACTAGGCAGATAAACTAGACACTATGCTGGGCATTTCATATGGGTGCTGATCAGAACACAATTTTTATTTTTAAAAGTTGTTGCAGTCACTCTTACACAATAATGTGATTTGTTTCATCTCAGAGAAGTGTGATTCCCATGTGATGAAGTATAAATTTTAATCCATGAGGCTAAATATGCAGGAAACTTACTTTTTTCTCTTCAAAACAAACTTAATTTCTATTTTGAATCTCCGTTATATGTATCGTAAAAATAAAATTTTAATTTCATTCAGTCTTTCTGGGTATATACAGTAGGTACTCAAATGACATCATTTATTTCAACATTATCTTCTGATAAAATTGAAGAGAAAAAAAGTCATTTCTTGGCCAGGGCCACTGCGTGGAGTTTGTGTGGGTTTTCTCTGGTACTCTGGTTTCCTCCCATGTCTCAGACATTCATGTGAGGTTAACTGGCATGTCTACATTGTCTCAGTGTGAGTGAGTGTGACTGTGTGTGAGCCTGCATCCTGTGATGGAATGGTGTCCTATCCAGGGTGAACTTGTGCCTTGCACCCTGAGCTGTGGGGAGAGTCTCTGGCCACCTGTGACCCTGAGCTGGAATAATTGGGTAAATAATTATTTTACTGGCTTTCATTAATCTTTCTTAAATGTATGTATAGCTCATATTTATTTTAATGTTGATTATTAGAAATGTTTTGGTCTTTATCTAGAAGCGTGGTGATGTTTTTGTAATCAGAAATTTGCCATAGAAACATAAGTTGTGTGTATTATTTAGCCTGTAGTAATACTGGTTTGCTGTCTGCTGTTCTGTTTAAAGTTGCCGTTTCCAAGAACTCATTGACAACATTCAGTGAGGATTTAACGATACCGAAATCCTGGGTGCCTTAAAAATGTCAGGGGGCAGGAGACATCTTATCCTTTGTCCTTTTCTGTTTGTATCGGCAAGAGCTGGGATGCACTCTAGTCTATCCCACATGATTTTGGGTTGTCCAGTCACATAAATTGCTATTGTTGCCCTTTGTTCTAAACCAGCACTGTTCAACAGAACTTTCTGCAGTTTTGGAAATGTTCTATGTTCAAATGGGTAGCTAGCCACTAGCCACGTGTGGCTAGTATTGAATACCACAGTTCTAAACCACAGGGTCTCTGCAGTTCACCTCACTTTCAGCCATTTCTACACATCATTAAGGGTTTTGAAATATATTCAGTCATTCCTTCTATAACACTCTAAATATTTGGAACATTGAAAGGGCTCTCTAAGGCAATAATAGTGTCCATGCTACTCTGAGGTGCATGAGAATTCATTCCACTGAACTCCCTGTCACAGGAGTATTCTGGGGTTCTGTGAGATTGACCCAGACTCGTTTGCTTAGATCCCCCCTACCTCTCATGCAGACATATACTCTTCTCTTGAACTAGGGCAGGCACAAGGAAACTCTGGGTATTTGCTGTTTCACCAGCCCTTCCTGGTGTTCGGGTAGAGTGAAGATGGAGGAGATAGCTGGAACAGGTTTCCTTTGTCTGCTTTCTCTAAAAAACACATGGTGGTCCCCTCATTCTGCTACTCACCTTCTTATTTAATGACCAGTGCTAGTTTTTCTCTTCTCCTCTTACTCTAGCCTCTCTTCTTTACCCCAAGGATTGGTGTTTTCCTTTGAACTCAGAAAATTAGCTCTTACATTAGCATGCATGTTTCTCAATCTGTCTTTTTAGGATGGAGATTTTATACACTGTAGCTCAAACAATTGAAAACATTGGCTTCTGAAAATAAAATGCATTTTTTTCTGATTTCTTTTTTTAATTGTGGTAAAATAGACATACTATAAAATTTACCATTTAACCATTTTTAAATATACAGTTTTAAATGTAAGTATATTTACAGTGTGCATTTGTCACTGCCATCTGCCTCCAGAAACTTTTTGTCTTCCAAAATTGAAATTCTGTATTCATCATTTCTCCCTCCCTGCAGCCCCTAGCAACCATCATTCTCCTTTTCATCTTTATGAATTTGACTATTGTAGGTACAAGGTATAAATGGAATCATACAGTGTTTGTCCCTTTGTGTCTGGCTTATTTTACTTAGTATTATGTCCTCAAGGTTCATCCATGTTGTAGCATGTGTCAAAACTTCTTTCATTTTCAAGGCTTAATATTCCATTGTATGCACAATATAAACCACATTTTGTTTGTGCATTCATCCATTTGGGTCATTTAAACTATTTTGGCTATTGTGAATAATCCTGTTATAAACATTTGTATACAAATATATGCCTGAGTTTCCACTTTCACTACTGTTAAGTATATACTCAGAAGTCTCTGCTTTATCTTAATTTGTGAATGTTGCTGACTGAATGAGGATAGGGTGAAAATACTTCAAGGAGCATCTTAACCTATAAAAGGTATGTTATGTCATGCTATGGAAGGAGATTGCATAAAAGGAGAGCTGAGGGTGGGTGTGGTGGCTCATGCCTGCAGTCCCAGTGAAGTGGCAGTGTTTGTTTGGGGTGACACTCGAAGTTTCTTGGTTCATGCCAAGGAAATCAAGGACTTGGATACATGAAGAGTGAGGTTAAGAGTGGAGGTTTAATAGGCAAAAGAAAGAGAAGAGCTTTCTGTGCTGCAGAAAGAGGGATCTTGGAGAAATGGATTGCTGGTTCTGCGGTGGAATGCAAGGGGTTTTATGGGTGAGCTTGAGGAAGCAGTGTCTGATTTATATAAGGCACAAAAGATTGATTGGACTAGGTGTGCCATTTGCATAGAGTGTGAAAATCCCACCGCCCTACCCCAATATTTTATTTTGCCGATAGGTTTACTACCTGGCCAGTGTCATGTTGCCTGTTTCTTTACTGTACACCTGGTAACAAAGAAAGGGGAAGAAGCAGCCTCAATGTTGGGCATGCTTGGCCTTCAGGTAGTCCGTTTCTACTGGTGCAGCTGCCAGCATTCCCCTGCACAAGCTTCTAGCTTGCTTATTTATGTTTGTAGCTAAATATTTTAGGATGCTGTTAGTTAGAAAAGAAATTATTTGGAGGATGCTTTTTGTTAAAAGGGAGTCCACTGAGGACTCTATTACACTCACTATCTGCCTAAATAATTTATTTGTGTCTCCTGTATCAACAGGGACTTTGGGAGGCCTAGGCAGGTGGATCGCTTGAGTTCAGAAGTTCCAGATCAACCTGGGCAACATGGCAAAACCCCATATCTCTCTCTCTCTCTCCCTCTCCTTCTCCATACACACACACACACACACACACACACACACACACACACACACACACATATCTCAAGAAAAGGGAGAGCTGATTAGCTCTCTCCATACACACACACACACACACACACACACACACACACACACACACACATCTCAAGAAAAGGGAGAGCTGATTAGCTCTGCATAGTATGGTATAAAAATTTTACATTGTCCAGTCATAGAAAGTTGGTTATATGTGTTAATAGAGAAAATGGGGAGAAGTAATAATGATTTAACAAGAAAGAGAAGCCTGAGTTACACAGCAGGGGACCAGACAATAAAGGAATATAACCTGTGAAATTCCAGTGATGAGAAATTAATAATAATAATAAATAATAATTTTCTTCCTCAGTGCTTTCCTGTCCCACATACCTCTGCCCTCCCCTCTGCTCCCTCCCTCCCTTCTCCTCCTCCTATTCCTGCTGCTCTTCGTCTTCACCAACTTGTCTGGTACTATACTTCATTCCTCATGTTAAAATTTGCTCTAGGTACTCCTTAACACTCAGCTAGACCCAAGAGCACTAGGAAAATGGAAGTTATGGAGTAATTTCCAATGCTGATGAAAGTGGACTAGTAAGAAAGGACGGTCCCTGAAGAAACTTGGGGGAAATAGTTACAGCAAGAGCACATACAGGAAAACCATAACTCTACTTCCAGCCTTTACAGTATTGCTGAGAATTTGGGACATGCTAACAGACAGAAGTGGGCATCAAGACATTATTGGTTATGAATAAGTGGTCTGATTGGATGACTTGGGCATCTAGATTCTAACTGTGAACATTTTCATACCATCCCACTTCTTCACATACCTCTTAGTAGACAAAGCTTTGGGTTCTCACATGTGCAGTCACACACACCAAATAATACATTCACAAACATTCTGGGTCATGGTTATAGTTAGTGAACTGGTAGTTCCCTATCACTAGAGGTGCTTTCACCCTCAGTAGACATTGTGCTTCTCAGTACCTGGAAAAATTATAATAGATTTGGAAAGTAGTAAGTGTCTTAGTCAGCTCTGGCTTCTATAATAAAATACCACAGAATAGGTGGTTTAAACATGAGATACTTATCACAGTTCTGGAGTTTGAAAAGCCTAAGGTTAAGGTGCCAGCAGATTCTGTGTTTGGGAAGGGACTTCTTCCTGGCTTTTAGATGATCATCTTCCCATTGTATTCTCACCTGACAGAGAGAGGATTCTTTAGTATCTTTGTCCTTATAAGGGACACTAATCCTGTCATGGGAGCTCCACCCTGGTGATCACCTCTAAACCTAATTACCTCCCAAAGTTCTCACCTCCTAATCTCATTACACTGAAAGTTAGGGTTTCAACATATGAATCTTGGCAGGACAAACTTCAGTCCATCATAGTAAGCATCTGAGTTTCTAGTGTGGTGACTCTGAGATTTTCCATTATTTGGAGATAGACTTTAAGAGCATGGTTTTTGTGGAACGGGATGTTTTTTCACCCTTTTCTTTAGTCACTACTATGGTTCAATCAACAAGTGGAAAAAAAGCCAGGGAGCCAAAGAACAAGGCCCAATTTCCACCATGTTAACAGTAGTATAACATGTGAATTAGAAACCTTGCTAGGACCAGTACTAGATCCGTGAAGCTCTCACAGCACAGAGTAGATTCCAAGCATTTTCATTTCTCAAAGACTTGGAAACAAAAGAATAAGTTAAAACTTTAAATAAAGGAAGAAAGCATTCCGATTTTAAAATCCAAAATAATTTAAGGCTAACAATTTAAATTTTTCATAGCTTAAAGTGCTAGAAAAAAGGAATAATACAGAAAGATCATTGAAAAAAACTAAAAGTATCTCTGGACTGTTTGTTATGTATTAAAACTATGTGTGAAATGTTTGGTCTTAATTTTCTTTTTTCTAGACCACAGTAGTATGATGAAGAAATTTCTCTTCAGTAGACTCACAGGATGAACATTTTTAAAATAAAAAATCTATAACTATTATTTGTAATTAGACTTTAATCAAAATTGCTTAAAACAGGGCATGACCGTAACACAATTGGTTTTTATGTAAACAGTGTTGAGAGAAAATTTCATTAAAATGAGACTATTACGCATAAGCAGTGGTAGGATGGTTGAATATTAATATTCATGGAGGTATAAGGCTAATTTATAATATCAAAATGCTGGACAAAAGCCAAGTGTCTACCAATGAGGGAATCTTTAAATTATGATCGATCAGTAAAATTGTATTTTATATTACCATAAAAAATAATGGTTTGAAAGAATATTTAATGACATAGAGAAGGGCTCATGATAAATTATAAAGCATTATGTAAAATTGCATTTTAAGTAATTTTCCAATTTTGTTAAAAATTCTGAGTTTATTTCATTTATTTATGTAATAGATTTGTCAATTCATCCAACAAACGTTTATTGGATACTTACTATGGATCATATGCTGTTAAAGCTCTGGGGATCTAGAAAACACAAATGTTCTTGCTTTCATGCTGCCTGCATTTTAGTAGAGGGAGACAGATAATAAATAAATAAGCAAGTGATATGTAAAGTATTACAGAAGATGCTTACTACTCTGGAGAAAAAAAAATAAAGCAGAGAAGAGATGGAGGGCATGTGGAAGTGGTCAGTGTATATTTCTATATGCTTATTAACTTAATTGTTTTTGAACAATTTGAAAAATTATAATTAGTTGCTCTGTAGGGTCTGAAATTCTAAGTCAGATTGGTAGTCCGATAAGATAACAAACTAGGGTTGCTCTTTTTGGTGTTAGAATATCTATGTGTATATGTATATTTATCTGGTAAATTTTTAAAACTGCTTTTTATACTGTGTATTAGAATTTCCATTTCTTTGTATTTTCTTACCAATGCCTATATGTGTATGCTTCAGCCACTGAGGAAATTTCTCTAGATAACGAGTTCATCTCTGATTGCCATTTCAACATTTCTTTTACAAGTTTATATTTCACTATGGGTTCTTCCAGAAACCTGAGTATTACAAGATGTAGATAAAAGCTTAAATAAAGCATAACTAAAGTAGTTTTCTATGTAAAAAAACCAATGTACTTCTTGATTGGAATTCATCAAAAACAGTACAGGGTCTAGTACTTTACACTATTTGCAAGCTAATGAGTTAGTCTCCCAAGTTTTATAGATGCTGGCAGAAGATATGAGATTCTAGGTCAGCGATAAATAACTTTATGACAGATATCACATCAGGTACCATGAGTTTTATGTTCTCATTGGTTCCTTTTGCTTCCCAAGTCCCACAGGGCAGTGCAGGGATGGGCTCAGGTGGATGCTTCACATGTATCGTGTTTGGATCACAGCTGAGAAACTCTGCACTTAGAAATACTAAAATCTTTTAAAGGAGGCTTGTTGCACACCTTCCCAACATTTGCCTCAGAGGAAGACATTGTATTACACCAGTCAGAAAACAAATCTGTCCTCTGCTCAGAAGGAAACACTATCTAATTTCCTAACCTGTTTCTTATGTAAGTACCCTTGAAAAGATAGTCCAGAACAATGCTGTCAAGGCCCTTTTCTCAGAAGTGCAGAAACATGAGATTCATGGAGAATTGTCTTTCAACTGTATACTGTATACTAATTTTTTTGAGTTATTTGTATTTTCCCAAATTTTGTCTGTTTTCTTGAATTTGTTCATATTTGCTGATATGTTTAGGAAAAATGCTGGCTGACATTTCTCTGTTAATGTGTGCATAGCACTACATAATGACCAGTATTGTTTATTTTTACTTCCAAGCATCTTTAAAATTCCTCTGATTATTATTCAGAATTTTTGTGGATGATATGTTCAATAACAGAGTAGGATTGGAAAGTGTAAGGCAAATGCATTAAGACTAAATTTTAGTTTCAGCTTAAACCCAGAGTCAGTAATAGAAGTTTTTGATTTGTGGAATTTCTGGAAATAATCAGGAGTTTCTTAACATTTAACTCCTTTAACAAAGAACCAACTTTCTTGAATTACTCATTTACATTCATTAAAATTTAGAATCCAGGTTTTATAGGGAGGAAAAGCCAGAAGTATAGAAAGAAACAAGTGACATACTTGTAGACAATACATTTTTTAAACCCCACTTTGAAATTTACTTGGCAAACATGGACTGGTGTTGATGCTCTCACGGGATTAGTTGCAGAAGAAGTTCTGCAGTATTTAAGAACAGTGGCTCTCTGGCTCTACCCTCATAGCCAAAGCAAGACTATGCAAAAAGAACAAATCTAGAAGCATCACATTACCTGACTTCAAACTGTAGTATAAGGCCGTGGTCACCAAAACAGCATGGTCCTGGTATAAAAATAGTCATACAGACCAAAGGAACAGAATGGAGAACAGAATATAAATCCAAATACTTAACAGCCACCTGATCTTTGACAAAAACATAAAGTGGAGAAAGGATACCCTTTGCAACAGTGGTGCTGGGATAATTGGCAAGCCACATGTAGGAGAATGAAACCTGATCCTTATCTCTCACCTTATACAAAAATCAACTCAAGATGGATCAAGGACTTAAATCTAAGACCTGAAACTATAAGTATTCTAAAAGTTAACATTGGGAAAAAAACCACCTAGACATTGGCTTAGGCAGACTTTGTGACCAAGAAGCCAAAAGCAAATACAACAAAAACAAAGATAAATAGGTGAGACTTCATTAAAATGAAGAGCTTCTGCACAGCAAACAGCAGAGTAAACAGACAACCCAAAGAGTGGGAGAAAATCTGACAAAGGACTAACATACAGAATCTACAAGAAACTCAAACTAGCAAGAAAAAAATCCAAAGCATTCCATCAAAAAGTGGACTAAGGACATGAATAGACAATTCTCAAAAGAAGATATACAAATCGCCAATAGACATGAAAAAAACTCAACATCACTAATGATCAGGAAAACGCAAATCAAAACCACAATGTGATACCACCTGTGATGATTAATACTGAATGTCAACTAGATTGGATTGAAAGATGCAAAATATTGATCCTGGGTGTGTCTGTGAAGGTGTTGAAAGGAGATTAATGTTTGAGTCAGTGGGCTGAAAAAGGCAGATTTACCCTTAATCTGGGTGGGCACAATCTAATCAGCTCCCAGTGCAGCCAGCATAGAAAGCAGGCAAAAGAACATAAAAGACTAGGCTGGCTCATCCTCCCAGCCTACATCTTCCTCCTGTGCTTCCTTTGAACATAAGACTCCAAGTTCTTCAGCTTTGGGATTCACACTGGCTTCTTCACTTCTCAGCTTGCAGATAGCCTATTGTGGTACCTTGTGATTGTGTGAGTTAATACTCCTTAATAAATTTCCATATATTTCTCTCTCTCTATATATACATACATATGTATATATAGATGTACATATATAGATAGATAGATAGACAGATAGGTACATATATCCTATTAGTTCTGTTCCTTTAGAGAACCCTGATACACTAACTTACTCCTGCAGAAATGGTCATATAAAAAAATAAAAGCATAAATCGATATCGGTATGGTTGTTGTGAAAAGGGAAAACTTCTACACTGCTGGTGGAGATATAAACCAGTACAACAACTATAGAAAACAGTGTGAAGATTTCTGAAAAAAACTAAAAGTAGAACTACCATTTGATCCAGCAATCTCAGCACTGGTTATCTACCCAGAGGAAGGAAAGTCATCATATGAAAAAGATACATATAGCTCCAGAGCTATATATATGGGAATTTATATTTTTATATTTGATATTTTTCTCTCTTTGATATGTGTGCGGTTTATGGTTTTCTATTTGCCTAAAGATCCACTTTGATTTTGAGGGAAGTGCCATTTGATAGCACAATGAGATTCCTTAATAAATTCCTATATGTATATATATAGGAATATATATATATATATATGTAAATATATATATATACACAAACACATATATATCCATTATATATATATATGAATTATATATATATGTACATATATATATGAATACTACTCAGTCATCAGACTCCAAGTTCTTCAGACTCCAAGTTCTTCAGTACATATATATATATAATTCATATATATATATAATGGATATATATGTGTGTATATATATATAATGGATATATATGTGTATGTGTATATATATATATATTTACACATATATAAAATGGAATACTAGTCAGTTATAAAAAGAAATTAATTAATGAATATATTCCTATATATATATATATATATATGGAGTATTAACTCACACAATCACAAGGTACCACAATAGGCCATCTGCAAGCTGAGAAGTGAAGAAGCCAGTCTGAATCCCAAAGCTGAAGAACTTGGAGTCTGATTGAGTAGTATTCATATATATATGTACATATATATATATATATATATATATATATATCATTCATATATATATATATATAATGAATATATATGTGTGTATATATATATAATGGATATATATGTGTATGTGTATATATATATATATATATATTTACACATATATAAAATGGAATACTAGTCAGTTATAAAAAGAAATGAATTAATGGCATTTGCAGCAAGGTGGATGGAACTGGAGACTGTTTTATCCTAAGTGAAGTAATTCAGAAATGGAAAACCAAACATGGTATGTTCTCACTCCTAAGTGGGAGCTAAGCTAGGAGAATGCAAAGGCATAGGAATGATACAGTGGACTTTGGGGACTTGGGGGAAATGTTAGGAGGTGGGTAAGGAATAAAAGACTACAAATTTGGTTCAGTGTATACTGCTCGGGTGATGGGTGCATCAAAACCTCAAATCACCACTAAATAACTTACTCATGTAACCAAATACCACCTGTTCTCCAAAAACCTATGGCGGCGGCGGAGGGGGAACAGTGGCTCTGCAGCTACATTGCCTGAGCTGAAATCCTATCCCAGGCACTTTATTAACTATGTGGTTTGGGCCAGGATGCTTAAATTCATTGTAACTCAGTTTCTTTGTCTACATAAAGGGGATAATATTAAAGCATAATTTGTAGGATTATCATGATGATTAAATTAATTGATATATATTAAGCATGTCGAACAGACAAGGCACGTAGTGAGCATTCATACATTTTACCTGTTAGAGATCATTTAATTATTTGTAGATTTTATTTTATAAAACAATCACATTTTTGAACCCATTTCATTCTACAAGGATAGTAGCTGGGTCTAGCTTACACATCATTATATTTTTAGGCAACCACAATGCCTCATACAAAATAAATGCTTAATGTTTACTACATAAGTAAAAAATCTATCTTTATGTGACATTTTTCTCTGCATATATGTATGTGGTCTATGGTTTTCTATTTGCTTAAAAATGCATTTTGATTTTTAGGGAAGTGCCTTTTGATAGCACAGTTAGACTTGAAGCAGGAAATCATGGTTTGTTCCTTTTAAAATTATGACGTTATTCTGATATGAATGAATAAATTCATTTTCTTGACTCATTTTAAATTACATTTCTTCTAAGTGACAGTTTTTGTCCCTCCATAAAATAAAATTTAAAAGAAAAATATTGCCATCCAAAAAAAGTGTAAGCCAAATCAGAACATACTGAAGAAAAATATCACATTTAAGAACATTCATTTATTTCCATGTAGTTTGAATAGCTGGATATTTGTATACTTAAGAATAATAACAATGAAACATACATGTGATTTACCAGGAATGTTATTAGATATTAGGTAGTTAGAAAAGCTAGAAGGATGTTACTTAGCCTTTATATCCTTAGAAAACAAGTGTATCCAATATTCACATTTAATTTACTAAAATAAATATTGATAAGTACTTCTTAAATACTAAAAATAGTATATATATTTTTAAATAACAGATATGTGGCATACAATGCTATTTAGAGCTTGAGCATGATAGATTTCTTTTATGATACATTTTATGGCTTATTTTTATTTTGAAAAAGAAAAGCCATTGTTTCCTTTCCCTTGTCTTGTTTTTCTTCTCTTCTTTCCTTCTCTTCTTTCTTTCTCTTTCCTTCTCTTCTTTCTTTCTTTCTCTTTTTTCTCTCTTTCTTTTCCTTCCTTCCTTCTTTTTTTCTTTCTTTCCTTCCTGCCTGCCTTATTCTCTCTCTGTTCTTCCTCTCTTTCCTTCCTTCCTTCCTTTCCTTCTCCCTCCCTTCTTTCTGCTCTCCCTCCTTTCCTTTCCTCGCTTCATCTCTTTCTCTCTGTCTTTCTATTTTTTTGAGACAGGTTCTCTCTCTTTCATCCAGGCTGGAGTGCAGTGCCATGCTCATGGCTCATTGCAGCCTCAACCTCCTGGGCTCAAGTGATCCTCCCACTTCGGCGTCCCTAGTAGCTGGGACTACAGGTGTGTGCCGTCATGCTCAGCTAATTTTTGTAGAGATGGGGGACTCTTTTTAGGTTCCTAGGCTGTTCTTGAACTCCTGGGCTCAAGCAGTCCACCTGCCCGAGCTTTCCAAAGTGCTGAGATTACAGATGTGAGCACTGTGCCAAACCAGTTCCTTTAATTAAACACTAATGCCACTGGCTTAAAACATTAACAAAGACATTATGATAGTATGAGACCATAGATTTATTAGGTTTAATAAGCAGGGTATGGATAATGCAATGTATACATTGTGGAGAGTTTGGAGTTAGAGAAAATAGGTAGTTTTATTCCTGATTTTACTTTTTCCTGTTTACTAGAATCACTACAAGAATACAATGCTAACACATCCACCTTTGAGAATCATGATGAATTTATTGATTGCGTAAATAATTTAAGATACTATTTGAGGCCTGGCACAGTGGCTCACACCTGTAATTCCAGCACTTTGGGAAGCCAAGGGGGGTGAATAACGAAGTCAAGAGATCGAGAACATCCTGGCCAACATAGTGAAACTCCATCTCTACTAAAAATACAAAAATTAGCTGGGCATGTTGGCATGCACCTGTAGCCCCAGCTACTTGGGAAGCCAAGGCAGGAGAATTTCTTGAACCTGAGAGGTGGATATTCAGAGCAACATAAAGGTGTAAAGCTAGTTATGTATCTAGAAGTCTTTGCAATGCTGTAGTAGTAATCTCTTGATGATGATGATTTATCCAGGTGCAGTAGTTGAATACAGATACGTGTATTAAAAGCTTTTTCTCCTGTCTTACTTCTTTGCTCTTGCTTTCTTGTTTTATTTTGCTTTATTTTGGTTGTGTTGTTTTGTTAGTATAGTTGTTTATATGAGTGTTGCTATAGTTAATATAGTGGATAGTTTTTCCATATTTTTTACTTACTCCAGTTTAAAGGTTCATCATTATGACATACACAGTAATTTGGCTTGCATAATCCAAGTGCTATAGTCGGTTGTTATTTGAGGTAATTGAATAATGGTGACTAGTAGAATAAAATAAAAACTGCTCTATTTCTAACAATTTAATTTTACTGTTTTATTATAAAGGACCCAAGCGAGTTTACACATATTGCTCTTCTTTATCTGCTTTTAACTACCAGATTCTGATTACTAAAAAACAGATATTTTTTCTGTTAAATCTCTAGAATATACCACATTTTAGACTTCTGTATATTTTCATTTCGAGTATGTTAAAAATATTCCATTCTAATAACATCACACATTTGTTCAAAGTAAATGTATTAGAGTAAATGGATAACAAAACATCCATATGAATGAATTCATCAAGTAAATGAATAAAATAGATAGAATGCAAATGTCCCAGTTATTCATATTATGATATTTGACTAAGATACATGAAAAATAATTTCTCAGGACTTTGCATTGCTTGATGACAATGTAACTTGATTCCAATTGTCATATAAAACAATAGTTTCTATTTTGCTTCCCCAAATTTTGTCACATCCAATCCAGCAGAGATGATGTATGATCCACCACAAATTAGGGAAAACAACGGTTCGTATCAGCTGAATCTGAAAATACATTTGTTATATCTCATTTCTTTGGTTTCCTTCATTAAAGAATACACTCCGTGGGTCCAATTCATATTGTACATTATTGTTCAATCTCCCAGAGCAAAACATTATTATGTTGCCTTTCCCCCACTTAACGGCATTCCATTGGAAATTAACTTAATGTATTTTATCCAGAATTGTTTTGAATTGAAAAAAATCAGCATGAGAAGTAAGTAAAAATTTAATGTATTTCCCAAGGGTTTAAATTAATGATGGAAACTCAGTAAGTGAACAAATTAAGAATTCCAGTGTCAAATTGGTCACTTTTAGTTAAAACTTACCAGTTTCGTTATCTCATCATTATGAGCTAGCTCCTATGATGCATACCAAAATCTGACATTATTTTACAAATTTGTTTGCTTAATATCCATCTTTCTACCACTAGAAGTATGCTCTCTGAGGGTAGAAATGTTATTCTAAATTACCCCCCACTCATTTTTAATTGACTTCCTTTCCCACTACAAGAATATAATCTCTGTGATGGTAGGAATTGTTATGTTTTATTCACCACAGTGTCATAGTGCCTAGAATAGTGCCTGAAACACATTTGGAATTTAATAAATATTGATTAAATAAGGGAAATCTTTACTGGATATTCACAACTAGATATACACATCATACTAATACACTTATGTAACTTTGGATTTTAGATAAAGTCCAAATTAATAAAGATCTGCCCCTGAGGCACTGAAGGCTCAAATGAAATGCTTTTGTTTCCATAAACATGATGAGATTGTATCCTTAAAAATATGAGATAGCATCCCTAATATGTTGTTTTGAGCATTATTCCAGTGCTCACCAGAACACCATCTTATGTTAGACCCAAGTTCTGGCATGAGGAAGTTTCCTCTATCTCAAATCCTGACTTAGTTTGAAAAAAGAAAGCCAAAAAGTAAGAAGTTTTGGGAGCTGGAAATCCCTTTTGATGTCTATCTTTAAAATTAAAGAAGCTGAGGTTTGAAAAGGTTGTTAGATTTCCCAAGTCACCATGGGTATTTTGAAAACTGCATGAAAAACTGCATTATACTTTTTTTTTTTTTTTAATGGAGAAAAGGGAAAACTACCATTAGCACAAAGAGAAGAAAATGTTATCTATGGTGATCTTCTTGATGTTAAAAATGGTATTTTCTTCAGAAAGGGATTTATAAAAATATGATTGATTTCAAATACATCAACTCTTCATTTATATTGGTAGTAGGGTGGGGAGAGAGGCTGGTAAGAGGTGGACCTGCTATTGTGATCCTATTGAATATAGGAAGTTCAGACATGTGTTCTGGAAATATTGATTGATATAAGGTAGTTTAGGGTTGACATGTCTTGGAAGGGTAGGAGAGAAGAACTCTTAATCTGTGTGACCAAGTCTGCAAGGAAGCAGGTGAGGAGCCAGATGCTACTGCTCCCAACTGTCCACTGAAGTGCAGCATGGAAAAGAAAATTGTCATCAGAAAGGTTCTATTCAGCGTTTTCATGTGAATGTATATACCTCACTTTCCCTGAAACCCCAAACACACACCCACACATGGTAATGTTCCAGATCCTTAATACCAACCATTAAATATAAATATCTTTTAAAATTTTCCCTCATTGAAAGGTTGTTCACTGGTGTCTATTTATGAAACTACAAAACTCGATAGATGATTTGGACTTTTATCTTATCTTCACCACCTACTAATGTGGACTTGGGCAATTACTTCCTCTCACTAATTTCCCCTATCTCGTCTTTAAAAGAGAGACACCAATAGTACCTACCTTACTGGGTATGGTAGAGGACATAAACCTCCTAATATGGTGATTAACACATATGTTCTCAGTAGTTATCAGTGATGGATATTATGATGATAGTGACGATGACAATAAAGAGGAACTTTCATTCCACATTTTTGAGAAAAATGATTAGAAAGTCGTCATAACATTCAAACTCTAATATGTTTCCCAGTTTGTTCGACCCATGTTTCTATTTTACAGAAGTGCAGACTGAGGCTCGAAAAGATGAAGAGTTGCCTAAGTGTACAAAATATGTTAGTGATGCTGGGAATTGGGAGGTGTTTCAGAAGTACAGTTAAATTTTTTAAAATAAAGGTGGTAGGTTTGAACATTCTGATTTTCAATGCTGGTTCTACCATTTCTTAGCTAAATAAGTAAATTTTGAGAAAAATTATTAAATCTTATTATCTTAATTTTTCTCTGTAGCAAATAATAATGATAACATGAACTTCATAGGATGGTTGGGAAGACACAGTGGGGAAAAATACACAGAGGGACACTTTCTCCATAGGTGCCCCCAGAGAAAATATGATAAACACAATGAATATTTAACCACATTATTACAGTAAATATTGTGATGGGTTTCCTCGCCTTTATTTGGCAGAGATTAATGAAATGATATCCGAATACAATTCCATGAAAGCAGTTCTAGAATCAGCCAGTCCAGTGTGTTCCAGTTATGCCTCTTTCTGCTTAATCCCATGACTAGACATTCAAAAGCCAGAAGAGTTTGTTATGTGTATTGCGTCTTAGATTCATTTCTTTGGTAAATCATGGGATCCAGTGGCAAACAGAGCTTAAAAGAGTAGCCCAAAGGAGAGGCTCCCCATCTTTTGGTGGAATTTGAGGCCACATTTCCTAGAAGGAAGCCTGAGCAAATGCTGATTAGACAAAAAACAAAACAACAACAACAAAAAACTCCACATAGGCAGACAAGAGGATGTATCTGATTAAGCTGTCATTGACAGCAGTTGCCATTACTTGGGCAGTAGTCATTTTTCATGTCTTTATTCTTTTCATTCTCAAAGTGAACAAGGGAACATAAAATATATGTGTTCATTTTTTCTTATGCTTTAGGAATGAACTTTCTTACCTGGTAACAGACAAATAAACTTGTTGAAAAACATGGACATGAGAAGTCAATTTTTACAGAATGTTGTATAGGAAGGATCAGCTTCTGTAGGCTTCAACCTCCACCTGCAATTCCAGGCTGGTGTGGCCAGAAGAGGTCTAATAAAGAACACTGCACATTTTTGAGCTCTCCTGCCCATAGCAAATAATGTTGACACACCACAACTTTTAGAAAGTCTTCAAGAAAAGAGAAGGGTGCACTTCCCCAAAATGTCAGACCCACTTACCCCAGTGTTGACTGGAAACAGATCACAAGGAAAAATGTTTTTAAAAAGAGGCCTGATCCTCTGCATTTTAGCCAACCAAACCTTGCTGATTATCTGTTCATTGTAGTGTTCAGTATTGGTTGCCGGAGAGGTTTTCTTTTGTAGAAAAGTTGTTGGTCTTGTTTTTAGTAGTCATTTCCCAGGCAAAATGTGAGTGAAAAGGAACACAGAGTCATAAACATGGAGCTGGAAAGGGTACTATAGGTCATATTTAAGAAGGCATATGTATACACACACATATAATTTTAGTAGAGTCACTGGCATATAAATAAGTGCTATAGAAATTTAGCTATTATTATCATTATTAATAGTACTTCTATTCCTACTTTTGTTCATGTGTCAGAATCACCTGGGTTGCTTATTACAATTCAGATTCCCTGGCTCCTTCCCAGACTTACCAAGCTAAAATTGTACACATTCTGGGGAATCTGTAGTTTGAGGGAGATCTGAGTTTATTCCAATGCTGACAGCCAGGCAGTAAGCCACAAAATCGAATGTAGCAACCACTGACAAACTCGCCTTCCTTTTTTAGGCAGGGAGTAAATTGAGACTTGGAGACATTAAGCAACTACTTATTTTTTCTTATACATTTTTTTCTTAAGTCTAGATTTTTCATATAAACTACCACAAATCCCTTTTCTCCAAGAGTACCCTTTAGGAAATGAATAAAAATGACTTGCCTAAGGTAACACAGTTAATGCCACTTGCCCTAAAAGCAAGGTTGTTGCTTGTGTGCAGTTAAACTGAATCCCATCTAACAATGAAATGCCACCTTAAAGCCTATGGTGTGGGAGTGAAGACTTTTTGCAATAGCCTTTTACTCAATTCTAGCTTCAGGTTTCCTATATGTATTGCCACCTTCCATGCTTTTCAAACTTTTAAAATCCAGTAGCAGCTATTAAACAGCGCTTTATCCACAGTGTTAGGGCAGAATGGAAAAAGTAATTGTTGATGTCAGTAGTAAACTCATTCAAGCATTGCTCAATTTTGTTTCGCAAATCTCAGACAAAAGATTATTAATATATTTACAAAGAAGGCACTTGACATTTTTTATTATTCTGCTCTGCTTTTGTCAGCACAACAAAATTTAAAATAAACTCTAGATTAGATTATATTTGTAGCATAAATCAAAATCTACCCTTATTGTTGCTTCATTCAAAGGCACTTAGATGACCAGCAGACCTCTTTCCTTATAAGTGACTGGAACAACAAACTGTAACAGAAAATTTCCTTCCCCTCTAGAGCAGTAGATAATTCCTGAATAAAGCTTACTCCAGCTGCATACATTTGGATGTTTCATGGGAAAATCATCTAGACACACTATTGTACACTGCCTAGGGCAACCGTTTTGAAATTGTTTTCTGCAGTTTACTTTTCCTTTATTCCGATTCTGGTGTTTGTGATAACTTAGATTTATACAGCATAGCAGCCCCAATAAAGAAAGGAGAAGTATAGAATTTCAGTGATGGGAATGAGATAGATGGTGATAAATAGATACTTGATCTGATTAATGGACCTGATTTTAACAGCATCTTTTTTTGTCATGTAAACATTCAGCTTCTCTTATTTAAAAAAATGATGTAATAAAGGATCATTCTTAACACAGTTCTGGATCCAGTATAAATTGAAGCATGTGGAGGCCTTAGAGTACAGGGGCTGGGCTGAGCTTCCTCATTAGTTGTCCTATGGCATAGTGGTTCCTAGACTTGACCTTCACAAACCAGTAGTAATTCACACACACACACACACACATGCATAAACACACACACACACACACACACACACGCCACACACACAGATGCCACACACACCTCTTTGAACCAGCACAAGGTTGCCAGTGTTTAATTTTGCCAAGTAAAGACATTGCAACAAATAGCCTAGCAAAACCTATTACTGTCATTTTATTTAAAAATATATTTAACACCAAAAGACATAATCTTAATGGGGGAAATAATCTTGTAATTCTAGTTATTCAGTTGTATAGGAAAAAAAAAAAAACCTCCCTATACAGTCCAGAAAACAATTTTTTTTTTTACTGTAAAACATTGAAAATCTCATTATTGATAGTCACTGAATCCCTAATTAACAATCTTCTCCCCAAACCCCTCAATGCCCAGCTGTTTTCTACAGGCTTATCAGGGTCACATTGATGTGCATTACCTTCAGAGGAGGTAGTACCTTGTGAAGGTAATGCACTGAGCCTTACCTTCAGAGGAGGAATGAACTACAGTGGCCAAGTTTGGTCACCAATATAGTGATGGCAACAAAGCCTTAAACTCCTCAATGCTTTCCCCTGCCATAGCCTCTGGGGATCTCTACCTGAAATCAGACAGGAACATCCCACAAGAAACAAAGGGAATGTCACGGATCAGAACCAAATATTATCTTAAGAGATGACATTTCATGCCCTACATAAGTAAGCCATTTTATTACTTAAATTTAATAACTATCATTTTTCCTATTTGTGTTCTGTGTTTACATTATATGGACTTTTTGTGAAGATTGTGATGATATATGTAGCATAGTTTCTGGCACAGTAGCAGCTCTCGATCCATGTTAATTCCTTTTCTTCCTCATTCTGTCATGTTTTTACCAAAGGACACATATGAGGGGCTTCTGTGTGGGTTTGCTCTACAACCTCTGCCTTTGAAATATCTTGGACCAGGAGATATAAACTCTGGAATCCTCATAGTGTTCACAGAACAAGGGCTTTGGACTAGGCAGACCTGGTATGGAATCCTAGGTATGTGACCTTGGGTGATTTGTGTGACCTTCCTCAATTTTGTTAATAGTTTCCTCATCTGTAAAATGGGAATTATATTATTTATCTCAGAGAGAAGTTCTGAGAATTAAGTGGAGATACAAAGTGGAAAGTACCTAACCAATAGTAAGATTTAAATCAAATGTTAGCTTTAAGAAACCTGAAGGGAGGGGTAATTTGAATGATAATTTCACATTGCTTTGACCACCTTGGCAGCACTGATGAATAGAACTTTCTGTGATAATGAAAGTATTCTATTTTTGTCTCGTGTGGTGGATACTCACTGTGTGCTACTGTTGAACATGTAAAACATAAAACTAAGGTTTTAGTTTTAATCAACTTAAATTTTAATAGTCACATTTAACTAGAGTCCATGATCTTGGACAGCACAGGAATAGAAGCTAATATGACTTTTTAGTATCTCAACTAGTCATCAAAATGGCAAAAAAAAAAAGTGAGTTCTGAACACTTTGCCAAGGACTAAGGTTGTGGCCAAATTAAGATTCTTTCTTCTAATGTAAGCAAGTAACATAATTCTCTTGAATATTCAAATTTTTAATGAATATGTATGTTTTTGTAGCTATCAATGAAGGAATAGAAAAATGTGGCTAAGTATTCTTGTTTAAGAGAACTGGATTCCGACGAAGATTGTGTAAATGATTTTGTCACAGAAGGCCAAAAATCTTTAGCACCAATAGTTTAGGGACTTTCCACTTCAGTATACCCTGCAAAATGCTCATGTCATCCTTTATAATTGTCCTCCTTTGGATCATTTCATATATTAACGGTCAGTGAGAAGGGCAAAAGCATGTAAAATGCCTGCATCTGAAAAATGTGAATCTTGGGAAGACTTAGGAAGTCTCAAACCTTAAAACTGGAATCATTTCCTTTGCTTTTTATTTATAAAGTTAATTAGATGATATCCTAGTACTTTATCTAAAAATAAAGATCTGCTATCAAAATATTTTTAAGTATTTTCTAAAAGTCAATTTTGATCTATCTTGTTACATTATAACAAATTTACTTTTTAATTTTTTAAATTATTATTATACTTTATTTTCTGGGGTACATGTGCAGAGCATGCAGGTTTGTTACATAGGGATACACGTGCTGCATCTATCACCCCGTCATCTACATTAGGTATTTCTCCTAATGTTATCCCTCCCTAGCCCCACCATCCCCCGACAGGCCCCAGTGTGTGATGTTCAGAAAGTATTTGAAAGATGGGCAGGAGGTATATTATGAGAATATTTATGCACAAATGGATGCTTAGAAAGTTCAATTTTTACCGAATCTTTATCCCTCCTTTTAAAACCTATGTGATTGGGAATGCAGATAAGGTGAGTTTGGCAGATCACTCTAAGGAGAAGGAAACTTTTACCTCTAATCTTTAATGGATTCAAACTTGACTTCAATGTGGAAACAGGAAAAAGTTTGGCAGCTGCACAGTAAGACTTCAGTTGAAATGAGATGCTATTTCCTCACCTTCCAGGATTCAGATTGCAACTGACTCGTGGTTTTCCTGGAATGCCCAGCACTGCATGCCATTTGAGTTGGCTCTTCTGAGCTTGGTAGGTGAACTTGGGGAGTAATGTTTTCCCTCCTAAGTTCTAGGTAGGCACTCAAGGCTTCTCTGGAAACTTGTGAAGATAGCAGTTTCCCAGCTGTCTGGATTTCCACCAATCCAATTCTTGCCAGCAGTCATTATAAGTCTCAGAATATGATTATTTTTCAGATTTCTGTCATTTTAAAAGAAACTAAGTCTCCTTCAATGCAGGTAACATATCTTTTTCATCTTTTATGTGTATCTGTCTAGCTAGAAATAGCATTGTTATTTTTATTGCAGTGCTTTATGGGAAAAAATTCTTCCTTTAATGTTCATATTGAATATAGGAATAATTTTGGAGGTCACCCTGAAAAGCAGACATATGACACAGTGATCACCTACGCAAGACAAAGCTGGGCTCCGTGCTAAGGTTTGTGGCCAAACTGGGTAGCTCCAAGGGCAGAACAAGCTGTAATTTCCAAAACTGTGTTGCGATGTCAATCAAGAGCCATATTATGCATAGAGGCGTCTCTTAAAATAGTGCTGTTGGTTTCCATAAATTAAATGATGTTGATTGGTTGCATGTGAAATGGGAATAAGAAGCTGAATTGGATAATTTTAACATTTTCTTTACTTTATCTGGTTCCATCTTGACTAGATTTATGGTTCAATCCATTTATGTATGTCTCTGAAAAAGCAGATTACCATATAAGTCATCGTAAACCCATTCCTTTCTTTTCTCAATACACCCTGATTATTTTAACATATTTGTGCTTTTTACTTCAAACTCATCAGCATGCATAATTCTGAACTAATTTTGTCAAAGTTACATTGCTTTACTTTTTCAAGAAAGAGAATCTTCAGCTCAAATAGTCATGGTAAACTGGGGAACATGATTTAAAATCAGTATCATCAAGCCATGTATTATAAAAAGAAGCAAAGCAAAACTGCTGTGTATCTGCAACCGTACCATATACTGTAGTGATATTTTAAGGATCACATGCACAGAAAATCATGTGGTGTTTTGTTTTGTTTAAAGAGACAGAGCCTTTCTCTGTTGCCCAGATTGGAGTGCAGTGGTGAGATCATAGCTCACTGTGGGCTCAAGTTCCATCATAGTTCTAACTCCTGGGCTTACGCGATCTTCCCACTTCTGCTTCCTGATTAGCTAAGACTGCAAGCATGCGCCATCATGCCTGGATAACTTCTTAATTTTCTTGTGGAGATGGAACTTGCTATGTTGCCCAAGCTGGTTTCAAACTCCTGGGCTAAAGAGATGCTTCTGCCTAGGCCTCCCAAAGCACTGGGATTACAGATGTGAGCCATCATTTCAGAAAAAAAAAAAAAATACAAATGTTTGTTTTCCCTGAGATTGGTTATTAATGTGTAATAAAAGCATTGTAAATGACAAACATCATTTTATGAACTATGACAAAATACTAGAAGTATCAATTAAACATATGCTAGGTTCTAGATACCACGCATAAGTGTCTGAACTACATTATCTCTTTGGAGTTGTACAGTAACCCAGCAGGGCCGGTGCTTTGTATTCTTTACATACAGATGAGGAAACTGAGAGCCTGTAAACAGCAGAGCTCTAAGTAAATGAGGGCAGTCTAAAATCTGAAGCCCTGTGCTGTAACATGTTACACTGCCTTTAACTATATAAAACAGTAGTTCTTCTAGTTGAGAAAATTGTTTTAGCATCATCTTGTTTCAGTGACAAGTTGGAAAGAAAAGCTAATTTCATCTGTGTGAGCTACATAAAATTGTGATTCTCCTTTACCATTACATTTTGCTTTCAGCATCCGCATAAATCACGGTGAAAGAACAGTTAAATTCATTTAGAGACATGAATTTTGGTTAAAATAAGCCTAGGTTATAGAATTATTATAGCCATGATCAAATAAATTGATGACTAAGCAAACTATATTATTTCTTTTAGATGGGAAAGCTAAATAGTAATCATGACCAATATAAACTGAAAATAAGACTTTTTGAACTGTATAGATGGGCTGAATTCAATACAGAGAATTACTTAATGTGTATGAACACTTTCTTATCTGTAATATCACGTGAAGCCTTTTACATTCCAACACCTCCTTAGGAGAAAGAAAGGTCATGTATAATTATCTCCTTTTGATGGGTGAAAATCTAACTTTCAGGATTTCTCTCCTAATAAGTGGCAAAACTACAATTTCAACCTTGATCTCCTCACTCAAAATTTAGGCCATAATTTATTCCAGCACTTGACTTCTGAAAGCATTAGCCTTCCTTTCTTCTTTGACAGGTTCAGTACCAAACTAACTGAAAAAGCAAGCCCTGGAATTTGGAAAGTTTATAAGCAAATGACCTCTGTGGACAGTGTTAACTGTTTGTGTCAAAGCAAATTTGAGATGTTGAAAGTTTGAAGACAATTGCTTTTGATTTTATTTTCTTTCTGATGTTTTATTTTTCAATGCCTTCCTCTTTAATCACTTTTTTCCTATTAAGATATATTCATCTTTTATCTATGATAAGACCTAAGGGACATTTTATGACATCAGAGTCTTAATTTGAGCACATTAAAAAGTGAGTGGAAGCTCATGGTGCCTCCTGTAAAAAACATTGCATCTTTTATTAGCAGGTTGAGCCTCTTCCGGACTGTAAAATGACAAAGCATGTATTCCTGGCTAAGGAATGAAAAGCAAAACAAAAATACAAAAAAATAAAATCCAGAAGAATAATACATTTCCTCTTGTAGACTAAGTCCAAAGAAAGCACACACACACACACACACACACACACACACACACACACACACACACAGTGGTAACAGTTTAGAAGGGACACTTCAAATTAATAGAAGAACAGAAAACGTAAAATTAGTAATCAAACTGGGAGCCTTTTGTGATGAGAGCAGCAAATGTGCTTGAGTATCTTAGAAGATAACAGGTTACATTCATTTTTCCTCGGTAGCTAATTTAACTCTCCTGTTTTACAGCTCACATGCCTCTGTCCTTGCATTATTAGTTAAGTCGACATTTCTCATGGAAAGGTCGTCCTTAGTGGTGATCATTTGCTGCTGTGTAAAGCAAACAACACTGCACACACACACACACACACACACACACAAACACACACAGAGGAATTTTTTTTAAATTGATGACACAGTGAATTGGCAGTTTCTTGCTTGCTGCCTTGTCAACACCCTGGATTTTCATCCCTAGTAGCCACTGCTGTGGCCTGCCTTTAATGACTACTTTATGTTTTACCATAGCTGCTACTAAGGTGTGTTTTATTTTTTCCCCACCACAAACTATTCTTTACAGAAGAATGTTAATTAGTAACTGATAGATATAAAGATTGCCAGCGACAGCCCATTAATTCCATTTACTTTAATAGGACTTAGAACTTAGCTTGCAGTACAGCTGTATTCAGACTGGATTATAAATGTAATTTTTTGCATCATTAACTTCCCTGATTAATCTTAGACAGAAAATGCATAATTATCGGGGGAAAAAGCCACCCAGTATTTGCAGAAAGGAGTCCAGCTTTAAAAGTTGTGCTTTTGCAGCCTTCCTGTTAACATCATTGCAAGTAGCACAGGTTTTTACAACATAAAGATTGCTTACCATTGCTTAATGGTTAACTAGGTAGGTCCTGCTTCAGAAAATAAATAATGTATATGTGTGCATGTCTGTGTGTGTGTGTGTACGCACGCGTGCGTACAGCACACAGGCATGTAGCTTTGCTTACCTACAATGCTATTCACTTACAATGATTTTGCATAGTAATAACATAGCGTTAAGTGGTTTGCATGTGTAGCTTTCCCTTTCAGGGCTCTGGGTCCCTTGTCAATGCTGCCTCTTGACACTGTTGTGGAAAATGCCTCTTACTGAGACATTTCAGGGGTTAAGTGTACTGGCAAGCACTTTATCACAACCACCCATGTTCCTGTTGGGTGTATGACTCAGGATTTAGCCTATCAGGCAAAAATGAAACTCAGAATCAGATAGATTAAGGGCATTCAAATAAGAAAACTAGTGGGCTGAGATTGAAATATTTTGCCTGACATTCAGTGCTACATGATGCTAAAAGGACAAGCTGATGTGCTAAAGGGGAAATGCCCTGGCATAGAGGTAGTATGAACCCCAACTGCATGCAATAGCTGCTTTGAAGGGTACTAATCATTGTCTTGTTAGTATAAAATGGCACTTTATTCACATAAAGCTTCCTGCTAAGGAAGATGGAAAAAAAATCTCGCCCCAGTCTTGTGCCTGTCACTGAAAAGAGCCACTAAGAGGGTTTAGGAGATGAGGGCAGAGGAAGAGAAGGTTTTAAAAATTCTCTTCTTTTTAGGACTTTTCTGTAATGAGCTATGATGATTCATTTGAGTAGTGGTCAGCCCCATCTGAAGCATCCTTCCTTTGTTTTGGAAAAGATATTAGAGGACCAGTGCCTAGATCCTTTTTGGCTGATTTAAAATATAAAGTAGACAGAGATTTTTTATCCAGACTGTTTTTATTTCAAACATAAACTTCCTCATGCTGTATTTCTGGTGTGCACTTTGTTACTTTCTAAAATAACTTTCCCTTATGCTAAAATATGTGCACATGTTTTATAGACAGGCCCTTGAATACCTACAATGTTAATTTTTAGAGGCTTTTAATCCAGTTAATCATACCTGTGCATTAGAATGTTTAGTATTCATTGAAGAGAGGTGCTGGTTGGGACCCAGAGCAAAGGGTCTTCCCTGTCAGTACACATGAAGTAGTTACTTCCCCTCATTCTTTTTCAGGCACAGTGTGTACAAATTAGTAGGGATTATAGTTACCAGAGTTCTGGACATCTCTTTATCTGATGCAGTTCCCCAAATCACCTTAGCAATTAGGTCTAGAATATAGTGGAGTCTTCCCCATCATTAGTCTCTCAACAGGCCAGGGCTGGGAAAACAAAAGCTGCTGCAGATTTTGCAAACCTTACCACCATTCCCCAGATGGACAAAGACTTGTTCTCCTCAAGGAGTTTCTAATGGAGTAGAGTCTCTCTCTGATAATAGTGCTAGTGTTAAACAGGAGAATAATGCGTACATTGGATTTGTGTTTTATCAATGTTGTTTTGGTTGGATGATGGGGTATGAATTTAGAAAGTAAAAATTACAGATATACCTAGTTGAACCCAAATATGCACATGCTCATACTTATATGCATAGACACACACACACACACAAACAAGATAGGTTAACATTTCAAGGCTTCTATACTGTTAGTGACAAAGTGTATTGTAAGCATGCACAACAAGTCAGTCACCGTGAGGATGGGTTTTTGCAAAAGATAAAAGATTGTATTCACAAGGCTGCCATGTGAGGAGATGAGATAACAAATCTCAAATCTGCTTCCCCCAAAATAGTACTTGGGTATACCTATGGGATAAGAAACAAGACAGTCTAAAGTGTGGGGAGTGGTGATTGGTGGGTAGAGAAGGTGAGGTAATTGGGGTTTCTGGGCAACTGTAGTCTAGCTACATGGTTCACTGTAAGACATGTGGAGAAAATGGCAGCATTAGCACGATCTAAGAGTAGAGTTCTGGCTCTCTGATGTCAGAAGTTCCCTCCTCGAGCATCTGTGCAGGCCCACTTGAAGGATTGTTAGTCTCAACTGGCTTGACCTTGGCAAGAGCTATTCCCTAGTTTTTGAATAAACAACTTTAAACACCATTACTGTAGTGACCCATGGTCAGAGATGTTACCTACAAGGAAGCCAGTGGGAATTTTAAGATTGACTAGATGTAAGTGATTAAAAGTAAGGCAATTAAGTTTGATGGGCAGGTGAGTTTAGCCCTTGGTTTTGCTATAGTATTGCTTTATGTTGGGTAGACTTTTGCTCTTTAACTGATAGGCTTTTTTTTTCCTTATTTAAGATTCTGATCATCACCAGTGTTTCCCAATTTATACCTAAAGAATCTAAGGTGTATTGATTTATGTCACTTTATATTTTTTAAATATGTATTTGTTACTCATTTACTATGTAATTACTGGGATATAAAGATCATTTAGACATACCTCTTTTTATCTAATTCAATCTGAATAGGATATAACATGAATTTTCTAAGAGTGCTATAACAAATTACCACACAATGGGTGGCTAAAAACAGCAGAAATTTATTCTGTCACGGTTCTGGAAGGCAGCCGTCCAGTATCAGATAGTGGTAGGACTGGTTCCTTCTGAAGGCTTTAGATGAGAATCCTTCTTTGCCTCTTCTTAGCTTCTGCAGGCTTCTGGAAATCCGTGGCATTCCTTGGCCTGTAGCCACATCACTCCAGTATCTGCCTCCCTCTTCACATGGCCAACTTTTCTGTGCATCTATCTGTGAAATCTCCCTTTGCCTCTATCTTCTGAGTACATTTACAATGGCATATAAGGCCCATCAGGATAATCCAAGGTAATCTCATTCTCTCAGCATTCTTAATTTTATCACAAAGACCCTTTCTACAAATAAAGTAAAATTTACTCTCTTGCTACATAAAATAATATTCATAGGTTTCTGGGATTAGGACATTGACAAATCTTTTTTTGCAGGGAGGTGGGGGACACCATTCAACCCACTAATTATCCTGGTACAACCCAATAATTGCACCAGGAATCTTTCATTCACAGTGATAGACGTGCCATTAATTCAGAGTTAAAATCCCACAAATGGAGAACTGGAAGGGCCTTTAAAGGTTGTCAGCTACAGAAAGCTTAAAAGTAACTTTCCTGGCTGCACACAACTTCTTAGGGGTGTAGGAGGGAGAGAAGGCCATTTTCTTGGCTCCTCTCCCAGTGTTTTTTCCCTTCTGCCATGCAGTCTCAAAAATCTTAGCAAAGGCACTAGAGCTAAGTACTTTATAAAACAGTATGATAGACATCAGAGGACGTCAGTGCAACAAAGGACCTTAGTCGTATAATGGAGTGGCCAAGAGCATTTATTCTTGAACTGAATCCACTTTTCAATCACTGCTGTTTTGACCTTGAGCAAGATACTTAAATTCATGCTTTGGGTTTCTAAATCTGTGGAGCAAAAATTATAAAATTACCTTTCTCTTGGGGTTGTTCTAGGAAGTGAATTAATATATGTAAAGCATTGGGGGTTAGCTGGACCACAGGAGCACTCTGTAATGTTAGCTGTCACTAACAAGTATCTAATCCAAATACCTTTTTTACAGATGCTCGCAGGAGGTCCTGAGAGTTGTGACTCCCTCAAGGTTACATAGCTAGTGAATAACAGAGCTATGACTCAAACATACCTCTCGAACCTAGTTTGGTTCTTTGCATGCAGCAGCCACATTACTCACACCCCCTTGCCAGGGAAAGTTTGGCATAAAGAACTTAGGTTATTGTTTTGAGCACATGATAGCTGAGAGACCGCACCATCAATTTTATTAAATGTAAGCTTAGAAATGAAATTTTTTTGTATCTTTAGTGGCTAGAGAAGCCAGAATTCTAATACTTAACACATTAAGACTGGTAAATGTAGAAATTGTTATTGATGTTACAGGTTTCAAGGTCAGAGAGGAGACTGCTCAAATTCAGGCTCTTGCATAAAGAAAAAATATGAGGTTTGTATTTTAAGATACATGATAGTGGAAAATCAATGTGTTCTTGTGATTTAGGCAGATACGGTATCTTCTGACTTTTTTGAGACCTTTCAAAAAATAATCAGGGAAAGGAAGTAATGATCTGAATATTTGCTACTATAAAGAATTCGATTGCATTTTCATAAATGATGACAACGTACACATTTCCTTTTATAACATTGAAATCCCAGCTTCAAAGCGACCTGTGTTAGTAATTATCATCTTATTTATCAAAAACATACAAAAATCATGAAAAGTATTTTGTTCTCTGCATTTAGACATTAAATGTTATAGTTAATGAGTGCTATTTCTAGAGACGTTTATGATTGTTTAGGAGATGTTTTAACAACCCACATACTGAGTGCAGCAAGCAATATGAAGTAAGCATAGGAACATTAATCTTTTTTTTATGACAAAACTGGTTAAATTTAAAGGCTAGACAAACATTTGTGGTTTGCAAGACTAAATATGCCTTTTTTTATAGAGGTCACTTTAGAAGTATAAGTGTATTTTGTTGTGACTCGTTACTTAGCATAATAGTAGAAGGTCTCCCAACCTCCTTCAAAATTCTCCTGCAAGGAAATTGATTTTCTGATGGAAGGTACTGAAGGGTATCTTTAGCATCAGTGGATAAGCAACTAATTTAGCACTATCAGTGAGTCAGGATATCTGTATATTCCAAGCAGTAAACAAAAATTAAGCCATTCCTTGCCCTGTTTCTATTAGTCAGATTCCTTTGCAAGGAAATACAAATTATGGTCACCCGGATTCCCAAACCACCTCTGATATTGTATGTTCTCATCTCTTCGGTTGAACTTTATTTTAATGACATTGTGTACATTGTCATTATATGATTACTATTAGACTGGTTTTCTTTTTTAATTCTTTTATTTTGTTCATTTTTTCAACTTTAAAGGGAAGGTTAGTCTTAAGGTAGTTTTTATTTAATTCTAATAGATTTCAGCTTATTTAAACTGAGAAAACTTAATACCTGATTACAATTTTTATTTTCCTGTTCTCCAAGAATTAATTCTGTTTCTTAAATTTTCTACATATTAATCTGATTAGCCTTTCAGAAAGTTGTCTGTTCTCATCCTAGGTAAATAAAACCACTCAGATGCTTGAAAACATGTTCAGATTAGCTTGTTATGCCTTCCCCTCTTTCACTGAATAATGAAGTCTTTGCAAATTGATTTTTTAAACTAATAAACACACACACACACACACACACACACGCACACGCACATATACAAACACACACTTTCTCCATTTTCCTTATAGTCATTCCAGAAATAAGATAGCGGAGGCTTGTAAGATGGTTTAGCCATCTGCAACCCTAACCTAAGGCTTTCAAATAGAAAATGAAAAATAAAGCAAAGGACAACTGAAAAAAAAAACAATAAAACTCTACTGTTTTGATGTTGAAAAAAATGGGTAGAGAGTAAAATCAAGAACACTGGGGTGAGAATAAAATATAGAAGTTAAATGGAATAAATTCATATTTGTTGAATTCTTCTATGTAAGACTGTGTTACATTTTGACATGGGGCATACAAAGTTGAACAGAGACACCACTGTTACTAGTACACTCATGTTACTATTAACAAATACCTGAGGCTGGGTAATTTATAAAGAAAAAGGTTTATTTGGCTTACAGTTGGGCAGGCTGTACACAAAGCATGGCACTAGCATCTGCTTCTGATGAGGGCCTCAGGAAGCTTCCAATTATGGCAGAAGGAGGAGGGGAAACAGGCTTATCACATGCTGAGAGAGGGCGCAGGAGAGAGAGAAGAGGGAAGTCCCTGATTATTTTAACAACCAGGTCTCATATGAACTCATTACCATGGGAGGACACCAAGCCATTCATGAAGGATTCACTGCCATGATCAAAAGACCTCCCACTAGGCCCCACCTCCAACAACATTGGGGATCACATTTAAATAGAAGATTTGAAGGACGCAAATATCTTTCACCAAAAATGTTTTCTACTTTCCATTGTGGGAGTTTTTGTTGACAGATGGCTATTCAAAGTACTGTGTTTCCCAGATTTCCTGTGAGTAAAGCCGTATGTCTTGAGTTCTAGCTAAAATAATATATCTGCACCTGATAAAACTGTAGTTCAGGGCTGACTGAAAAACAAAAAATCACCCCATACCATTCATGCATGTTCCTCCACGCTCATGTCCACTCCTATATGACTGTAATAAAGAGAACCCCTAGGGTGACTGTTAGGATCTGAACTATGTTCTTCCAAAATGTGTATGTTGAATGTAAAAAAAAATTTTTTGAGACAGTCTTGCTCTATCACCCAGACTGCAGTGCAGTGGCAAGATCTCAGCTTACTGCAACCTCTGCCTCTTGGATTCAAGCAATTCTCCTGCCTCAGCCTGCTTAGTAGCTGGGATCACAGGCATGTGCCACCATGCCTAGCTAATTTTTGTATTTTTAGTAGAAACAGGGGTTTCACCATGTTGGTCGGGCTGTTCTTGAACTCCTGACCTCTTGATCCACCCACTTCGGCCTCCCAAAATGCTGGCCTTTAAAAATACATTCACATTCAGCCATGGTGGCTCATGCACCATGGCTGAATGTGAATGTATTTTAAAATAAGGCCTCTAAAAAAATACTGAAGTTGAAACGAGCCCCTCAGGGGAGACATTAATCCAATCTGACTGGTGTCCTTATAAGAACAAGAGATCAGGACAAAAAAGAAGATACTCCAGAGTGTCTCTTGACTCCTGAACACACAGAGGTAAGGCCTTGTGAGACATAGAAACAAGGTGGCCATCTATAAGCCCAGGAGAGAAGCCTCAGGAGGAGTCAGACCTGCTCACACCTTGATCTTGGACTTTCAGCCTCCAGAACTGGAGAAATAAATTTCTGTTAGTAAAGCTACCCAGTCTATGGTATTTTGTTATGGCACCCCTAGAAAACTAATACAATGACACTGAAAACTATTATGTTAAATGAGATAGATCCTTTATCATCTAGGGTCTTTGGGAGACCATATAAGTTAGTCTCACTTCAGGCCTGCCCACCACCTATTATAATCTGCACAAGAGTTGAACCATCTCTGTGTTTGAGTCATTCTTATATTTGGGGTCCAACTCATATGGCAGTTTGTTTATCCAAGCTAGCAAATGTTGATTCTGCACAAAACAACCTTACAATATAAGGCAGTGATTGCTCAAGTAAATGTGGATATTATGTGCATGGAATTGAGCTGTGGATTAAGAGTGTCTGTTCCCTTACAAATTGATGTTTCTATGATTCATTCACGTGCTTAGCTCCAACCTTCAACTTCAATATTCTCATTCTGTCTTAGACTAGTAAGACAAGGGTACCTATTTACTGCTGTAAGGGGTCAAAGGGCCATTAAATGAATAACTACAGGTTTATGTAATTACAATACTGGGAGGTTCACTATGGGTCTTCCTGACCAAATGTCATGTTATGTTGGGTCCTCTTGTATGCTGTCAGTAACCTACCGAGGAGGATTTCCTGTGAAACTGATGAAGCTTATTTCAGGACACCTTGCTTGTGAAACTTGCTTCTAAAAATCCAGGAAGGACCTTATCAATGTGTTCACATGGTCGCTTTTCTTTTAAACTGCCAAAAAAAATAAGACTATAAAAGCATAATTAGTTAAAACATTTGTTTTGTTGTTGTTGTTGTTGTTTTAATCTTCTGACTTCTTTCTTCATCTGTCTTCTCCTGTTGAGTGGTCTTGGGGTAGCCCCCAGGCATTTTTAGAATCGGACTCCTGGGGAAGTTGAGTTACGTATACATTCAGCTTGAGTTTAATGAAGTGTATTTGTTGTGGTTTACAGTTACTTTCTTGTATAATGAATTTGATACTATCCATCCTGTTACAGAAATGACTTCTAGGAACATTCTTTAAACTCACTTTCTAACTCACCTTACAGTATAACAGATATGTTCAGGGTCAGAGTTTAAATCTGAATATGAACCTATTGTTAAGAGCCTAGCATTGAATTCAGAGGGTACTCTTAAGTACCTTGGTTTTAAAAAAAAAGTTGCATGAAGATGTTTGTTTTTGGCAGTTATTTAAAGCTAAATGGGTCCAAGATTGGGTGTATTTACCTAGAACTGTGATAATTTCTTACATTGAAGGTGCTTTATGGACATGTTGATTAATTTGATCTCAGCAACTGCTTTGTGAAAAACTTGAGCAAAGGGAAGTGTCACCTTTTTTGAAAGGAAAGAAGGAGGTTTAGATTATATAGATTCTAATAAATCATTTGATTTGGACACAGCTTTTCAGCAATAGCACATGATGCAGGATAGATGTGTTTTGAATTTTGAATCAATGGATTCTCTTTCAAAATACTGTGGCAATTAATTTGACTTCTCATTACTTTTATGTGTCTGTGACTGATATATTATAAGAGGTAATTTATCCTTCGTGACTCGATAAATGAACAAATGAATCGGTTCTCCCAAAAGGTAGTATACATATTTAAATATATTTCTCCTAATTGACCAGCTTGAAGAAGTTTTGGGTTTGAATTCTGCATTGAACAAAGTATATGACCTCTCTGATTCTTAGTTTCTTTATCTGAAAATAGTTAATAATGACTACTTCACAGAATTTCCTGAATATCAAATGGTATAACATTTGTGAACTGCTTAGAATGATGGTAACTTTCAGTAGATGCTCACTAGATGTGAATTTCCTTCAGTTTTGCATCTGTTTTTATCAAAGACATAGCTGTAAGTCTAGTCTCTATAGAAGTATATTGAGGTACAACAAGCAAAATAATTTGGTTGAATTTGTGCAAACCCATCTGTCCTTTCAGTCAAGGTGCTCAGGTCTCAGGTCTTGGTCATGGTAAAGCATCATGCCACCTTCAGGTACTTTTATCCTCCCTTCCTCCTATGTAACAATACTTAACTTGGTACCATTGAAAGCAGTGAATAAATTCATTGGCCCTTGACCATAAGGGTTCATGGGCTTGCAGCAAATTATACCAAATTAGAGTAGTTTAGTTTATAACATCTTCATTCTCTATTATAATGATACAGAATAGTATTTTAACATAAAGTACTTGTATTTTCAAAGTATATTCATTCATATATATATATATATATATATATATATATATATATATGTCATTTGGCCATCACAAAAAAACAGAAATGAGTTTTTCATTTCTGCTTTATAGAAGAAAAATAAAGTGAAGATCAGCAAGGTTAAAACTTTTTGTTCTGGCTCACACAGTTACTAAGCATTAAGTCTCAGACTGGTCTTGAACTTGCCACATGTAGTTTGGGCTTTTTTGTGGTTTTTCTTTGTTTATTTTTTTGCTTTTCTCCCAGAAGGAGTAGGATAGTGGAAACAGACTACCTGGATGGCAAGCACAGCTCTGCTCCTTAACCTCTCTGTGCCTCAGCATCCTCATCTGCAAAATGGGAAATGAAAATGCATACCTCTATGGCAGAGAGATGGTAGGGTGGCTCCCATGAACCTCATCTTCTGGTATTCTGGTTTGTGTGACCTTTGTAACTCAACATAGGCAGGACCTGTTATGTGCTTCTACTCAATAGTACTGCAAAGGTGACAGGATAAATGTGATCATGTGTATGTGATGATGTCACATAAGATTGTAACAGATGTGTAAGGAGAGTCTATTTCTTGCTGACTTTAAAGAAGTACGTTATCATGCTGGAAGTTGCTTATAGTAAGGGCCCTATGACAAGAAATTTGGGGCTACCTCAAGCTAGCAGTACACAAGTGGCCTAGTTCAACAGTCCACAGGAAACTGAATGTGAGGAAATAAATTCTTTCCTAGCCTTGCCTCAGATGGACCACATTCCAGGCTCTTATCTTGATTGCAGTCTTCCAGATGACCCAGCTAAGTTGTGTCTAGACTCCGGATCCACAGAAACTGTGAGATAACCATGCATATTGTTTTAACCCAGTAAGTTTGTAGTCATTTGTTATATATCAATAGATGTGTAATACATCCTAGTAGACCTATTATGGAATCTAATCTGTTAATAGGTAAAGTGCTCATATTTATGCCAGGTACGCTGTAGTAACTCAATTGAAGTTAGTGTCATTATCGTGCTCTATTCTTTAATCCAGGAAGGGAAGGAGAGTTTTAGAGTCATATCCTGGTATTTGTGTTCTTATATAGTTAGCACCACAATGTCTGTCCTTTGTTAAAATAGAAGCTCATTATGAGGCCTTTATAAAAATGTATTTCTATGTTTATGTATAAACACATATTTTTTGGTAGATGTGACTATTGCCTAAATTGTCCTTATAATGATAGGGTTTTTGATATGAAGCAAAGCTACACAGTATTTAAAGAAAGTAGTAACAGCATTGTGGCTTATTAAACAAGGCATTTGATTACAAGTGACAGAAATACAAGTTGGCTTAGTTTAAGAAAAATGGGAGATTTATTTGTCTGCATAACTGGAAACAGTAAGAGTGAAGCTAAGGACATATAGAAGGAAGAATTTAAATACCCATCAGGCTGCTCTTTTCTTTTTAGTTTTTATTTCCTCTCTATTTCTCTCTGCATGTGAGTTCCATTTATCTTTGTGTGGCTTTAGAAATGATTTTAAGCCACTGTAGCTTATATATTAACAGTTCCAAGACCACAGTGTCAAGGAACACATGCCCTTTCAGCGTTCTGAAAAGAATCCAAGATAAGTATTATTGGCCTCATTAGGTTCTCTACTAACACCTTGGACCAATGACTATTACCACCATGTGTCAAGCTTGATACTCTTAAGGCTCAGCATAATCCATGAGCCCACCCCTATTTCTAAGGGGAAGGGATGGACTTATTCTTAGAAAGATGATGGGAAGACATCTTTGTTAAGTAGTCAAAATAGTGGTGTCTAGAATTTATTTGGCAACATTTTCCTCAAGTGCTTGGAATTTAAATATTTACTACTGGAAAATCCGATTTGGACAGCATTCTCCATAAATGAGCCATTTGGCTTGCTAATAGATTATTATGAAGCATAAATTGACTCTAGACTTCTGAATACTTTTTTTCTTATTATAATTAGTGATTCTGGAATGAAAGGCCCAGAGATTGAAATCTGAAAACAATTAATGGTAATTCTATCTATAGCTGACCCTGATTATTTAGCTCAGTTGGCGAGATCTGTGTGTTAATGAGGCTGATGCGGTGGGTAAATCCCTCTGTGGACCAGTAGGTTTTACTCTTTTCTGGAATATGGACTTTATTCTAGTGTTCGGTTGGAATAAGAGTTATTTAGCTCAATTCTATTTAGCACAGGTGGAAAAACAACTCCCAGGTAACTCCTCATGAAAGTGCTTGTTACATTTATGAAGGACAGCACAATTATTTTTATATTAAATGCTTAATTACATCTCATGATTCTCTGACTTATTGACAAGATGTTTAAAATTTTTTTCCTCCTGTGCCAGTGAGACTTATCATCTCAATACATTCATATAAGAATGAAAGATACTTACTAGAAATTTAAACAAAGATAAAAATAGAACAATAAAATGTAATACTAATGACTGTGAAAGGCCTGGCTTTTATTTCACAACTGGATTGGGAACTACTTTCATTTTTAGATAGAATTTTGACTTCTACGTGAAACCAAAAGTCAAGCTTTATCTCAAGGGTAAAACATGGGAAAAGTCACTCTGCAGATGATCAGAGTTAAAAACAAACCAACTGACATACTTCGAAGTCTTTCTATGCGTCAGAAATTTTGGTAACTGCTTTCCATGTATTAATTTATTTTCATAGCAACTGTTTCAGAATTCTTTATTTTTATACTCTACAGCTGAGGAAGTAGAAGCAGAATAAGTAAAAATAACTTGTTGGATGTTATACTGATGCAAAGGTTTAAACCCAGGTAATCTAAAACAGAGTTCATATTTTTAACTGCTCTCTGCAAATTTTACATTTTTAGTTATCTGGCTTACATTAATGTTTATGGTTTAGTAACCAGCAAGAAATTTTACTAATGACAATCCTGAAAAACACACATAATTAACAGAAAAAAAAATATGTTTTTTCATTATGGTTATTTGGCTACAGGTAACACAATATAATTCAGACTTGCTTATATAAATTTTGGGAAGAATAAAGGGACATCTCATGAAGCTCTAAAGTAAGAAAGATAATTAATCCTCTTAAAAAGATAGGACCAGAAAGCTATCAGGGATCTGGCTTACTCTCTTCTCTCCAGAATTCAGGGGTCTCTCAAATCTGCTTCTCTCTAGAGATGTGCAGTTGTCCTCCTCTGTCTCTTACTAGCCTTCCCTGCCCCACTATGCACACTGGGCTATGGCCTAGGCTTCCCCAGGATGCTTTCATCCAAGCACTAACAGGACCTAAACCAGTATCTCCAAAACCCAGATATAAATTTCCCAGAGAGAGACTGGGTGCCATCTTTTCAAGAACCAAAGGATAGGGAAGTTTTCCAAGAAGATATGGGGACCAGAAATAAATGATTGGCTGAGGACATTGTTTGGCTTCATCCATATAATTATTCTCTGTAGATAAATTTGATAATGATAATTGTAGAGCACTAGGAAGATAGAAAGAGTATATATTTATTTTCTATATATATAGAAAGGTCTAGATTCAAACTGAAACTTCTCCACTTACTATCTGTGCTAGCTTGGGCTGATTTTATTAATTTCATTATGATTCAGTTTTATCCTACATGAAATGACAATAAAAAATGCCACTTGCAGTTGTTGAAGGATGACTTTGTCATTAATGCAAATTTTACCCAACTAAACAATAAGGATCCATCATTTTTATTATAGATGAAATTAATATCATATTAATTTTTCTATATACTTATGTGTATATCTATATGTACTTGTGTATATGTTTATATTTATGTGTGTGTATTTGAGATGCCATTGATTACTGTACACATCATCAATTTTAAGAATAATTTTGAGGAGAACAGAACACACTTAGAAAGTTAACTCTGATTAATGTAAAAACATTTTCTACTCTGTAAGTGCTTCAGAAGTAAGAAATTGTTCTTAGGAGACTGCATTCCTTAACCTGCCTGATAATACGTGATTTTCTGTGAGTACACAAGAAGGGGAGTGAGAACAGGATACCCTTCACCCTAAAACAAGAAGCAGATGTAAGAACTTCATCCATTTGCAGAATTGATCAGAAGAAAATAGTTGACCCTTAAGTAACATCTCTTTTTGAAAGCTAGCAGCTTTCTGCCTCCAACATGGAGGTTAAATCCTAATTATCTCCACAGAGAGAGATGGCAGGGCTGTTCTGACAATGGGGTGGAAAGGTCCGATGGTGGAATTTATTTAATAGAAGCCACCATCACTGTCTTGCAGATGGCTTCCTATAATCCAAACCTTTTGTTTTTCAGTCCAGGTCCCCTTGTGGGAGGGAGACTGCATGACAGCGCACAGGTCATCTGTTCTGGGAGTAGGCAACCTGGCCTTTCTCTGTTCTCCGCTTATTAGCTTTGCAGCCTTGGAGCCAATTTACCTTTTCAGGGCTCAGTTTCTTCATCTATATCAAAGGCAGTCTAAAGTCACCTATGGATCTAAAATTTATTAGTGGTGTTCCATTTTGTACATCAAATGTATATTATTTCATATAGGTTCTGTGGATCAGTCAGGGTACTAATAAGAAAAAGAAAATTTACTCAAAGCACTTAACAGAGAAGAGTTAATATAAAAGGGTTATGCTCAGAGGTGAGTGGAAGGCTATAGGAATGAACAAATCATGTCAAGGCACCCAGAGGTGGTATCATTACCACCCTTGGTCCTGAAGGCAGAAGGGTAAAAGGGTACTGTTGCTGGAGCCCAGAAGAGCAAGGGCTCTGTGGGATGGGCTGCGTGGCTTCAGTATAATCATAGAAGTAGCTACTCTCAGACAGGTGTAAATGTTTGGAGAATATGTTCTCTGATTTCTGTCATCTCTGTACCTCAGTTCTCCTGTTTGTGCCTCAGAAGTCAGGCGGAAAGAATCCAGATGGTAGAGCTGTAGACTGAGTCCTCTGGGTAACAGAGGATGCAAGAGAGAGAGAGTGGAAGGAGGTGACCAACAGAGAATATCAGTACAGTCTGCATATTTTAAAATGTGCATTATATGGTTTTTCTGTGTTCGTGGATTAGTTTGCATTTGATTAATCAAATGGATAGTGTGGATTAGAGGTGGGCTGTTTTATGAAGTATTTTCTGTTCGGATGTTTTAAGAAATCATTAAAGATTCTGTGTCCCAATCTACAGCCTTAAAATTAATGACGATTCATCAGATGGTAGTGATAAATAAATGAGATCGTTAGCAAGGAATCTTCACGTTAACTCTACAGGTGGTTGCTATTATCTCCATTTTACAGATAAGGAAACTGAGGCATGAGGCAGTCATAAATGCCATGGGAATCAGTCAGACAAAAATACTGAAAGATTCCTGAAGAGAGAGAGATCCCTTTTAGTTAGTGTGATTAGGCAAAGCTTCATTAACTAGCTTATGCCCATATCTCTCTTTCTACCATTCTCCGTGGCTTGGCCCATCTCCTGTCATAGGCACACTTAGTTTCCTATACCAGATCCCGCCTGTGGCCAGGATTTTAGAAAATTTAATGATAAGCATGATTTAATTCACATTCTGTCATACTCTTCTTACATCTATTCTCTGATTTATCCACTCTGTCCCCAAGCTGCTGTTGTGCCTAACTGAACAGGGTTGCTCAACATTTATACTGAGTCCAATACAAATCCTTTCTGTCTGTGTCTGTACCTTCAGTAGGTTCTGATACCTTGTGTTTCTTCCTTCCCAACTCCTTGTCTGTTCCTAGAAAGTAAATATCCCCAAGTCCCATACAGTCCCCCTCCAGTGATCTCACTTCTAGATCTTCTTGCAGACTTTATACTCTGATGAATACTCATCCTTCATACATGCCTTTCATTTCTTCTACTAAGAAGTGTTAGGGCAAAGTGTAAGTTCCATTTAAGTTCTCCCTTCTTCACTTCAGAATCTTTAATTCGTATGCCTCTCTCTAGTGTCAGAGGTATGCCCAAGGCAACTTTCTTCACCATCATCTAGTGTTCTGTTCTCCTGCCTGGCTCCTGTTTGTCCACAAGTATTTCATTATCTTTCATACATAAACAGCCAAATAAATAAACATAAAACTAGCCTTTCCTTAACTTTTAAAAATTGTCCTCAAGCTGTTCCCATTTCTCTCCTTCACTTCTCTTCCCTTGCAACTTTTTTGGAGAGTTTCCTATAGCAGGTGACCCCATTTCCTTACCACCTACTCACTATTCACCCAGACTCTTACAACCTAGTTTCCTTCCACCTTATTCTACTAATTACCTTCTCTAAGTTCATCTGCTAATCACCAGAACCGCTATTCTCAGGCCTCACCTCATTTCACTTCCTTGAATTTCACATTGAGAATCACCCTTTCCTCCTTCAGCCTTTCTTTGTGACCTCTGGAACACAAAGTACTATTACTTTTCTCTTACTCTTTTCTCTATTCTTTGCCAATTACTCCTCTTTCCTTTCCAAAACTAGGTATTCCTCTTAGCATAGCACTGCCAGACTAATCTTCCTACATAATTGAAATTCTTAAACTTCAGTCATGTCACTTCCCAGTTTAATAGCCAAAACCGATAAAACACTTTCAGCATCTTGTTAATCTGAACAAAGTGAATGTCTTTCTTCACACTGGCAGTCAATTTCATTTATTTCTGAGCTCTAGGACACTTCTGAGGCATCTCTCCCCCATCTCTGCCTCTACACACAGAGCAGACTCTCACTGTTACAAACATAGGTCTTCACATCCAAAACATTTCCCTACAATCGTATTCCCTCTACTAATATTAGGCTACATTTGCCTACAGTAATAAACACCCTTAAATCTGAGTGTTTATGTTTTACTCTTCAGGATTCGGGAGGCTCACCAAAGTAGCAGTTCTGCTTGCAGTTACTTGGCAATCTAGCCTGCTTTATTCTTGTTTCACCAGCTCAAGACAAGTCCTTCTCTGTAACCAAACTGAATTATACAGGGGCTTTTCACTGCCTCAGCCTGGAGTTGAGATACGCTACTGCTACTCCTTTTTCATCAGCTAGAACTAATCGCATGGTTGTGCCTCCCTACCATGTGCTGGGAAGCATAGTGCACTCGATGCCCACAGTGCTTCAACCATCCCTGCCTGCAGAAATGCTATTTACGAGGCCAACATAAAATACCACTCTCATTTACTCTCCCATCAGTCCCACCACCTTTCCATCAACTAGCTAAATAGCCACAGAATTTTAAAAATCTGATTTAACAGATAAGTAACTATGAATACGATAGTTGTGTACAATTTTTTAAAGTCCAAACATTAAAGATAAAAAATGAAATGAAAGGTTAACACCAATCTCTATTCCAAATCCCCAGTCCCACTCTCTAGAGAAAACTGATTTTTACTTGTGCTTTTTTCAGTTATACCTCCATAATTTTAATATATATAAAGGCATATGAATGTCTATTTTTAAAACAAATATAATCATATTAGACATATTTTTCTGCACGTTGCAGTTGTCACTTGTTTGAAGTTTTTCTATATTACCTTATAGAGAAGTAGCTCGTTTTTTTTTTTTTTTTTTTTTTTTTTTACAAATAAAATGTTAACTGTATAGATGTAACATAATTTATGTGACCGGTATCTATAGATGGATTCTTCTTTTACCAGTTTTAGACTCTTACAAAAATTGTTAAGGCATCATTAATGTATCTAAGGAGAGCAGAATATCTTTATGATGTTACCGGAAGCAGAATTGCTGGGTCTGAAGGGACACACTTTTAACTTTTAAAGATATTGCCAAATTCCCTTCCTTCAATACGAAACAGAACTGTGGCACTAATTTGCATAACGACCAGCGTTATATAAAAATGGCTATTGCCTGGCCTTCTTAGCAACACTAGATATTATCAACCTTTTAAGAGCCTAGTTAAATCAAAAGCTTCAAGAGAGCCCATTTATTATGCAACTTCTTGTCTTCTGTATTGCTTGGTACATATGCAGTGTTCAGTATTTTAATTTCATTTCATTTTGGTAAATAAACATGATGAAATTTAAGCTGGAATCTGAATAATAATAACTTTGGGGTAGTTATAGATAAAGGTGAAGGTTCCTGATATGAACAGAGCCACCAGAGACAGAAGCAAGAGGGGGGTATGGCTGGGTTTTATCTAAACCGTTAACAGATCTTTTTATCTGGAGGTGTAGGAGTAGTGGAATAGAAGGTTTTTAAAGTAGCTCGTAATTTTATTTCCGTGGCTCTTGTATGTGGGCTGATTTCTGTTTGTACTTTAGAAAATGCAAACTGCAGGTAAACAGGAGACCTAAATTCTACTCCTCGTTTTGCATCTAACCCTTGGCTAGTACTTGAGTCTCCATAGTGCATTTCCTTATCTGTAAAATAAGAGTTCCATGTGTCATTTATTATTTTCTTCAATAGTTGCACCCTTGCCAAAATGTGTTAGATTGTCCATCACTAGCTTTAGGTAGAACAATAATAAATAAGATAGTCTTGTTCTGATATGGTTTGGCTGTGTCCTCATCCAAATCTCAACTTGAATTATAATAATCCCCAGGTGTCGTGGGTAGGGCCACATGGAGATAATTGAATCATGGGGTCAGTTTCCCCCATACTGTTCTCCTGATAGTGCATAAGTCTTAGGAGAGCTGATGGTTTTGTAAATGGGAGTTCCCCTGCATAAGCTCTCTTGTAATACTGACCTTTGCTCCTCCCCCTTCACCTTCCACCATGATTATGAGGCCTCCTCAGCCATGTGGAACTGTGAGTCAGTTAAACCTTGTTTTCTTTATAAATTACCCAGTCTCAGGTGTTTCTTCATAGCAATAAGAAAATGGACTAATACAAGTGCTTTATTCTCTCTGAACATAAAGTATCATAGAGAATAAAGACCAAATAATGGGATGATGACAGTGTTGGGATAAGTGCTCCAAATGGAGACAGGTAGTGAAGTGTGAGTACTATTAATTGGAGCACCTCACCACCAAGGTATGAACTGATCAGCTCAAGCTTCCAGCGGGCAGGACTGCTAAAATCATCTCAAAGGCTGAAGATGTCTTCAGAATCACTAATGAAAAAGTTACCTGCATGGCAGACAGCAGGCATCTTTGTGTGCTTGTCAGCAAGAGAAGTGTGGGGATCATTTGTTTATCACATAATGATAATATTTTACGAATAGCACTAAAATTTACTTTCCTTAAGTGATTTCACTTTTAGCAACCTTATAGAAGTGAAGAAGTTGCTCTGGTAGCTGCTTCTTTTTAGACTTTTATTAGCAAAGGAGGCCATATGCTTTTCTTAACTCTCCAGTGCCTCCTCCCCAGGGATTTTCTCCATCTTGGGAGAGTAGGCTACAATCTCCTGTTACTTTTTACTCCTGAGGTTTCCTTGTAACACTTTGTGCTAATCAATTGGAAATGTTCATGCTAATGAATTTGCACAAATGGCCTCATTAGCTGGAGTTTTTATCTTTCTTGTGGTTTTGACTGTTTTACTTCATTCATGGAAATGAGTCAGCAGGAGGAATTCAAATCTGGCCTGGCCTATGGTTTAACATCTGCTTTATAATGGAAGAAATCTTTCGGGTTCATGCTAAGAAACTGGTCACATATATGCACTTTCTAAAAAATTTGGTGATCCATCAAGTGGAGTATATAGATTCAACCTTGTTCTGTGAGGTTTCAAATAATTTTTACTTTTTTAGTTTTTACAAAGAGACTTACATGCGTAGTGAAAAATAAGATCCTCCTTAAAAAAGAATATTATTTATTATGAATTATTGATTTGAATTATTATTAAACTAGTAAGTGTTCCATAGGCTTCTACTACAACTTTCTAGGCAAACTGTGTCAGGATTTTTCTTTTATTGAATTTTCATTATTAGGAAGATGGCGCTCAAGAATTAATCTTTATCTTTATTCATCCATTTGACTTATTTTTTAAATTTGAGAATCTCATTTATCTTTAAAACCTGTGTATTTTTATGTATATACTCTCATTTATAATTTCTCAGACTATTTTTTCTTTTGGATACTCATTTTTAACAGCACTCTTTTCTATTTTTGATTATGAATACATTCTGTTATCCATCTTAAATTTTTTTTAATGTTACCTGCACTGCTCGTTTCCTCTGTGGTGTGTGTGTGTGTGTGTGTGTGTGTGTGTGTGTGTGTGTGTGTGTTGTTAGGTCTCTGTCTTATATTTTGAAAGCTTCCCTCAAATATCTTATGATAGCAGCTTTAAAGTTGCATTCAAGACTAAATCATGAATAGGCCAATTTGATGTGCATGAGTCCTGGCAGGATCAGCAATATGAAGTGATAAGGCTAAAAGCTGGGGATTTTTTTTCTTTTTTAAATTAAGGCTAGTATTAATGAGTGTCGGTCATATTCTGGGGTTTTCAGATGCTATTGAGAGGCATCATTTAACCTTTCTGGTGGTTATAACACAAATTGCTCATCTCTTCAATGGTGTTCAATAAAACTCTCAGCAATAAGAGGAGTACTACAATAAAGGGGTCCTGATCCAGAACCGAAGATAGGGTTCTTGGATTTCGCACAAGAATGAATTCAGGGCAAGTCCTTAAAGTGAAAGCGAGTTTATTAAGACATTAGAGAAATTAAAAAAATGGCTACCCCATAGACAGAATAGCCCTGAGGACTGCTGGTTGCCCATTTTTATGATTATTATGCTAAACAAGGGGTGGATTATTCATGCCTCCCCTTTACAGACCATATAGAGTAACTTCCTGACATTGCCATGGCATTTGAAAACTGTTATGGCACTGGTGGGAGTGTAGCAGTGAGGACAACTACAGGTCACTCTCGTGGCCATCTTGGTTTTGGTTATAGCTGGCTTCCTTACTGCAGCCTGTTTTATCAGCAAGGTCTTTATGACCTGTATCTTGTGCAGACCACCTATCGCATCTTGTGACTTAGAAAGCCTTAATCATCTGTGCAGCCCAGTAGGTCTCAACTTCATTTTACCCAGCTCCTATTCAAGATGGAGTTGCTCTGGTTCTCATGCCTGCGACAGGAGTATCCTATGCCAGTGCAGTCCAGTCCAAATTCTGTCTCTGAAAAGAAGGGAGGGAGGGGAGGGGGGAGTGTTAAAATGTGCTCTGAATGAAGAGAGCCCCCAAACAGACTTTCTGTGAGCAACATGGCTGTTTATTCACCCAGGTGCAGGCAGGCCGAGTCTGAAAAGAGTAAGCAGAGGGCAGTGGGATAGGAGTTGGTTTTACAGGTTTGGGCTTAGGCAGTGAAGAGTTACAGAAGTTACAGTTCAGGGTGGTTTTTGCAAGCTGGGAGGGGGTTATAGGGTCTGGAGTCATGAGGTTGACCTATCAGTTGAGCAAGGTCAGTTACAAAGTCCAGTTGCCTTATCAGTTGAGGCCAGTTAAGAAACAATAGAAGAATGTCTCAAAGTTAATTAGGCACCACAGGGGTTTGTCATTCTTCTCTTTTTAAGGTTTGCCAGTTACTTTGGACTTTCTAGTTCCAAGAACTCCTTTGGAGGAGTATGTACAGGTCACAGAGGTTACCATGCAGTCCTTGGCATGGTCAACCTAAAAGAGTTTATATTCCTATATTTTTATATTACTAATTTAAAGGAAAACAAATGAAGACTAGAGGGCAGTGGAATATTAGGAGTGCCAGCACAGAGGGGTGATGGGGCAATGTTTCTCAGGGATTATTCGAGCAGGATTAGGGGTGGTGCAGCAACCTAAAAATTGGAAAGAATTTAGACTGCAGGAGGACCTCAGAGCAAGGGGTGATACTGTGGGGTTGTTAGAAGATGCATGTGTTATATTGACTGATTGGTTATCATTTGTATACTATTTTGTAGGAATTGAGAGATTAATCAGAAATCACAGGATCCAAATAAGAAAAGGAGAAAGATAGGTATCAGAGGACTAAGGATTGGAAGAAGCCATGAAACCCAGTTAGAATATCCAGCCAGTCCAGCCAGGTCCAGAAAACCATCTGCCTGATTAGTGAGCTTCTGGGCTCTTTTAATCTACTGATGGCATCATATACCAGGCCAGACTTGTTTACATAAAAACAACATTCTTCATTTAGGAAGAGGCAAAGCCCTTTTTTAGCCATCAGTAAATCAAGACCTTTGTGGTTTTGGAGGACAATGGCAGCTAGGGAATTTACTTGAGCTTGAAGAAGGGATAGTGATTAATTCTGCAATGCTAGCGGAGAAATCATTAGAGAGACTATGGAAGGTGACGACTGAAGTAGTAAGGCCTGCTATGCTTGTGCTGCATACAGTAGTAGTTCCTAACCCTACAAGTAAGGGATCAGTGGAATGACCCACTTGTGTCATGTCAGGATCACAAGAGGAACAGGGAGGCTTTTGTCTCCATGGATAAACTGAATTTTGGGAGTAAAGAAAACTAGGGTACAAGTGACTGTCCAGTTTATAAGAAGGAAGATGTAAGTAGAAGAATCACAGAGGGAAAAAGAAGTCCTTGGCTTAGACAAAACTGGATGTGTAAACTGAAAAAGTAAAGCTTTTTGAGGGGGTTGGGACTTTGGAACCAAATACCAAGGGAACCAGCAAGGGCCACAGCTGTTAAAGGTTGTAGTGAGGTTTGATAGGGTAATTGTGTGGAAGGAGAGGTCTTGTTTTCATGGGGTATGAGAAAGCGTTTGGTCTCTATGAGTAACCATTCACTTTTAGTAACGAGGTTAGGTATGAGCAGGCAGGTAGAGGGGTCCGGAGAAGCGTCTGATGAACAAGGGGAGGGAAGCCAAGGATGGAGTGAGAGATAAGGTAAATGCCTACCTAGGCAAAACTGGAAGTTTGTCAATCTTATGTAGGGTAAAATTCATGGGTCTGATGTGTAAGAAAAAGTTGGAGGGAGTTCTGAGCAAAAGCCCTGAGGAGTAGTAGAGGGACAAATAGAACACTGAGATGTGGTTGTTTTAAGGATGGACTTCCATGATGGAAAAGAAAGAAGGGGTTTTAAAAGACTAGCCAGGGGTTTATAGTGTACATAGAAGTGATCATGAAACGATGAGAGGCTAGAGTGAGCTTGTGATGCAGGGAGAAGGAACTTCTCAAGTTCTAAGAACCATTTGCCTTGTCTAGGAAGTCACTGGTAAAATGAATTTTTGGAGGGAGAATAGGTAGGGGAGATAGGTAAGAAGAAAAAATATCAGCCCTGTTGGGGAGATACTGAGGTATCCGCTGCTCTTTGGCTGTTTTGTCAGCTAAGGCATTTCGATCTGATATGTTTTTGGTGTTCTCTGCAGTGGATAACTCCGGCCTTGGCTGGGAGGAGAACGACCTTAAGGAGAGCCTTTATTAAGGGAGCTTTGGTAATAGAGGACCCTTGTGTAGTGAGAAACCTCTTTCTCCCCATTTAACAGCATGGTGGTGAAGGATGTGGAAGGTATAATTAGAATCAGTGTAAATATTAACGTGTACTCCCTTGGCAAGAGTAAGAGCAAGGGTTAAGGTGATTAGTTTAGTTTGCTGAGAAGTGACGGATCGGGGGAGTGAGGAAGCCTTGATAATAGATGAGTGAGATATAACAGCATAGGCAGATTTGACCAACCAACTGGGCTTTGAAGAACTGCCATCAATAAACCATGTGTGGTCTGGGTCTGGAATAGGAAAAAAAAGAAATATGGGGAAGTGGAGAGGGCGCTATGTGGATTACAGAGATACAGTCTTGGGGTTCAGGGTTGGTTTGGGTATTGAGTGGGAGGCCAGGTTGAAGTCAGGTCCAAGAGCAATCATTATTGTGGGGGTTTCAATGAATAGTGAATAGAGTTGGAGGAGGCGATGGCGGGGGTGGGGTGGGGTATGTGTATAAGGTGTGAAGAGGAAACTAAACTTTGGAGGTTGTGAGAGCTATAGAGGGTAAGTGGGGCATAGTCTGTAATTTTGAGGGATTCTAAGAGTGTTACAGCCACAGTGGCCACGGTGTGTAAAGATGACAGTCAACCTAGGACTGTGAGGTTGAGTTGTTTCAACAAAAGGCGACTGGCTGTGGGCCCAGCTCTTGTGTAAAAACCCCAGCTGCACAACCTTTTACTTCTGCAATGTGAAGGGAGAAAGGTTGGGAGGAGTTGGGGGGTGCTAGTGTAGGGGCTGTTTCTAAGGCCTTCTTCAGCAAACAAAAGGAAGAATGGGAGAAGGATTTGGGGTCAGCTAAGTTTCCTTTTGTAAGTTTATAAAGTGTTTGGTTAGGAAGGCAAAACCTAGTATTCAGAGGAGAAAGTATCTTACAACACCTAGGAATGAGAGAAGCTGTTGTTTAGTGGACGGCGTTGGCGTAAAATTAACTGGATATGGTAGACAGGGAAAGCACGTGTATGCTGGTGAAGGATTATATTGAGATAGGTAATGGATGGAGAAGAAATTTGGGTTTTAGGAAAAAGCATTTTTCAGGTTAAGAACAGAATAGTGAGTTGTGGAAGATAGGAGGGTATAGGGGGTGTTTGGTACAACCAGGTGGATGGGAAGTACAATCTGATTGACGTGGCGGAGGTCTCAGGCTAGTCTGTAGGATTTGTGTGGTTTTTGGATAGGGGAACTGTAAGGAGAGTTTGTAGGAATTAAAAGGCCATGTTATAATAGACGAGTGATAACAGGCTTTGGGTCTTTAAACAGGCCTTTAAAGCCCGTAGTGGGATAGGGTACTGACATGGGGCAGGGTAAGGGTGGTTACATTTCAATGGGATGACAAGGGGTGAGTGAGCAAAGGATGGGGAGGTGGTGTCCCATACCCTAGGCTTAAGGTAGGGGGACATGAGGGGAGCCATTGAGTGAGGTATGGGTTCAGGGAGGAAGGCAGCAATGAGGTATGGCTGTAGCCCAGCAATAGCTAAGAAGGAAGACAATTTTGCTAGGCTATCTTGGCCTAACAGGGGAACTGGACAAGTGGGGATGATCAGAAAAGAACCTGGGAAGGAGTGCTGGCCTAATTGACACCAGATTTGGGGAGTGTTGAGAGGCCTGGAAGGCTTGCCATCAGTTCCCATAACAGTTATGGGGGCCAAGGAGACAGAGCCATGAAAAGAAGGCAGCATGAAGTGGGTGGCCTCCATATTGATTAAGAAGGGGATGGACTTAACCTCCATCATAAGAGTTACCCGAAGCTCAGTGTCCATGATGGTCCAGGGTGCCTCCAAGATGTTCCGGTAGTGTCAGTCTTTAGCTGCCAAGCCGAGGAGATCTGGGAAGGATTTGGTCTGGGAGTTGCCACGAGTTGGAGAGTCTGACTTTCAGTGAGGACCCTGCACAGATGTGAAGTTGATTAATTCCTGTTGTGGAATTTGGGGCAAGATTTTAATTTCTGTAGCTTTTTTAACGTCAGGGGCTGATTGGGTGATGATAAAATGCATATTAAGCATTCTTCAGAGGTGAGAGTAGAAGTAAGGATGACATTTAAGTCACCCTAGGTGAGATTATAGGACTGGGTTAAGTATTGGAACTCTGGTATATGTTTAGTAAGATCTCATGAAAAGTAGCCTAACCATTGGCCAATTTGGGAAAGGTCAGATAAAAAGAAAGGACCATGCACCCTAACTATGCCTTTGGCTCCAGCCACCTCTAAAAGAGAGAATTTCTAAAAGGGAGAAGTTTTGGGCAGAGGAGTTAGTTAGCTGTGGCACTAAACTGTAAGTTGGGCCAGGTATGAGGCGGGGAGGTTGAGAGGAGGGAGGCTCTGGGGTGGGGGAGCCAGGACCTGGATTAGGGTCTGGTTTGGATAGGCAGGGAGGAGAAAGGTTGGAAGGGTAGATGTACAAGGAAGATTCTAGGTTGCTAGCAGAGGCAGGCAGGGCAGATGGAAGGGAGAGAAGGAAAATTTGGGACAGGTTGCATTGAGAGCAGAGATTAGGGAGGGATTGGAATGTAAAAAAAATTGCCTGGACATTGGGCACCTCAGACCATTTACCCATTTGTTGACAAAAATTGTTTAGGTCTCACAGAATAGAAAAATTGAAAGTGCCATTTTCTGGCCATTTGGAACCATTGTATCGAAGCCATGCCATGTTACAGAAAAAGTAAATGATACATTTAGGTTTTAGATCAGGTGACGGTTGAAGAGGTTTTACGTTTTTTAAGACACAGGCTAGAGGTGAAAACAGACAGAGGAATAGAGGGCAGAAGAAGGAACGAGGAGCTGTCAGGGCTTTCAGTAGGTGTCCCTGACTGAATCTAAGGCTGTAACATGAGTGAGTGTTCAAGGCAGGCATCCCCATGACTGACCAGACACCAAGGGAAGACCGTCTTCCTTAGTCACGTCTGTGACCAATGTTGGAGTTTTTGAGCACACAGATAGTGTCTCCTTTGCCTCAGAAGAAGGAGAGAGAGAAGGAGACTTGTCTCCTTGGGATTTAAAGGAAAAGAGAGAGGGGAAGACTTGTCTCCTTTTCTCTAAAGGCAAAGAGAGAGAGAGAGACTTATCTCCTTTTCTATAGAGGGAAAGAAACTTGTCTTCTCTATTTAGAAGGAGGAGGATTTAAAGGGAGAGAGGGAGAAACTGCTTACCTGATCTGAAGGTGGCAAAAGGGTTGTCAGGCTGGTCTGATGCACCGAGGTCGCAGGTGAGTCTCTTCAGAGAGGGAGAATGCGGACAGGGGGCTAGTTTCCCCAGAGGAATACCCCTGATTCAGGTTTCAGCACCAAATGTTAAACTGCACTCTGAATGAAGAGATCCCCCCCCCCCCCCAAAACAAGCCTTGTATGAGCAACATCATTGTTTATTCACCTGGGTGTGGGCAGGCTGAATCAGAAAAAAAGAGTTAGTGGGTGGTGGGATAGAAATTGGTTTTATAGGTTTGGGGTAGGCAGTGGAAAGTTACAGAAGTTACAGTTCAGTGTGGTTTTTGCAAGCTGGGAGGGGGTCATAGGGTCTGGAGTCATGAGGTTGGTAGGTATCAGTTGAGCAAGGTTAATTACAAAGTCCAGTTGCCTTACCCATTGAGGTGACATTAGAGAACAACAGAAGAATGTCTCCAGGTTTTCCAGTTACTTCAGACTTTCTAGTTCCAGGAACTCATCTGGAGGTGTATGTGCAGGTCACAGAGGTTACCATGCAGTTCCTGGCATAGTCAGCCAGCCTAAAAGACCTTATGGGAGGAAGTCACATGTATTTGTCAAAATATAAGTGCTTCTTGGAAATTTCTAAATCCTCAGACTTTTCTGTCTTCTTTCAGCTTCTGGTCAGCTTATTTATCCTACATACCCTAGTGACCTTTAAGGAAATAACTGCTCTGGGCATGATTTTCCTCATCTGTAAAACAGGAAGAGTAACACCAAATTCTATGTTTATCCTATGGATCACTAGAATAGTCAGCAAAAGGATTAGCAATGGCAGATTTTCAATAAATAGTAGCTATTCTCATTCACTTGGAGAAATTGTCTCCTATGCAAACTTTGGAAAAAGTGTGTTTTGGCAACTTTTAGGAAAAATTTTGATTTTTAAAGTATAAAATGGATATTCTTTATACCACACATAATTCATGTATTCAGTAGTAGGTGTTCAGTATTTGGTATCTGCCAAACACTATGACTTATCCCTCAAAAGAGCCTTCTGGAATCCTTTTTCAACTTTATCTTCATATATACAAAACGACACTTCAGCTAAATTGATCAAATGGCTTGCCCTCTGTTTGCTGTGACTAGGCTGGATGTCTGTCTATAAATAACAAAGCTAGTCTGCAATGAGAAACAGGATTTGAATTTTGGTACCCTCCTGTACAAAAGTATATAAGTGACCCTAGTTCACATTGAAAAATAATTGATTTGAAGTTTATTTGGAAGTCACTGCTGTTTTAGTGGAATTCTCTTCAGCCATTTTTATAAATGCAACATTGGAAGCCGTTTCAAACATGGCAGGGACACGTTGAAACAACCGAGGACACCTAGTTGTTCCATTCAACTCAGGCATGGAGATGATCCCAATTTAGAATTTTACGATCATAAGGGAACATAGTGAGCTTCTCCAGAATCATTTAAAAATTAAATAAGATGTAATTTTGATATTGAATAGGTCTGTATTTACCTGAGAGGCCATGAGAATGTATGTGGTGAAACTCACTGGGTGTTCTGTGTTAGAAATTAGCATTTACTTATTAAGTCACAGTACATAACCTGTGGTTGAAAGTAAAATATCTTCAGATATAAATTTATGCTTGAAATCTTGAATCATTTTGTTCTTTCAAACAGATACTATTTGAGACTCCAGTCTTTTATCTGTCTGTTGGACAGAAATCTCACTTTCTTCAGTTTTTAACAAAGATAGATACTGCTTTACTGTCATTAAATTCAATTCTAGTCTAATAATATTATTTATTCACTGATGTTTCAGTTGGAAATATGTTTTGTACTGCTTGACGGCAATTTTTCCTAATTTTTTTTAATCAATAAGTTTTAAAATGTTTCTATGTTTTCTACAATTGTGGATTTTTCGCTCATTAGGCTGAAAGCTACATGCATGTAACCTACAATCTACTATTGTTCATCCTTACACTTTTGAAATGTTATTTTAAATATAGAGCTATTTGAAAATAAATCTGAAATGAGATATATGTGTATAATTTTAATCATGTATATATTAAGCTAAGTATATCTTTAGAGATACCACCTTTGAAAATTAAGAAAAAAATCATTTGTAGGACTGCTTTCTCTAAGACTGTAATGGTTATCTCCTATTATAAATGATTCAGCTCCTTATGAATTACTAGAACTGCATTTGCCATAGGTATTCTATAAAGTAGTAGGTTTCCTTTAAGGTAGCATATAAGTAAATATTAATTCCATTTAATTCTTCTTTGAAATCTCAATTATCCTGCCAGTCCATCCTTTGCTTTTCTTCACCCATTTAGTGCTACCTGGATCACTGCCATATAAAAGAGATCTCTGTGTCTTTTCATTCTTCCCTATTCAATTACCTTTCCAGAAGATTGTTGGATTACACCTTCTAATGACTATACATGATGCCATTTATCACCCTTTCAAAAGTGAACTCAAGATGTTTGGTGAGCTTATCTTAAAACCACCTTCATAGGTTTATCACCCACTACTACCTAATGCTCCAGATAAATCACAAAACCCCCATTTGGCTGAAAATGTTTTCTTGCCTCTATATCATTTATATTCCATATATTTTCATGTGTAATTGCCCTATTGTATGTGCCTCACACCATTCCTTCCATTTTTTATGATCCTACCTAATTCTCAAGTCTGAGCTTTAAAGCTGTTTTCCACTGAAGTCTTTCTTCTTTACACCATGCAGAAATCACTCTCATTCTCTCTCTTTCTCCTTTATGAATTCCTATGCCATATGTTACTGATATTGGATATGCATTCCATTTACAAGTTTTGTGGAAGTAGAGATCATGGCTCATTTTTGTTTGTATTATTTTTCTTTTTAGAATTAATGGATTTTCACGTAAGTTGAATACAGTTGCAGGAACACTGCTTATCCTATTTAGTAAATGCCAATGTGGTATAAATTACAGGACTTCTTGAATCACATAACACTATTTGAAAATAATCCTGGGGCTCCTGGGCAAGATGACCGAATATGAACAGCTCTGGCAAGCCGCTCCCAGCAAGATCAACACAGAAAGCAGGTGATCTCCACATTCCCAACTGAGGCACCTGGTTCATCTCATTGGGACTGGTTGGACAGTGGGTGTAGCCCAAGAGGGCGAGCTGAAGCAGGGTGGAGCATCACCTTATGTGAGAAGCACAAGGGGCTGGGGAACTCCCTCTCCTAGCCAAGGGAAGCCATGAGGGACTGTTTCCTATACTCTGGCCCAGATACTGCACTTTTCCCATAGTGTTCACAGCCCGCAGAACAGGAGATTCCCTCTAGTACCTACACAACCACAAGGGCCCTGGGTTTCCAGCACAAAAACTGGGCAGCCATTAGGGCAGAAACCGAGCTAGCCACAGCAGTTTTTTTTTTCCTTCCCCAGCAGTGCCTGGAACACCAGTGAGATAGAATCATTCACTCCCCTGGCAAGGGGGCTGAAGCCAGGGAGCCAAGTTGTGTGGCTCCATGGATCCCACCCCGACGAAGACCAATAAGCTAAGATCCACCGGCTTGAAATTCTTGCAGCCAGCACAGCAGTCCGAGCTTGACCTGGACATTTGAGCTTGGTGAGGGGAGGGGTGTCCGTCATTGCTGAGGCTCAAGTAGGCAGTTTCAACTCCACAGTCTAAGCAAAGCTGCCAGGAAGTTCGAACTGGTGGAGCTCAACAAAGCTCAGCAGCTGCAGGCAGACTGCCGCACTAGATGTCCTCACTGGCAGGGCATCTCTGAAAAAAGGCAGCAACCTCTCAGGGACTTGTAAAACCCCCACCTTCCTGGGACAGAGCACCTGGGAAAAGGGACGGTAGTGGGTACAGCTTCAGCAGACCTAAATGTCCCTTCCTGGCAGATCTGAAGAGAGGAGCAGATTTCCCAACACAGCACTCGATTCTGATAAGGGACAATTGCTTCATCAAGTGGCTCCCTGACCTCCATCTATCTTCACTGGGAGATACCTCACAGTAGGGGCTGACAGACAGCTCATACAAGAGAGCTCTGGCTGGCATCTGGTGAGTACCCCTCTGGGACGAAGCTACCAGAGGAAGGAACAGGCAGCAATCTTTGCTATTCTGCAGCCACCACGGGTGATTCCCAGGCAAGCAGGGTCTAGACTGGATGCCCAGCAAACTCCAGGAGACCTGCAGCAGAGCAGCCTGTTAGAAGGAAAACTAACAAACAGAAAGAGTTTCAACATCAACAAAAAGAATGTCCACTCAGAGACCCCATCCAAAGGCCACAGACCTCAAAGACCAAAAATAGATAAGGGCTAAAAACCCCAAAAACTAGAATGCCTCTTCTCCTTTAAGGGATCACAGCTTCTCACCAGCAAAGGAACAAAACTGGATGGAGAATGAGTTTGACAGAAGCAGGCTTCAGAAGGTGGGTAATAACAAACTTCTTTGAGCTAAAGGAGCATGTTCTAACCCAATGCAAGGAAAAAGATCCTTGCAAAAAGGTTAGATGAAATACTAACTAGAATAACCAGCAGAGAAAAGAGCATAAACAACCTGAGAAAGCTGAAAAATGCAGCACGAGAACTTCGTGAAGCATACACAAGTTTCAATCTCTAAATCGATCAAGCAGTAGAAAGGATAACAGAGATTGAGGATGAACTCAATGAAATAAAGTGAAAAGACAAGAATAGAGACAAAAGAGTGAAAAGAAATTAACAAAGCCTCCAAGAAATATGGAATTACATTTAAAGACCAAATCTACATTTGATCAGTGTGGCTGAAAGTGAAAAGGAGAATGAAACCAAAAGTTGGAGAACACTCTTCAGGATATCCAGGAGAACTTCTCCAACCTAGCAAGGCAGGCAAACATTCAAATTCAGGAAATACACAGACCACCACAAAGGTACACCTCAAGAAGAGCAATCCCAAAACATGTAATTGTCAGATTCACCAAAGTTGAAGAAAAAAAATGCTAAGGACAGCCAGAGAGAAAGGTCAGGCTACCCACAAAGGGAAGCCCATCAGACCAAAAGCAGATCTCTCAGCAGATACCCTACAAGCCAGAAGAGATGGGGGCCAATACCAATATTCAACATTCTTAAAAGAATTTTCAACCCAGAATTTCATATCCATCCAAACTATGCTTGATGAGCAAAGGAGAAATAAAATCCTTTATGGACAAGCAAACACTGAGAGATTTTGTCATCACAAAGCCTGCCCTACAACAGCTCCTGAGGAAGCACTAAGCATGGAAAGAAACAACTGGCACCAGCCACTGCAAAAACATACCAAATTGTAAAGAACATGAATGCTAGGAAGAAACTGCATCAACTAAGGGGCAAAATAACCAGCTAGCATCATAATGGCAGGATCATATTCACACATAAAAATATTAAGCTTAAATGTAAATGGACTGCATGCCCTGATTAAAAGACACAGACTGGCAACTTGGATGAAGAGTCAACACCCATCAGTGTGCTATATTCAGGAGGCCCATCTCAAATGCAAAGACACACACAGCATCGAAATAAAGGATGGAGAAGTATTTACCAAGGAAATGGAAGGCCAAAAAAAAAAAAAAAAAGCAGGTGTTGCAATCCTAATCTCTGATAAAACCAACTTTAAACCATCACAGATGAAAAGAGACAAAGGGCATTACATAATGGTAAAGGGATCAATACAACAAGAAGAGCTAACTATTCTAAATATATACGCACCCAAAGCAGGAGCACCCAGTTTCATAAAGCAGGTTCTTAGAGACCTACAAAGAGACTTAGACTCCCACACAATAATAGTGGGAGACTCTAACACTCCATTGTCAATATTAGATCAACAAAACAGAAAATTAACAAGGATATCCAGGATTTGAACTCAGCTCTGAACCAAGCAGACTTAATAGACATCTACAGAACCCTCCACCCCAAATCAACAGAATATATATTCTTCTCAGCACCACATCACGCCTATTCTAAAATTGACCACATAATTGGAAGCAAAACACTTCTCAGCAAATGCAAAAGAACGGAAATCATAACAGTCTCTGAGACCACAGTGCAATAAAATTAGAATTCAGGATGCAGAAACTCGCTCAAAACTGCACAACTACATGGAAACTGAAGAACCTGCTCCTGAATGACTACTAGATAGATAAATAACAAAATTAAGGCAGAAATCAAGAAGTTCTTTGAAACCAATGAGAACAAAGACACAACATACCAGAATCTCTGGGACACATTTGAGCAGTGTGTAGAGGGAACTTTATAGCACTAAATGCCCAAAAGAGAAAGCAGGAAAGATCCAAAATCAACACTCCAACATCACAATTAAAAAAATAGAGAAGCAAAAATAAACAAATTCAAAAACCAGCAGAAGAAAAGAAGTAACTAAGATTCAAGCAGAACTGAAGGAGACAGAGGCACAAAAAACCCTTCAAGAAATCAATGAATCCAGGAGGTGGTTTTGTGAAAAGATCAACAAAATAGATAGACCGTTAGCCAGACTAATGAAGAAATGAGAGAAGAATCAAATAGAGGCAATAAAAAGTGATAAAGGTGATATTACCACCAATGCCATAAAAATAAAAACTACCATCAGAGAATACTATATACCTCTATGCAAATAAAACAAAAATCTAGAAGAAATGGATAAATTCTTGGACACTTATACCTTCTCGAGACGAAACCAGGAAGAAGTCAAATCCCTCAATAGACAAATAACAAGGTCTGAAATTGAGGCTGCAATAGCCTACCAACCAAAAAAAGTCCAGGACCAGATGATTTCACAGCTGAATTCTACCAGAGGTACAAAGAGGAGCTGGTACCATTCCTTCTGAAACTATTCCAAACCATACAAACAGAGGGAATCCTCCCTAATTTATTTTATGAGGCTAACATCATCCTGATACTAAAACCTGGCAGAGACACAACTAAAAAAGACAGTTTCAGGCCAGTATCCCTGATGAACATCAATGAGAAAATCCTCAACAAAATGTTTGCAAACTGAATCTAACAGCACATCAAGAAGTTTATTCATCACAATCAAGTCAGCTTCATCCCTTGGATACAAGGATGGTTCAATATACACAAATCAATAAATCCATCACATCAACAGAACCAAAGGCAAAAACCACGTGATTATCTCAACAGATGCAGAGAAGGCCTTTGACAAAATTCAACAATGCTTCATGCTAAAAACTCTCAATAAACTGGGTATTAATGGAACATATCTCAAAATAATAAGAGCTATTTATGACAAACCCACAGCCAATATCATACTGAATGGGCAAAAACTGGAAGCATTCCCTTTGAAAACCTGCACAAGTATGCTCTCTCTGACCACTACTATTCAACATAGAATTGGAAGTTCTCGCCAGGGCAATCAGGCGAGAGAAAGAAATAAAAGATATTCAAATAAGTAAAGAGGAAGTCAAATTGTCTCTATTTGCAGACAACATGATTGTGTATTTAGAAGACCCCATCATTCAGCCCAAAATCTCCTTGAGATGATAAGCAACTTTAGCAAACTCTCAGAGTAAAAAATCACTGTGCAAAAATTACAAGCATTCCTATACACCAATAACAGACAGAGAGCTAAATCATGAGTGAACTCCAATTCACAATTGCTACAAAGAGAATAAAATACCTAGGAATACAACTTAGAAGGGATATGAAGGACCTCCTCAAGTAGAACTACAAACCACTGCTCAAGAAAATGAGAGAGGACACAACAAATGGAAAAACATTCCATGCTTATGGTTAGGAAGAAACAGTATCATGAAAATGGTCATAATGCCCAAAGTAATCTGTAGATTCAATGCTATCCCGATCAAGCTACCACTGACTTTCTCCACAGAATTGGAATAAAACCACCATGAATTTCATATGAAACCAAAAAAGAGCCTACATAGCCAAGACAATTCTAAGCAAAAGAAACAAAGCTGGAGGCATCACACTACCTGACTTCAAACTATACTATAAGTCTACAGTTATCAAAATAGCATAGTACTGGTATCAAAACAGACAAATAGACCAATGGAACAGAACATAGGCCTCATAAATAATGCCACTTATCTACAACCATCTGATCTTTGACAAGCCTGACAAAAACAAGCAATGGGGAATGCATACCCTATTTATTAAAATGGTGTTGGGAAAACTGGCTAGCCATATGCAGAAACCTAAAACTGGATCCCTTCCTTACACCTTATACAAAAATTAACTCCAGATGAATTAAAGATTTAAACATAAGACCTAAAACCATAAAAAACCTAGAAGAAAACCTAGGCAATACCATTCCGGACACACACATGGGCAAAGACTTCATGACTAAAACACCAAAAGCAATGGCAACAAAAGCCAAAATGGGCAAATGGGATCTAATTTAACTAAAGAGCTTCTGCACAGCAAAAGAAACTATGATTAGTGTGAACAGGCAGCCTACAGAATGAGAGAACATTTTTGCAGTCTACCCATCTGATGAAGGACTAATATCCAGAATTTACAAAGAACTTAAATTTACAGGAAAAAAAAAAACATCAAAAAGTGGGCAAAGGATATGAACAGACACTTCTCAAAAGGAGAGATTTATGCAGCCAACAAACATATGAAAAAAAGCTCATTATCACTGGTCAATAGAGAAATGCAAATCAAGACCACACTGAGATGTCATCTCAATCATTAAAACGTCAGGAGACAACAGATGCTGGAGAGGATGTGGAGAAATAGGAATGCTTTTACATTGTTGGTGGGAGTGTAAATTAGTTCAACCATTGTGGAAGAGTATGGTGATTCCTCAAGGTTCTAGAACTGTAAATACCATTTGACCCTGCAATCCCATCACTGGGTATATACCCAAATAATGATAATCATTCTAATATAAAGACACATGCACACATATGTTTATTGCATCACTGTTCACAAAAGCAAAAACTTGGAGCCAACCAAAATGCCCATCAATGATAGACTGTATAAGGAAATGTGACACATATACACCAGGGAAGACTATGCAGCTGTAAAAAGGATGAGTTTTTGTCCTTTGCAGGGACATGGATGAAGCTGGAAACCATCACCATTCTCAGCAAATTAACATAAGAACAGAAAACCAAACACCATATGTTCTCACTCACTGTCGGAGTTGAACGATAAGAACACATAGACACAGGAGAAGAATGTCATACACCAGGGGCTGTCAGAAGTTGGGGGCCTACAAGAGGGAGAGCACTAGGAAAAATACCCAATGTAGATGATGGAGTGATGAATGCAGCCATACACCATGGAACGTATATACCTATGAAAGCATGTTTCTGCACATGTGTCCCAGAACTTGAAGTACAATGAGAAAATAATAATAATCCTATGAGTGTCCCCACCAAGGAACCAAGGGAAAAAATGAAGCAATTAATTAGATTGTAAATGATAATTGGTTGATGAAACCTTATACTAAAACATAGCTTCATTTTTAAAACAACCCCTATTTAGATAAAGTGACTTGGTTTTCAGTGATCAGTATTTTTTTCAAATCTAAAAATATACTATTTCATTATAAAAGTTAAAATACCTTTTTTAACTTGCAACTTCTTCTTCAGAGTGTATTAGCAGACAGATGCATTCTTAGGCTGAATTAGTTGTTTTCAGGCCTGAAAGTGAGGGGAGAAGCCAAGGAATATCATAAGGACCTCCTTTTCTCTCCACCATTAACATTGACAGTATTTCTTATCTATGAAAAGAAGAGAAAACATAGGTATGGCAGTTACCCAAATCATTAGAAGCATGAAGGAAAATTAAAACTACTTGTGGCCAGGCACATTGATTCATGCTGCAATCCCAATACTTTGGAAAGCTGGAGCAGGAGGATCACTTGTGGCCAGGAGTTTGAGACCCACCTTGGGAACATAGTAAGATCCCCAACTCAACAACAACAAAAATAGTCAAGCATGATACTGCCTGTAGTATCAGCTGTGCAGTAGGCTGAAGCAGGAGGATTTCTTGAACCCAGGAGTTTGAGGCTGTAGTGAGCCATAATTGCAACACTGCAGTCCAGCCTGGGTGAGAGCAAGACACTGTCTCTAAAAAAATAAATAAAACTACTTGCACCCCTAGGCTTTCATTTCCTCAGAACATTACCTCAAAAAATGGGAATGCATTTGACAGATAAAGAGTATGTCTCTTCCCTATGTCATTTAGCTTGTAGACCATTTGAAAATGAGACTTGGAATCTTTGAAGAATAGTAAGTTATCACTCATAAGTATCTTCAGCTCTGTGAACTGAATAGTGTGGTTTGTAACTTTCTAATTTTTGCTGTTATTTTATTTATCCTTTTAATTGTGTTATAAAATTACTGAAGTGCTAGGCACTAAATACTTCTGACTCAAATTAATCCTCTTCCCTCCTTGCCACTGTGAAAACCGAAATTCAGAGTTGGCTGACACACTTTGGATAACTTTCTTTCCTGTATCATCTCTTTCTTTTAGATACTAGTGATGGACAAAGAGTTTCTATAAATTTCTGCAGCTAAATTTTCATTATGGTTCCGACAAAGCTGTTAAATTGCTGGTTCTTACCACGTGAAAAATAAAAGTCCCTTTGCATTGTGAAATTGCATTGATACTTGTACTTCTAGATTAAAGAGACTTAATTCAGAATTATGTATTGTGCTTTTTTTTTGGTAGAAAATCACATAGAAATGAAGGCTGGGAGGCTGACATATGATATTGTTGGTATTCATGAAAGAACATTCTGGACTTTCAAGACTATATTCTTTACTTTGGCTTTCTCGGACTACAAGTTTTATGTCTGGAAACACTTTTAGTTTGCTTCACCAAGAGAGCTTTAGCATTATTTCTGCTGTTCAAAAATCACTTAGACAAAATGTGATTCAGTTGAAAACAACATATTCTGTGATAGTAAGTGCTGCCCTTGTCTAGATCACATTGAACATAGAGTCCAGGGATAGAAGATAAAACTAAATAAATCATAAACTAAGTATCAGTCCATTCCAATTTCTAGAGATCATCCGGTATTCAACATTGCTCATGTAGTAGGCACACTGTTTTCCTACTATGTATATATTGCATGCATATGTGTTATGTATACATATTACATATATAATTATATATGTTACATATATAAAGCATATGTTAAATATAATGGGATATAATATAACACACACACATATATAATGGGATAGGATTTTCAACCTCCAAGCAAGCGCTATTCACATACAGGCCTTCACTTCGGCACACCTGTGAGACAGAAACATATAACCTGCCATTCCTGTTATATATATGAGAATAGGGCTTGCTTGGAGGTTGAAGCAAAGAACTGAATAGGGGCCCAAAGTGGCTCCGGCCGGATGTCGTGGCGCTTGCGAAGGTGAGGCCAAGAGTTCAAGGCCAACCAACCTCAGCAACCTTACAAGCTCTCATTGATTGGCAAAAAAAAAAAAAAAAAAAAAAAAAAGAACTGAATAAAGGTGGAAAGTCTCCACTGCAGCAAAGAACCAAACTTATTCTTGTCCCAGGGAGAAATACTGGGTGGAGTCTGAGAATGTGGATATCTGACAAAGCTCAGTAGCTCCCTGATGTATGTGAGCACTGGTAAGCATGTTTTACAGGTTCCTTTTCCCAGTTTAAGTTCTGTTAAGACAAATATATCATTTTAAGCCTGGGATGGAAAATGTCACCACTCTTTAATAATGGTTATTAAAGAAAGCATTTAATTAACTATTGGTTTTACCTGTGATCACAAATGAGCAGTTTAACTTTGTACTTTACTTGATTGGCTATATAATACATAGGTATGTGTATATGTCCATGTGTTTTTAAAAATGTGTTTATAATTGCTATGGATTCAGTAGCTCACTATAAAGGGAAGTCATATCCCAGGTTATGGGTTCATCTCAGATCTTTTTTATGGATCATGGCCAGCAGATATGAATAACATCATGATCAAACATAGGATTAAAGTTATTGAAAAGTTTAAAAATTGTTTGACACAAGGCAAGGCACAGGGAATCCTACAACTTACAATTGGCTTGTATTTCACCCCAATACTTAATGTATGTCAGACTGATCACCAAGCTTTAAATTCCCGGCGGCTGTGTCATGACTGCTTAAAAGGCCTTTACTGGACACCAGCAGTTATCTACTCAGGCCCTCACAACCCCGTTTACAATATCTGTGCACCCTTCTGGGCTTTCATGTACTTTTGTTTCCAACCTCTGTGGGATCAGGCTGAAGCCATTCTCCAAAGCCTGGGCCTGAAACCCTGCCCCGTTGACTGGCATCTTCCCTCTCCCTGTCTTGCTTCTCCTCAAGTGTACTAGTCTTTCCTAGGAGCATTTCATTAAAAACCACTTGCACGGTGTAATTTGTCTCAGAGGTGGCTTCTGGGGAGCCAGACCTAACAGAGATGTTTTAAAGTAAAAATACACAGACCCCATCTGTTAGCTAGCTCTACTAAATGGGAAGTCCAGAGAACAAATGGGCACTGCAAAGTAAGTGTGGATGATTTTGATAGGTCTGGTGTGAAGCATTGTACGGAAACCCCTATGGTTTTAATTGATAAAAGAACAACTTTTAGAATTGCCGGAATGGACCAACTCCATCATACAAAAACCCTGTCTGACACAGTTGCTTCTTGCCTTTCATTCCCCATATTCTTGTGGTTCAGCAACTCCAATGAAAAGCTGTGTGTCTCCTTGTAGTAATACTGCCTTAACTGTTTCAGTATCACCACTCATTACTAGGTTTGGCTTTGCTCTGGGAAGCCAGGATTTAGACAGGCAGCAGCAGTGGAGCTGGGTCTTTGGGGTGGGATAAATCCATCAGAAAGCCTCTTGACTCTGACCAGTGCCCTGACACTTCTTTTGCCTCCTCTTAAGAACCTCTTTTTTCTTACTTCTCAACAGTTTCCCAGGGCTAGCTTATTTTTTTGACCTCTGTCTTTTTATAGCCAGTGGTTTCAGATTACATTTTCTTTCCTGTTGTTCACTGTAATTTTTTAAAAAGTCTATTATACCTAGAAAATCTAGAAGGAAAATAAACCCTTTTCATGTTTTTTAAATGCATTGTGTGTATGTATTGGCATGTGTATGTGCTCACACATATGTTTAGTAAGGTGGGATTGTGCTCAGAAAGAAAGACTTATTACTAGTACTAAAGGCAACAGACAGCAAAAGGCTCTGCTTTACTTCTGTGCCTCTTCCTCAGCCTTCTCTTTTTTAGTTAAATTCATACAGAAAACATGTTAATCATGGAATTTTGCCCATAAAAGATTGAGTAAGAGCCATTTCCATTTCCGAAATTGTTTTTGATGTTTTGGCTGTGAGTTGGATCTAGTTCAAGGGTAAAGACAGAAATAAAGAAAGATTTGTTTAGGAGGTGAGACAATGAATTGGGAATTGGAAACATTGCTAAAGGCAGCCTTCAAGCCAGAAGAGGTAGGGAAGGAGGGAAAAACTGAAACCCTTAGTCATCACACCAAACAACTAGTCCACAAGTCCTTCCTTTAAAAATAGACAAAACAACTAATTACAAATCAGAATTATGAATATTTCTTTATGCCAGAAACTATAGTAATTAAGTCTTTTGCAAATATAATCTCACTTAATCTCCACAACATCTCTATATGTCACATTATTATCCCATTTATAAATAATCAGGCTTAAAGAGGTTAACATGTCTCACTGCTACAATGAGCCAGAGTCCTCATTGTAAAACAAGAAGCAAGCTGAGTTGAGAGATCTCAAGCAGGACTAGCTGGGAGTGACCAGAAAAGAAGGATGAGCACAAGCATGATGCACAGCAGCCGGGGAAAAGGCATTTGGTGACCTGAAGCTATTATGCTTGGGTGATGTGTGGAGAATACTCTGAGGTCACACACGAATCTGCCATACATGATGTCATTTACAAGTCAGTCAGGAGCCTGCTGCACCGGGCACATTTCAGCCCTTGCTGCCCTGTAGCAGGTGTCGGGAATAGAACATGTTAAAACAAGGGCCTACTTAAGACATCCACCACCTTTTCATTTGATTTAGATCAATGAATGGCTTTATGTTCTAGAATGCTTTTCCCTTGTGGAAGTTTTGTACTTTGATTGACAGATTCTAACTGTTTTCTACTTAGAAGAAAATGGAATAGGTTTTATTCTTGAAAGGTACCTGTTGCTGGGATTCAAATTCCCAAAATAGAAGTTGCCATTCCTTTCTCATCTAAACGATCTGATTTGAAAATAGGAGTTTGAGCAAACCTAAGCTTTACTGCAGATAGATTTTTTTTGGTTCTCTTTTTCAAAGAGCAGAAAATTACACGTAATGCAATAATTGTGTGTTTTTTGTTGCTTTTGGGGTTTTTTTTTTTGCCATGAAGATAAAATTACTAAGGAGGAAAGGCTCTATAAGAAAATATAAATCCTATTGTAAAGAACACAGAAGAGGGTAATGCAAGACACATCAATATACTGTCATCTGTAGTAATCATTAACTTGTTTCTCTTGCTGTTTATGATTCAAAACGTAGTATTCTTTTACAAGAATTCTGAATCGCAATAGATAAATAAATCATCAGACTGGAATACAGATGGAATACTGAAGAATAGTATCATTCAAGTGATGGGAAGAGGAGCAGTATCTTGTAAAAGATCTTACAGAGAAAAGCAGCAAGAATGTGGAAACCAGCAGGAAATCTACACAGGTGTTTGATTTGCTTAGATAAGTCAAGAAAACAACTAATTACAAATCATAATTATGAATATTTCTTTATGCCAGAAACTATAGTAAACTTTGCAAATATAATCTCACTTAATCTCCACAACATCCCTATATGTCACATTATTATTCCATTTATAAATAATCAGGCTTAAAGAGGTTAACATGTCTCACTGCTAGTAACAGGAGTTGATTTTTGAGTAACAGGAGTATTGGGTTTGAACAGCTAGTAAAGATGAACTGTAATAATATGAATACCTAAGAAGTCAGATGTTTGGTTGATCCATGATGGAAAATTTTAAACAAAAATATGCTGAAAGTATAGTGAAGCAACTGAAAGATGAAAGCCATTGTTATGAAAGACAAAGGTTTCTAGGCAGAAGGAATTACAACTAGAAAAAAAAACTGTTTGGAATGAGGCTAAACACATGATATAGTGAGAAAAAAAGAAGACTGGAACTCAAAGAAGCTTGTGGACAGAGTGAATGATGAGTTTAGGATTTCAGAAGCTGAGTACTTCCTGATAAATGAAGGCTCAGGGTGTGACCCCAAGCAGGTTAATACATACTAACTTTATTGTATGTGTGTTTTCCCTTTGTGAGGGCAATGAAGCAAATATTTATTAGTACCTAGTTTATATTCATATTGGACTAAAATATTGACTTTTAAAACTGGACATTAATTATTATAGTAATGAATCATGTAACAGATTCATTAAAGGTAAGTCTTGGTGAATAATGATTTTGGATGTCTATTAAATTTCACTTCCACTTTGTTCTATTTTGCTAACCATTCACTGATGTTTCCCTCCTGAGAGGTATTTAAGTGATAGAAGAACAAACAGACTTCTCATTTCCTTTTGGTTAAGTAAAATATAATAATGTAAAATTATTTTGCTTTTAGAGGGGGGCACTTGTAAAAAAATTATAATATGGAATTTTTGTCAATTACAATTTCATTCCCAAGAAGGTATGAGGAATCTCATGAAACTTTCGTTTGTTTTTTGTTTTGAGATGTGGTCTGCCCCCCAGGCTGAAGTACAGTGGCATGGCATTGGCTCACTGCAGCCTTGAACACTCAGGTTCAAGTGATCCTCATATCTCAGGTTCCCAAGTTGCTGGGATTACCATGCCCAGCTAATTTTTAAAACTTGTTTTGTAGAGACAAGATCTTGATATTTTGCCCAGGCCCATCTCAAACTTCTGGGCTCAAGTGATCCTCCTGCCTTGGCCTTCAAAGTGCTGATTTTATAGGTGTGAGACTCTATGCCTGACCTGAAACATTTTTCATACTTATTTTTCTGAGTTACCATGTCCGGCGTGTAACAGAAAGATGCTGTATACATATTTAATATTTTAATTTACTTTCTAAATTATAAAATGGAATTGAAATTAATTTGAGTACTTGTGTTTTAGGTTTTCTCATTGATTGGATAGCCATTATATATATTTTGGGGGTTAAGGTTATCCTTCTACTCTCTGCTCATCTCCAACCAACAAATTAAATGAAGCAAAAAAGAAAGAACACTCACTGACTCCACTTAGTTAATTTTGACTATATTAAATGATTGGCTGTCCGGGCCATTTTTCATTAAGTTTTTAGAATAAAAATTCAATAGATAAAAACAATATAATTCATTTTTATGGTATAATTTTCAAAGGTTCACTATAAAGTTACATTATTCTATAAATTCTCATTTTGCTTTTTCAACAAAATATTTAATGTATACAAATATACATAGTATATTTGTAAATCATAAAAGCATAGTACATAATATAAACAACATGTACCTTGTACCCACCTTAAAAAAATTAAACATTATCTTTAACTTCTAAAATAATTTGTGCTTTTTTCTGCTGGTCTTATCCCCTTGCCTCCCTGTCAGAGGCAATCACAATTAAAAAAATGTTTTATTATGAAATATCATAGCATATACATATACATAGTAACCTTCCCTGACTTATTTTTACACTCCCTATTATGTATCTGAGATTCATCTGTGTTGACACATTTAGCTGCTCTCTTTTCTTATCGTGAGGTGTGGCTAATCTGCTGTATGAATAGACCACAGGGTACAGGTCTATTCTTCTGTAGATAGATACCTTGATCTATGCTTTTGCTGTGGCAAAGACTGATGTTAATAATGCTCTTGCGCATGCCTATTTGTCCACAGCTGCGTGAGTTTCTTTATGGTCTATTATCTAGAAATGAAATTGCTGGGCCTTATAATAACCAGGATCTTAACTTCAGTAGAAGTTACCAAAAAGTGCTATTAATTTTTACTCCCACCTAGATGTGTAAGAGTTCTTTCTGTTCTACATCTTCATCAATGGTTGTTACTATTATGTATTTTTAGATGAAAAGTAGAATCCAAAAGTCATTTTGATTTTTTTTCACTAATTACCCTAGTTAGAATAATTTTTTTTTGTTTATTGGTATAAACATTTCCTTTTCTGTGAAATATTCATTTTATCTTAAAATATGACTTTTTCTTACTGAATTGTTCGAGTTCTTTATATTTGAATGATATTAACCCTTTGTCTTATTTGTAACTTGTCTTTTTGTTCTTTTTACGGTGACTTTTGATGAATAAATGTTCTTAGTTTCAAAGCTGTTGGAAGCTTTTCGTCTTATGTAAAAAAATATTTTTCTACACTAAGGACATTAAAATATTTTTCTTTTATAAGGTAAAGTTTTGCTTTTCAGATTTAAGTCTATAATCTACTGGAAAGTAATTCTTGTATAGGGTATAAAATATAAATTCATTTTCTTTATTTTTAAGTAAGAGTCAACAAGTGTCCTGGGCTCATTCATTGATTTGTCATTTCTGTCTCCACTGAATGACGATGACATGTGTGCCTCAGGTGCACTCAAACTGCAGGGTCTTTGCACCGGCTTTGGCCTTTGCATGAAGTGCCCTTCCCTCTGTACTTCCTTCAGCCTTTTTATCTAAAGTCATTTTTTCAATAAGGCCACATATGGCCATTTATATTTAAAAATCAATAATTTTCCAAACTTTTGCAATCCCGTGTCCCTTTTTTTCCAATGCTCTTGTGACTATTTAAATTTGTGTATACCTGTATTTATCTTATTGTGTCTCTCTCCCACCGAAACATAAACGCAATAAGGAAAATGATTTTTGTTGGTTTCATTTACTGCTAAGACTCCAAAACCTAGAAAAATGCTTAGCACATAATCAGTGCTCAGTAATACAAATTGAGTGAGTGGATGAATGAGCATATTTGAAAATGGATCTGCTTGCAGGCTTCCGATCTCTTGGATTGGCCTATTGCTCTTTCTCCGGGTGAGTGCCAGTACCTTAATCGATAGCTATAAAATAAGGTTGATGTCTAGTAGGGCATGGCTTCTACATGTTCTCCTTCTTTAAGGGTGGTTTATCTATTCTTTTTTTTTTTTTTTTTTTTTTTTTTTGAGACGGAGTTTCGCTCTTGTTACCCAGGCTGGAGTGCAATGGCGCGATCTCGGCTCACCGCAACCTCAGCCTCCTGGGTTCAGGCAATTCTCCTGTCTCAGCCTCCTGAGTAGCTGGGATAACAGGCACGCACCACCATGCCCAGCTAATTTTTTGTATCTTTAGTAGAGACAGGGTTTCACCATGTTGACCAGGATGGTCTCGATCTCTTGACCTTGTGATCCACCTGCCTCGGCCTCCCAAAGTGCTGGGATTACAGGCTTGAGCCACGGTTTATCTATTCTTGATAACTTCTTCTTCTATGTAAATTTTATAATCATGCCATCAAGTCTTATTAAAAACCCTATTATATTTTATTCACATGGCATTGACTTTGTAGTTAAATTTCAAGAAAACAGAGACTTTTAAAAATTATTTTTAATCTTTCTATCCATAAAAAAAAGTCTTAGTTTTTTATTGTCTTTAAATATATTGTACATATTATCTCTATAAGGTTGTGTATTGTATTTATCAAACAATACACAACCTTATAGAGATAATATGTACAATATATTATCTGTTTATTCTTTCCTATATTCTTCTATTAAATCAGGAGGTCTTTAAACACTGACATTATGTGTTCTAAAAATTAACAAAATATGAATTTATAAATAAATTTTTGAAAGTAGTTATTGTAATTAATCAGAAATTTTCCATTTAGCTGTGAGATGAAAGTATTAAAAGTAAACCTAATAAAACTACTGAGAAAGCGTAAGGAAGAAAACAACTTCGCTCTTACTTGTAACTTTTCTCCCACTATAAATAGCTTTATATAACCCATCTCCAACAACATTCATTATTTCCTCCCTTGTGTTTCTAATTATGACTCTGTTTTACAGCAATTATCATAATATCGTGTTGTGTAGTAATTATCTCTACATTCATTTGTCATCCCCACTAGATTGCACACTCATTGAGACCAAGAACTTTATCTTGTCTTTTTATCCTCAGGCTTAGTCACAGTTCCTGCCATGGACTACATGCTTATAATGTAGTCATTATAAGTTGATGGGCATTAAAATTGGGCATCCAACAGAGATAACAGAATCTACTTTTTAAAAAAACTTCAAAAATTACTTAGAAATTGGCCTGTCTGATAATCCCTTTCTTCTGTGTCCTCTTTCCCTTTAGGTAAGTGTCCCATTCTCTCCTATTTCTCCTCCAACACTCACCTCTTCAGGCTCCTTCGTTGGATCTTTTTTCTCTGCCATCCCCGAAGACATCAGCACTTCCCCAGTAATCTCATTGTAGCCCTGTTTCTTCTAACGTTACTCAAAGCCTATTACATATCATTCACTCCTATGTCTTCAGTTATACCAATAATTCTTAAATGTATAACCTCAAAACTGAACACATTTTAAAACTCCTGAACCTTATTCCAAATTTTCTACATATCTACATGTATCGTAAAACCTGCAATTAGCATATAAAATTTAATGTTCCTAATATGAACTCATTAATTCCCTCGTCCACACATCCTTCTAAAATTTGCCGTTCTTCCTTTATTCATACGATGGTCTAGGTTGTCACTATTTATTCAGTTACCCAGATGAAAAGAATGAGCCTTTCTGGGGCCTTATTTCACAAAGATAATGCTGACTTAAAAGCCTGTATCCTAAAAATGTCCCCAATATCTCCTTCAGTCTTCCAGTTGCTACAGGCTGAATTAGGTCCTGTATTTTTCAGCTGGACTATTACAAAATGACACTTCTTAATTTGTCTTTTTGACTCCAGATTGACTTTCTTCAAGTTCTTATCTAAATTATTTTTCTAAAATATACATTTCTTTACATATACTTTTAAGCTGATTGTTTAACATTGCTAAAGGGGAAAAGTCCAAATTCATTAGTACAGCACACAAATCATTTGTATGCCCCAATCTATCTTGCCACTTTCATCTCTTCCACATATATTCTCTATTCATACCCAAATTTAAATATCTCCTGACATCACATTCTTTCATACATTTATATGAGCTGTTTCTGTTCTATCATTTTATCCGTTCTATCTAAATAACTCCTACTCATCCAGCTCAAATATTATCACTCATTTGAAGTCTTCCAGGATACACAGAAACTGAGTAACTAACCTCTCTCCTCTGTTTCCAAGTGCTTTACTTATACCATTATTTCAATACTTGCTAATTTGAATTAAAATCTATTTATATGTTTGTCTATTCTTCATTATTCTGGCTTATTTTCTGAAGGTCAGAACCATTTGCTTTTGTATTATTTTATCTGTCCAAACCATTGGGTTATGTATCCATCCTTGAACAAAATTCTGCAGAGATACAGGAAACATCTTTTGTCCACGTAGAGGGCATCCTTCCCCCTTGTCAGCACTGAGTTCCATCCTTCTTGCAGGCCTACATGATCAGCTTTTTCCTTATAACCTTATCAAACTGCCCAGCCACCTCAATTGTCTTTAATTCCTGGTTTTCAGTTATTTACTATATTAACTAATCTCTCTCTAATCAATACAGAATATTCTAAGGATTATATATTTCATCATGATCATAAACATTGGATATACAGCATAGGAGTCTTATAATTTCTCCTCTTTGGCCCTCAGTACCTGGAAGATAATGGTGTCTGAAAACTAGAATACTATTACGGATTCTGAACATGCTTGGCTTTAAGTATTTTGCATATATTATTTCACTTAATCTTTCCAGTAATGGATGCACTATTCTAGAAGGCCAATCCAGGCCTATCCAGCTCAATATTTCTATTCCAACGCACCTTCTTTTTTTTTTTCTTTAGGGACAGAGTTTCCCTCTGTCACCCAGGCTGGAGTTCAGTGGCACAAATATAACTCACTATAGCCTCAACCTACTGGACTCAAGTGATCCTCTCATCTTAGACTTTCAAGTAATTGGGCCTACAGGTGTGTACCACCATGCCCAATGTATATATATACACATTTAATTTTGCAGAGATGGGGTCTTGCTATGTTGCCCAGCCTGGTCTTGGACTCCTGGCTTCAAGTGGTTCCCCCACCTTGGCCTCTCAAAGTACTGGGATTACAGGCATGAGCTACTGTGCTAGGCCAGGATACCTTATTGCTTTAGGACCAATTTTTGCTCTCCATTTTCCATGCTCAGCTATCTCCTTTATCACTGATTTGAAACCGTGTTGTCTTTAATGTGCTCCTTTGTAGATTTATATGATAAAGTGAAAATACCTATGGAAACTCTTGCCAGGGCATGTTATACAGTATATGGCCCTTTCCTGTGGAATGTTTAGGAATAGTTTGAAATTTGGCTTAGCAGCCTTACGCTTGATCCATGATTTGTTTTTCTTAAGAGTTAACATCAGTATCCCAGAGATGCATAGGCAGCCAGATTATTTTGCCAGGTTATTAACACAAATCTGTAGTACTAGGACATTTCCTTGATTGTGATTGCCTTTCTTTATGTTTGCTTATTATGAGCCAAGATTCCTTTAAAAATGCAAATGGTTATCCAGAAAGATCTGGAGAAATAATTTAGAAACTTTACTTAAAAGACAAAGGAAATTTAGCAACAGAAGAAGGCTAAAAGTGTAGTTTTAGCTGTGATATATTATTTTCATGATGGAAGGAATTATGTATTCCAAGAAAAGGAAAGCAACTCTCACTAAGAGTACCCAGAAGATTTCAGAGGAAGTGACATGATCCTAAATCATGTTCTTGATGGCAAAATGTTATTTAGAAAGCCTAATTTTTAGATGGAATAGTTTTTGTGGTCAAATATGAGTAACAATATTCCTTTACCTGTAAACTTTAATTTATTGATGTCAGGTATTTTGGATGAGTGTACATTTTTAGGAACCAAGACTGCCTTTCTTTAGATGTGTTATTTAAAACACATTTAGAAACAACTCTAGTTATATTTCAAAATGGCACAAAGATTCTACACATACAATCTCTTCTCTGGAGATTTTCTTAAATTTAAAGGAATACAAAAAGGAAATATAGCTGCAAAAGAACAGAGGTGTTTTGGATTGCCAACAGATGAAAGCTTTAAATATTTCTAGAAACCATAGGGTACATTGAAGTGCATGGAACAGAAAAACTAGAGGAGTATGAGGTCAAATACTGGATAAGGTCTAGAATTAGGGTCTGCAGCTAGAATTATGGATGAAGAAAGGAGAAAACATGGGACCAGTCGGGCTGAAAACATGGTGATTGATGACTGAGAAAAAGAAAATTTGTTTTATGTTAAATACAAACACATTATTTATAGAAAATAATGGCAGAAAGAAAATATAGAAAAACATGGTTTATATATGTAGAAGACAAAAATAAGACAGAATTTCAAGCAGTTGATGAATACGAAAAGCTAGTTTGCTTGAAGCTAAAAGATTCCCTTTTGAATGAGCCAAGATTTGTAGTATTGAAAGCATAAAGAAGTCTAATTCTGTCACATTACCCAGCCAGCAGACACAAATATTAATAAAATTAAAACTATAATACTATTGTTTATTACCTTTCAAATTTTACAGTCACTTACAAACAAAGTCTGGAGGAATGAGTTGCAGTTAAAAGAATATTTCAGTTAGAAAGTTTTTGGACATATGCCGGGCGCGGTGGCTCAAGCCTGTAATCCCAGCACTTTGGGAGGCCGAGGCGGGTGGATCACGAGGTCAAGAAATTGAGATCATCCTGGTCAACGATGATCATTGACCTGCCCAGCCACCTCAATTGTCTTTAATTCCTTGTTTTCAGTTATTTACTATATTAACTAATCTCTCTCTAATCAATACAGAATATTCTAAGGATTATATATTTCATCATGATCATAAGCATTGGATATGCAGCATAGGAGTCTTATAATTTCTCCTATTTGGCCCTCAGTACCTGGAAGATAATGGCGTCTGAAAACTACAATACTATTACGGATTCTGAACGTGGTGAAACCCCGTCTCTACTAAAAATACAAAAAATTAGCTGGGCATGGTGGCACGTGCCTGTAATCCCAGCTACTCAGGAGGCTGAGGCAGGAGAATTGCCTGAACCCAGGAGGCGGAGGTTTCAGTGAGCCGAGATTGCGCCATTGCACTCCAGCCTGGGTAACAAGAGCGAAACTTCGTCTCAAAAAAAAAAAAAAAGTTTTTGGACATTTAAAAGTATAAATGGGCCAGGTTCAATGGCTCATGCCTGTAATCCCAGCACTTCGGGAGACTGAGGTAATCACTAGAGGTCAGGAGTTTGATACCAGCCTGGCCAACATGGTAAAAATACAAAAATTAGCCAGGTGTAGTGATGTGTGCCTGTAATCCCAGCTACTGGGGAGGCTGAGGCAGGAGAGTCACTTCAGCCTGGGAGGTGGTGGTTGCAGTGAGCTGAGATCAAAGCCTTTGTACTCTAGTCTGGGCAACAGAGCAAGACTCTGTCTCTAAATAAGTAAATAAATACATAAATAAAAGTGTAAATGTAGCTGAGATAATCTGAGAATTGGAAATTGAAGGAGAAAAAAAAACGACTAACTTCAATCAGGGTATTTGAGATCCTGATTCAAATTAAGGGAACCAAATATAAAAGTGGAAACATACTGTTTAAGGTTATAAAATAACAATAGAATATTTAAATGCATAAAAACTGTTAAAGGCTATGTAGAGAAGTATGGAAAAAAGACAAAAAATGTGACAGAATATATAAATTCTCATCTTTCTTAGTGCCTAGAGATTTAGATATATTAGTGTGCTATTTACAGCTTTGATGTCAACCAGCAGAAAAAAAAGTCCTAACAGTAAATAAATGCTTTAAACATTGACCTCTGGACTGGGAAGGTTAGAGAAGAGAGTTTTATTTTTCATCTGAAGCGCTTTTTGTACCCTTGTATTTGCTGCCATGTGTGCATTCTTTGATAAGAAAAATGTAAAACTAGAAATTTTAAGATACTATATTCTAAGAGCCCCTATGGAAGAAGACTTGAAGTAATAGGTAGTGTTCCAACAAAATAACCTCTTAAATCAGTATTTCTCAATGTGTTTGCTCATGGAAAACTATTTGGAGTTTACAACCCCCTTTGGGCCATGTAAACAGTTGTTTAAATGATTACAGTTTATATTTTAGTTTATGTAGTTTATATAAACTAAATAGTAACTATATAGTAAGCCACGAGTTGCCCTACAGCACTGTATTTTGGGTCTTTCAAAAAATTGTACATGTGTTTGAAATGGTAGACATAAAAGTGTTAAAAATACAACCAAAAGGTGACTGTACCTACATGGTTAAGAGAAGTTCTGTGGTGCTGGCTTGGCTTCACCTGTGGTTCAAGTGGACTTAATCTTTAAGGTTTTTGGAAATATCAGATACCCTTGACTTTATCCTTCCTTGACCTCCACAATTGAGAACCTCTTGCTGAACACTTGACCTTTATTATACCTTTCCAGCTTCTGACTTAGTCCACTTTTACATTAGTTTCTTTAACTTAAGTTCTTGAGAAAGGCCCATGAGTGAAAAATAGGCAGAATAGAGAGGGAAAAAAAATGGAGAAAGAGAACTAGTGCTTTAGCGATTTGGTGGGAATTAAAAATAGCCTACACTGTAATAAAAGCAAGCCGGTTGTTAGAGATACTTTATAATAGCCCTTGTTTTATTTCAAGTTGCTCTGGTTTAGTTTTCTCCATCAGTTTTTGTTTTTATTTAGTGTGTATGCATTTCTGCCTTGTGATTTGCCAACTGCCAAAAAAAAATCCAGATTCAGATCCAGTTTACAGATTGAGTTTAGAAGTTTGTTTACCAACCCCACACAATTGCAGTCAGTGTGATGTGTAGGAAGAACACTGGATTTTAATAAACCTAGATATCAATCTTAGACCTATAATATATAGGTTACCACAGCAAATCATGTATCCTGGTTTTTCCTCAGTTTCCATTTCTGAAAATGAGGATAATGCTGTATCCTTATTAGATTATTTGGCCACAAAATTATTTATTGGTTGAAGAGAAGACACTGGTATTTTGGAAACATTTGGTGAAAAAATTTTTATCTAAGAAAGGTGATTCTATTACTAGTTTTTTGAGCAATGCTTCTCAGTTATCCCCAAAGAGCATTTTAAACACTAAGCTGAATCAGCATTGTACTGGGGCCCTGGCTCTGTACCTTTAACAAGCTTCCCAAGGTGATTCTCAGTGTACAGCCGAAGTTGAGAATAGTCAGCTTAAATACTTGGTAAGCATTTTAAAAGCTAGATTGTTAATTTTACTTTATAAAAATCCAGATTATTTTGGATATTTACATCAAGGCTCCAAAACATAGTCACCTTCAGATAACAGTGCAATTCTTCTACAAAGCTGAACAATGTGACTTCAACCAAGAATTATATCTTGGACCAGCTTTTCTCCTTAAAATGACTGAGAGTCAACTGGGGTGGCTGTTTTCACATGTCTAATTACTTTTTCTAACAATAAATCTTTATTGAACCCTCTCTGTCATCAGACACTTGTTTTAAGATAAATATAACATCTCGTATGACAAACCTACAGCCAATATCATACTGAACGGGAAAAAGCTGAAAGAATTCCCTTTGAAATCAGGCACTAGACAAGGATGCCCTCTCTCACCACTCCTATTCAACATAGTATTAGAAGTTCTAGCCAGAGCAATCAGGTAAGAAAAAGAAATAAAGGCTATTCGATTAGGAAAGGAGGAAGTCAAATTTTCTCTATTTGCAGATGACATGATTGTATATCTAGAAGACCCCATCGTCTCAGCCCAAAATCTTCTGAAACTGATAAGCAACTTCAGCAAAGTCTCAGGATATAAAATCAATGTGCAAAAATCACAAGCATTCCTATATACCAATAACAGACAAACAGAGAGCCAAATCAAGAGTGAACACCCATTCACAATTGCTAGAAAGAGAATAAAATACCTAGGAATACAACTAACAAAGGATATAAAGGACCTCTTCAAGGAGAACTACAAACCACTGTTCAACAAAATAAGAGAGGACACAAACAGATGGAGAAACATTCCATGCTCATGGTTAGGAAGAATCAATATCGTGAAAATGGCCATACTGCCCAAAGTAATCTACAGATTCAGTGCTATCCCCATCAAGCTACCAATGACCTTCTTCACAGAACTAGAAAAAACCACTTTAAACTCCATATGGAATCACAAAAGACCCCGCATAGCCAAGACAATCCTAAGCAAAAAGAACAAAGCCGGAGGCATCACACTGCCAGACTTCAAACTATACTACAAGGCGACAGTAATCAAAACAGCATGGTACTTGTACCAAAACAAAGACAGAGACCAATGGAACAGAACAGAGACCCTAGAAGAAACACCACACATTTACAACCATCTGATCTTTGACAAACCCAGCAAAAACAAGCAATGGGGAAAGGACTCCATGTTTAATAAATGGTGTTGGGAAAACTGAATAGCAAGGTGCAGAAAGCAGAAACTGTACCCATACCTGTCACCTTACACTAAAATTAACTCCAGATGGATGAAAGATTTAAACGTAAAACCTAACACTGTAAAAACACTAGAAGAAAACGTATGCAAAACCATCCAGGACATAGGCATAGGCAAGGACTTAATGACTAAAGCACCAAAAGCAATGGCAATAAAAGCCAGGATAGACAAATGGGATCCAATTAAACTCCAGAGCTTCTGTACAGCAAGAGAAATCATCATTAGAGTGAATCGGCAACCAACAGAATGTGAAAAAATTTTTGCAATCTACCCATTTGACAAAGGGGTAATATCCAGAATCTACAAAGAAGTAAAACAGATACACATACACACACACACACAAAAAAAAAAACCCATTCAAAAGTGGGCAAAGGATATGAACAGACACTTTTCAAAAGAGGACATATATGAGGCCAAAAAACATGAAAAAATGCTCATCATCACTGGTCATTAGAGAAATGCAAATCAAAACCACATTGTGAGATATTATCTCATGCCAGTTAGAATGGTGATCATTAAACAATCGGGAGACAACAGATGCTGGAGAGGATATGGAGAAATAGGAACACTCTTACACAGTTGGTGGGAGTGTAAATTCGTTCAGCCATTGTAGAAGACAGTGTGACAATTTCTCAAGGATCTAGAAATAGAAATTCCATTTGACCCAGCAATTGCACTATTGGGTATATAACCAAAGAACTATAAATTGTTCTACTATAAAGACACATGCACACGTATGTTCACTGCAGCCCTGTGTACAATAGCAAAGACCTGGAACCAACCCAAATACCCATTAATGATAGACTGGACAAAGAATGTTGTACATATAAACCATAGAATACTACACAGCCATAAAAAATGAGTTTGTGTCCTTTGTAGGGACTTAGATGAATCTGGAAACCATCATTCTCAGCAAACTGATCCAAGAACAGAAAGCCAAGCACCATATGTTCTCACTCATAGGTGGGTGTTGAACAACGAGAACATGTGGACTGAGGGTGAGGAGCATCACACACAGGGGACAGTTGCAGGGGAGGTAGGGGAGAGACAATGGGGGTGGGAAGGGATAATATGGGGAGAAATGCCAGATATAGTATGCACCTAAAATAGAATAAATTTAAAACACACACACACACACATCTCACCTCTTCTGCAATTTAGGGAGGAGAAAATATAGCATATTATTTGAGTAGCAGATGGTAAATGAATGGCACGGGAATTTATAGGGTGCTATAAAGACTTGAAGAAGTGTATTAGCTTTGCCGACTGAGAGATTAGAGGAAGTCTTGCTGGAAGCAATTGCATTTGGAGGGATAGACGGGAATTACACATCTGATATACAATTGATAAAGGTTGAAGAAATGAAAGCCTTTGAAAAGAACAGGAGACAATAAAATACACTGGATTATTTACGGCACTGCCAGCAGGTCTATACTACTGCAGAGAAATGTCTGGGGCATGTAGTAATGAAAAATGAATGGAAAAATGTAGACCTGGGCTAGTTCTTGGAAGGCACTGTTTGCCAAAGCAAAATGTCCCTTGTGGCTTGAATTCCACTTCACTGGCTAAGAGAAAGAGGCATACAGAGCACGTATGGCAGGAGGAAGAACATAGATTAGTGAAAGAATACTTCAGTGCCAGGAGAAGTAGAATATCTCAAGAAAATGTCCACCTTAGCCAAAACACAGAACAAAAGAAATTGATCAAAGCCAAATAACAAGCATTGAAGGGACCTTCTGAAGGGAATTGGTAGATAAATACGGGTATGTAAATCAGCACAGAAATAATATGTGTGTATGTATACACACACACACAAATGTATATATTTGCATACATATATATACATTTGCGTTTTTAACAAAACAAAAACAATCAAGAATATTCTTATGTGCTAAATTTCATATATATGTATTATCTTGGAATTTTCATGCAGAAAATATTTAAAAGATAATCTACAGAGAAGGAATTTATATAAGATTCATTCCACACATCATTATGCTTTTCCAAAGGTATTAAATGGTGACTGAAATAAAAGAATATGCAATAAAATGAGGAAAAAAAGTGTACAGCTTAAATGTTGCCCACAATTTATGTCTTTTATAATCAACCAAACAATGAAAACTGGAAAAATCATGTGTTGTTCTTACCAATGTGCCATTGTCTAATTTTTTTTTTCTATACACTTCATAACTTTAATTTTGTGACACTTCAAAAATATTTAATGTATTATTTGGAGTCTGGTTAGTAATGATCTGCCATTAATTGGTGTACTACTTATTTCAATTTTATTCTCCTCATCTCTGAACATTTTAATTCTTTGAGCTCCTTTCTTCTTCCTAGACCCTTGAGAATCACAAAACTCTTTGAGGCTAAAATTGATCACATCGAGAATCGGGGCAGGCAAGAAACAATCTCAGTAATTCATTTATTGTTTGAACTTTTCCTTTTAGCCACTTAGACAGGAAAGCTAATTTTAATTATTAATTTTCCATTAACCAGGACATCCTAGCATTCATGGCTGAGTAAAATTTCCCAGTTGTTACTAGATTCTTGTATCATCCATTCCATTTATTTTAATTTGAATTTTGCCCTTCCAAAAAAGAAATGTTGAAGTTCTAACCTACAGTACATCAGAATATGACCTTATTGGTAACAGAGTCTTTACAGAGATACTCAAGTTAAAATAAGATCATTAGGGTAATTCGATATGATTGGTAACCTTATAAAAGGAGAAATTTGGGCACAGAGACAGAGATATACAGTGAGAATACAATGCAAAAAAAAGAGAATTTGAATGATGCATCTACAAGACAAAGGTCACCAAAGATTGTTGGCAAAACACCAGCAGTTAGGAATGGCAAGGAAGGATGCTCCTCTACAGGCTTCAGAGGAAGCATGGATTTGACAGCACCTTAATTTCAAATTTCTAGCCTCCAGACCTGTAAGATGATAAATTTCTGATGTTTTAAGCCACTGAGTTTGCAGTATTTTGTTATGACAATCCTAGAAAACACATGATTAAAATATTTAAAAATAAATACAAAAAGGCCAACTAACATAGGACTTCCTCATCTTTACTTTTTTCCAAACTTGGACATAAAAAAAAATAACTAAATGAAGAAAGCTTTCCCTTTAATAGCACCAGGATTTCATAAAGGAAAATTTTAATAGTAAAATAAGAAGGGCATATTTTAGAATAAGAGAAAATTCTTAAAATTTAGCCATATACAATTTATGTAATAAAGTATATTATCTTTACCTTCATTGTCACATCACAATACTTTCAACATCTGACCCACGTTTCAATGACTTGTCCAAGAACCAGATGCACTGTGGAATTCTGATACAGCTTGTCAAAGAATAGATTTCTGGAATATATTTCCTTGTTCAATCAATAATGCCATGTTGTCTAGGACATCCCTTGAAAATGGAATCCCAATTCCGGAGTTGTGCGATTGATAACCAGAATTAGACTTTATTCAGAGACCGGTCCTGAACATCACTGAGAAGCCTGGCTTGTCTTTGTGGCAATAGGTATCATAGGCATTCATTGCCTTGGAAAGAGATTTTGTTATGTAAGGACGCTAGAAACAGGATTCTAATCAAAGCAGAAATGAATTAAGAGTGAAACTAAGACCCTTTAAATGCTGATGACAAGGTCTCTCCAGTGTTCAAATTAAACAATGAGTTTTCAACATAAATATTAAGACAATCAGGCATCATTTATTCTCTTCTAAAACATGCAATCCTTACCAAAATACCAATGATATTTTTCATAGAAATAGAAAAAAATCTTGAAATTTGTATGGAACCACAAAAGACTCCAAATAGCCAAAGCAATCCAGGGCAAAAAGAACAAAGCTGGAGGCATTACACTATCTGACTTCAAAATTTACTACAAAGCTGTAGAAACCCAAACGGCATGGTTCTGGCATAAAAGCAGACCTATCGACCAATGAAACAGAATAGAGAACTGAGAAATAAACACACGTATTTATAGCCAACTAATTTTTGACAAAAAGGCACCAAAAACATACAATAGGTACAGGACAGTCTCTGAGATAAATGATACAGGGAAACTCGATATCCATATGCAGAAGAATATTCCCCATATATTATACAAAAATCAATGTGAAATTGATTAAAAATCTAAATGTAACACCCAAAACTATAAATCTATTACAAGTAAACATAGGGGAAACACTTCAGTACATTGATCTTGGCAAGGATTTTATGTATAAGACTTCAAAAGTACAGGCAACAAAAGCAAAAACAGAGAAATGGGATTATACTAAACCAAAAAGCTTCTGCACAGCAAAAGAAACCATTGACCTAGGGACGACACAGCCTGTAAAGTGAAGGAAGATATTTGCAAACTATTCATTCAACAAGAGATTACTATTCATAATATACAAAGAATTCCAAGAACTTGACAGCAAAAAAAAAAAAAAATAATCCAATCAAAAAATGGGTAAATGACCTGCACAGACATTTCTCTAAAGAAAATATACAAATTCAGGGTGCAGTGGCTTGCACTTGTAGTCCCAACAAGTTTGGGAGACTAAGGCCAGGAGGATTGCTTGAGCCCAGGAGTTCGAGGTCAGCCTGGGCAACATGGCAAGACCCTGTCTTTACAAAGAGACAAAAATCAAAAAATTAGCCAGGCTTGGTGGTGAGTGCCTATAGTCCCAGCTTTTTGAGAGGCTGGCACAGGAGGATCTCTTGAGCCCAGGAAGTTGAGGCTGCAGTGAGCTGAGATTGCACCACATCATTCCAGCCTGGGCAACAATGACCCTGTCTCAAAAATAAATAAAATAATATACAAATGGTCAAAAAGTGTATGAAAAATGCTCATCACTAATTATTAAGGAAATGCAAATCAAAGCCACAATGAAATATCATCCCACCCCAGTCAGAATGGCTATTGTAAGAAGACAAAAAAGAATATGCTGGTGAGGCTGCCGAGAAAGAGGAACTCCTATACACTGTTGGTGGGAATGTTAGTACAGCCATTATAGAAAACAGTATGTAGGTTCCTTCAAAAACTAAAAATAGAACTACCATATGATCCAGCAATTCCACTGCTTGGTATATACCCAGAAGAAAGGAAATCAGTATGTCAGATTGATCTCTGTACTCCAGTGTTTATTGAAGCATTATGCACAATACCTAAGTTACGGAATTAACTTAAGTGTCCATCAGTGGATGAATGGATAAAGAAAAATGTGGTATATATACATAATGGAATCCCATTCAACCATAAAGAAAAATGGCATCTTGTCAGTTTTTAAAACATGGATGATCCTGGAGGACATTATGTTAAGTGAAATTAAGCCAGACACAGAAAGATAAATACCACGTGTTATCACTCATGTGGAAGCTAAATAAGTTGATTTCATAGAAGTACACAGTAGAATAGTGATAACTAGATGCTGGGAAGTCTAGAGGGAAGGGAGGAGAAGGAGATATTGGTTAACAGATACAAAAGTATACAGCTAGATAGGAAGAATAAGTTCTAGTGTTCTTTAGCACTTTATTGAAGATACAGAATAAGAACTTACTCCATATCTTCAAATAGCTAAAAAAGAAGATAGTGAATGTTCCCAACACAAAGAACTGATAAATGTTAGAGGTGATGAATATGCTAATTACCATTATTTGATTAGACACTGTATAAAGGTATCAAAATATCACATTTTTACCCCACAAATAGGTATCAATTAAAAATAAAAATTAATATTCTTTGTTTAGAAAAAACCTGTTACAGAAAAAGAAATCTCATTGAAATAAAATCACTCTTTCCTTTTTTTTCTCAGACTTGTTTTTTTCTCTAACTGTATCTTTTCTCATTTATAAAGTGAGAAATTTCAATAAAGTTTAACTATGTATTGAGTGCTCTCTGGGTTCCAGGTAAAGGAATAAGGATCACTGGGTATATGAGCATTGGTGAAACATAGTCTCCACCCACTGGAGATATCAAACATAGATGAATTCTAAAATTGTGCCCAGGGCTTGACTGACAAATTGTGTTGGTAACAATTACATACTTCCACTTAAAAATCACAGAGTGCGGGCTGGGTGCAGTGGCTCACCCCTGTAATTCCACCACTTTGGGAGGCTTAGGTGGGTGGATCACAAGGTCAGGAGTTCGAAACCACCCTGGCCAATACGGTGAAACCCTGTCTCTACTAAAACTACAAAAATTAGCTGGGCATGGTGGTGCACACCTGTAGTCCCACCTACTCAGGAGGCTGAGGAAGGAGAATTGCTTCAACCCAGGAGACGGAGGTTGCAGTGAGCCGCAATCACACCACTGCACTCCAGCCTGGGTGACAGAGCAAGACTGTCTCAAAAAAAAAAAAAAAAAGAAAAGAAAAATCAAAGTACAAGTGTCTGTGGGCATTTCACAGCAGAATCATAATATATTGGTTAAATGTAATTTGCATGAGCACATAAATGATTCTAAGAAAAATAATGTCTGAAGATGCCCTTAAGCTCATCCATCCCTTACTTTGAGCTTTTTTAAGCTACCATAGACATTAGGGAAATAGCCATGGCAGAAATCACTGACAATGCAATATTTCTGAAATTACATGTCCTGAACACTTGAAGGTCATATAAATGCCTTTGCTTATTTAAGTTCATGCATTGATTTTCTGAACAAAATCAGCTCCTCCTCAGTTGCTCAAGGGACCACTGTGGGTAGTAGCCTTTGTCCAACAAGATGTCCTGGTGCAAAAATAGTCTGGTGTTGTGATACACCAATTGCTCCATTGTTTAGATGACAATAGAATATATACAAATTACGCTTGGTGGTTTGCAGCTGTAAAGTTTACTCAAGAGTTGGCATTCTGTATCTGTATTGGATCATGAAATCATTATTCTCCCATATACCTTTGCTTCTATTAAGCTCTGTGCACCTTTTTAAGCCTAAGCTTTTGTTGTTGAATCCAGGTTTTCCCACTGCTATTGTTAAAATCATACCAAGGCTGATATTGTTTAGATGCTGGGCTTCCATGTTGCTCAATTTACTTAGCAATTCAACAGACAGGCACTGAGCCCTCGATAAGTATGAGCCACTCTGCTAATTGCTGGGTACAAAGAATAATGAGACCCAACCCTGCCTTGACTTTACTCTTTTGGGAGAGACAAAAAGTGAAGTGACATTGTCAGATGGTGTGGAGTGTTGCACTTCTATGCCTGGGAAGACTTAGCCTGTCTGAAGGTCAGATGAGAGTTCAGCAAAAAGAGACATCATAATTGAGTCCTGAAAGCTGGGTAGACATTAGCCAGGGGACAATGGACTAAAAAGAATGGGGAATAGAGTTTTCAAGTTAGAGGAAGCACAAATGACTTAAAGGTGAAAGGGAGCTTGGCATATTAAAAAATGGGCTGTTCCCTTAATGTATTTATGTAACTTATACATGTTATAGTTCCTACTTTTGATCAAATCATCAAATTTGGGCTTGACTTGATTTACGAGATTGATTTGACCCACTTTCAGTTTGCTATTACTGTTTTCTTCTACTTTAAAGCTTTATATAGTTGAATTTATTTATCTTTCCCTAGAAAGACCCTTTGAGCCATGTTTCTACTCTTTTCAGGTTTTCTGCTGTGCAGGGGTGGAAAGCTGTGATACATTTTCTCACTCATAAGGGTCAGAGCTGACATTCCTATAGCAAAATATAAACAAAGTATAGCATTTATTTAATCAAAGTTTTACCTAAAACAGTATTCATCAGAAATGAAAACCAAGGACCCAGGGAAAACTCTATTTTTATATGTAGGTTTAATAAAGAAGAGACCACTGTGTAGAAATGTGATCGGACAAAAGGATATGATCCGAGGTCTTCCTATATCCTTCACTTTAAAGTACCCAGAATGTCAAGGGACCATAATTCGAGGTATTCTGTTCTCAGCCCCAACAATACAATCACTTAGGGAAATTGTATGCTACCATTTAATTGGTAAATATGAAAACTGTAGTTAAGTAAAAGTATCCTTTGGATATCTTGTTAAATGAAACGCAAAATAACTATCATTTCCATGTTATGCTTACAACTTTGTAAAATTATGCATCAAAAGTACAAGGGTACACAAATACTGTATTATAAAAACTTTGGCCTTATCTTTGTCCTCAGTTCCAGCTAGCCAACCTGTAAAACTTGGAAATTTCCCAAGTGATAGGAGTATCTAGAACTCTTGTATCACATCTGAGTTTATAAGACTAACCATAAAATTAAAGGATTAGGGCTTTGAGCCCAGTAATGTAATTCCAACCACTGAGGAGTGGAAGGATGCTGGAGACTGAGTTCACGTGCCTTGCAATTTAGTCAATCGTGCCTAGATGATGAAATCCACAAAGAAAAAAAGAAACTATGGACAGTAAGGCTTGGGTGAGTTTCTTTGGTTTGAAAGGTGTAGGAAAGGAGACGCATCATGGTTCCATATGGAGAAGACGTGGAAGCTCTGATTCAGGATCCTCCTAGTTCTAGCCCTATGTGTCTCTTCGTTGAGCTGCTTCTGAATCGTGTCCTTTACAATAAAATTATAATAATAAGTTTAGTGCTATTTTTGAGCTACATAAGTCATTCTAGCAAGTTATCAAGCCTGTTGGGAGCAGAGGAGCCCCTAAATTTGTAGCCAGTTTGTCACAAATGCAGGTGGCTTGTGGACCCTCAAACTTGTGACTGGTGTTTGAAGTAGAGTCTTGTTGGAGACTATGCTGTTAAATTGTGGAGTCTATACCAATTCTGGATGGTTAGTGCCAGTATCACATTGCAGTACTATAACAGCCATCTTGAAAAACTCTTTGGCAGCACCTATTAAAGTTTATCCTATAAATATTCTATAACCAGCCAGGCGCAGTGTAATCCCAGCACTTTGGGATGCCGAGGCAGGCGGATCACGAGGTCAAGAGATCGAGACCATCCTGGCCAACATGGTGAAACCCTGTCTCTACTAAAAATACAAAAAATAGCTGGTCATGGTGGCATGTGGTCCCAGCTACTGGGGAGGCTGAGGCGGAAGAATTGCTTGAATTCAGGAGGTGGGGGTTGCAGTGAGCCGAGATTGCGCCACTGCACTCCAGCCTGGTGACAGAGCAAGACTCCGTCTCAAAAAAAAAAAAAAAAAAAAATTTTTTTTTTCTACAACCTAGAAATTTAATTCCTAGATATGTCAGATAAATGACTACTATATCCAACAAATACATGCCTAGAATTGTTTTTAGCTTATTCATAACAGATTAACAGGGACAGCAACCCAACTCTTCAACAGTTTCTACATCTTGTCTGACCCAAGAACCCTTTTTTTTTTTTTTTTTGCCAATCAATGAGAGCTTGTAAGGTTGCTGAGGTTGGTTGGCCTTGAACTCTTGGCCCCGCCTTCGCAAGCGCCACGACATCCGGCCGGAGCCACTTTGGGCCCCCCCTTTTCTTTCTTGACTACTACACATATCAGCATTGCTTGAGACAGATTTTGTAAAAAAAGATTCTTGACAATAATATGCATACACAAAATAAGATGTTACTGTTTTGAGAGATCAGACCTGTTGGTTTCTGGTTTGATCTCTCAAAACAACATACATGACTTTCTTTTTATATAAAATATTCAGTTATAATAGTAAATCATAAGTTTCAGCAAAATGAGCAAAGTAGCCATGTGTATGTCTCAATTTGATAGATGCTACTTGTAGTTATATAGAATACTATACAGCAACAAAAGTGATCAAAATACAGACATAATGAGGAATGAAAGAAGCCAGACACAAAAGAATGCATACTGTGTACTTAGTTTCTTATGACCTGCAAAAGCAGGTACAAATCATCTCTGGTGACATCTCATAATTGACTTGGCAAGTGAACGACTGAGAGACTTCTTGACTGCTGAAAATGTTCTATCTCATTATTGGGATTGTGTCAACATGAGGGTATGCATATATTTTTTAAAATCTGCAAAGGATATACTTAAAATGGATGTACTTTTTGTGTGTAGTTATACATCCATTTAAAAAGTTAAAGGACAAAAATGGAATTTCTAAAATGGTAAAATTTTTGTGGGAGTGGGATTTTAAGCAACTTTTATATTAGTGTTTTTTAATGCATGAATATGAGTAATATGAAAACATTTTACTAATTCAAAGTTGATGTAACAAATATACCAGGATCCCCACTCAGTGTCACTTCATATTGGAGAGTCACAAATGTTCATATTTGAATATGATGAATATTACAAAGCTTGATTATAGTATCTGAAAGACTCACAGGGGTATGGTGAGATGCTTGTGTTTGTTAGCAAGTTTCCCACTTACTAGTTATGTGAAATTGGACAAAGTACCATAAAAGCTCCTTAATAACTTAGAATAAAAATTCTATGACCATCCAACACACAGAAAGTGCCTGTAAGTGTAACCTTTAAAGTTACTGTTACTGGACATCATTACATATAAATACCAGCTGAAAAAGACAACCTTTTTATTTCTGGACTTCTAAACTTCCTGGCATTTTGAGTTATTATTCTTTGATTTAAAAACTGAAAGCCACAGTAATAATAGAAACAGAGAGAGAAGAGGTCTCTTAGAGCAGGAACTGTAAACTCAGGGTTAAGTTTCATCCTCTGTGAAAATACAACAGGAGTCCTAGAGAACAGAACCTTGAGCTGAGGTTGCTGTACTTGAAGCATGTCCCCTGTATGCTCATTTAAAATCAATTTAGCAGAATCCCCAGAGGGGAGGTGAGGGAAAACCTAGCCTTAGATAGAAATGCAAAGGTTCTTCAGCCTGAAATGAAGAAAAACATATTCATTTGGCTTTAAATAAGGCCATGGGCTGAGTTTGAAATTGAATTTTAGCCTAGAGTTTGGGTAAGCATATCAATAGGTAGTGTATCATTCTTCACTTTTGTTTGGAGTTGTTGATTAATAGATTTAGAAAATTCTGGCTTTCAAAATATCACAATTTAGAAATTGAATAAATATATACTAAAATGCAGATTTCACCATTTCTTTTTGTTTTTAATTCAGTGGCTGCCCTGGTTCAGTGAAATATATATGAAGTTTCTACATTATTCATTTGGTGTCTACTATTGTACTGAAACCTTCACATTTTACTTATTTTAAAAAATAATTTTCTTTCTGAGATCACTATTTTCTAAAATGTACCCATTGAACAATGATGCTAAATTTTTTTAAAAAACAAACAAATCAACAAAATTGTTGGTTATATTAAATTAGAAATTATGCATTTAAAACATATTTTTCTTGTACATCTCAGAGATTTGAATATTCTATATTGTGTGCTATTAATATCTAAGCTGTAGTACCTTGATTTTCTACATCTTGTCTGACCCAAGAACCCCTTTTTTCTTGTACTATTAGTTTAGGCATTGCTTGAGACAAGAATTTTATAAAAAAAATTCTTGATAATAATATGCATACACAAAATAAGATGTTACTGTTTTGACAGATCAGACCTGTTGGTTTCTGGAGAGGAAAACAACATATATGACTTTCTTTTTATATAAAATATTCAATTATAATAGTAAATCTTAAGTTTCAGCAAAATGATCAAAATAGCTGTGTGTGTGTCCCGATTTGATAGATGCTACTTTTAGTTATACAGCTTGTGGTATTATCTAATTAACTATTTCATAACAGAACTGATGATTTAGATTTTGCTGTTTCATAATTCCTCATTGTAAAACATTGTGTGTGTGTGTGTGTGAATATGATTTATTTTTATTAATAAAGATGTTAAAACTTGTACTAGATTTTTTAAAGGATAAAAGATAATTACTTTTGATGGTGTATCTATAGTTTGTGAAATCCATCTTTAAAAGGTAATTCAGTTAAGTACTTTTTAAGTATTCTGGGAAATAAAATTGTCTCTGCAGAAGAATATACCACTTTGCATTTTGAAATTTGATTTTATAGCCACAATGATCAGAACATCATTCAATTCAAACAAAATAGCTTAATATAAAGACTATATTACATTTGCATGAAGTAACTAGTCCCAAAATACCTTCTTTACAGATTTGGATTGGATGTGGTCACTGCTTCCCCAGTGTTACTAAAGAAAAAAATAGTAATAATAATACCCTGATCACCAAAATATGATAAAAACTCGGCAGTATGTATTTAAGGAGAGCATCTTTGATATACATATACAGTTCATTTTTATTTCAAAGTATCATTATAAGAAGACTTCAATATTCCTTAATGGGTTATAGGCATAATTAATTCACCTTATCCCCTAATAGAAACGCACCCCATTTGTGCACAGAATGTACACCAACAGAACATGGTAAGGCAACTACCTGTAAGTCAGTGATCTCTTTCTGCTTTTAATGTTTTGTCAGCTGGTGGCTGAAGGGAAAATTACCCTTCAGTGTTCTCTGGGGTTGTTTTAATGGAAGCGATAGAAGAATTATCCTAGAGAGAAGAATGAGGGCTATTGAAGCAGAGCATATTCACACATTTGTGTGGCTGCTGACTTTCTCAAGCTGTGTGCATTGTTAATTTTGGTTCTGGGAAAAAAGGTTGAGGAAGGTTTAGAAGCTTAGTTGGGGTGAGAGACTTGGCAGCATATGTAAAGAAGAATCCTGTACTAGGTCCAGTGGCCCTTCATATTGCTCTTCTACAGCAGGCCCAAGCTAAGGAAAAGAGATACTGTAATTTTAAATTAATTTTTATGTTTGGATTAAAACACTTAAATGATTTTAGGAATGATCTTACATTGCAGTACCTCAATTTTCTACATCTTATCTGACCGAAGAACCCCTTTTTTTCTTGCCTACTCCATATAACAGCGCTACTTGATCAAAGAATTGACTGAAAATAATGAAATGCTTTCAATCAATGGATAAACACATGTAGTGAGTCCTTAGAGGAATACTACTGAGCAATAAAAAGGAGTAAACTACTGTTACATGTAATAACATGGATCTGAGCACCATTGTATTGAATGATAGATTCCAGACACAAATGACCACATATTATATGATACCATTTATATGAAATGGCAAAAAAGAGACAGAAATGGCAAAAATACACAGAAAGCAGGCCAGTGGTTTCAGGGTCTGGGAGTAGGAGGCAAAGAATGACCACAGATAGGTAAGAGGGAACTTGTCCAGATCGTGGAAACGGTCTGTGTGATATTTATTCTCACTCTATGCATTTGTCACATTTCACTTGTACACTTAGTACTGGTGATTTTTATTGCATTTAAATTATACAAAACCTAAATAAAATCAGTTAAGATTAAAATATTATAGAATTCACTTGTAAAGGAGAGAAGTGATCCTATAATTTGTTTTTTGACAGAGTCTCACTCTGTTACCCAGGCTGGAATGGGGCGGCATGATCTCAGCTCACTGCAATTCGAGTTCAAGTGATACTCCTGCCTCAGCCTCCCGAGTAGCTGGGATTTCTGGCACCTGCCACCATGCCTGGCTAATCTTATTTTCACATTGGCCAGGCTGGTCTCCAACTCCTGACCTCAGGTGATCTGCTGCCTCAGTCTCCCAAAGTGCTGGGATTACAGGTGTGAGCTACTGCACCCAACCTATCATACATAAAAGTGGCCAGAAAAATGAGGACAGGCTGAGCTTCATCCAGAATTTGGGCAAGCGTTAATATCAGACAATAAATTTAAAGGGAAGTTAGAAAAGAAAAATGATTACACCCATGAGTTCTTCTCCTTTATCATTGCAATCATGTAATATGCAAATCAACTAGTCCAGTGATATAGCCTATGGAAAGCATTATAATAAATGCTGCTACTATTTTTATTTTTATTGTTATTATTCAGAACCATATATCAAGAGTATCTAGACAACCTAATAGGAGTTGTGAATACAGAGGAGTCAGAAACTTTCTCCTTCCTTCAAGTGGAGAGAGCCTGTGAATTAACTGATTCCAGTGATTTGAGAAACACAAAAGGAGATGGAATTGATCAATGACTTATTTAGGGGAATTAATGAACTATAATGTGTCACTGGAGCTGAATATTAAAGCATCATTTCTGACAGATTCTGAGCACTTTTGTGTGTATCAAATAATTTCTGATCTATTTCAATCTATTATGAAGACTCTTGGTATCTCATGTGAAAAATGGGAAACGTGCCAATGAGTAAAGGAGTTTGAGGCTGATACTAACCTTGATCTTCATATGTGCTACAACACAGAATGTATAATAATAGCATCTATTTAATGTGCCCAGACTGACTATCCTAAGTAAATTTCATGTATTGTCACATTTAAGCATCATCACAACTTTAATAAATGGACATGGATAGTGGAAGAAGTTACATAAGAATTAAGATTAAGGGCTGGGCATGGTGGCTCAAGCGTGTACTCCCAGCTACTTGGGAGGCTGAAGTGGGAGGATTGCTTGAGCCCAGGAATTTGAGGCTGCAGTGAGCTATGATCTAGTCACTGCACTCCAGCCAAAGCAACCATAGGTTAAAGCTTGGTAGGGAACATTTAACTTTATCAGCGCTGGAGTGCTGATATTCTTATATTTTTGTTGTTGCTTGTCCTGCCATGGAAATAGAATGCAGAGAGTTAACTGATATCTGGCCCAAAATCTCTGGCACCCCCCAATAAGTCCATAGGTTAACATTATATACTAGGTGGTCAACAAGTGATTGTTGAATGACTTAAATAACAGCTGCATGTTTCAATTACTGGAAAGCAGGATTTGTATATTATATTCTTAGCCTAAAAGATACCAAACATAGCATAAGGTTGATGTTACATAATGGTGTGTGATTCATTTTCGTGGCTTCCCAGCTGACCAGTCTATTTTGAAGTCCATTTTGAGGTAATAGCATAGAGATACTTCTGTGTTAGATTGCTGGCATTAGCAATAACTTGAATTTTGATAAATCTTTAATTATACTTAACGGTTATTAAACTGAGACAATTGTTGCTTTTTAATGAGAAAAACAGTTAGCATGCAGGCTCTAATGGGTACATTTATCATTTCCTTATCATACTGAGCTTTAGGCTTAATGTTATCTATTTTCCAAGAAAGTAAAAATGTTGTTTCTTAGAATATAAAGTTTCTTTATAATGTGAGCAATAGATTGAAGCTGTACAGATTGGTTCTTTAATGAAATGGGCAAAATTCCAATGGAACTGACAAGCTTGATTTCTATTTGTTGTATTTCTTTTTTCTCATTACAGATGGACCCGATTCAGAAAGCTGTAATAAACCATACATTTGGGGTTCCTCTTCCCCATCGAAGAAAGCAAATTATATCATGCAACATTTGCCAGTTGAGATTTAATTCTGATGTAAGTTTATCATTTAGTATTCACTTTAAAAAATACATTTTGGTGTTCTAATCTTGCAGGAGAAAAGATTTCTTAAACATTTTCTCCAGTAACTGAGCATGTCAAAAATCAAAAATAACATTTAACTCATTATGTGCTTTAATTTTGGTAATTATGCTATGTTGGTGGTTTCCTACAGAAAATTTGCACTATACAAAATAATACACTTGCAGTTTAATTTTTTTTTTTTAGTCTTTAGGGAATGGTACATGTAGTTAATACACTTTGCCGTTAGAAACAGTAAAACTTAAGACCAATGGAACTTTAAATAGTTTACACTCTAAAATAAGATAGATACCAAAACATATTTTAAGACCAAGATTTTGAGTTTATAAATTTTTGGCTGGAATGGAGGCTTCAAATTTCATATTACCGCTATGTCCTAAATTATATTTATGCTAGACACTCAAGGTGTCTTAGGGGTATTGGTATTTTAACAGGGGGTCCTACAGACCTAAAACCACTCAAGCCCCAAAAGATTCTTCAGTGTAGAACATGCAGGAAGGAAACATTTGTGGACCTGACTGGTACTTCACAAGTTATTCAGGGAGTTATTCACATCCATTTCTAAAGACCAGGGTGGACTCTGGATCCATCACAGTGACACTAATTTTGACCTGTGGCCAATAGAAAAAAAAAAAAAAAAAAAAAAAAAAAAAATATATATATATATATATATATATATATATATATATATATATATATATGTATGTATGTCTTTTCTTCCCTGCCAAACCTGCTCTGATGTGGAGATAATTCTGAGAGTTCCAGAAGAGAAAAGCAACCTTAGTTTAGAAGGAATAGGAATTGGACAGCTTTCACACTGCAGGCAAACAGAAGGCTCCACCTATCGAAATGGAGTCTTCCAAGCTACCATTTTATTGTGCTAAGTTGATAGACTATGCAGAGATGATCAAACAGATCTGAATTCTGGAGAATGTTATGCCTTCCAGTATTTAACCCCTCCAGTCAAGTAGTTCTCTTAGATGCTCTGATAAGGATAGGATATAAGATAATCAAGTATAAGAAATAGATGAGGCATCAAAAAATAGTTTATTTCTTCTTGATGAGAACATTTCATCTATTTTGCTTTTGTCTTAAGAATTCATACTTACTAATGCAATCATCAGGCAATTTTACAATATCTATTGACTTAAAAAAGAGAAGAATGGATTGCCTGCATAATGCCTTAGTCCATTTGGCCAGCTAAAACAAAATACCATAAAGTGAGTAGATTATAAACAACAGAAATTTATTTCTCAGAGTTCCAGAGGCTGAGAAGTCCAAGATTAAGGTGCTGACAAATTCACTGTCTGGTAAGGGCCTGCTTTCTGGTTCACAGATGGCACATTTTCACTGCATTTTCACATAGTGGAAGGGATAAATGAGCTCCCTTGAAGCTATTTTATAAGGGCACCAATCTCATTGACAAGGGCTTTGCCCTCATGACTTAAATCATCTCCCAAAAGGTTCCACCTGCTACTACCATCCCTTTGGGGGTTAGAATCTCAACATATGAATTTTCCCAGTATGCAAATAATTACACCACAGCAACACTTAAGTGGTATTTGCTGCCAAAAACAAAAAAGAATATACCAAACATATATTTTATGTGAAGGCATTTTTGTTTAATGCCGAGCACCTTGATTTGAGTTATAGAAATTTACCACGGAATTGTTTAATTTATTAACAATAAAGTATTCTCAAGTGATAACTAAGATAAATCTCTTCAAGCTGTTGTAAAGAGTCCTCTTAATACATAAATAAAAGTTCTAAACTCAGTAGCTTCAACTTTGATCATTTTTAAACACTCAGCAAACAATTATATAGTTTTATCATTATTATTTTAAGTGGTTTCTTTTTGGTTCCTCTTTCCTAAATTGTATTTATTTTTCACTTTGAAACTGATCAGATAATGATGTAAGTCTCCCAGGAGCCATGTTGTCAGCTTCTTATATTTAATGAGACTACTTAAAATATCTCCTCCTGCCTAGGACTTCACTGTCAATATTCTCTGCATCAAGAACACTTCTGTTACACTAGGCATAAGAAAGAAACTTCAAGGTCATTGAACCTCATCTCCTACTAAGTGCAAGAATTTCATCTGTCACAAGTGCAAGATCTTTTTGCTGATTATTCCTGGTGATGAGTTGCTTACCATTTCCAGACAGTGGTTCTATTTTGGGAGTGTTTCTAATAATGTAGATTGATGTCAAATTCATGATTGGACACTTTAGAAATAGTCAAATATACTTTAGAAAACACATATTTTTATATATAATTTATAAATTGATGTAACTCATGGAATATGAACATACTTCTCAAAAATGTAATCTTATTTCATTTTTTTGGTGAGAAAGTAGCAATTTATTTTGTTACTGAAGTTTCAAAGTAGAATGGGCATCAATATGTATTTATTAGGGACAACTGGCTTTTCATTCTCATAACTTTGCTTTCAGGTCTGGCATGTTGTAAAAGAAACATGGCCGAGGTATTTGGAGATGTGGACTAATCGCTTTGGGTCATAATTAAACAATTGCAGTCTTGACCAGATGATTACTGTGATAATCTTCTATTGCTGCTAAAACAAATTACCACAAACTTAGTAGCCTGAAGCAACACAAATATGCAGGCATATCTCAGCTTGCTTTGTGTCTCTGCATCACAGTGTGGCTCTTCTTTAAATATTTCAAACTTTTCTATTATTACTATATCTGCTATGACGATTTGTGACCTTTGATGTTACTATTGATTGTTTGGAGGCACTGTGAATTCCACCCACGTAAGATGATAAATGTAATCAATGAATGTTGTATGGGCTCTGATTGCTCCACCATCTGCACGTTCCCCAATCTCCCACCCTCTCTTTGGACTTTCCTATTTCCTGAGACACAACGTTGAAATTAGGTCAATTTAAAACCCTACAATGGCCTGCATGTGTTCAACTGAAAGGAAGAGTCACACATCTTTCAATTTACATAAAAAGCCAGAAATGATTAAGCTTAGTGAGGATAGCATGCCAAAAGAAGGGTCAGGCTGAAAGCCGGGCCTTTTGTGCCAAATGGTTAGCTAAGCTGTAACTGTAAAAGAAAAGTACTTGAAGGAAATTAGATGTGCTACTCCAGTAAACACATGAACAATATGAAAGCCAAAGAGCCTTATGTTTGATATGGAGAAAGTTCCAGTGGTTTGGATAGAAAATCTAATCAGCCATACCATTTCATTAAATCAGAGCCTAATCCAGAGGAAGGCCGTAACTCTCTTCAAGTCGACAAAGGCTGACAGAGGTGAGCAAAAATGTCTGAAGCTGGTAGCAGTTGGTTCATGAGGTTTAAGGGAAGAAGTCATCTCCATAAGATAAATGTACATGGTGAAGCTCCATGTGTAGATGTACGAGCTGCAGCAAGTGATCCAGAAGATCTAGCTAAGGCCATTGATAAAGGTAGCTACAGGCTACACTACACAACAGATTTTCAGTGTAAACCAAAGAGCATTCTGTCGGAAGATGATGCTATCTAGGACTTTCCCAGCTGGAGAGGAAGTCAATGCCTGGCTTTAAAGATTCAAAGAATAGGCTTACTCTCTTGTTAGGAGCTCATCAAGTTAGTGTCTAAATTGAAGCCAGTGCTCATGGACTATTCCAAAAATCTTAGAGCCCAACACTAAATCCATTCTGCCTGTGTTCTACAAACGCAACAAAGCCTGGATGACAGTACATCTGTTTACATCGTGGTTTACTGAATATTTTAAGCCTACTCTTGAGATTTATTGCTCAGAAAGAAAGATGTCTTTCAGAATATTACTGTCTATTGACAATGTACCTTATCACCCAAGAGCTCTGATGGAGATGTTCAGCAAGATTAATGTTGTTTTTATGCCTGCCTACACTACATTCACTATGCAGCCCATGGAGACATATATATGTATATATATGATTTTTTCTTTTTTTGAGACGGAGTTTCGTACTTGTTACCCAGACTGGAGTGCAATGGCACAATCTCGGCTCACCGCAACTTCTACCTCCTAGGTTCAGGCAATTCTCCTGCCTCAGACTCCCGAGTAGTTGGGATTACAGGCACACGCCACCATGCCCAGCTAATTTTTTTGTATTTTTAGTAGAGACAGGGTTTCACCTTGTTGACCAGGATGGTCTCGATCTCTTGACCTTGTGATCCACCCGCCTCGGCCTCCCAAAGTGCTGGGATTACAGGCGTGAGCCACTGCGCCCGGCCCAAGAAATATATTTTTAAAACTATAACTGCCATAGATAGTGATTCCTCTGATGAACGTTGGCCAAATAAATTGAAAATTTTCTGGAAAACATTTCACTGTTCTAGATGACATTAAGAGCATTTGTAATTCATGGGAGGAAGTCAAAACATTCATATTAACAGGAATTTAGAAGAAGTTGATTCCACCCCTCATGGATGATTTTGAGGATTTCAAAACTCAGTGAAAGAAATAATTTAGATATTGTGGAAACAGCATGAGAACTTAGAGTCTGAAGATATTATTGAATTGATGCAGTCTCAAGATAATCGCATGATAATCTTTCATGGATAAGTTGCTTCTTTTGAATGAGCAAAGGAAGTCATTCCTTGAGATGGAATCTACTGCTGGTAAAGATGCCGTGAACACTGTTGAAGTGACAAAGCATTTAGAATATTATATGAATCTAATTGACAAAGTAGCGCAGGCTTTGAGAGGATTGACTCCAATTTTGAAAGAAATTCTGGTGTAGATAAAATGCTATCAAACAGCATTTTATACTACAGAGAATTCTTTTGTGAAAAGAGGAATTCTTGATGCAGCAAAGTTCATTGTTGTCATATTTTAAGAAATTCCCACAACTACTTCAACCTAAAACCACGACCAGTGTGATCAGCCAATAGCTATCTACACTGAGGCAAGACCCTCCACCAGCAAATAGATTATGTCTTGCTGAAGATTCATGTTACTGTTAGCATTTTTCAGCAATAGCATATTTTAAAATTAAGGTATGTACATTGTATTCTTAGACATAACGTTACTGCACCTTTAATAAAGTATGGTGTAAATAACTTTTATATTCATTGGGAAATGAGAAAATTCATGACTCACATTATTGTAATATTTGCTTTCCCGGGGTCATCTGGAACCAAATTGCAATACTTCTTAGGTATATCTGTATTACTTTACAGTTCTGAAGTGAGAAGTCTGAAATGGGTCTCACTAGGATAAAGTCAGGGTGTCTGAAGGGTTATGTTCTTTCTACGGGGTCATGTTCTTTCTGCAGGCTCTGGGGGAGAATCCAGTTTCTTGCCTTTTTCAGCTTCTAGAGGCTGCCTGCATTTTTCAGCGTGTGACCCCATTCCATCTTCAAAAACAGCAAGAGCCAATTCAGTCCTCTCACCCCTAATCATTCTCTCACTCTTCTGCCTCCCTCTTCCACATTCACAGACCCTTGTGATCACAAAGGGCCCACCGGGGTAATTCAGGATAATTTCCTTATTTTGAAGCCAAGTGATTAACAACTTTATTTTCATCTGCTAACCTAATCCCTCTTTGTCATATAAGTAACATATTCTCATTTTCCTGGGATTACGATTTAAACAGCATTAGGTGGCCATTCCGTCTACCACAGATACCTCATTTTATTTGAATGTTTGACTTAGGTTGGAACTGAATTTCATGACCAATCAGATAATAACTCATTTCAGTTTCTTTGGTCTGTATAAGCTAGACATATATCAATTAACTGCCCTTACACTGTCTTTTGTTTTGAGCCTTGAATATCATTCACTATTCAGTGCAAATTTTAAACATTGCAGTTTATTTTTCAATAGGAAAATATAATGTTGAGTTTATAAATGACATAGCAACCTTCTTACCACGTTTTATAAACCAAAAATCATTGCAGAATTGAAATACAAAAGTAGAAACTCTTAGAAATTTTAAAAATGTCTTTGTATCATTATGTCAATAAAAGAAACTTACGTACTGGAAATGTTAAATTTGTTTACTTACTGACCAGCCATGTCTGTAAGTACTAATTTTACAAAATACTTAGACACGAAATGCCAAGATTGATTGGATTTATCAATTGATCTGTATATAAGAAAATGATCTCTATTTAAAGAAAAACCAAAATCAAAATATACACATCATATTAGATCATTTTAAACTCAAGAAAGGCTTTCTAAGTCCAATGCAACAACCCTTTTGTTCTTTCCAGGTAAATCTGGATTTTGCCTGTTTCCATTTTTAAACCTAGAATCTTTCTAGAAAAATAACATTGTAATTCAGTTGTATGCTTGACTGAATCCTTTATCACATAGGAAAGTAATTTTGCCTTATGAACCTTTTTACATTTCAAAGCTTCTTCCCCTTCCAATGAGAATAATAGCTGGTAGTTCTTTTCATGTCTGGATCATGAAAATTCAATTTCCTTTCCCTCTAAATTTTTATTTACTTTTTCAACCCTTCCTATCATAAACTGTGTCATTTGGTATTTTGCCATATCTGTTTTCTTTGGGTACAGTTCTTATTTTTGGCCCTGTAGAAACTTTTAAAATATCATAAATTATACTGCTTGCATTTTTAATCAGATTACTTTTTCCTGGTGTAGGTTTTTTTCCTGACAAATTTCTTCTTGACGTGCATATGAAACATACATGGGGTTATGCAGAAATCTTCCGATTTCAGACTAAAGGGTTGTAATTTGTTCAATTATTTTATCAGCATCTTAAAATAAGCATAAATTACCAGGTGACCTAGGCAAATTAGTAATGTGCCTTTGAAAGACTACTGCAGGGCCAATAAGATGTAAGCTTATTAAGTGAAGTAGAGAATGAATATTCAATGATTTACTATGAATGGGAAATAAGATCTCAAGTTCCAAACTAAGGATATATAAGATTGTAGTATATAAGTGTTATTACAGTTAACTTCCTAACAATAGAATTTCATAAAACATTAGAGGTAGAAGAGACATACTGCTAATTTCACATGCAAAAGCTGAGATTTAGAGAGTATAGATTTGTACAAGGCCATGTGGTCATTAGCTGGCTGGGTAAGGACAGTGTTCCCTTCTCTGATGTTTGTGCCTCATCTGGTCAAAGGAGGGCAGCAAGTCCATTCTCAAGTTTCAGTGCTTGCTATAACAATGGCATAGAGGAAGATCTACTAGTCAGGCTGTAGTAAGAGAGAAGACCTGAAGGTTTCTTTCCCCGTGGAATGAACTGGAAGGAGTTAGAGCTGCTATGGAAAGCCATTCAGCAGCTAGATCTCACCCATAAGAACTCATGAGTCCTCTTAAATGGCATTACTCATATTCAGACACACTCAACAATTCAAGCATAAACACGTCAAAAGTGTAAACAGAAATTCATATTACTGAACTATCATACAGTAACATGTCCTTAATGCTTCAGGACTGTCAAGCATTCATTACGTTGGGGAACCTTTTGACAAACCAGAAGGGAAGAAATCTCATGAGAGCATAACATTGCTTGGAGACCTGATAGCCCTCCAAAAGGGTATCTGGGGATCATTGCCAATACATTGATATATTTTCTAATGATATTATAGAGATCATTATTATTTTTCTGCAGTTTAGAACATAGAAATGTAGTAAAATGAAGCTGTGCATCTGAATTTAATTCATATCTCTTGGTCTTAAGGTCCATTACCAGAGCGTCAATGCCGTGATGATGTTGCTGGGAGTATTTTTTTCCTACCCACTGGCCAAATTAGGCTTCTAGTGACCAAATTAGATAATTAAAATTTCTTAAAACATGTCTTAATATATCTTAATACATCAGTATTATTCACAGGGTTGATGTTTAAAGAAATGCAGTTTAGCTGGGGGAAAAGCAAAAACCAATAGTGGTTGTATTGGGGTCAATTAACTATTCTTTTACTTCTTTATTTTCCAGATTTTCTTTATAAGCATGCTTGAATTTAACAACGGAAAAGAGAATTATTGCATCTATTATCTTATGTTTTTAAGCCGCATATTTTGTCTCAAATTATACATTTCGATGCTCCCTGGTGGTCTAGTGTTTAGGATTCCATTTTGAGGGCCTCAGTTCCAATTTTCTAAAGATTTCCTAAAACAAGCCCATGAGAATACCTCAATATTACCATTCTCACATTTAGGCCGAGGATGTTACTGCATATCCTAAAAGAAAGGTTAATAAAAATCTATCCATATGGGATGTACATTTAGTCCCAAACCTGAAAGCTGCCTCCAGGAAAACAGAATGAAACTGCGGGAAAATCATTGCATCAGGAATTAGACAACTTGAAGTCTAGTGCTGCTTTTCCTTAGTTTGTCATGTTTCTTCAGGCTCTTCACTGAAGTTAGAGATTCTACAATCACCTAATTTGAAATGACCAGCCATACCTCATATGATGTGAGACTTAAAATACGACACACAGGCAATCGGATTGTAAACTCTGCAATGAATGAAACCGAAAGATCATTTTTATTTTATAGAAAAAATTATGCAGTTATGTTTTTCCTTTGCATGTTAAATTCTTAAATATCAAAGTTTGAAAATACCTTTGCTTTTTTAAAAAATGTATTTAAAAGGATGTACTCTGCTTAATGTGTTTGTATTTATTGTGTATTTCAGTTAAGATATGAGGCATTCACTCTTGGTTAATCTTTACCTTTTAAAAATATGCAGGGACAAATTGTCCCTGTCAAAACTGCATCTATTAAAAGCTATCAACTTCTTTAGGTATGTTGCTGCTGCTACATCCCAAAGGATCTTCTGAGGGACACAGTTATAAATTAAATTTTCAGGCAGCTTTGAAACATCTCTCTCATAGGAGAGTGTCCTGTGTCCATCTCTAAGATTCACAAAATTATTGGAGCTTTGACCTGAGCACCATGGCCTTCCCACTGGGTCCTTTTTCTTCTTCAAAAGCTGTCCTTTGACAGGGTCATTCGGCTTGTGTGAAAGAAGACACACATCTGAGAATCTGATGAGTTTTAGTTGGGCTCTCAGGTCACCCCTGTGTGAAGAGCTGGCTCTGGAGAGTGTGGTGATGGCCTATAGGTTGTCACTGTGTTTGAAACAAGTGACTAGGAGCTTTTTTTTTGAAGGGCTTATACTCTGAGTTGACATTTGGGCCACATTTCATCTCACATCCTCGCTAGTTCCTACCTCTTCAGTGGAACCCCCAGCTCTGTCAGGAATTCTCAGAGAACAAAACCTGAACAGAAGGACAGAGCAAGAAATACTGAGTTTAGCTGCTAGAGGTTTCAAGAGAAAACGAGCCAGCCAAGAACACAGGAATCTACTTAAGCAGTGTGCTTCTTTGGCAGGCTTTTAAAAATAAAACCCCAACTATTAGGTCATTTCAGGACTCTCTGAATCAGGCTTTGATCCTCCAGCATTTCTTCTGGGGATAAAATGAGGAAGTGACTAAGAAAAGAGAAATCTTTATTAAATGTTTGTATTTCTCTGCGTTTCTTTACAAAGTAATAATATTCATTTTTCCATCAACTTCTCTTAGACGTGGAAAATTTGACCCTGAATATCTAAAAACGGAACGTTGATTTTAGATGTGACCAGTAGATACATTTATAACCTCCAGTAACTAAGGGGATATTTGCGTTTCTATAGAGTATTGTGAACAACTCAGAACCATTTTCTATTAGATCATACAAACCATAGAGATGTCTAAGAAACCTTTCTATTTGTACACTATAGATGAAGAAACCAAAGACCAGAATATTTAGTTGACTTTCTCAAGGGCAGTAGGTTATTGAAACAGCTAGGTGAACAAGAAATAGGGCTCTTAAGTTTCCTAACATAATGCTTTTATTTATGATATCAGGGCACATGCCCTAGGAGAAATTTATTTTGAGAATTGCCTTGACATCAACTGATCGTTTTCAACTAAGACCATCAGTCACTTAAGTTCTGCACACAATACAGACATTATTCAGGCTTGGATATCAGTAGCATGCTCATGGCTTGCAGGGATATAGAAACATATTTAAAAATTGAGAGCCACTTAAAGGACATTAATATACTAAGCATTGAAGGGAACAGGGGAGAATCTGTCTTGAGAGTCTGTTTCATTAAATGCAAAGAGTTTGAGAAGAGGATTAAGCAGGGCTAAAACTGGAAGGACATATGATCGGGAGAATAATATGTAGTAGTGAAGCAAGAGATACATGTCCAATTAAACAAACTAAAAGTTTTCCATGGGTTCCCAGAAAATGAGGCAAGAAGCCATAAATGCTAGGAAGGTTCTAAAAGTCTTAGATATCAATGTTGCAGGAATAAATTAAAGAAGCACTCAAAACCAGAAACATTTTTCCTTATTGCTGTAACAAGAAAATGAAGGTAAAAACAGTAAGAGCCAGGTGTGGGGGACTTGCAAGACTTACTTCAGCTAAGACTGGATTCTTGTCCATCCCATGGCCACGAAAATGTAGGCTTGCAGATGATTTAAAGGGTGAGGCAAGCAGCGTTTTATTTTGTGAAAAGGGGGGAAAAAAGGGAAACAGGGATCCTCTGCAAGGCCAGAGTACCCTGTTAGAGTGCTTTCTGCCTACCTTCCAACCCCAGGTTCCACACAGGAAGAGGAGGGGCCAGGCTCCTCCCCCTGCAAACATGGTGAACTTCAGTTAAGATCAGTTATACCTCAGTGTGCAGGCTGGTTTGAGTTTCTCCAGGGACCCCCCTCCCCAACTGGCTGTCTCATTTCCCCATCTTAATAAATACATGGGCTAGGCACAGCAGCACATGCCTGTAATCTCAGCACTTTGGGAGGTCAAGGCAAGCGGATCATCTGAGCTCAGGAGTTCAAGTTCAAGACCAGCCTGACCAACAGGGTGAAACCCCATCTCTATTAAAAATACAAAATTCAATGGTATGCTACATCCAGACCCATTTCACATGCAAGGATACACAAAGACTCAAAACAAAGGGATGGAGAAACATTTACCAACCAAATGGAGAGCAAAAATAAATAAATAAATAAAAAGCAGGAGTTGCAATTCTCACATCTGATAAAATAGATTTTAAAGCAACAAAGATATAGTGGTAAAAGGATCAATGCAACAATAAGAGTTAATGATCCTAACACCCAGATACATAAGACCTATAAAGAGACTTAGACTTCCCAGACTCCCACACAATAATAGTGGTAGACTTCAACATCAATATTAGATAGATCAACAAGACAGAAAATTAATAAGGATATCCAGGACTTGAACTCAGATCCGGAACAAGTAAACTTAATAAACATTTATAGAGCTCTCCACTTTAAATACACAAAATATACATTCTTGTCAGTACCACATCACACCTACTCATAGGTTTAAATGAAATATTGATCAGCCATTATTAAGCACAATTATTGGCATAAAAGAGGTTTTCAATACCCATTTTTAGAATAAAGCAACATTCCCGTTCTCTCTCCCTTTTTCTTCCTCTTTCTTCCTCTCCTTCACTCCTTTTTTTCTTTCTTTCCTCCTCTACTTTCTTTAATTAAAAAAATTATCTTAAAAAAAATAAATGAATAAAAAAATAAAAATAAAATAAAAATACAAAATTAGCAGGGCATGGTGGCACATGCCTATAATTCCAGCTACTTGGGAGTCTAAGGCAGGAAAATTGCTTGAACCTAGGCGGTGGAGGTTGCAGTTAGCCAAGATTGTGCAACTGCACTGCACTCCAGCCTGGGCAACAAGAGTAACACTCCATCTCAAAAAAAAAAAGTACATGTGGCTGGGTACAGTGGCTCACACCTGTAATCCCAGCACTTTGGAAGGCCAAGGAGGGCGGATCCTCTTAGGTCAGGAGACCAGCCTGGCCAACATGGTGAAGCCCCATTTCTACTAAAAAAAAAAAAAACATTAGCTGGGCATGGTGGTAGGCATCTGTAGTCCCTACTCAGGAAGCTGACGGAGAAGAATCACTTGAACCTGGAAGGCAGAGGTTGCTGTCAGCCAAGATCATGCCACTGCACTCCAGCCTGGGAGACAGAGTGAGACTCTGTCTCAAAAAAAAAAAAAAAAAAAGTACATCTAACTGCTGTTAGAATAAGATTAAGATCGATCTTAACTACTTCCTGCTAAGGGTGTGGGGAGGCTGTTTTGGGGAAATGGCAGTCAGAGCTTCCCTAGAGGCCTATCTACGGGTTCCCAGCAGAAGGGGCTCACATCAGAGGCCCTGGTTACATGACTGTGTGGAATTTGATGGCCTGAAGGCAAGAACAGACAAACTGGATTATTAGAAAACATGACTGAAAATTAAACAAGGGGAGGCGTAAGGACAGCTAAAAAATTCCGAGGCCTTTTACCAGTTTGCACAGGGAGAGGAAGGACAAAAGCCTGCTTTTCCTGAGCTCAATCTTAAGCCAACCAGTTTAACGTTTGGGAAATTAACTCTTTCCAGTTTGGAGGCTGCATCTGAGGGGAGCATCCCATAATATGGAGACACAATTACCTATCAGTGAAGAGAAGACTGAGGAGGAGAAAGGAATAAAAAAGCATTTTTTTTTCCAAAGGAGTCCCAGGGTTCAGCATGCATTCTAAAGGGGTACAGACTGAAGATGAATGGCTTTGCATCCCTGAGTTCTGGTGACTTTGACAGGCATTGCTGTGAGTTCAAAAGTGGCTTGATCCCATGAAGCAGGGAGGCCTAGAGAATATGAATTATCAGCTCTCACCTATGTCTCTTTCCCACCTACTGCTAGTAGCCTTGGCGTTCCCTAGGCCTCATTTATGCCACGGATATGAACATGGCCTTCATCCATGCAACAGGAAGCTTGGGGTTGGCTTAATTGGCAGGAATCAGCCACACTCAGCCTGCGCTGTGTCTTTTAGCCTCTGTTGTTGTCTGCCTCTGGATCTCTTAGATCCAGTTTTCTTTCCCAGACCTTTGACCCAAAGCTTGGAATTGAGTCTGGGACAAAAATGTCTCTCAGGAGATTGCATGGGCTACTTATCAAATCTAAGGTGAAACTGTGGAACTGAGTCTTCCTCCAACAATGGAGAGGAAAGGATTTCTTGTGACATACCCAGCTGACGGGTAGCTATAGTTATGCTTGCTACGATTTGGGTGACTTGTGCTTGCCTTTGGTTAGTTCCCTTGGTGTTATGTTCCCGAAAAGAAACCTCTGGGTGATGGGCACACTACTTATTCCCTATTTATTCCATCACCAGATAGGATTTGCAGGATAATTGCTCAGAACTAGAGTATCAATCTAGATTTCTACATTACTCATCCATCTAGTTCTTTCAGAACTGCAGCCAGAGATTGCTGGTAGGGTCACAGCAGGGTTAATCTAAAATGTAGGCAAAAACTTAAAAACAACTACTGAGTTTAGAATTTAATGACAGATGTATAAGTTTGCTGAATTTTGGAACATAATTTCTCTTTCCAGTCCTCACTTTTGTTAAAAAAAAAATGATGGGTTGTTTGCAAAACAGACTTCAGTTTTATACTTGGCTTGATTATTTGCATAAAGTGCAGCAAGAATAACTGTTTCTACAAAGGCCTTTTGGATTGGCTTTGATGGAAATTTGCTCCACAAGCAATCTCAGATAAGACCTTTTCAAGCCCAACCCAGCAATGGGTTCGCATCCTCAAAAACCTGTGATTTGGGTTACCCTCTCCTCTTGAGGTCCCAAAATAAGCTTAGAGCTCTTAGTACTGTTAGAAAGTGACATTCTTTACTGAACACAAGTCAGAAACCCTGTATAGAGACTGTGTAGACGAGGGTATGAAGCCAATCTCCCATGGGGCTTTTATCGGCTCTGTAAGTCAACCTTCACTGCTGAAAGAGAAGCATATCCTTCCAATCAAAGCCTTGGTAAAATAACATTTTTTTTTTCAATTGTGTCTTAATGCAAAAGAAAAATGGATTTTTATTGCACTGACGCAAACAACTAAATGCCATAAGAATACTCAGTTTCCAAATTCTAGAGGAACCCGACAGAGGGAAACAAACATGCTCCAAATTTTGATCACAGGAGTGTATACCTTACTTAATCATTGAAAGGCTGTAAATAGTTCAAAATAAGTTTCCTTTACTCTGAAAAATGAAACATGGATCAGCAATATTCCAAGCAAAAGTCAAAAAAGTTTGCTTCAGCTTCGAGTTCAGTCCGTTTAGTTAACTCCGGTTTTGTTTGCTATTCATGAGCATTTCATCTCTTTGAATCCTATGCATTTTCCTTTATTCCAATGTTACAATCTCTACAGTTATCAGAAGGCTGTATTTGAGAGCACCTGTTAAAGTTCTATAACTCATTATAAACCAACTTTGAAAAGATTAAAATAAGACAACAATTGTCTGTGACTAGTAAAATGTCCAGGTGGTTACAGTTAGAAAGACAATTGGGAAAGAAATTTGATTATCTCTGTAGTTTATAACAACATAACAACCTTAATTATGATTGATGGAATCTACTTAGACATTAGAATTTCAGGAATCCCATACAATTTTGGAACATATATTAGCATTAATTCAACAAGACATATCCTAAGGAAGACTGAATATCATTTTGGCAATCCCGTGTACCTGAACATGTCAAATAATCCTGTTTACCGTTCTTTTCTGGACACTTGAGGGGCCCTCTGAAGTATTCACAAAGCTAGGTGCCAGGGAAGACAATTTGAAACTGAAGTTTGATTTTGGATAGGCTACTAAATGTTCGAGGTTTAAAACACTTGATATTATGAAATAGAATTCCAGATTACCAAGTTATTTATTTTGCCAAAGCGATGACTCACAAATTTTAAAGCAGCAAAACCCTTGTATAAATATTTCTGAATTTTGCCGAAGAGCAGATGAGCATTTTAAGAATACTTTGTTGTGACTTTATTTCAATGCTCGATTTGCAGAAAAAACACATAATACCCTTTTTTGAAGTTAGTCAATATGTTTGGAGAAACTCTTCCAAAAGATTAATTTCCACCATCCTTCCACCACTTCTTAAAACCTTCAGTTTTCTAATTTAACGCAAAACAATCCTTTAACCCTAGACCAAAGTTTACATTTCCATGCCTTTTTAAAAACTTTCACTAAAATAGCACAACACATTTTACTGTTCCTACACACCTTGCATGCAAATCCATTTCTAGTAGTTTCAATTAACTCCTAGCAATTTTTAACTTTAAGGTAAAACTCGTAAGTTGCCTTAATTGTGCGCTAACTGCCTCCGAGTTTTGCCTACTTAGTCAAGTCTGTAGTTAGTTCCATTTGTCCCAGGCCTTACCAATTGTGAAGCTGGCAAGTCACATATTTCTCCAAATCCAAAGAACAGTTTGTAACCTCAAAAACACTTAGCAAACCTTGCACCTGACCTGCATTTTACAGTCTTTAGGGCTGACTTTTTTTTCTCAAAGATTAAAGTCACGTGAACTGAAAGGTACCACACATTTTATCTCCCCTTTAAAAACATATTAGTTCCAAGTGCTTTTCTTTAGGCCAAATTAGAGCTCTTTTTACAGACATCTCACACAGACAAAAAAAAATCCAGTCATTGGGTTGGGTCCTTTAAGAGAGAGGGCTAGGAAAACATACAGATACAATACCAGAAAGAAACTTATTTCCTAAGACAGGATTGCTAAACGAAGCCTGCAAACCAGAGTTCCAAGCCATGCCCTCAGAATGTAAAACAAGAGGAAAGCTTGATTTCACAACCATAACTTTGCAGAAAATATAAACAGTGATAGTTGCTGGGGAGGGGGTCCTGGCCTAGTAAAACATCTTCTAGAAAGAAAAAAAAGAGAACTTTAAAAGTTAACTTGCTGACAGGATAGAGAAGGGGAAAGAAAAACAGTTTTCAAAGGCCTGGGGAGAACCTCTTATTCTTATGTAACTAGTTTAATTACAGTCCCACGGAGTGAAACCCCTTGGCTGGGAACCACCTAGCCTGCTGTGGGGGACGCTTGGGCCAGGTGCACCAGCCCTGCATGGAGTGGGGAGGGGCTGCTGCTCACCAGTCTCTGGAAAAAGTTAGGAAAAGGCCATGAAAAGATCCCTAACCCCCAGGAGCGACAGGGGGTGGGGTGAGGTTTCCCATAAGCTCAGAAATTTCAAGATGAAAAGGCTTAGGGTGAGTGGTTTGTTTTCCAAGACAGTCTAGCTCTGTCGCCCAGGCTGGAGTGCAATGGAGCGATCTTGACTCACTGCAACCTCCGCCTCTCCGATTCAAGCAATTCTCCTGCTTCAGACTCCTGAGTAGCTGGCATTACAGGTGCATCACCACACCTGGCTAATTTTTGTATTTTTACTAGAAACAAGGTTTCATCTTGTTAGCCAGGCTGGTCTCAAACTCCTGACCTCAGGTGATTCGCCCGTTTCGCCCCCCCCCCCAAAGTGGTGGAATTACAGGCATGAGCTACCACACCCCGGCCAACAGTGAGGTTGAGTCCCCATTTCGCTCACCTCCTCTCGAGCTCCCACGTTGTGCGTGCGCCAATAATGATGCAGGAGTTTTCCTTAGTTCGGCTAAGACTGGGTTCTTGTCTATCCCATGGCCAGGAAAATTTACGCTTGGAGACGGTTTAAAGGGTGAATAAATCTGGGTTTTATGGGGTGAAAAGGGAAAAAAGTGGGGGAAACGGATCCGCTGCCAGGCCAGAGCCACCTGCTAGAGGCTTCCCGCTGGCCCTTGCAATCCCAGGTTCCACACAGGAAGAGGAGGGGCCAGACTCCTCCCTGCTGAACTTCCTGAGGCTACACCTCAGTGGGCAGGCGAGTTGGAAATTCTCCGCGAAACCCCTTCCACCTGGCTGTTTCAGTGGCACAAACCTGTAATCCCAATGCTTGAGGAGGTGGAAGAGGATCACGGGCAGGCCAGGGGATTGAGACCAGCCTGAGCAACACAGCAAGACTCTATCTCTACAAAAACATTTAACAATTAGCTAGGCATGGTGCTACGCACCTCTAGTCCTAGCTACTTGGGAAGCAGAGGTGTGAGAATTGGTCGAGCCCGCAGTTCGAGGTTGCAGTGGGCATTGATCACAGGACCGCTCTCCAGCCTGGGAAGCAGGCTGACACCTCATCTCTGAAAAAAAAAAAAAAAGGAAGAAAAGAAAAGAAAAACCCAGGAATCTCTAAGATGGTTTAAGTTTCAGCTTCACTAAGGAGTATTTAGAAAAATTTCTACATTTTGCTAAGAATGAATTTTAGGCTTCCTTTTCCACAGTGCCTAATCTCTCCACAATGCAGGATTCGTATACTAAGCAACTGATTGTCTGAAACCTATACATGAAAATTCACATATTTTTAAAAGGAAGTAAATAAGTGGAATTAGACCTGAGCATGATCTAGAAACTTGTTCTTATGATTCTGAAAGCTTGTTTCATAGATGCCTCTGAGTTTTAGTTTATTTGAAAAACAAATTACTATTGTCAAAAATCCCCAAATTTTAACTTTATGATTGCGAATATTTCAGAGTGCACCAGCAACCTTATCACTGATGAAATCTTTATTAGCTGTGGAATAAAATCCTTGATGAAAACCAGTTGCCCAGAAATTGCTGAATATATATATCTATTAAAATTATAATCAGGTTTTTTTTGGTATCTCTTTTACAACTATATACATTTCTTAAAGTATTACTAGGCACTAACGAAACTTGTAGAAATTAAAAGTAGAAATTAGATTAGTGGTCACCAATAATTGAAAGTCTCAAAGATAAAATTTGCCCATTCCATTTCATTCGATCTAGGTCCTGTTTATCAAGACTCTTGCTTTTTTGTTGTTATATTTTGTTATATTTCAGCATTTAATAAATCAGTTTCACCATAGTCTTGAAAACTAGGACAGTAGAAGAGTTTGTTCCTAGTCAGATGAGCAAAGGAATTTAAGAAAAGGTAACTAATTTTAGTATTTTTTTTTGTATAATTTCGAGTTTTGTGGCCATTCATATCTTTCCCTAACAGTTGCTATTTATTATTGTCTAATTTTTACTGAGTCCTATCACATTAATTAACTAAAGTAATTGTGATGAATAATTTACCTTTCTCAAGTGTCTACATGGCCAAAATTTTCTCAAGTGTCTACATAGATGAAATGAACCATCCATTCATTTTTTACCTTCTTCACGCTAAAGTTTCTTACAGTGATTTGTTTAAGAGTGGTGATTTGGTTTTATTCTCTGGCTAAGGGGAATGAAATTATACGAGACAAATTACACACTGCATTTGGATTTCATTGTTAGAATTTCTTAGATGACTTACCAGAATTTGAAAAGATGAATGTATTCTTTCATATTCCAGAGATCTATGCACAATCCAGTTACTACCTAGAACACTGTACTTACACCCTATATTCTGGCCCAGAATCACCTTTTATGAAGCCTACCAAACCTCATTTTAAATGCAAAATACTGCCTCTGGGATCGGTAGTCTCAATCCAAATCTGTGTTTTGATATAAATTGAATCTGATAGTGGTAAAGATTGCAGTCATTTGGGGGAAGTCTTAGGTTGTGAGGAGGGAGCTGAAGAGAAATGGAGGCATGATATGCCATGAAAATTTAATTCTCTGTGTATACGTGATTTTCAGTGGTACTTCAAGAAGTAGATCTTTTCATAATTAATGTAAGTAACATTCAGGGTATGTGGTTACTCTTTATTGGGCATAAATGAGCTTTTAAATTTCTTGTTTAAGAAATCTGTGGAGATTGATGTATGGCAAATTATTCTTATCAGGTTTATTGGGACATCAAGTTCATCTTCACAACTTAAACCTTCTTTTAGATTCCTTTACAAATAAGGTTTCAGAAGGTAATCTCTGAACAGGTTTTATCCATTTCCCAAGCAGAGCTTATTTTCTCTGCATCAGCGAACTTGTCATGATAATCAACTTTTTTTGTCCCAACCATCAATCACTCTTGATTACAGCTGGGTAGAAGTTCTGTTCTGTTGATCAGCTCATCAGTGCACATAATATTACACCTGGAGGCCAGTACAAATCATCCCCCGAGGGGAAAAGCATTTTCCTTCAAGACTTTTGTCAATGGTTTTATCATTTACATTTAGGTCTCATTGAGTTGTCATGTCTATCTTTGACTCTACCTTCTCTCTCATATAAAATATTCTACCAAAACAGCTCTCAATGTTTGCTTGATTATTTGTGCTATAGTGTTATTATTCTGCTTTTGCCTATTTAATTCAAAAAAGGAACTTACAATCTATTGTATTCTTATTATCATAGAAAGCTTTCTCCAGCTTCTAATGAAGATATTGTAGAAACTAAATGCATATGAATGATAATTCAATGAATATTCAGTAATTCTGTAAAAAGCAGTTTAGCCTATGTTTTACTAGAATGTTTGCAAGTCTAATTTTGTTTATTTTTAATAGTTTCTTAGGTTATTGTTTTGGCTTGGGCTAGGGAATATTTATCTTTAATTTTCATCTTGTTTGAAGTAAAACTAACTAGCTATATTCATGGTTTAAAAAGACACTGAGAAGTAAATATTTTTAAATCAATTACTCAAAGTCAGCTCAATTGCTCTTATGCTGTCTGTACTATAGAAAAATATCTTATTTCTCCAAATCAACCCATATTTCTTAAGACAGTAGCATTATCAGAAAAGTTACTAGAGCAATGACAAAATATTATCATGGTAGGACATTTATTGGTTTCATAAAGTATTTAAAATAAATATATGATTTTTAAAAACATTTAATGTATTCTCTGTGTATTCCATAAAGAAACTATTTTTCTCTTTCTTGTATTTTGTTGTATTTTTATCACTTTATAAAACCCGGAACAATAATTTAGGAATTATTTTAACATTTAGAGTACAAAGCATAAAGGAAACAGGCTAGCATATTAAATTACAGAATAACATGAATTTAATTAGAAATCATGTCTTTCTATTGAAAGGCCTATTACAGAAATTAAAATTTCTTTTATGGTTGGACTGCCTGTAACAGTGATACATATCTGTTTTTGATTGAAATAGACCAACTAAGAGAGTTCTGTGTTTTTATTTTCTACTGGCATTTAGATATTATTGGTTCTTAATTTAAGAATTAAGAACCAATAATATCTATATTATTATCATTTGCCCTGTGTGACAAAACCAGGGCAAATGACATCAATTAATGAGAAAGTGGTCTATGTAGAAATGTATAAGCCACACAGGACTGAATAGGAAATCCATGTTTTGAAAAGCTGAGCTAAACACTCAAACTGGCTCACTGATGTCTCTGTGGTCTTGAATCTTCTTGGGATAGGAGTTGATCAGGTTTGTCCAGGATTGCATTATTATTATTATGCAGGTTTAAAAATCAACATGAGCGGGGCATGGTGGCTCCTATAATCCCAGCATTTTGGGAGGTCAAGGCAGGCGGATCACCTGAGATCAGGAGGTCGAGACCAGACTGACCAACATGGAGAAATCCTATCTCTGCTAATACAAAAATTAGCTGGGCATGATGGCACATGCCTGTAATCCCAGCTATTCAGGAGGCTGAGGCACGAGAATTGCTTAAACCAGGGAGGCAGAGGTTGAAATGAGCTGAGATCACACCATTGCACTCCAGCCTGAGCAACAGGACAAGACTTCCTCTCAAAAACAAAAACAAAACATTAACTTGAACATTTTGTTGCACCCACTCCCTTTGTTCCATATTAGCAGTCAGCAAACTGGGTCTTCTCCCGAAGAGCTAGTCTTAACTAGTTCATCTCTTCTCAGACTAGAGAGACTAGGCAAATGGTTTGCCACAAGGAACTTTTCATCTTAGCCCACAGTATGATTTTTATACATGAAACAGAACTTTTAAACCACAGTGTATCACCTAATGCTTGACTTTGAATAAGCCCAACGTAAGTGGCAAAGTTTATTTATAAAACACTCAGATTGACTGAAAAATGTATTTATGTATTTACTTGTAGACAGTTTGATATGAAATGATAAATCTTTAGTTTAAATAAATAAAGAAGAGTTTCCCTTCCCCTACTCCATGCCCCCAATCACAGTTTTTCCTCTCTGAAGATATGGAGATACTCAGTTCACACTGCAATTCTATTAGCACATTACATGTTGGCAGAATATTTGATGCAGATTTAGGAAGTATCACAGTGGTGGTGGGATCCAGTTTCTAAAATTTTGACCCTGCTGTCTCCTCTAACTTGAAAAAGAGTTGCCAATATTTAAAATAAAAAATGCCAAGGATTGAAACCTCAGTGGAAGCAGAGACTCCACCAAAGCTATTTTATACACAGAACCGAGTTTCTTTTGTTTTTAAACAAACTCCTAGTTCACTGAAGAGTATAGAAGAGGGAAAGTTAACATGTCACACAACCCATCCTGTCTCACGAAGAGAGATACATTCTCTCAAAAAGGATTCCCAATTCTGCTTCACGGAAGAAATGTTTCTGTATCTGGAAATGGAGGAAGTGAGTAAGTTATCAATACAGACTTCCAGATGACCCCCACATTGGTATCTACATCCGATTTTCTCCCTCAACTCCATACTCAAATATTTGCCTGCTCACTCAATATCTGCACTTGGTTACCTAATAGATTCCTCATACCTGATATCTCCAAAGCTAAAGGCCATAGCTCAGTCCTCCAAAACCAGAGAATATTCCTCTTATAATGGCAACTCTAACCCTCTGATTCCTCTGGTAAACATATTGGAGTCATTCTTACTCTTATTTTATATGCTAGATTCAACCCTACACAAACAACATTAGATATACCTCAGAAATATATCCAGAATCTAACTGCTTTTCACCATCTTCATACCACCCCTCTGGCTCAAGCCACCACTGTCTCTCATCTGTATTATTGTAAAATTCTTCGTAATCATTCTCCCTGCTTCTGCTCCTTATGCTCATCATTTTAAAAATATAAACCAAGATCAGGTGTCCTTTCTGTTGAAAATCTTCTAATGGTGCTGCATTTCATTTAGATTAAAAGGCAGAATCCTGAGATTTCAGAGGCCATGCAGTTTTATGAAACATGGCCTCTGGAAGGCTTTCGTGCTTCATCTTCTCCCACTGCCCACCTCACTCACTCCCCTTCAGCCCACTGGCCTCCTGACCAGGTCCAACACTATGTAAGGCACTGATCTTGGGTGTGATATTTAAGAGGGTTCTATAAAAACTCAGTAATCTAGACAAATAATAGTTTAATTAAATATTTAAAAGATAAGATTAGGAAACTGTGGCCTGTGAGATAGCTGCCTATTTTTGTAAATAATATTTTATTATAATCAGGTGAGTAACACAGGGTTGTAATACTAGCACAAGATCAGATCCTGTCTTTTTTTAAAAAAAATGTTGAACGGGGCACTGTGGCTCCTGCCTGTAATCCCAGCACTTTGGGAAGCCGAGGCAAGTGAATCACCTGAGGTCAGGAGTTTGAGACCAGCCTGGCCAACATGGTGAAACCCAGTTTCTACTAAAAATACAAAAAAAAAAAAAAATAGCTGGGTGTGGTGGCAGGTGCCTGAATCCCAGCTACTCGAGAGGCTGAGGCAGGAGAATCGCTTGGACCCAGGAGGCAGAGGTTGCAGTGAGTCGAGTCGAGATCACACCACTGCATTCCAGCCTGGGCGAGACAGCAAGACACCTTCTCAAAAAAAAAAAGTTGATATTTTTTTTTCTTTTTTCTTTTTTTTTTTTTTTTTTTTTTGAGACGGAGTTTCGCTCTTGTTACCCAGGCTGGAGTGCAATGGCGCGATCTCGGCTCACCGCAACCTCCGCCTCCTGGGTTCAGGCAATTCTCCTGCCTCAGCCTCCTGAGTAGCTGGGATTACAGGCACGCGCCACAATGCCCAGCTAATTTTTTGTATCTTTAGTAGAGACGGGGTTTCACCATTTTGACCAGGATGGTCTTGATCTCTTGACCTTGTGATCCACCCGCCTTGGCCTCCCAAAGTGCTGGGATTACAGGCTTGAGCCACCGCGCCCGGCCCGATATTTTTTAACTATAGCATTAAAATGTTATTCATCTTGATTATTTAGTTTTTCAGTGTCCCTGAAGTTTTGCTTCTTAGACAAGTGCTGCATTAACCTCACTGTAGTCATGACTCTGTCCTTACGATACCTTGAGTGCACCAGGCTCACTCTTTCCTCTAGGCCTTTGCACTGACTCTTCTACCTGGAATACTCCTTCCTATTTCTGCATACTTTGCTTCTTCAAGCTATACTCAAGTATCATCATCTCTTGACGCTTATACTGGCCACTGTATTTAAGATTTCAACTCCTATCATCCCCACTTTCCTTAGCTGATGGTTTTTCTCCTAAGCACCAATCACCTTTTAATAGTCTACATAATTTAATTATTTATTATGTATATTGCCCAACTCCAAGTAGAAGGTAAGCTCTATCAGGGCAAAGATTTCTGCCTGTTTGGTTCACTGTTTTATTCAAGTATTAGAACATCACTTGGTATATAGTGCTTAATAAAGTTAATTAAATACATAAAATAATGACTAAATAAATATCATGATGCTTGCCAGTTACACACAAGCAAGCCTCCTTTTATTTAAGCTCTAAAATATTTCAACCCCCTCCAAGTTGGGCTTCTTCCACTTTCCAACTCAAACCATAAAAGCCTACACCCCATGACAATAAATGGAGACATTCTCAAGAGAAATAGGAGAAGTTATCTTTGCCCCAATTCATTCATGGTGAAGGAACATGGTCTTCTTCCTGTGGGCTTACTCCATTTTCTGACATCATAATATTTTGTCTGGTCGTCGACATTAGATGGTTTATAATGCAGCCAGGCTTTTCTTGCTATCCTAGCACTAAACATATTGCTAGTGTCCTCTATTACCTACTTCACCAACAAATAAGATGAATACCTGATAAGATAAATTCCCAGTTGTCAGCTAGGAAAATAGTAAAATGAAAGAGAAGTGTACTTTTTTCCCAAATAAGTTGATACTGTTTAATCATTAAGAAATGTTTGGATGGGGCCCAAAGTGGCTCCGGCCGGATGTCGTGGCGCTTGCGAAGGCAAGGCCAAGAGTTCAAGGCCAACCAACCTCAGCAACCTTACAAGCTCTCATTGATAGGCAAAAAAAAAAAAGAAATGTTTGGATTATCAAAGGCTTTGGCAGTGCCTAACCTTGTAGAATATAGGCGAATAGTTGTTAAAGATAATAGATCCAGCTCCATCTTCTTGTTATGATTGTGGGGAATTGAGAATATTTTCCTCATCCCAGGTGAAGACCCACTTTCTCTACCACAGACTCATGCAGTTTAGTAATATAGACCCTTGTGTATTTAAGAAAACTGGGGGTGACTAGTAATGGGATGGGATCAGAGGGAAGCAAGACCTAGAAATAAGTATGGTTAGACACACCTTTTGTTTTTCCCTTCCTGCAGGTTGGCTCACGTAGGCTGGCTCAGTGGGCACATGGGAACGTGGCTAATTAGATCTGTGTCATAGTTTAAGAGAGCTTCTAGACTAATATTCATAGTTAAATTTTGTAGAAAAAGTAATCTGCTGTACACAAAGAGCCACGCTGAAAGAACGAAAAGAAAATCCCTAAGTAGGTGTTTCTTCCTTTTTCTGATCCTTTACTCATGGAAGCAATTTGCTCTTATTCTGATAATTCTTCAGATTTGTTTGAAGTTTCGCAATTATCATTCTCTATGCCTAACAAAACAGAAGCAGACAGAGATGTACATTTTTCTATTGCTTTAACTCTGGTAGTCACTATGTGATGAGATCTTTGCAGATATTGCTCAAAGCCTAAGTTTCTTCAGTAAGCAACTTCCTAGTAACCAGGACTGAGTAGTTTCTAAGATTTCATTCAACTAAAGAGAGGAGGATCAAAGGTATTGAAAGATTCAGTGAATTCTTCATGTATTAGGTATGCTAGAAGGTCACTGTTAGCTGGCAGTTAGATGAATAAAAAGGGGAAAAAAGGCTTTGTCAACTTTAATTGATCATTCATACCTACAGTAACATGATTCTTTAGAAGCAAGATCAATGATAGGAGCTGACATTGCTACCTCCCTGGCATCACAAAGAATTCTAGGGAAATTGTTATATTGTTGCTATGTTCTTTAGATGATTTATGCTACAGTTCGTACAGTCCGAAATGCTAAGAAGATATTATATTCCTGTTGCTGTGTTCTTTAGGTGATTTAGACTACAGTTAGTGCAGTCCTAAATACTAAGAGAACATTATCTGAAACTTATTACAGTATTTCCTGTGATCTCAGTTTTACTTATGTAGAAAAGAGAGTTGAGACAGATTTTAAACACCTGGACGACTTTCTTTCCATAGACGTCCAATAACCCCTGTGAGGACAATTGCTCAAATGAAAACAAACACAAATGGCAGCTAAATATTTCTTCCTCTACAATACCAGAGGACATCAGGGTGTCTTTCATGAACTGTTGCTTCAAAAACCATCCATCACTAGCAACAGTTTTCCCATAGATTAAAGACTGGATTTGCATTCTAAATGATTTCTTCCAACAGCTGCTGTAAGATAACTTGGCTGTAGTAAGTTAAGAGTTTGCATTTGATCGGCTGCCAGTGAAGATCATAAAATTCAGCTTGGCAACAGAATTTAGGAAAAGAGGTCTCCCCAGCCCAGCTGTGCTTATCCGAGTTAGCAGCATGCGTAACAGCACTACTCCAGCTCTCTGCTTTTCCGGTCAGCTTGGGAGTGATTTGCCACTGATGGAAGTTCAGTTTAGTTCCAATTCTTTTTTGTGTGTGAAGAACTGAACCACCTTTTGTTGAGTATTTGGGGTGTGTTTGTGGTGGCGATTATATTAAGTCGGCTACAGTAGACGTCTTAGAGTGTTGATGGAACAATCTGTTCAAATCTGTGGGTTATCATTTGGTAAATTACAGTGATGAATGTTTCAGTTTCACACCTAGTCTACACTGCAAGTTCAGATGATAAAGGAGTTATTTTCCAGGTTACTATTTGTTCCAGCTTTATGAAATGGAAAGGCTAAAGAACTTGGATTAGGCTATTTCTAGTCTTAACACTTATTTGATGTGTGACTTTGAGTAAGTTAACTTTTTTAACTTCTGTGAGTCTCAAACTCTGGTATAACGAAGATGATCATACTACTGTATAAGCTGGCTCTCAAGATTAAAGAAGGGTATGGAAGCAAAGCAGCAGATTCACAGTAAGTATTCAGTGTTAATTTTCTTTCCTTTTCATATCTGACATTGGCATCAAAATAGGAAAATCGTTCATAGTTACTGTCTTTCTAAATCACAAATTAGGTGACTGTGGCAAAGATTGCTAGATGTCTGATACTTCTCTTCTGTCTTGAATAATGTAAGTGAATGTTAATTGCACTCTGCCAACATATTCTATCCTTTTGGTTAATTTAACTCTTCTTTGCAGTAGAGATTTGAACATGCAAATCCATTAAGTAGTCTTTTAAAAATATAGATGGTATAAATTAATTCTGGGAGCAATTTATAATTCTGTTTTGTAACTGATGGGTTGATTTTGGGTTTTTCTCTCTCTTCCTTTCTATTCCTAAGCCACAACATCTTGTATAATAAATGCAGGCTTGATCTAACATTTTTCAAAAATGGTATTGATTGAATTGCTGTTCAGGTATCTAACAGTTGACATTTGAGTCAAATAGATGGATAATAAATGCACAGCTGTAGTTATACATTAAACTTATATGCCATCGACATTCACCAAAGGTTTTAGTTCTATAGGATTAATGGAACATTGCTAGAGTTCAAATACTGAGTGCACCAAAAGATACTCAGAGAGAATTGACCTTGACCTTTATTTTCAAATAAGAAAGTTAGCATGGGCAAAAAGACTTAAATAATAAAAAGGCATTTTCTAAGTGTTAAGCCATCACTAAGTACTTGGCTTTCTAAGAGGGGAAAAGTTTCTTGTGTCAGCAGTTCGTTCGACAGACCAATGATGAAGTGACTTCCTCTGCTCATGTTAAATGGTGAAGTGCTTATTTCCCAGTCCATTGGGATGATTTAGAGCTGCAGTGTACAGGGCGAGGGCCACCTGCTCTTTCACTCACTGGTGATTTGGTAGTACATCAGTAATTTCAGGGACCTGTGATGGCTTGTGGCCTTGTCACTGTAGCTTTATGCATAACTTGTCAATTTATGGCAATGATTATACATCCATCTTCATGGAATACAGACCCAGGATTTGAATGACAAGATCTTTAACCCTCAGACTTCTGGACCTGTGTGAAGCAGTTACACAATTCTCTAAAATCAGAGGCAAGTGACATTTTGGAGTGCCAGATGATGAATTTTAGAGGCTATTTATCTGTGTAAAATGCTTTGATTTACTACCTTAAGTGTAAACACAACAGTACCTAGAATAGCATTTGGCCATCATAGGCATTTAGTAAGTGCTGAATGAACTCAATATATGTTAAAATGAATTGGTGAGGGATAAACAGAAATATGATACAGAATGTAACCCTGGAAGTTACTAGATCTGGGCTTTTTTGGGAAATACTACTCAGCATATTATATTATGGACAACTGAAATATATACACTTTTGTACAAATGCTGCTTGCATTTATTTCAGTTATAGGGTACAGATGGTTTTCTTTTTAATTATTTTTTATAAAGCTTTGAAAATTTACACTGGAGACAACCAGAAGGAAACCAAAATGTTCCATTCCTAAAGAGTATCTTGAAATCTAATTATCAGAAATCTATATTCAGCTAAATGTGATATTGAATAAACCAAATATTTGCAATTTATATAATTCATCACTCTGTATTTTCCTGCCCATATTCATCTTTTCAGGTGCCTTTCCTCCCCTACTACTGATATATTACAATGGGCTTGTAAAATTGCTATTTTGTTGCATAAATAATAAGAGTTTATTATATAATAATGCAGAAGTCTAAAGGTAAGATGGTTCCAGGGTTATTTCACCAGCTCATGATCTCACCAAAGACCAAAATTCTTCCCATCTTTTTGTTCTTCCTCCCCTAATTCTAAACCTTCCCTCATGGGTGAAAGACGGTTGCAGTAGTCCTTGACATCACAGGCAGACCTAACCACATCAAAAGAAAGAGGTGCATTATCTCCCATTACTGGCGCGCTCTCTCTCTCTCTCTCTCTCTCTCTCTCTCTCTCTCTCTCTCTCTCTCTCTCTCTCTCTCTCTCCCAACTTTATTTTTAGAGCAGTTTGAGGCTCCCAGTAGTATTAAGCAGAAGATACAGAGATTTCCTCATTTACCTTCTGACCCAAATCTATGTAGCCTTCCCCATTACCAATATTCCCCACTAGAATGGTACATTTGTTTCAGTTGATGTACCTACACTACCACACCATTATTACCAAAGTCTGCATTTAACTTTAGGGGGTCATGATTAATGTTGCATATTCTATGGGATTGAACAGATTTATAATAATATTTGTTACAGTATAATGCAGAATAGCTTCACTGCCTTTGACATTCTCTGTGTTCCATCTATTTATCCTTTCTTCCATGTAACCCTTGGCAACCTGTAATCTTTTTACTGTCTTCATAGATTTGTCTTTTCCAGAATGTTACGAAGTTGGACTCAAAGAATATGTAGCTTTCTCAGATTGGCTTCTTCCACTTAGTAATACACATCTAAGATTCCTCTATGACTTTTAAGGGCTTGACAGCACATCACTTTTTAGCATTGAATAATTTTCCATTATCTGGATGTAACAGTTTGTTTCTCTAGTCAAATATTGAAGGACAACTCGGTTGTTTCTAATTTTTGGCAATTGTGAATAAAGCTGCTATAAATTTCTATATGAAAGTTTTTTTCTTCCTTGGAGATAAGTTTGTACCTCCTTTGAGTTAAATACCAGAGAACATGACTGTTGCCTTGCATGGTAAGAATGTGTTTAGTTTTGTAAGAAATTGCCAAACTGTTTTCCAACGTGGCTGTTGCAGTTTTCATTTCTACCAACAATGAATGAAAATTCCTGTTTCTCCACATCCTTGCCAGCATTTCATGTTGCTAGTGTTCTGAATTTTGACCATTCTGATAGGTGCACAGTAATAGCTCTTTGTTTTAATTTGCCTTTTTTTTTAAGCGTTAAATGGCAGTGTAGAAATTCCCTAAAAGTATTATAATCTGTACCAAGATTGCTCTAGGTATCATAATATTAACAGCTTCCAGGTTAATGATATCTATAACTATCATGTATTATGAGCTTTATGTTTTAAAATTCACTGTTTTCTTTAATCTTTGTGGTTGTCAAGTGTGGGTCTCAGGTCAATTTTTTTTTCTTTTGGTTTGTGTTTTAGCCACTACAGCCCTAGGATTTAACACAGTATTTAAACATGAGATGGATTCTAACAACATCTGACCTAAGAATGAGTGCACAAATCAATGTGGATTGTTTTTCTGCTATTCTCTTGGTCTTCTAACACCCAAGGACATTGTTCCCTTTGTGCTTGTCTCAGAGGTGGTGCTCTGTCATCTTCTTCCTTCATTTTTTGTTTGAGAGAGACACAGAGCACTGATGGGCACTCTTAGATCTCACATCCTTTAGTCTCTGGAGTGAGGACTTCAAATCTTTCCAGTTCCTTAGAATGACACTTCTACGAAACAAATTTGTTTTAATCATGCTGAAGTTCTCTTTTAATATAATGCTTGTAAGTTATCATGAAAACACCCTTAGTATGTTTCTTCCCTGCTTCCTGAGACTTCTCCTCCCAGCAGCTTAATCCAAAGCTGATTGGAAGCAAGTAGTTAAGGTCTCCCAAAGGGCATGAATTTGGGAGTTGCGTAGAAAAAAGTTATTCCTTCCACAAAAAGTTCTAATGTGATGCAGTAAGTAAATCAAAGACCTGGGATGGAGACGCCATTTCTTCTCCCTAAAATGTACTCTTTACTCAAGGCACCAAAACTGTGCTTCTCTAAGCTGATCCTCACAAAGCAAAGAAGAGCTTTTATGTTTCTCCATTTTGCTTTGCTGTAAAGAAATACCTGAGGCTGGAAAATGTATGAAGAAAAGAGATTTATTTTAGTTCAGGGTTCTGAAGACTGTACATGAAGCATAGTGCCAGCATTTGTGTCTGGTGAGGGCCTTGGGAAGTTTCCAATCATGGTGGAATGTAAAGGGGGAGTGAGCATGTCAAAAGGCAAGAGAGGAAGTGAGAGAGAGGAGGAGTTGCCAGCCTTCTTTAAACAACCAGCTCTTGCATAAACTAATAGAGTAAAAACTCACTCTCTCCAAGGGGATGGCACCAAGCCAATCATGAGGGATCAGCCCCTGATGACCCAAGCACCTCCCACTAAGTGTCAACTCTAACACTGGGGATCACATTTTGGAGGGAACCCACATTCAAACCATATCAGTTTTTTCTGCAATAATTTTTCAAATGAAGAAACTGAGATATGGAGAAAAGTAACTTGGTTAAGGTCACATAACCCATAGAGTGGAAAGCCAAAATTTAAACTCAGGACCAGAAAATACAAACTTAGTTTCATTTCATTTTACTTAGAATAAAACTTAATGATGAATGCTCTGCTCCTAGGCCTGTGGTTTATGATCTTCTAGGTTGTGTTAAGATTTTAATGAAGAGTTATGCTGTCTTTACCTTTACATACCTACTGTAAGGCAATGTCTCCCGTATTGAATGTTTACCAAAGGGACATAAGATCCATAGATAAAATTTTTATAAGATGGAAATAAAAATAATTACAAGATCATCTTTGGGTATTCTGAAAGTAAAGGTAGAAGTGAATTAAAAAAAAAAAGTGTTTCTAAATTATGATGAGGAAGGACAGCCAGGAAAAATGAAGAAACATGAAAAAGTTATATACTTCAAGGGTTCTTGAAATAAAAGTAGTTTTTATTTTTGACATACATTATATTAAGATCTGGAGAGTTTTCATCAATCACTTGCAGATCTCCTTAGGCAATCATAGGGTTTTTTAAAATTTATTTAGTCAAAGTCAAAATTCGATTGCAGTGTGGCATGAAGACATTACCTGGCTTTCCTACAATGCTAAGAAAAACCCACAATCACGTTCTATCTTTGGTTTCAGGTAGAGCATTTGAGAAACTGGTTATGCCAACCGTACCAACTAAATATTAACTTAGTAAGAACTGACAAAAAATATGAAAAAAATGATTTAGATTTATCCAGAAAAAAAAATATGGAAAAATTGATTTTTGGTTTGCCCAGATCTGAGGTTTAGCATGTCTTCTAGGTTTTACTTGACTCTAGTGTTTCTAAAGAAATATGCAAAAGAAACCTCCAAAAAGATATGTTGTTTTTTTCTTTTTCTTAAGGCCATAGAATTTGTAGATTTTCGGAGCACTTTGATACTTCATTTAGACAAAGATTAGCTAAAATTAAATTTTGCAGACTTCATTGTTCCCATATGCTTGTGAACTCTCTTCTTAACTTTGGCTGAGAACTCTGTGTTTCTCCAAGATTAGAGCATAATAGTAGGTAGATGTATTTGTTAATTTCATGTAACACTGGCTGCTGTATAAATCAATCAAAAGATCCACAATGGCTCCAACAAATTAGATACTTAAGTTTTGCTCATGTAATAGCCAAAATAAGAGTTTTTGATCCATTGGATTAAATGTTTTAATCCATTAGATCCATTTGATCCACCACAACCCTTCCATGTGGCAATTCAGGAATCCAGGAACTTCCATCTTGTGTTTTAATATCTTTAATGGGTAGCTTCCAGGATTGCTGTGTTTGTCTGCATCAAGCAAGCAGAAAGGAAAGAGCCAGGAAAACAACACCTAGGAATTTTTAGTGCCTCAGGGCTGGGCATGTTTCAGACCCTGTTCACTAGCACTTATTGTCTATCGCTCAGTCGTGTTGCCACTGAACTATAAGAGAAGTGTAGTCTGGCTTTGTGTCAAGGAAGAAAAAATGAGTTTCTTTGATATGCCCCTGAGATTATGCCCCATGATTAGTTAGAATATTTTATCCCCCCCTTTTTTTCTATTTAGTTTCTGGTGTAAAAGAAGAAGGTGGGAATTGTACTCTATCAGAAAAGTATTTCTATTTTATCTTCTCTCCTTTTTCTGGTTCTGTTTTTCATTCTGAAGAATATCTGCATTTAAGACAGAAATATCTGAGAAATTTTTTATGGTCCAATGAATTTTGGAGACAGGGAGACCTGGTTTCAAATCTTGCCTCTGTCATTTACTACTTGTGAACCTTGGGAAGTTTCTTAAACATTGTGATCCTTAGTTTCCTCATTTTTGAAATGGACATAATAAAATCCAACTTGGAGGAAAAGTATAAATTTTATATAAAGTCATTTGAATAACACATACAATATATTATTTGGAAAACATTTGGAAGCCATTATTGGCTTCCAAATCTTTATGCTCTTTAGTGCTCACCTAATCCATGAAAAGGATTTGTATTAGTTATGTTAACACACAGCTGCAATGGCAAATATGCCCTAAACTGGAGGGGCTTAGAAGAAATAGTTTATTTTTCTTTTACATAGTTTTTCTGCAGTGAGCATTCTGGTTGTCAGGCAGTTCTGCTCCGCAAGGTTTTGGCAATTTAGCAAGTCATGGCCATTACAGACATTAGGGATATTGAAGACCAGAGGAAAGCTAATCTTAAAATACTAATCCGTGGAGGAAAGTCTAAAGTTAATGATATTTCTATGGATAATGAACATGTGACTCCTCTAAAGTCTTTAATAAATTACTTTAAAGATAACCAATAAATCATTCTATTCAGTAATCTGATGATAACCTTTCTATTAATATTTTAAGGATAGAAAAAAATTCATACTGGAGGTGAAATGAATTATGTTTGGTATATAAAGTTAGTGGCCTAGTTGAGAGCTGTACCTTCACGTTTGTAGCTTGTTTCTAACTGCACAAAGGTATAGCACTTCTCCCTACGAGTGGTAACCATCATGAGGATGTAAACCAAGAAATCTTGGTCAAATGGAGAAATGTTGAAGACAGTGGTTGATGTAACAGTATGAACAGTGTGATTCATTTTTTTTTGTAAAATAATATGTAATTATCATTTAACAAATAAATACTGATCACTTTTATGTTCCTACTGATAGAAAAAAATCTCTGAAAGAATTAACACTGGATAACTAGTTTATAAGTTATTTTATATTATACCTTTTTCTTATTTGCACTTCTAAGATTTTCTACATCATGGATTTTTTTTTTTTTTTTTTTTTTTTTTTTTTTTTTTTTCCAATCATTGAGAGCTTGTAAGGTTGCTGAGGTTGGTTGGCCTTGAACTCTTGGCCTCGCCTTCGCAAGCGCCACGACATCCGGCCAGAGCCACTTTGGGCCCCATACATCATGGATTTTTTTAAAGAGTGAAAGTATTTAACATAACTCATTAATGTTATTAATGATATTACCTCATCTTTGTGCTTTTCTAAATGATAGAATAAAATGCAGGTCTGTTTCCAGATGCTCATTTATAACATGGAAATAATATTAGTAGTACTAAATAAGATAATAGTACTCAGTTCAGAACAGTTGTGTCAGATGGTTGAAGTTTGCTTCTGGAAGCCAATCAAATTAGCTAATTCATGACCAAGCATTCAGATCCTTTATTTCCTTTCCAAAATCTATTGTCTTCAAAATCTATTGTTCCAGTAAATAGATTAGCATTAAATTGTCCTGTCTTATGTGACAGTTACCAATAATATACATGTTGCAAAATCTAATGGACACTTCCACGCCGTCCTATCTGTTAACAGCAGCAGCAGTCAGTAGTGATAGGCATTCCCTTCCAGATGCTCTTACCACTCTTGCTTCCATGATACTAGATTTTTTGAGTTTTTAGCCTATTTCCATGACTGCATGTTCTATATCTCCTTTTCTTGCACCACTTTTGCAATTTTTTTATACACACACACACACACACACACACACACACACACACACCCCTATAGAGAGAGCTATGTTACAGGGCAGGAACATTCGCTGCATATATAAATATCTAATTAACCATTTATATAAACAAATTTAGTCTTCGATGAAGAAGAGTGACACTTGAACTAACAGTTTAATTTTCAGGAAATGGGAGAGCAATGAGAAGAGGAACCTGTGTATCCCTTCTGCTTGGAAATTTGCCGGACCAGCCCTGCAAATGTGAAAACACGACTATAGATCAACAAGTTTAAGGAACAGGGGCTCTACGATTCCTTATCAAAAACTAAATTTTGGAAGAATTTTACAAACTTCATGCTTGATTTCTCTTAGTTTCCATGCAGCTTGAATCTTTGAATCATTCTTGAAGTTCTTTTGTTGTTTTAACACATTAAATTAGCTAATTACAGCTGAATAAGTAGTGGAAAATAGCATCTGTTTACAGTGTAATAATATAAAAATTACTTACCAGTAACAGAATAAGGAGCGATTTGCAAAAGCTAATCATATTTGTGCACTTGTCTGCAATAAGTAAATTGTTAATATATGCCCAAGGGGGAAAAAAATCACTTGCTGGTTTAGAAAGTGAAAGCAGTGATATTAACAAACATCACTTAGACAACTGCTGTATTTAAGACTGGAATGTCTCAACTTGTCATAAAAACATAGATGTTTATTAATTTTTTACTAGCTTTGACAATGATAAATTCAAACAATTTGGAGATTAATGTATCATAGAAAACCAAATGGTCTATAATTTTTTTAATATCTACGGTCAAAATTTTAATAATTCTTACTTAGAGAAAACTTTTTTCTTTTTCAGTGCTAATAGCAAATGCCATTGGGAAAATAAACACACACACACAAATCCCAAATTCAGTCTCCATTTGGCATTTTTTCCTCAAATCATAGAATTTGAGAAAAAAAATTCAGTTTCTAAATTAATTTAAAAACTGAAAATTAATATCTGAAAATATTGAAAAAAACATAGAGTAGAATCTTAGAAATCTCACTGAGTTGCAGCTTTTTGTTTGTTTCCCCACATTTAGAAGGTGGGGGTGCTTACATTTTATAATTATTGAGACTTTTAAGTGATATATTTATAAAATTTTTTAAAATACCTGATTTATTGAATGGACCATTTTTTCTGTGGATGTACTAGACAGCAATGAATGGCACATTCAAAGGTAAGATCAGGTAGTGGTAGTGATGTGGTTTCCCCCTCTATATTTATCAGGGAGTAAAAGAATTCTTTGTGAAGTTAATCTTTAAATTCCCTTTCTCTAGATGCCAGGGTGAAACCTATTCAACTAACAGTCTTAGTTCAGATATGTTAATAACATTCATTAAGACACAGCTCTCTTTTATATACAGTCAGCCCTTGATTAATACCCGCATCCTGCCTTCCTGCTTTTGACCTCCCCTTTATAAGGTTTCCGTAAATGTTAATTCCATCCATTACAATTTTAACTCAGGGAGAATAACCTTACTGCCAGGTTTGGAGGACACCTCATTGTAGCCTTCTATAGTTGGACTTTACCAATCCCCATTTTGCTGTTCTAGTGATAGGACATTCATCCTTATGAATTTAGCCTCTAGAGATCAAATTCTGAGATGATTTTCTATATACAGAGAGAAATATGTTAACTTTCTAATTAACTTACTTTAGTGTGAGGATGAAAAAAAATGATTCATTCTTTGTCTGGAACTTTAAGATCTTAAGCACTTTAAGAAAAGACTTAAAGGCTTTTTTAAAGCTAAGTGATGATACAAAAGCTAAGTCATGATACATACTTTAGTCCAGTGAAGAATTTGGAAATATATTGTCCCATAAATGGTCAGTTGGAGTCTTAGTTCACTCATTTAAATGTTGCAGCTGATAAAGGATTGTGTTTCAGTGGTTAAACAGGAAACTACCTTTTATTTGTCTTTCAAATGACATTTCCCAGTGGTTTCAGTTACCATCTGTTGCTGATTAGTTTCCCAATTTAGCTACAGCCTAGAATTCATCTCTAATCTCCAGGAGACCTAGCTACAGAGCCCACATTTTACTTAGGTGTTTTTAAGGTTCGTTAAACTCAACATATCCTAACCCAACTCATGTTCTTTCCCCAAACCTTGGGACTTCTTTGAATATCAACCATTCTAGGAAATGAAATCTCCAATCTTGCATTTGCAAGAGGCAGAAACCTGCCAGGGATCTTTGAGACCATCCCTCAAAATTCACCATCAATTCTGAAAATTTTTAATTTACAGACTAGCCAAATGATTACACTTATTTCTCTGTTTTCATTGTCATATTAAATTCTTAGATGTGACCATCTCTTACTTGTGCCACTGTAATGATGCTTTTATCTTCCACTCCTTCCCCAGTTTTGCCCTCCTCTTTTCATCTAGACTCCCTGCCCATGCCAGAGTGATGTCATACAAATGCAAACATGTTTTATTTCTTTTAAAAATACATTTACACAGCCTTCCATGTGAACGGAATAAAGATCATAATCTTTAAATGAACCTACGAACTTTGTGCAAGAGCTGACTTCTGCCCCATCTTCTGCTTTATATTCCCAAGGGTACTTCCTAATGTTTGAAAGCTTCACATTTGGTGATAAAAACAAAACATTGCATAGTCCTTTATATTTTGTGTAGTATATCAGCATAAGTTTATTGCAGTAGGTACTGAAAAATTGAAGATCTTCAGATAGAATGATGCTCTCAGTGTTATTTAACCCATTTATGGGCCTGTGATAGACTGAGTGAAATTATATGAGTTAATGGTTATAGAAATCAATAATAATTCCTATGCGTTATTTAGTCTTATGTCCTCTGCAGGATAAGCCACTGTGAAGTCACATAATAAGGTTATAATGTTATTTATCATTGTTCACTCTCTTTTGGGTTGAGAAAAGGAGTTGTAAGTGTGGTTTCTCAAGTTAGTCAGACTTCAGCACAAGTTATCTTCTGTTTGTACTCTGTGGTTAAGCTGCTCTAGCTCTTAGATTCTTAAACCACCCATCTATAAAATTCCCCTGATAGTGGCAATTCCCTCAGAGGCTTTTAAAAGGAATAAGTGAGAATATTCATATCACTTATTCATTTACTTATTCCACTTGAAATACTCATATCAAGCCTTCAGCTCACTACCTAACACATTGGACTGTTCCATAAATGCCTCACACAAACATCCTCTGTGTGACAGAATAGCAGCATCTCCTTAATAAATTTATGACACACTGAACTCTTCCTCCAAGAATAACACTGGGAAAAATTCCTCTGACCAAAATTCTACCAAGTACAGCTAAATACTACTGGGGGATAGTGTGCTGTTAGCACTTAATTTAACACTAAACTCTTTGGATTAGAACTTTCTTGCTGACACAACTAACCTATACCTGACTACATGGCCAGACAGAAAACATAAACGAGTTTTTTTCTTAATGCAAAAGGAAAAACTTTTGGCACAAAAAGAAATTAGGTATGTGTACATGTCCAGATAATTTAGGCTTCCAAAGTCATTGTCACTGTCTCTTCCTAGCTTACCCTCCTTCCCTCCCTCCAAGAGTTACCTTGTCCCCAAATTACTTCTGTTTGCAATTTTGGTTGAACAAAAGTTAAAGCAAAAGCAGTGCTTTCTATGGGCCCACCAAATGGTTTTCTAAGTCTGGAAGAAAAGCATTATTTAAGAAGTTGGATGATTTCCCCAGATTTTGCATATAAAATGTCCCACTTCAGATCCTTTTGGTCCTTTTGGTCACAGGGGTGTCCTGAAGTGGGGTCAGTTTGTCCAATTTTTCTTATTTAAAACATTTTTTTTCTTTTTTCCCCAAGACCATAATTTTCATAAAAGCACAGTTTATTCATAGTTTTCATCCATTTCTAGAATTTCAGCCCAGGCACCAAATTGATTTATACAGAAGAACATTCATTGTCCTGTATTTTGGCCAAAAGTTGGTATTTACTCTCATTATAGGGCCCTCTTCTATCCTAAGATGCCATATATACTTTGACATAATTTATCTCATTGAATTTGGTGAAGCTCTTGCCAATTGTTCTAAGTGTCTTTGTCTTCTAATTTACTATGTATTCTTTACGTAACTGAAACATTAACCCCTTTGCAAAAGGAGTTACATATTTTTATGTGGTATTTTTTCAAATTAATTTTACTTTCTTATGGTATTTTTTTATAGAGAAGGTTTTGGGATTTTTTTGTTTCATTAAGAGAAAGTATCTCACTCTGTTGACCAGGCTGGAATACACTGGCTCACTGCAGCCTCAAATTCCTGGACCCAAGTGATCTTCCCACCTCAGCCCCCTGAGTAGCTGGGATTGCAAGCACATGTCACCATGCCCGGCTAACTTTAAAAACAAAAATTTAGTACAGTTGAGAGTTGTGCTTTGATGCTCAGGCTGGTCTCAAAATCCTGCCTTCAAGTGATCTTCTCACTTTGGTCTCCCAAAGTGCTGGGATTACAAGTGTAAACCACTGTGCTAGGCTAGAAGATTTATAAATGTAACTTAATTTTTAGTCTAACTTGTTCACCACTCTATCTCTAACTCCAATAACTACAATAGCATCCAGTGCACTGTAACTGTTGAATAACTTCTTTGTGAATTAATGAACACCTAAAGGAATTGTATATGTGTAGACTCCACCAAAAGAAGTCAGGTTTCTGAGGTTATCTGTGGTCTTGTTCTCCAGGCTTTCTCAATGTAAGCAAAGTGCTTCAGAGAAATGTTAGGATGTTTAACACTGGCAAATCAACTGGCTCAACTGTAAGCCATTATTTTGTGGACCCCGTGGAACTCATTAATAATTGAACATTTTAGAAATGATCTTTGAGACAAGTTCATAAAAGGAACAATCAGAACTATTCTCAGATTTATGAATTAGAGATTGTGAATTATACAAAGCTACAGAGAGAAGCCCTTCTTTGACTTATGGAGGGATAGGAAATTTAGTATATTCCCCTAAGGTGTTCGTCAGCAAACACAAAGTATATGTAACCATATAGGGAGGAAATGTGTTAGTGATGCCATACTTAATTTCTCTGTATTGGTTTTAAAGCATAAATATTTCATTATAAAGTTTAAAAATGGTGTTAACAAAGAACTAGCATTTCCCAAGTCCTCAAAATTTTTATGTACATATTTAAAAGAATTTTGTATTTAGATAACCCTTAAAATGCAGAGTCATCACTGGAATTATTCATTATATTTCTCAGATTTAAAAAGAACCTGTTAGTTATTCATTAAATGTTTAAAAAGCGAAACAATCTCCATATTATTCCTTTGCCACATCACTTGAAAAGAGAGTTCCCATAAATAGCACAATTTACGTTTGATGGTAAGCTTCATCCCAGAGAAAAAATAATAGTTTGTGTTTGTGCCAGATGTTTTTCCAGCATTAAGTGCCATAAAAATCCCCTGAAGTGTGTTCAACAGATAAGGCGAAGCACCAAAGAATGGCAGAGAATTAGGTTAAACCCTGTTCACATATGAAATCCACTGAGACACCATATGCGTATTTCCATTTTAAAATCAAAATGTGAAATTAATTCAACATGCATTTAATAGGCAACTATTTAGAGATGTATGTTAGATCCTAGGGACAGGATGATGAGTAATATCAGGTCTTCCACTCTCTGTCGGGAGAAACAGGTATTTAACCCTTCTTGTGGCAGTGACAGAAGTGCTATGATGCAAACGTACCTAAGACTACATGGAGAAGGTCGCATCCCAATATCTATCAGCCATGTAGTTGCCCCAGGCAGAGGGAATTCTTTATACAAGGGCTTAAAAGTGATTCTTTTTGTGAGATTTTCCTTATATATATAAAAAAAAAAAAGCAAGGAGATCTGTTGCTCATTTACCTAGACTAGACATGGTTGTTCTTGCTAGAGAGCAGACATGGGAGTAGTGGAGGGGGGGCATTTGCTCGAAGAGGAAATTAAGGATTTGTTATAGGAAACACACATTTCATGCCAGGATATGAAACAAGGTTTTCTCTGCTGTCGATACAAACATCTATGACAAATTGACCCTTGAATGTAATTAGAGTCAACATTTCTAATTCTTCCCCACCCTATTCAAATGATGTGTGTCACACATGGAGCCAAGTATTAAGCTGTGGACATTATGAAGGGATTTTGTACACTGGTTGAGTAGCTGGACAACATGGTTTCTGTGATCTTTCTCAGTTCTGTACAAACTTGAAATGTTTTTGTTTCTATCACTAGAGCTAAAACTCATTTGAGATCTCTGATTTACAAAAAGCTCAAAAAAGATTGAGCAAATTTAGCAGAATCTGTCTTCCTTTTATCTAGATTAGACCTTCTATGCTGGCTTCCAAAGCCCACTGCTATCTTCTGTTCCTCAATCAGGACTCTGCCATTAGAATTCAAGGAGATAGGTGTTTGAATACAAGATATACAAAAGCAATGATTTCTTTCACAACAGGAACCAGGCAGTAAATCTCAAATTAGCTTCTCTCACTCAAGTACCTACTCTCTACTTTATCACTCATATTAGATACTTGAGAACATTAAATAATTGATGTTTAGGAATCATGAAATTTATAGATGACTTGAGAAGCTTTGAAAAGATAAGTGACCACATCTACACTATTTTTTTCACAACCATGTAAGTACTTAGTGACAAAGTACTTGCTTATAAAACTTAGTTAACTAATATATCTGAGAATTTGTCACATGATTCTCTTCCTTTTCTTCATGTGTGTTTAGAATTTTTCTTTTCCCACTGAGTAGTGGTGGTGTATGAAAATCACTGTAATCTTGTGGTATTATCTTTCCCCCATTTTTTTTTCTATTCCTGTAGCTGTTACTATTCATTTCTGTATTGAAGAGTACAGAAGAAAGGAATACATTTAAAGCAAAGCATCAATCACTTGAGCTCAAAAGAATACCCTTAATTGAATCATGTTTTTCACTTCAGGAAACAATGCAAGTGAATATTCATTGTTATTCATAATGTAATCTTCTATTTACATGATAACTACACAATAACAAGTTGAAATGAATTATTAAATATTCTATATGGGGCATGTAATTAAGAAATAAAAATATATCATGTTTTTTCATATTGCATTATTTGTATTCACCGCACTAAGGAAAACTTGTAACAATGAACTAGTCTATCTTTACATGTTTTGTTAAATAGAGTAGTAGAGAAGACAACCTCTTGGCTTACCAGCATGGTTTCTGTTTGCCTGCTGGCTAGGGATTTTTCTCAATAAAAAAGCCGTAAGTATACAAGGAGAAAAACTAGACATGGCTAACACTAACTCAGTTTAATGCAAATAAAACAATGGGTTAGATACTTCCTTGTTATAGTGAAGTTTTAAGAGTTTGATACAGGGGTTGATTTTTGCTTATTATTACTGTCATTATTTTTATTGAAAAGAAGGTTCCTCTAGCCCCTGCACACTAGATCATAACAATGCATTCAATATAGAGATAAAAATAATGAGATCAGGAATTGTCCTGTGACAATAATTACATTGGAGAGAAAAGATAAAATCTGGAAGAGAAAATCACAAGGACTTGGAAAGCACTAATATGTGATGTTAGAATTATAAGGATGTTTCCAAGGTTAATTTGGTATTTAAGTTCGTCTTTCTTGGATAGAAGTTTTCCATGTACACATATATCTGAGTATTTTTTGACATGTTTTTAAGGAAAAAAAATGGTAATTTTTAGGGGGAATAAAACACATTGTTCACATAAAAATGTTCAATTTTCAAATGATTATACATTCACCTTAAAAAGCCTTGACTTTAGTAAGAAGTACCAAAAGAAGTGGGCTGCTTTGGGAGAAAAATGCATTTATACTTAAGGTGAATAGTTTTTAAACTTTAGAATTAACCAAATCACCTGCAGGGCTTGTAAAGTACCCATTACTGAGCCTCCCTCTCATAGTTTCTGATTCAATATGTCCAGGATGGAGACAGAATTTTATTTCTAACAGTGTCCTAAACCTATGCTATGATGTTAAGACTGTTGTTCTGGGTACCAGACTTTGAGAACCAATGCTTTGTATGGATGTTAAATGAAGCCGAGAGTTGATAATCAAGAAGTTAAGATAGAATAAGAATTTAGAAATTTTCTGCTGAACTGGTATATACAAAGTGATATTCCAATTATTCAAAAAGTCATTGAGCAATTATAATGCGTACTGGATCCAAGATAGCCAAATAGGAACAGCTCCGGAGTGCAGTTACCAGCAAGAACAATACAGAGGGTGAGTGCCCACTGCATTTCCAAACAAATTTTCACTGCCCACAGACCAGGAGATTCCTGGGCCAAAAAGCACCACAAGTTTTCAGCATGGCCGGTGCTGGATTGGCACATAGAAACTCAAACAAATCTGGGCGGCCTTTTCAACTGGCACCTGGAACACCTGGGAGACAGAGCTGCCCATTCGACTGAAAGGGAGGGGGCAGAGACAGAGAGCCAGGCAATCTGGTTTGGCCGGTACCACGCCCACAAAACAAGTAATCTGAAATGCTCTGGATTGAGAGTTTCACAGCAAGCCAGCTAGTCCCAGGATGGTCCAGCTTAGTGGGGGGAAATGCAACCACAACTACCGAGGCAGTCCGCCACTACTGAGGCAATTCACACAGCAGCAGGGCAGAGCCTGCAGTAGCTCAGCAACACCTATGCTGGCAGACTGTGACTAGACTACTCCATGTGGGGCAGGGCATCTATGAAAAAAGCAGCAGCACAACAGGAACTTATAAATAAAGCTGACCTTCCTAGGACAGAGCACCTGGGAAAAGAGGCGGTTATGAGTTCCACTGCAGCAGACTTAAAAGTACCTGCCCAGCAGCTCTGCATGGAACAACAGAGCTCCCAGCACAGCACTTGAGCTCCTATAAGGAACAGACTGTCTCCTCAAGCAGCTCCCTGAGCCCTATATACCCAAAGAGGGTATACATCAGGCCAACATCTGGCAGGTACCCTTCTGGGACAAAGATAACAGAAGAAGAAACAGGCAGCAACTCTTACTGTTCTGCAGCTCCCCACCGTGGTTGATCCCCAGACAAACAGGGTCTCAAGTGGACCTCAAGCAGTCCTGCAGCAGAGGGGCCTGACTGTTAGTAGGAAAACTAAGAAACAGAAAGAAATATCTTCATCATCAGCAAAAAGGATGTCTACTCAGAGACGCCATCCAAAAGTCACCAACTACAAAGACCACAGGTAGATAAAGCCACAAGATGGGAAGAAACCAGTGCAAAAATGATGAAAACACCAAAAACCAGAAAGCCTCTTCTCCTCCAAAGGGATCAAAGAGGGAAGGAGAATGAAACTAATGAATTGACAGACACAGGCTTCAGAAGGTGGGTAATAATAAACTTCTCAGAGCTAAAAGAACGCATGCTAACCCAATGCAAAGAAACTAAGAACCTAGAAAAAAGGTTTGATGAGATGCTAACTAGAATAAACAGCTTAGAGAAGAATATAAATGACTTGATGGAGCTGAAAAACACAACACGAGAACTTGGTGAAGCATACACAAGTTTCAATAGCTGAATTGACCAAGCAAAAGAAAGAATATTAGAGATTGAAGATCAACTCAATGAAATAACATGAGAAGGCAAGAATAGAGAAAAAAGAGGGAAAAGAAATGAACAAAGCCTCCAAGAAATATGGGATTATGTGAAAAGACCTAATCTATGTTTGATAGGTGTACCTGAATGTGATGGAGAGAATGAATCCAAGCTGGAAAACACTCTTCAGGATATTATCCAGGAGAACTTCTCCAATCTAGCAAGCCAGGCCACCATTCAAGTCCAGAAAATACAGAGAACACCACCAAGATACTCCTCAAGAAGAGCAACCCAAAAGCATATAATCGTGACATTCACCAAGGTTGAAATGAAAGAAAAAATGCTAAGGGCAGCCAGAGAGAAAGGTCAGGCCACCCACAAAGGGAAGCCCATCAGACTCACAGCAGATTTCTCCACAGAAACCCTACAAGCCAGAAGAGAGTGGGGACCAATATTCAACATCCTTAAAGAAAAGAACTTTCAACCTTGAATTTCATATCCAGCCAAACTAAGCTTCATAAGTAAAGAAGAAACAAAATCTTTTATGGACAAGCAATTGCTAAGAGATTGCATCACTACCAGGCCTGCCTTATAAGAGCTCCTGAAAGAAGCACTAAACAAGGAAAGGAACAACCAGTACCAGCCACTCCAAAAACATACCAAACGATAAAAACCATCAACACAATGAAAATTTTGTCAGCCAATGGGCAAAACATCCAGCTAGCATCAAAATGGCAGGATCAAATTCACATGTGACAATATTAGCCTTAAGTGTAAATAGGCTAAATGCCCCAATCAAAAGACACAGACTGGCAAATTAGATAAAAAGTCAGGACACATTATTCAGGAAATCCATCGCACATGCAAGGACACGAATAGGCTCAAAATAAAGGGATGGAGGAAGATTTATCAAGCAAATGGAGAGCAAAAAGAAAGCAGGAGTTGCAATCCTAGTCTCTGATAAAATGGACTTTAAGCCAACAAAGATCAAAAGAGACAAAGAAGGGCATTACATAATGGTAAAAGGATCAATGCATCAAGAAGAGCTAACTATCCTAAATATATACACACCCAATACAGGAGCACCCAGTTACATAAAGCAAGTTCTTAATGACCTACAAAGAGACTTAGACTCCTGCACAATAATAGTGGGAATTTTTAACACTCTGCTGTCAATATTAGAAAGATCAACGAGACAGAAAATTAACAAGGATATTCAGGACTTGAACTCAGATCTGGACCAAGCAGACCTAATAGACATCAAAGACCTCACCACCCCAAATCCACAGAATATACATTCTTCTCAGCACCGCATTGCATCTACTCTAAAATTGACCACATAATTGGAAGTAAATCACTCTTCAGCAAATGCAAAAGAACAGAAATCATAACAAACAGTCTCTCAGACCACAAGGCAATTAAATTAGAACTCAGAATTAAGAAACTAACTCAGAACTGCACAACTTTATGGAAACCGAACAACTGGTTCCTCAATGTCAACTGGATAAACAATGAAGTGAAGGCTGAAATAAAGATGTTCTTTGAAACCAATGATAACGAAGACACAACATACCAGAATCTTGGGGACACATTTAAAGCAGTGTCTAGAGGGAAATTTATAGAAATAAACACCCACATGAGAAGTGAGAAGAGATCTAAAATTGACACCCTATTGTCAAAATTGAAAGATCTAGAGGAGTAAGGTCAAAAAAGTCTCAAAAGTTAGCAGAAGACAAGAAATAACTAAGATCAGAGCAGAACTGAAGGAGATAGAGACGTAAAAAACCCTTCAAAAAATCAATAAATCCAGGAGCTGTTTGTTTGAAAAGATCAACAAAATAGACAGACTGCTAGCCGGATTAATAAAAAAGAAAAGGAAGAAGAATAAAATAGATGCAATAAAAAACGATAAAGCGTTTATCACCTCCGATTCCACAGAAATACAGACTACAATCTGAGATTATTACAAACAACTCTATGCACATAAACCAGTAAACCTGGAAGAAATGGATAAATTTCTGGACACTTGCACCCTCCCGAGCCTAAACCAGAAAGAAGTTGAAACCTTGAATAGACCAGTAACAAAGGCTGAAGTTGAAGCAGCAATTAATAGACTACCAACCAAAAAAAGTCCAGGTCCCGATGGATTCACAGCCAAATTCTACCAGACATACAAAGAGGAGCTGGTACCATTCCTTCTGAAGCTATTCCAAACAATACAAAAAGAAGGAATCCTTCTCAAATCATTTCATGAGACCAACATCATCCTGATACCAAAACCCGGCAGAGACTCAACAAAAAATGAAAACTTCAGTCCAATATCCATGATGAACATAGATGCAAAAATCTTCAATAAAACACCAGCAAACTGACTGCAACAGCACATTGAAAAGCTTATCAATCACAATCAAGTAGGCTTCATTCCAAGGATGCAAGGCTTGTTCAACATATGCAAGTCTATAAACGTAATCCACCCCATAAACAGAACCAAAGATGAAAACCACAATTATCTCAATAGATGTAGAGAAGACCTTCAAAAAAATTCAACAGCCCTTTATGCTAAAAACCCTCAATAAACTCGATATTGATGGAACGTATCACAAAATAATAAAAGCTATTTATGACAAACCCACAGCCAATATCATACTGAATGGGCAAGAACTGGAAGCATTCCCTTTGAAATCCTGCACTAGACAAGGATGCCCTCTCTCACCACTCCTATTCAATATAGTATTGGAAGTTCTAGCCAGAGCAATTTGGCAAGAAAAAAATGGGTATTCAATTAGGAAAAGAGGAAGTCAAATTTTCTCTATTTGCAGATGACATGATTGTAGATTTAGAAGACCCTATCATCTCAGCCCAAAATCTCCTAAAACTGATAAGCAACTTCAGCAAACTCTCAGGATACAAAATCAATGTGCAGAAATCTCAAGCATTTCTATACACCAATTACAGACTAAAAGAGAGTCATATCATGAGCAAACTCCCATTCACAATTGCTACAAAGAGAATAAAATACCTAGGAATACAACTAACAAAGGATGCAAGGGACCTCTTTAGGGAGAACTACAAACCACTGCTCAAGGAAATAAGAAAGGACAAAAACAGATGGAGAAACATTCCATGCTCATGGTTAGGAAGAATCAATATCGTGAAAATGGCCATACTGCCCAAAGTAATTTATAGATTCAATGCTATTCCCATCAAGCTACCAATGACCTTCTTCACAGAACTGGAAAAAATCACCCTAAACTTCATATGGAACCACAAAAGAGCCCACATAGCCAAGACAATTCTGACCAAAAAGAACAAAGCTGGAGGCATGACACTGCCTGATTTCAAACTATTCTACAAGCCTACAGTAATCAAAACAGCATGGTACTGGTACCAAAACAGTGATATAGACCAATGGAACCGAACAGAGGCCCAAAAGGCAATGTCATACATCTACAACCATCTGATCTTTGACAAGCCTGACAAAAACAAGCAATGGGGATTCCCTGTTTAATAAATAATGTTGGGAAAACTGGCTAGCAGTGTGCAGAAAGCAGAAACTGGACCCATTCCTGACACCATACACTAAAAATAACACCAGATGGATTAAAGACTTAAATAAAAGACCTAACACCATAAAAACCCTAGAAGAAAACCTAGGCAAAACCATTCAGGACATAGGCATTGGCAAGGACTTCCTGACTAAAACACCAAAAGCATCAGCGACAAAAGCCAAAATAGACAAATGGGACCTAATTAAACTCCAGAGCTTCTGTACAGCAAAAGAAACAATCATTAGCGTGAACTAGCAACCAACAGAATGGGAAAAAAGTTTTGCAATCTACCCATCTGACAAAGGGCTAATATCCAGAATCTTCAAAGAACTAAAAGAGATTTACAAGAAAAAAAACAAAACAAAACAAACCCATCCAAAAGTGGGCAAAGGATATGAACACTTTCAAAAGAAGACATATATGAGGCTAACAAACATATGAAAAAATGCTCATCATCACTGATTATTAGAGAAATGCAAATTGAAACCACATTGAGATACCACCTCTTGCCACTTAGAATGGCAATCATTAAAAACTCTGGAGACAACAGATGCTGGAGAGGATGTGGAGAAATAGGAACAGTTTTACACAGTTGGTGGGAGTGTAAACCAGTTAACCATTGTGGAAGACAGTGTGTCACTTCCTCGAGGACCTAGAAATAGAAAGTCCATTTGACCCAGCAATCCCACTACTGGGTATATACCCAAAGGATTAGAAATCATTCTATCATAAAGAGATGTGCACACATATGTTCATAGTGACACTGTTTACAATAGCAAAGACTTGGAACCAACCCAAATGCCCATCAACAATAGACTAGACAAGGAAAATATGGCACATATATACACCATGGAATACTAAGCAGCTATAAAAAAATGAAGAGTTTGTGTCCTTTGTAGGAACATGGATGATCTGGAAACCCTACTTTTCAGCAAACTGACACAAGAACAGAAAATCAAACACCACATGTTCTCACTCATCAGCGGGTGTTGAACATTGAGAACACATGACGGCCGGGTGTTGTGGCCATCACACCTTTAACACATGTTCACACTCATTGGTGGATGTTGAACATTGAGAACACATGATGGCCGGGCGTCGTGGCCGTCACACCTGTAATCCCAGCACTTTGGAGGCCAAGGCGGGTGGATCACCTGAGGCCAGGAGTTCAAGTTCAAGAGAACACATGGACACATGGAGGGAAGCGTCACACACTAGGGTCTGTTGCGGGGGGCAAGGAAGGGACAGCCGGGTGGTGGGGAGGTTGAGGAGGGATACGATGGGGAGAAATGCCAGATGTAGGTAACGGGGGGATGGAGGCAGCTAACCACATTGCCATGTCTGTACCTATGCAACGATCCTGCATGATCTGCACATGTATCCCAGAACCTAAAGTACAATTAAAAAAAAGATAAAAGAATGCATACTGATCTTCATCCATATGGCTGCACCTGTGCATGTGACTTAACTAGTCAGCTTGAGTGAATGTATGCAACTGTGCTCTGAGGTTCCAATCAGCCTAGTTGTACTAAGTCTGATTGGAGATGGGGAGGTTTCATAGTGACTCATGGGCCAATTGAATATTTTCAAATTCAAGATTTATTGCAGGGCTTTCACACAGGAAGGATTATGCAAATATATTCAAGACACAACGGCATTAATAAAAAAAAGAAGAAGAAACTACTGATGAGTAGCTCAGGAGACCAGCACATTGCTGGCCATGAGTTTCGGGTATTACAACACTTAGGCAGAAAGGAGATCTCAGAATTCTCACCAGCAGAGCTTCTGCAGGCATCTTAGCCATGGTCAGTTTCTTTGCTGTTTCTGTGACCCTTCACAGGTGTGTCCATGGCCATTATCTCAGCAGTCTTCGGCTGCACTTTCTTGCCAAGTCTCATGGTATCTGGATACATCAGGTGCTACTTTATCCCCCCAGTCTACCATATATATATCTTTATAACTTTGAGGGGTCAGCAATTTCACTATGGGCTGAGTCACTTGTCATAAGTGACTCCATTTTGAGACAATTAGGATGTTTTATTTTAAAACATAATTACATATTATCAATATTTTTTAAAAGATAAATAAAAAAATTTAAACTTTTTTTCCCGTAGTTGTTTAAGATTTTGGGATATATTTTATCTGATAATTTTTTTATCTCTGAAATAACAATCTAAGCTAAAATTTATATTATTCTCTTTTTTTTTTTTTTTTTTTTTTATGAGACAGAGTTTTGCTCTTGTTACCCAGGCTGGAGTGCAATGGCGCGATCTCAGCTCACTGCAACCTCTGCCTCCTGGGTTCAGGCAATTCTCCTGCCTCAGCCTCCTGAGTAGCTGGGATTACAGGCATGTGCCACCATGCCCAGCTAATTTTTTGTATTTTTAGTAGAGACGGGGTTTCACCATGTTGACCAGGATGGTCTCGATCTCTTGACCTCGTGATCCACCCGCCTCGGCCTCCCAATAGACTATTCTCTTTTTTAAGAAAAAAGAAAAATTCAGTTGGCTCAAGTGTTCTCTTCTTTCCCCAAGAATTATGGTGACATCTTTAATAACCATTCTTTTTTTCTTTTCTGGTGTTACATTTTAATATTGCAGGGGAGGAAAAAATAATAATTCCTCTATATTTTATAGTTCTTAGCTAGGACAAACCCTTACAACAAAAGACAGATTAACAAGAGAAAAACAAACAGAAGTTTACTAAAATGTATACCTCGGCTATGCATGGGCGAGAGAAATTAGTAAACCCCAGAGTAGACTCAAGGAGGTGACTCTGACTTCAGGCTTGAACACCATCCTTTGCTGAAACAAGGAGAAAAGTATGTAGAGAAAGGCCCAGTTATGAGGAGGTGACCAGGAAGAGTACTATAAACAAGGGTAACATTATGCAGATTTCAATTCATGCTTTCTCCATTGATCAAATTCTCTAGTGATTTAGAGTCATCCTTATCTTCCTGGTACTGGGAGAGAGACATAGAGTTGTAATTTTTCTTAAAAAAAAAAAAAGGTGGGGGTGACTTCTCTGTTCTGAGAAATTCTCCTTTGTCTGCTATTTCTGAAAATAATCAGCTCAAAGCAGTGGCATATTCTGGTCTCCTATTGTAATTACCTTTTGGGTTCTTCCTACCTGCTATACATACAAAATCAGTTCACTGAGACCATGGTATTGCAATAAAGAAAGTTTCACAGGAGGCTGGACACATGGGAGAGCTCAAGTTATCACTCAAATCAGTCCCCCCAAAGGCTCTAAAGTTAGTGTTTTTCAAGGACAATTTGGTTGGCAGGGAACTAGAGAACGGTCGCCACTGATTTGTTGGGGATGCAATCACAGGGATATGGAAAATGTGCTGAGTCCTCCTCTGAGTGGGGAACCACAGGACCTGTGGAAAAGGAGTCATGTATCTTTGTGCGGTTCCTTAGTTGTCAGAATGAAAAAGGCTGAAAAACATCTCAAAAGACAAACTTTAGGTTCTACAATAGGGATTTTATCTAGAGGAGCAATTGGGGAAGTCACCAATCTTGTGATCTCTGGCCACATGACTCCTTTGCAGTAAGGGATTATAGAAACTAACCCTACATTTTAGCAGGATTCTAGTCCCTTCCATAATCCTAATCTTGTAGGATTTTATAGGTCTTACAAAGATGGTTTTAGTCCTGAACAAGGCAGGAATCGATTTTAAGATGAGACTATTATCCTTGTCTCAATGTTAAACTATATATTAAATCTCTCCCATGGTTAGCTTGGTTTACACCCAGAAATTAGCAAAAATGGCCCACCTGCCAGTTTATAAGCAAGATAGACTCAGCTACGCTAAACTTCTCTTGCTTTTTTAATCTTTGCAAAGGCAGTTTCACTCCAGGCATTTTTGGGGGTGGCATGTCCTGAATTCCATCAATATAATGTTTATTTTATTTTAATACAAATTTAATATATGATAAAATTATATAATCTCACAAACTAACAAGGATCACCTTGTTCTCTTTGAAATTTGTTCATGAAAATTAATTGGTTATGGTACCTGGATATATATGCTTGCAATAAATTTCTGAGTTTTTAAAAAGCATAAGACATGTTTTGTAAAAGAGATATAGAGTAAAAAATATACAAGGTACTGGTGCTAATGGAATAAAATAAATACCTAAGTATTAACTTCTCAGTGAATTTTATAGGGCAATAATAATTTATAAAGAAGTTTCTTACTTAGCCAAGTAAAATAAATGTGCATGTTCATGTGCCTGTTTCAAAATGACAAACCCTTCTCTCAAATGTTAGCAAATTAAAACTTATTTTTATCTACTGAAACATCAGTTGCATTTCAACTAAAAACCGTTTTTGAAATATTGAAGATAAAATTTGAAGATTGAACAGTGACTGGCTACTAATGACTAAAATGTGGTGATTACATCTAAAATGGCATTCTGTTCAAAGGAACGTGTGTATGCATATCTTTAATGTCAGCAATTGCCTTTAGGATGACACTTATTAGATTTAATGGTGTCGTGCTATTTCGAGATTGGTATAGCGGTTTTTATAATACAATGTGCTAATATTCCACTTATGATTTAAAGTGTTAAAAACTATAGACAAATTAAATTTAGCAGAGTTTAATTGAGCAAAGAACAATACAAGAATTTGACAGGCCCTAGAACCAGGAAAGGTTTAATCAGACTCCAGGGTGCTCATGTGCCTGAATAACATTTACAGATAAAAAAGGGCAGTGACATACAGCAAGCAGAAGTGAGGTACAGAGGTAGCCTGATTGGTTAAAGCTCCCTATTTGTCCTATTTGAACTTGGTTTGAACCGTTGACTGCCTGTGGTTGACTTACATTTGGCTGCTGTGACCGGTTTAGACTTTGTCATTTGTTATCCAGTAAGTAACAGCCTGTTTACACTTTAAATTCGGTTACAATTTACTATGTATGCAGAAACTTCTAGGCCCAACTTAAGATAGGTAGGAAGGTTGATTTAGGCTAAACTTAATTCAATTTAACAAAAATTAGTTGTTAAAGCTCAAATCTTACTGTTCTGCTCACGTCCATGTGTACAAAGATCACTTGATTCTGCTTTAGTTTTAAAATACAAAATTCTGAAACATGGTATGATGAATTAGTACAGTTACTTATTTAACTTAGAAGTCATGTCTGTGAAAAATAGTTATTTGCATGTGTATTGAAAATTCCCAGGTGTCTGGGAGTGACTTGCCTCAGAAAAGTGCTAAATAATAGGACACAATCTCAAAGGGAATTTGTTGGGCTAGTATACGGTATAACTATCCCACACTTTTCTGCCTGAAGGAAAAGCAGAGGAGGCCCAAAGACACATGTCTGGCCAACTAGTGCTTTAAAAAAATCTCTCAGTGAAATTCCTTCTTAGGCTGCAGCTTTTTCTACAGTCACAGAAAGATAAAATATGGATGAATAATCTATCTAGTTCAATCTATGTATCTATCTACGTTCAATCTATGTGTCTATTAAGTGGCCTAAAGGGGTAAGGAGAGCTGGCTGGGTTTTCTGCCTTCACATAGGGAATACACTGTTATACAGCAAACCTGAATCAAGGCAAACCTAAAATCATGGGATCACGATAGGTAAATTAGAAAAAATTATACTAGGATAATCCAGGAACAGTCCAATAAATTCTATAAACATTACATAAAAGCCAGTGATAAAGAAAATTTTAAATATCTACAAGGGTCATCTGTCTATATTAGCTTTCTAACTTGTATGCCAACTTCAACCCCCAACACACATACCTGCACAATTACAATCACACTGATATTGTATTGTTGTCCTCTCCAGCCATCACCCCACCATACTCAACTTCCCCTAAATTCTACATGTCTTGGTTTATCTATAATGCTTTGGACCTTCATATAATGTTTTTTAATTTGGGGAAGGCTTATTGGCCTTTAGGTCAGATAATTTATAATTAAAATCATTATTATCAAGGTGTCTGGGGACTGTCACTCAATAAACAAGTGAGTATGTGTTTCATTTTTTCTTGTTTTGCATTTTAAGATAGTAAGTGTCTCTGTTGGGAGCCTATCAACTTCTGGTCATTTTGTCACCCTGTTCTTCCTACAACTCCCTAAGCTGTTTCACTTGCTAGAAAGCATTGGTTTAGTTGCACCTGTGCAGAGAGGTTTTTGTTTGTTTGGTCTTTGGGGTTTTTATTTGTTTATTTTTTATTTATTTTTTATTTTTTGTTAAGACTTTCTTAACTTGTAGGCTTCTTTTGTAGTAAGTTTCTTAATTTCAAAAATAGTGATAATCACCTGGTCCTATGATATGTTCAAACAAAGTGTTGTTTAATTTTAAATGCCACTGAGAATGTAGATTTGTTAGGAACCTATAAAATACATATTTTGGAGGTATAAGTGGAGATAGCACAATTAATCTCACCCCCATCTTTTAATATATACTATCAATTAAACATTCACTTGTATCACTAGGGAAAGGGGTATTTGCAGAGAGAAGAGAGAAACTTTGCTTTAAGGGAAACAATATAGCCAAATGCCTAAAGAAGATGACCCATTATCCTATGATTTTAATTGAATATAGCATATCGTTCTCAAAAGTTGTGGCCAAAGGACTTGATATACTGAAAATAAGAATTAGGAGGAAAAAAGACGCAATTTTGTCTTCAAAGTGGCATTCTCTTTGTAGAATCAATTAATCCAATCTATCACTGGTTCCTCAATTAACTATAGCATGTCTTAACTTCATATTTTGGCTCACACTATGTCTTTTGATGTTATGTGTTGTTGGAAAATTTGTAACTGATGCATGAGTGTGCTCTCTGTTCAAACTGTTTCTAATATATAATTTCCTTGTCCAGTGTTCTTTCAATAAGGGTACCTAGTCCTTTGAGGATATCTTGCTAGAATGATGCAAATGAAGAAGTGGACTATTTAATTATTTGTTAAAATATATTATATTTCAACACCCTACTTATCACAGTTGCTGTAATGAAGAGGACAATGTGATGATTATTCTTTTGGCAAAGTGAAATGTTTAGTTTAAACAAGCAATGGGAAATAATGGATAATCTAACAGGAATAATCCCCTGCTGATCCTTTTGTGGGGATATTTGGAAAGGTTTTGACCTGGAAAACCTAAACTAAGAATCTCCCTTCTCACCCCCACCTTACTCCCCAACTGAAAAGTCTTTTCCACCCCAATAAATAAACATTAATAAACATACATTTCTTTAAATATGATTTTCTATCTCAATGTATTTCACTATACTGCTCCCCCACAGAAGAAACATGCTCTTAAGAAAATAAAACATGAGAAAATGCGTATCACTCTAAATAATATGTATATCAGAAGGCACAAGCAAAAGAATTGCATTGGCCCCATTAGGTAGTGCAAACACACTGGAGCCTCATCACAATGGACTGGGGCATGAAAGATCCACGTGCTGAAAAATTGACACTAAGTTGAACTTCTCAGACTACCCTCTGTAAGAAGCGAGGAGAAAGAATCTGAAATTGCCTGGCTTCTGTGTGCTCCATTTGAACTTAAGCAGTGCATTTGCTTTTGAACTCTCAAGCTTCAATCTCAGTCTCCAGGGTGCCCACTTCCCCTGTTTTGTTTGAACCTTTCCTCATAGACACCTGTTGGGGACTGTATTAATAAGACACATTGTAGAAAGAGAAAACGCATTTTCCAAGTCAAGAAGGTGAAAGCTACTCTTTTCTAGGGCTCTTGTTAATCTTTGGGAGCCCAGCATCTTCGGTGGCAAAACAAAAATGATACAGCTGTAAATTCTTATTTTTTTCCCCACTCTCACAAAGAAAATATTGTTGACCTCTCAGTGTTCAGCTACATTTCTCTTAAGAGAAGCAATAGGATATTTCTTCCTTCTATCCTGAGGTTTTAGAACTGGATTCCCATTGCTTCCTAGCATCATTCTAAATAGAACCCCACTGTTTGGCCACGGCCAGAATTAGCTTGAATGGTACCTGTTATTGAAAGGGAGTCTGTATTTGCAGTAATACAGAGAATGCCAGTTTAGAAATGAGCCTGATTGCATGGTTCATTTTGTTCTCCTTTGTAGAGCCAGGCTGCGGCCCACTACAAAGGCACGAAACATGCCAAGAAGCTCAAAGCACTGGAAGCCATGAAAAATAAGCAGAAATCTGTAACTGCCAAGGACAGCGCAAAGACTACCTTCACCTCCATCACTACCAATACCATCAATGCCAGCTCTGACAAAACAGGTTAAGCAATGATCTTTGTTGTTGTTGTCCTCATCATCGTCGTCGGGGTTCCCTCCCTTGTCTAGCCCCATGTCTGTTTCCTTATGTGCCTGCCACATTGATTCACGCTTGAGCCATCTTTCTGTGTAACAGTAATTGTCTCCTCTTATGTTTCCAAACCTCTACGAGATTAAGGTAATCACTAATTATACTCCAGATTTTGCATTTTGAGACTCCTGTGGCTATTTCAGAGGAATAGTCATAAAAAGCTTTTAAAGCCGTGTACCCCATAACTCTTTTTGAGAAACAAACCTTTTCAGTGTATAGCATTTGCATCCTGTATGCAGCACCTTAGCTTATAACTGCATGGCAGATTTGATTTAACTGTGAGTACACAGCAAAGTCTGCTAAATGAATCGAGAAGGCCCCAATAAGGGCATTGTTACAGACAGGCTTTATTCTCATAAATTCCAAATACTGCATTGTTTTAACTAGTGGCTTTGTGATTCTGGGCTTGTTATGGCTGGGTAACCTTCCCTCTGCAAACACAGGTAAGTGTTATTGATACCAATTACTCTTTTTAACAGAGTCTTCACGGTAAAATAATGGCCTCTGAATGGCCCCTTGGGATAGCTCCTGCAAACGACCAGCTTATTCATAATAGGGGAAGCTAGTGAGGTTTTCCTAAGCTGGCAATTTAAATATAAGAACACTGGTCTTCACAATTTACAGAGAAAACATTCCTGTGTGATTTATGAATGTACCTCTAATAAATCACTTTGTAGAGCACAGAGACTATTACACATCAATTGTTTTCCAGTCCATATGAATGGCAATGGTGAGGAAATGTTCATATCATCACCAGTGGTAGTGTCTTAACTGAAAAGACATTCTGGACATGACTGATGAAAATAGAAAATAAACAGTGAACAAATAGAACAGATTACAACAACCTTATTACACAATGTAACATCTACTGGACACGTATAAGCTCTTCCAAGGATTGGGGATGCTGCAAGTGAATCTATAAAGGATAATAATGTTCTGAGTTCCTGTGGCATTTTCTATTTTCTTTACCCAGGTATTATGGATAAATGCATCATGCTGCCCTCCCTAAGAACCCTGTGTCCTCCCTCAACCTGAATACTTGTCTCATCTTTGTATGCTGGCACCTGGTCTGGCATGGGCTATGTGCTGAGTAAAATGTCTATTGAATGACTGAGTCTTACTTCACTCCTTTGGTTTGGTTCTTTGATATAGCCAAGTTTGTGCCACCACATACTAAAGAGCAAAAAAGGACTGGGTTGTCATATTCACTTCCTTGTTATCCAGTGCCAAGAGCTAGATTATGCCATTTTATTAATTTAGATGTAAAACCTTTTAGGGAAAACATTGGTCTTTTCTCTAACTGCTTTATTTTGAGGGCTGAAAGAGAATAAGTGGTAATGAAGCACGTAGTGTCATTTTTGCTCTTGGATACTGGGTCACAGGTGGGGATTACCAAAGCTGCATCTGGCATACAGAAGTGCAGAAAAATCCTGAACACTTTCTGATGCAAAGAAAGTAGTAGATAGGGAGAACAAAGAGATGAGTTTGATGCAACGTGTTAAAGTGACATTTTTCCTTGCTCCCAATTTTTTTCTACTTTTAGACTTTTTGAATCAATAATTCATGTTTGGGTTGTCTTGACTTTTTTAAAATATGAAAATATTTGTTTTATTAAGGACATATATCATTTTTAAATTGGGGATATATATATGTGTGTGTATATATATATACATATACACATATGTGTGTGTGTGTGTGTGTGTGTATATATATATATATATATATATATATATATATATATATATAGAAAGAGAGAGAGAGAGAGAGTAGAGCTGCTAACTTGGGTTAAGAAAGGCCTCTAAGTATGTTGTCTCTGTTAAGTAAATCAGTTGTGACCACACACCTTCATCTCTTAACTTACAGACTAGACTGTGTCAACCTAGAATAATCCAAAGGGTCAGAATCTAATTTAAAGAGAGTTTATCCAAGTGCAAATGTTGGAGGATGGCTGCTCAGAAAACACAGATTCCAAAGAACGGAAGTCAGTGTTCCAAAGTATAGAAGGTTAGTGTCATTTTTATAGACAAAGTTTAGGGAAGCTTAACAGAATTTCAACACATCTTTCTTAATGCTTAGTTTCAATAATCTGACATTGGTTGGGGTGACCTTTTTCTTTTGGGAAAGGTATATTTAGCATTTCATACTGAGGATATAATTAATACTCATGGGGTCTTTTGCACCATCTAGTCTGAGTTAGGTACGGGATACTAAAGGATGCAGTTGACCTATAACAAATATCAGTAATTGGAAGCGGGGGCACAATCTGGTGTCTGGTCTCTCCTAGTCATTTATATAACAAGAACAATGAGGAAGATAATTAACCCAAAAGAAGCAGACATACTTTGGTAAATAGGATCCCCGGAGCCCTGGAGATCACTATTGTTGGAGCAACAATAGTGAAAAGGACAAGGAATGGTATGGACTTTAATTAGAAATTGATGTGAAGGTTTTTTCTAAAATACAAGAAATAGAATGAATACATATACAAACTAAATTTTCATTGTAAACCTACTTGATTTAAAGAGTTTTGATTGATAATTTGTCTTAAATACCTAAATCATATATTATTTACTAGTATAAATAATATGATTTTATCTGCTGTCCTACAGTAACACATATGTCTAAACCATGGGGTTAGCTCCTAATCACTAACTCTGTGATCTTGGATTTTTGTGTTGCTTTTTTTTCCCTTTACTTAGAACAGTCTGCTAGTGTGCTGAGCAGAAAGTAGTGTTCAGTGATCAGCCACTGACTATTCACAGAGAGAATGCTTAGTTCATCTATCTCAAGGCAAAAACACACTTCCCAACATTAAGGAACAATTTTAATTCTGTGATCTAATGAAGAGTGTTAGGTTGGTAATTTTAAATGTACAAACATTTACCGGCAAAAGTGATATTTTTTAAAAATATATTCACGAAGTCAAGAGATCAAGACCATCCTGGACGACAGGGTGAAACCCCATCTCTACTAAAAATACAAAAATTAGCTGGGCATGGTGGTGCATGCCTGTAGTCCCAGTTACTCAGGAGGGTGAGGCAGGAGAATTGCTTGAACCCAGGAGGTGGAGGTTGTGGTGAGCCGAGATTGTGCCATTGCACTCCAGCCTGGGTAACAACAGTGAAACTCCGTCTCAAAAAACAAACAAACAAACAAACAAACAAACTATATATATATATATGGAGAGAGAGAGAGAGAGAGAGAGAGAGAGAGAGAGAGAGAGAGAGAACTCTAAATTGTTTGTTGATAAGAGTGGTTACTATTTATCACAGTATATTTCATAGAGCATTTCCAAAGATAGGCAGAACAACTGTCTAATTTAGAAAAATGGCAAAAATTTTAAAATTATACTCAAAGTAACTAGGTAGTTACTAGTTGTGTTTTTTGTTCTTCTATGAAATGACAAATTCAGAATTGTCTGAATAAGTCCTGTGCAAGGCCATTCTCTGATCCTTCTTTACTCATTCACATGGTTTATCATTTAGGTTAGGCTATGTTATATTGCAGTAATAAACAACCTCTAAAATCCTAGTAGCTTTTGCAGTATCTAATTATTTCTCACTCATACTATGTATTAGCTGAGGTTTTTCTTTCATCTTAATTTAACTCCAGGACTAGGCTAACGAAGCAACCACTAGCTTGAGAACTCTATGGAAGAGGGAAAAAGGCTCTTGGAGCTTTTTAATGGACTGACACATAATATTTCTCTCACTTTTCATTGGTAAGTTACATGGCCAAGCCTGATTACAATGGGGAATGGAAGAATAATTCTCCTCCAGAGAAGAAAAACAGATACTAGTCAGCAATGATACGACATTCTTTTGCTAACTTAAATCATGAGATCTATAAATTTGGCTAGAAGAACTTTTTTCCTATAAAGAGTTACAGCCTGTAAGGTGGCCATCCTGACAGTTTGGGAAGCACAGCCTCTCGCAGAGTCTGAGAGCAGGTACTTCGAGGGAGGAGAGATAAAAAAGGAATTTATGCTGAAATAGTTGGCCGAGTATACATATTCAAGGGGTTATAGGAGAAGCTATAAATATTCACAAAGGGGGGATGTATGCATGCATAGTAAGGAAACATGCATGTTACAGATGACCCCTGTTCATTTTGGGGTGGAGACTTAACATTTAAATAAATTACAGTTAGGTCCTATCAGTCAAAAGGTGAAGCAGGGACATGAAGGCACTTACATATGCAGCCTGTGTAAGCTGGCCAGAACCAGTCCATGGCCAGTGGTCTCTTATTAAGAGAAAGTGACTGAAGTCAGTCTCTTGTCCAGTCAAGGCTGTAGTTATGGCTTGTGAAAAGTCGGGAGTGTGAGGCAGTGTCTGGCGGTCTGTACGCTGCAATTGTTCAACATTGCTTATCTTGATTCGGGTTCCTGTTTAGCTGCTAGAGAAACGAAAAATGTTGTGACAGTCAAAACAAAATTCATTCTCTAAGTGTAGGGGTATGTGCCTTAAACTTTGTCAGGCATGGCCTTAGTTCTTATTTAGAATTGTGTATATTATTGCCACACAGAGTTTGTTCCTTCAGTCTTATGGTCTCTATTTGAACACTATCATAGCTTCCTTCAATTACCACTTGTGCTTATATGTCTCAAGATTCTCTTGCCCTGTCCTTCTCCTAAGTCCAGATCTGCTTTTCCATGGCTCATTGCTCACTTACTTGGATGGTTTTCCAGGATCAATATTTAACAGTTTCAAAAAACCAAACTACAGTCCTCTTCTTGACCATCATCATTTATTCTGAGTCCTGCGCTTCCTAGACTTGAAAGCTTCTAGTTGTCTTTTCCTCTCCTAGGTTCTCACTTCTTTTCAGTCGTTAGAGTCCACTTCCCTCCCATTCCTCAAAACCATCTTTCATGCTTTTACACGTTGTTACTACCCATAACCTGCCCTCACAGATCTATGTCTTTCGCATCCGTTTGCCCTAGCCTCTACGCAGGTCTAACTGCCTCCACACCTGTGTCTTGACAACCATATCCTTCATTATACTCTCCAGTTATACTCCACAGTCCATAAATTACAGCTCGTACCCATTCAGAAACTATAATGTACCTCTGTGCTTTACTCACAATCACAACCTACCTTTCTAAACTTCTCTTCCACTGCTTTCCTGCACTATTTTCCACCAGAGGCATAGCTTGTTTTTCCATTATTGTTAACTGTACTGTAGTTCTAAAACTCTCTCCGAAAAGTGTGTCACTTTTCTTCCTCCTGCCTATAAGGTTCCCTAAGTATCAATTCCTTTCTAGTTGCCCTATCATATTCTTGCCAAAGAGTCGTTTCTGTCTTTACCTTCTCTCATTGCTAGATATCATGGCCCTTGAGTACTTACTTGATTAATTATTTTTGCTTATTTTTTTGTTACAGAATACTTTATATATGAAAGATAATAAGTCAACAGTTTCAAAACTTGGAACAATCAGTTTTGTGTTTCTGTTCTTGGATTGAAGCATGGTAAAGCTCTAGACTTTCGTATTTGTATATAGACTGTTTCATGAAAGAACAGTGGTTCTAATTAATACAGGGGATTCTGTGATATTGCTCATCAAATTTCAGAGTTGCAGATTTTATTAAAAGTCATCAAGTCTAATCCCTAAAGGAGATTTTTGTTGTTATTGTTGTTGTTGGTTTTTGAGATTTTCTAGTCCCTCAAGTAAAGAACACTTGACATTTCTAATGGCCCTTCAGTGACTACCAATCAGGAGTTAATTAGCCTATTGAGTATATGGATTTACCATAGTCATCTAATTGGTAAGGTGTGAGAACATTTCTCCCTGGTTCTATTACATAATTCTCTTTATCAACTCTCACTGAATTGCAAATGTATTCATCAGATAAAGCTACTAATTACAATTTAAATTTGCACTTTTCACTCATGACTCAGTCTTCTTTGTATCCATTTTTCCCTTTTCTCTTTTAATTTTAAAATTGTAATCCAGGAATGTTGTACTCATCAGGCTTAAAGGTACCAAAAGTAAAATACTTCTGAATCTATTGTTAAGAAAGTCTATGAATGCAAAGGAACTTTTATTTGCTCCTGATTCATAATTGACTCTAAGTATTTATTGGAATGCACATTATTTGTTCAGGGACTTAAGAAATAAAAATACTTTTCTGATGATAAAGAAGATACCTGATGGAAAATGATGGCCAGTGACTGAAAACAAATATATCGGGAAACAAAACCTCATGGGAAAGTCAGTCAATTTTAAGGTCACAAATCTGGATTCTTTTATTTCCTGCACATTACCCTCCTGAACTAGTGGTTCACATCAGGCCCAGTGCCAGACAATGCTAGGTACATATTTAAAAAAAAATTTATTTAGATAGAAGCCAAGTTATGACAACAGTGAAAAAATGATAAGAGTGATAGAACAATAGTTTGTAAGGAAAAACCAACCTCAATGTCCTTTAGGAAACAAGCAAATAGACAGTTTTCTGAGGAGGACAAGTGGAAATTAACTTCTGTGTCTGTTTTCCTAAGGAAGGTGGGAAGAGTTTGCTTTTCTTGACTTAGAGTTCAAACAAATTTAGCAAATATTAAAAATGGGGACTGTAACAAAAATACAAGCTGAGTTTGATTTCAGAAAGACATATCTGTTATATATGTATTTTATATTTGTATGTAAGATGTACATGAATACAAATATTATAGACATATATTGAATTTTATGCAAAACTATCTGTAATGCCTGCTCCTGAAATACTCTATTATTCCAGGTCTTCATAACCAGTGATGCATATTTTCTTTTAAGATAGACAAATGCTTTTATGGGTTATGAATCTATACTTCTGTTGAAGTTTATGAGGCAATATAAAGTTATTTGAGAAGGGCACATTTCCATCAGCTCTTTGAGATCTGCTGCAGTGGTGTACAAATGCCCCTCTTAGCAATGTGGAAATTGTGCTAATTCCTGGGGTCTTTCTTTTCCTACCCATTTTCCCTCACAAAGCATCCCTGAAACAATCACTGTCATGATAAAGGACCCACTGCATACATCTTGGCACAGGAGTTGAAGTACCATTGTGAGACCATTTGTGCCTAGAGTGCTTTTTCTTTTCTTAGCACTGGCTCATGACATGCTTCAGATTGGTCAAAGAAAGAGATTTTATCAAGTGTCCCCTTCTCAAGATGTGTGACAAGTGCTAGCAGAGTGTGCTGGTAGCAGATCTTTAGAGATTGAAAAAGAGAAGGGAAATTCAGAAGTGGGGAAAAAGCTAACCCTTATTTGAATATTGTGGTTCTAGGATCTTTGTATGTGAATCAGTGATGATAACTTTTACATTAGGAATGACATAAAAATAAAATATTATATTCTGTTCTTTGTTGTGCATGAGGAGATTATGATGAATGATATTTGGCTGGTTCTATTTGGCTGATAAAAGTTTTGACCTAGATATATTACATATAAAACTGCTTCTTGAATCATATAAAAGTTTCAGAACAACTGGGTTTTTTACCTATGTATGTACACATGTATGTATCCTGTAGGGAGGGAAAACTTTCAGTGGAATCTAGAAACTTATAGGTCCTCTTCACAGGCAAGAGTGGAACAGAGATGAAAGCAACTTAGGAGGGAACAAATGATGTTAGAGGGAAAATAAACAGGCCCCGGAAAGAACAGGTAATAACCTGTGACAAAGACTGTCCCAATGTGATGCTGACTTAAGGTCTCCACTCCTGTGATCCTTCGTAGTGGATGAAATGCCTTGGGAGAGCCTCAATGACAGTTGAGTTCCTTTTGGAAGACCTATCCGTAGGCAGGTAAGAGGATTTCAAGGAACGCACTCCCACTCCTGCCTTAACTGAAGTAATCAGATACCAAAGCAAGGTATTTTGGGATGGCATTTGCCGAACTCCTTCAATGCATATGCATGTGAGTATGTGTGTACAGTGTGTATTGGACTGTCTTTCTTTGCCAGAGATTTTACATCTATAAAATACATGAAAAGCTGACTGCCTAACCAGTATTTATAATATAACAGACATCTGGATGAAATTTAAAAATTAAATTAAAACTCTCAGTTGCTTTGTCTGCAAATGCCCCATTTCCAGGAACATCTATGTCTTTGTGGGTTTGGGTGTGAGTTAATGGAGAGGCTCCCGCCCGCTTTTTTTTTGAGACAGAGTCTCGCTCTGCTGCCCAGGCTGGAGTTCAGTGGCAGGATCTCAGCTCTGTGTAAACTCTGCCTCCTGGGTTCAAGTGATTCCCTGCCTCAGCCTCCTGAGTAGCTGAGATTACAGGTGCCTACCACTATTCCTAGCTAATTCTTTGTATTTTTAGTAGAGACAGGGTTTCACCATGTTGACCAGGCTGGTCTCAAGCTGCTGGCCTTGTGATTCACCTGCCTCAGCCTCCCGAAGTGCTGGGATTACAGGAGTGAGCCACCGCGCCCAACCTCCCCCTCATTTTTATGCCATTCTTAGGAAGTGAGTAGCTTACATAACAAAATATTTCAACTGCAAAATAAAAAAATTATTCTTAAAGGTAGAAATCTTAAATATTACAAAAGAGTTGAACAATGATGAAACATAACAGAATGTCAAATGAGTACCTATAAAAACATGTCGACAATTAGAGAATTTTGTCTCCAATATGGAAAAGTGAAGGGGTTGATATTTAATAGTAATAGATACGAACTGTGAAACAAAACATGTAAATAGTACATTTCTTGCAGTCAGGAGACAGTGTTTCTACTGAGTTCTTAGTAAAAACAAAATCCAAACTAAGACAAATATTTGAATTAAGAATTACACTTGCATTTTTCTTTTATGAATATCAAAATCCATAACATGCCATTGATACAGCTCTGGGGAGCGGAGGAACACCAGGGTTCTTGGTCCTTATGCCGGTTTTGGTAAAACGATATGGACACACGTGGAGTGGCTTTAAGGAGCAGAGAATTTAATAGGCAAGAAAGAAGGAAGAAGCTCCCCCTTACAGAGACAGAGGGAGTGGGGCTCCAAAACCAAAAGAGGAGACCCCAAGTGGGGTGGAAACCAGCCAAGTACACAGAGGCTGGAGGAGGTGGTGTCTAATTGGCATAGGAGCTCAGGGGATTGGTTTGATCAGTCATGTTATTCACATAGCCCATGAAGAAAGTTGACCCTCCCACCCTAGCCTTTTAATGCAAATGCAGGATGCCATGATGTTCTACACATGTGGGGATATGTGGGGGTGGCCATGTTGCCAGGAACATGTGGGGCAAGGGCAGGAAAGCCGTTATTTGTGTGGACCCAGTTTCTAATTTGCGTATCACATGTTGCCACTGGGCTCTACCCAGGCTTTCCAGCTAGACAAGAAATGTCTTTAAAAATGAAAACTTGGCCGGGTATGGTGGCTCACTCCTGTAATTCCACCGCTTTCGGAGGCCTAGGCAGGCAGATCACCCTGAGGTCGGGAGTTTGAGACCAGCCTGCCCAACATGGAGAAACCCCGTCTCTACTAAAAATACAAAATTAGCCAGGCATGGTGGCAGATGCCTGTAATCCCAGCTACTGGGGAGGCTGAGGCAGGAGAAACGCTTGAATCTGTGAGGCGGAAGTTGCCATCCACCGAGATCACACCACTGCACTCCAGCCTGAGCGACAAAAGCAAAACTTTGTCTCAAATGAATAAATGACTGAATGAGATAAAAATGAAAGCTTCCCAAGGACCCCTTTTCCTCTCTATCTGCCTAAAATAATTTCTTAGTAACTCCTACCACAGCATCAGAACTGTTTTGTGATCAAGCCCTTGCCCATCATTTTTGCCAGTCTTAACACATTTCTTCTCAACTCCTGCCCAGTTACCTCATTTGAAGATTGAAAACAAGATGTGTATGTTCATTTGCCTGGAACGTTCCTGCATTATACCGTTATACCTCACCCCATCCCACACTTCACAGAAGAATGCACATGCTGTGTGCCAATGCATATGTGCCTGGGTACACACAAACATGAACAAATCCACTGATATTCTTACTTGGTTGATTCCCACTTGTAGGCTTCTGCATAAACTAGTTCCTAGCACCTAGTGAAATTGTATTATCCTCCTGCTTGTCAACCCCATGAAGTTTTCAGCTCTTTGATGAAGCATACACCTTAATTCCATACATCTTTATTCTAGCAACTAGCACAGTTTTACATTAACCCCAACAAATAGAGTGGTGTTATTTTTCTAAGAAGATCATGCTAGGAATTATTTTAATAGCAAAAACACATTCCAAAACACATAGTAACAACTTTAATGCACATAATCAATGTTTTACTATGTGAACTTTATTACATTTAACTACTTAGTGATAGAAATCAAAGGTATTAACCAGTGTAGCTTAGAGTTTTAATGTGCAACCATTGGGCTGAGCATTTCTCAGAGACAGCATAAAATTAAGTTGCTATTTTAATTATCATAATTGCATTCAGATTCATCATTAAATTAGTGAGCTACTTCGGTTCTAATGAAAGTGAACAACATTTTAAAAAGCTCTATTGAGTTGGATTGGCTGTGTATTCAACGTTAAGTTGTGACATCGGTGTGGTTTTAAATTTGAGGGGAGAGAGGATAGTAATCCCATGGGTAGAGTCTATGCCACTCTTCCAGTGTACGACCAGTCTCTAGTTTGCTTTACTTTTAATATGACTGAGTTTATGGGGTAGCCTTAACAATGTTTTACACTTAAACATGATTGCTCAAATCAATCACCCTCAAACTAACAGCTGGCACTTGGCCAAACCTAAAGGTGAAGGTCAGAAGGCAGAATGTGTAACAGTAATGATACAAATGGGCCTTATTTAAAAATTTTTTTTTTCAAATTAAAAAAAAAACGTAGGTTTAGTGGTGCATTTGAAGGTTTGTTATTTAGGTAAATTGCATGTTGTGAGGTTTGGTGTCCAGGTTATTTCATCACCCAGGTAATAAACATAGTCCCTAATAAGTAGTTTTTTAATCTTCACCCTCCTCCCACCTTCCACCCTCAAAGAGGCCCTGCTATCTCTTGTTCCCTTCTTTGTGTTCTATGTACTCAGTATTTTTAGCTCCCATTTATAAGTGAAAATGTGCAGCATTTGGTTTTCCATCTCTGTGTTAGTTCACTTAGGATAATGGTCTCCAACTCCATCCACATTGCTGCAAAGGACACAATCTTGTTCTTTTTTAATGCCGACATAGTATTTCATGGGGTACATGAACCATATTTTCTTAATCCAGTTTACCATTGATGGGCATTAGGTTGATCTCTTGTCTTTGCTATTGTGAATCGTATTGTGATTAACATAATAAATGCATGTGCCTTTATGGTAGAATGATTTATGTTCCTTTGGGTATATGCTCAATAAAGAGATTGCTGGGTCTAATGGTAATTATGGTTTAAATTATTTAAGAAATCTCCAAATTGTTTTCCACCATGGCTGAACTAATTTACACTCTCACCGACAGTGTATAAGCATTTCTTTCTCTCTACAACCTTGCCAGCATCTATTATTTTTTGGCTTTTTAATAATAGCCATTCTGACCAGTGTGAGATGGTATCTCATTGTGGTTTTGATTTACATTTCTATAATGATTAGTGATGTTGAGCATTTTTTCCTATGCCTTTTGGCCATGTGTATGTCTGCTTTTGAAAATTGTTCCTGTTCTTTGTTCCATTTTTTTATGAGGTTGTTTGTGTTTTGCTTATAAATTTAAATTCCTTATAGATTCTAGATAGCAGACCTTCACCAGATTAATAGTTTGCAAATATATTCTTCCACTCTGTAGGTTGTCTGCTTACTCTGTTGACAGTTTCTTTTGCTATACAGAAGCTCTTTAGTTTAATTAGGTCCCATTTGTCAATTTTTGTTTTTGTTGCAATTGCTTGTGACATCTTTGTCATGAAATCTTTGTTGGATCCAATGTCCAGAATGGTATTTCCTAGGTTACCCCTGGGCATTTTCTATCGTTTTAGACTTTACATTTAAGTCTTCAATCCATCTTGAGTTGATTTTTCTATATGATGTAAGGAAAATGTCCAATTTCAATCTTCTGCATATAGCTAGCTACTTATCCCAATACCGTTTATTGAATAGGGAGTGTTTTGCCTATTGCTTCTTTTGTTAATTTTGTTGAAGATCAGATGGTTGTAGGGGTGAAGCATTATTTCTGGACTTTCTATGCTGTTTCATTGGTTTATGTGTCTGTTTTTGTACTAGCATCTTGCTGTTTTAGTTATGTAGCCTGGCAGTTTGAATTTGGGTAATGTGATACCTCCACCTTTGTTCTTTTTGCTTAGGATCGCTTTGGCTATTTGGGTTCTTTTTGGTTCCATATGAATTTTATTATTTTTATTTTTTATTTTACTTTTGAGACAGAGTCTCACTCTGTTGCCCAGGCTGGAGTACAGTGGCATGATCTCAGTTCACTGCAACCTCCACCTCTCAGGTTTTAGTGATTCTCCCACCTCAGCCTCCCAAATAGCTGGGACTACAGACATGAGCCACCTCACCCATCTAATTTTTGTATTTTTAGTAGAGACAGGGTTTTGCCCTGTTGCCCAGGCTGGTTTTAAACTCCTGGCCTCAAGCAATCTACTCACCTCGGCCTCCCAAATTGCTAGGTTTACAGGTGTGAGCCATCCTACCTGGCCATATGAATGAAAAAACAATTTGTAAATAATTCTGTGAAGTGTGTCATCAGTAGTTTGATAGGAATAGCATTGAATCTATCAATTGCTTTTGGCAGTCTGGCCATTTTAAGAATATTAATTCTTCCTATGAGCATGGAATGCTTTTTCACTTGTCTCACCTATATTTTACTTGCATAGTGTTTTGTAATTCTTGTAGATATCTTTCATTTCCCTTGTTAACTGTATTTCCAGCCATTTCATTCTTTTCTTGGCTATTGCAAATGGGACTGCATTATTCATTTGGCTCTCAGCTTGGATGTTGTTTGTGTGTAGGAATACTACTGACTTTTGCACATTGATTTAGTATCCCGAAGTTTTGCTGAAGTTGTTTGTCAGATCAAGGAGCTTTTGGGAAGAGACTATGGGGTTTTCTAGGTACAGGATTATATCATCTGCAAACAGGGATAGTTTGATTTCTTCTCTTCTGATTTAAATGCTTTTTATTTATTTAACTTGCCTGATTGCTCCTAGCCAGGATTTCCGGTGCTGTGTTGGATAAGAGTCATGAGAGAGGCCATCCTTGTCTTATTTCGGTTCTCAAGGGTAATGCTTCCAGCTTTGCCAATTCAGTATGATGTTGGGTATGGGTTTGTCATACATAGCTCTTATTATTTTGAAGTGTGTTCCTTTAATGCCTAGTTTGTTGAGAATTTTTAACATAAAGCTATGTTAAAATTTATTGAAAATCTTTTTGGTTTATATAGAAATAATCATGTCGTTTTGTCTTTGTTCTCTTTATGTGATGAGTCACATTTATTGATTTGTGTATGCTGAACCAACCCTGTACTTAAGGGACAAAGCCTATTTGATTATGGTAGATGAGCTTTTTCGTGTGCTGCTAGGTTAGGTTTGCTAGTATTTTGTTGAGGACTTTGGCATCTATGTTCATCAAGGATATTGACCTGAAGTATTTAAATTTATTTATTTATTTAGGAGACGGAGTCTTGCTCTGTCTTCCAGACTGGAGTGTAGTGGTGCGATCTTGGCTCGCTACAATCTTCATCTCCCTGGTTCAAGCAATTCCCCTTCCTTAGCCGCACATCTGGCTAATATTTTGGTATTTTTAGTAGAGACGGGGTTTCACCATGTTGGCCAGACTGGTCTCAAACTACTGACCTCAGGCAATCCACCCGCCTCAGCCTCCCAAAGTTCTGAGATTATAGGTGTGAGCCACTGCGCCTAGACAGTATTTTTTTTTTAATATTTGCCAGCTTTATATATCAAGATGATCTGGCCTCACCAAATGAGTTGGTGAGAAGTGCCTCTGCCTCCAGTTTTTTAGAAGAGTTTCAGTAGGAATGGTACCAGCTCTTCTTTATACATGTGGTAGAATTCAGCTGTAAATTTGCCTGATCCTGGGCTTTTTGGGGTTGCCAGGCTTATTATTCCTGATTCAATTTTGGAACTTGTTATTGGTCTTTTCAGGGATTCAACTTCTTCCTTGTTCAATCTTCAATCTTGGAAGATTGTATGTTTCCAGGAATCTGTGTCTCTCTTACAGGTCTTCTAGCTTATGTGCATAAAGGTGTTCACAGTAATCTCTGAGGGTTTTCAGTATTTCTGTGGGGTCAGTAGTCATATCCCTTTTTCATTTCCTAGTGTGTTTATTTGGAACTTCTCTCTTCTTTCTTTCTTAGTCTAGCTGGTGTTTAATCTATCTATTAATTTTCTCAAAGAGCCAACTCCTGAGTTTGTTGATCTTTTGTATGTTGTGGATTTATTTTTTTTGTTTTTTGCTTTTTTTTTCCATTTCACTTTCCTTCAGCTCAGCTTTGATTTTGGTTATTTCTTGTCTTCTGCTAGCTTTGGGGCTGGTTTCCTCTTGCTTCTGTAGTTTTTCTAAATGTGATGTTAGATTGTTAATTTGAGACCTTCCTAACTTTTCAATGTGGGCCTTTAGTGCTATACATTTTTCTCTTAAAACTGCCTTAGCCGTACAGACGTGGTATGTTGTACCTTTGTTCTCATTAATTTCAAATAATTTCTTGACTTCTGCCTTCATTTCATTATTTACGCAAAGTAATTCAGGAGCAGGGTGTTTAATTTCCATGTAATTATACAGTTTTGAGCGATATTCTTAGAATTGATTTCTATTTTTATTATGCTGTTGTAACTTATTTTATTTATTTATTTATTTATGCCATATTTCTATTTCTCTTCCAGTTCTCTAGTAGAATTAGGTAAAGCTAGAAAGAAAATGATGCTTTCTTCCATGCTGCTTATTAAGTAGAAGAGTTTGTGGGAAATAACATAATTCTCGCTCTTCACTAAAATAGTCAGGGATTTGAGTCTGACTTATGGAACTCAAGGTTATTTATTTTTCCATTTATCTATCTATTAATTCATACCCATTCTTAAATCTACAAATATTATTGTAACATATGAGATACTAAAGCAATGAATACTAAGATGCAGACTAGGAGTTCTAGCCTTAAGATGTCTTCATTCTGGTTGGGAAAACAATATATATATACAAAATATAATCTAAGGTAGAACATATTTGTTGGAAGAAAATAGCATATATAGTGCCGTGAAGGTCTAGAGCAGCAGAAATGATCTTTTCCTATGAGGGACATAGAAGGGGACACAGACATTGTTAACTAGCGTTTGTTAAACTTAATGTCAAGGGTATATAATTTATAAAATAATTCCTTTCATGAAATGTTTTATTTAGTCAACTTTTAGTGAGTACTCAGTATTTCCTAGTTATCAGATGTAGCTTCTGTCCTCTAGTGATTCATTTAAATAGAAGAGACAGAACAAAAAGCTGTGATAAAGTGGTTCAGAAGTTTTATGCTAGAGCCTTGTAAAGGTTATGGGAATACCTAACTCTTGGACGTAGATGTTCTTAAATTTACAGATAAAGAAACAAGGTTCTAAGTTAGGAAAATGGACCAAGATAAACAGATCTGTAAGAAGCAGAGCAAGAATTTGAGTGGCGTTTTGATTCCTCCCAGGGTCTTTCCCTTGCTGTCTCCTGTTAGGCAGCAAAACATTTACCCTCAATCTTCCCATAATCCTCATTAGCACTAACTCCAATTTTGGTTGCTAACTGATATCACCGGGTCTGCTACATTACTCAAGGTAGTTCCTTTCATTTTGCAGAAGCCTCAAAGACTCCTAAGGGTTTTGGTGTAAATACTCATCTTTGCATACAAGACCCTGGAACTGTTAAAAGGCTCTAATGTGAGTGTCTGCCTATAGTTTATGTTTTTCACATATTTATTGTGGTTTTCACCTGCATGGAAGCTGGTAAGAGAAGATAAGATCAAGGACCAAAGCTTTCTGTTGGTTTATATTTTGTTAATAAAAATCATGCCATTATTTTGCCAGAAAGAAAAGCTCTGTGTGTAATTGGAAAGTAACATAACATCTTTGATCTCTTTGTGTAAAATGTATAGTAGATAATTTTGGATTTGCATGAGAAACCATTTCAACTTAGATTTTTTCTGTTCATGTTTGCTCTTGTAATGCTATCCAGAAAGTGACAGAATTCCCTGGAATCACAAAACCCAAGTCTTAAATAGAAAGAAAAAAGAAAGCCTGTTTTTTTGTTTTTTGTTTTTGTTTTTTGCAGTCAAATGTTAAGTTTTCAATATGAATATACAAAATTTTCAACAAGAGATACAAGATTACCTACATTGAAAGAGATTAGAGTTTTGCAGGATATATATTATCTCCTTGGAATTACTGCTTCAAAAAAGTGCTTTAATCTTTTTAGGCAACTAAATTGATGTTTAGTAGAGTAATTTTGACAATAAAAATCTAGGCCGGGCACAGTAGCTCATAGCTGTAATCCCAACACTTTCGAAGCCTAGGTGGGAGGATTTCTTGAGGCTACGAGTTCAAGACCACCCTAGCCAACATAGTCAGACCGATCTCAAAAAACAAAACAAAACAAAAACAAAAAACAAAAAACAACTACAATAACCTAAAAAGGATTTGTTCATGGCCCATAAATGCATGCTTCTTCCTATATTACTAAGACATTTTAGATCAATATATAGTGTTACATAAAAATAAGTTAGTGTAGTCTAGAGTTCAGCAGTCATAGTTTTCTATACAAAGTTGTCAATTTCCTAAACATAAATAAAAGTAAATTTTTAATTCATAAAGCTTTTTAAACATTTCAAGATGACATCGTCTAAAATATTACATTTTATCCTCATCCAAAAAAGAGAAAACTTAAAAGGTATTTCTAAGTTACTGACATTTCTGTTTTAAATAATTTGCTTCACAGAAGACCATGAATATAAGAAATGGGACAGAAATCATAGCTGTGTCTCTATAGTAGAAACATAAATCTCTCATTTGCTAAATAACATAGAAAAAATATGTCATGATTTAGTATCTGCCTTCTTATTTCCAGTTATTGATACATACTAGTATGTATCAATTTTCATGGAGGAAGTACTCAACATCCCGAGAGATGAATGGATCTTTAAAAGTGTCTTACTCTAGCAACAATAGGTAAAATCAGTTTCTTTATTCAGTGTAATCCAAGATTCTAACTAGATTATATGCCTTTGTATTAAAAAACTAATCTAATAACTATAATTGGAATAATGATATAATGCCTTACTTGTGATGGCTATGAAACCCACTGGTAACTTCTGTTCGTTCTATTTATTCAAAAAGGTAAAGATAATATCTTCCATAAAACTTGCAATTAATGGGGGATGGTCAGATAGTTTTTCTAAGTTCTATTCCGCCAAAATGTATTTATTTGTGTGTTTGTTTATTTTTGAAACAGAGTCTTGCTAGGCTGGAGTGCAGTGGCACGGTCTTTGCTCACTGTAACCTCCCCATCTCAGGTTCAAGCGATTCTCCCACCTCAGCCTTCCAAGTAGCTGGGACTACAGGTGTTCGCCACCACATCTGGCAAATTTGTATTTTTTGGTAGAGAAGAGGTTTCACCGTATTTATCAGGCTAGTCTCAAACTCCTGACCTTAAGTGATCCTCCCTCCCAAAGTGCTGGGATTACAGGCATGAGCCACCTTGCCTAGCCATTTTTTAAAATGTATAATACAAGCAGTAATAAAATAAATAAGCAAGAGTATATGGAAGAAGTTTTTTTGTCTTGTTCTTTGTTTGTTTGCTTGTTTATAAACAACCATTTAAAAATCATAAAGAAAACCCATTCAATTTGTGGGCACTTTGTCATCATGTTGATTTAATTTAGCTATTGATTTTTAAGAATATTTGTAATTACTTAAAACCTTAGAAAGATTTTGCTTCATTCTTATCAAAATCCTACCCTGTATAAGCTTCTGCATAATTAAGAGTTTTTTTTATTGTATCAGCCATCTTTTTATTGCAAAAAGAAAAATAAAACACTTATTATGATGTACCACACTTCCTAGTTTGGTCAGTGAGCATATTTGCTTTTGGACACCTCAACTGATACTTAGTTCAACATTAGCATTATGAAAATCACATATATGGTGTTTAGAATCTCTATGGTATATTGTAATTTAATGAAAACTTTACCTAAATGTGTGTGTGTGTGTATGTAGTTTTACCTTTAGTGTGCAAATAAAAGTAAAATTTTACACAGCTGAATAGGATACAAGCACTTTAGGTTCCAGAATGGTAAATATCCACTGTTAAAAATTAAAAAAGAAAAGTCATCCATCTGTCTAATATATAGGGTGTAGCAATTTTCTTTCTGCAAGGGATCATGTAGTAAGTATTTTAGCCTCTGTCATAACTATTCAATTCTGAAACTTGCGTGAAAGCAGCCATTGACAATATGTAAATGAATGAACATGGCTGTGTTCCAGTAAAAGCTTCTTTACCAAAACAGGCAGCAAGCCTGTTCTGGCCATGGTTTGTAAATCTCTAATTTAGATACCTCCAAATATTAAGCTATTTATGGTTGTTCCAGTTATCGGTGTATGCAAACAAACCAACTCAAACTTGGTAGTGAAAAAAATCTCAAACATTTATTATTAATATCTTTAATGATTCTGGTGGTTAACTAAGATTAAGTAGGCAGGTTTTTTAAATCTTAGATGGGGAATTTGTGTTATGGTCAAATGGCAATTTGTGTAGAGTCCTCTCAAAGCCTTCCTGATTTATGTCAAGCTGTTGATGCGGCCCATTGGCTAGAACCTCAGCAGGGGCTGTCTGCCAGAGTACTTACTGGTGGCCTCTCTATACAAATGGCCTAGGCTTTTTAACAATATCACATCTGAGTTACAAAAAGATAGCCAGGCTGAAGCTATATATCCTTTTATGACTTAGACTGTAAAATCACAACATCCTCTCACCATACTGGACTGGTTGAGACAGGCATAAAGGGGTAGGGAATAGATTTCATCTGATGATGATAGAGTGACAGTCACATTGTAAGAACAGCATGTGAGGTGGGGATTAAATCTAGCACCATGATACTTTTATTAAAATTTTTTTGGGGATTGGAATAACAGCAACAGCAAAAGAGCCAGATGTGGTGACACACACCTGTAGTCCCAACTACTCAGGAGGCTGAGGTGGGAGGATTGCTTGAGCCTAGGAGTTTGTGGCTGCAGTGAGCTATGATTACAACATTGCACTCCAGCCTGAGTGGCAGAGTTATACACCTCATCTTTAAAGTATAAATAAATTAATATTTAAAAAATACAAAATAGATGAGTCAGGACAAAAAGAGTTGGAGAGCAAAGAAAAAACTGGGACAATAGGAAAGATGTGTTGATAATGGTGGCTAAGGAAAGCAGGGGCTAAAATCACATTTATATAAGGTTTAAGCTATGTGTTTGAAGCAAAGGAATTTTGGGAACTTATGTAAAGGATGAATGGATAGCCTCTCAAGTGGTCAGAAGAAGGTTGTGTTCAGATCCAAAGAAGGAAGTCAGAAAGAGGTCTCTATAACCAGAAGATTCGTATGCCCTTAATATTAGGCCACATTCTGACCCAAGTAGGAGCTTCACAATGTGCTGGAGGTCTGGAACCAGGAAATTCCTAGACTTCTAGAAGTCTAGAACCCATTGCCCATCAAGGACAACCTGTAGCTCAGGATAGGGCAGATAAATGAATGCCTCTGGCTGGAAAAACGCTAGTGTTGAGATAAGTGAAGCTGAATCCTGACAGGTGTCCCGAAAGCCAAACTCTCACTGAAATGACTGCATCAATTGGTTGGTTTGACATCACAAGTCCAAAAATAGATAGAAATGGCCCCTCTGGGAAGTGAAAGACTGAGGAAAGTCTTTAAAACTCTATCCCTTAACTTCTTTCATTTTTGTGCTCAATAAGCCATTTTCTGCATTAGAGCCCTCAGAAGAGCCCTTCAGAGCATGCACCTGATACGAGAGCCCTGAGACATCTGCTGAGCCATTTAAGTCCTCTCTGCTATACCCAGCTTTTTCTGTCTGTGGACCAAATGTGCCTATTTTTTGCTCCACTGATTTAATAGCCCCAGGAAAGTTGATAATGTGATCATGGAAGTTCTGAGTGGAACGACTTGAGTTCCATCTCCAGTCTTACTCTGGGGCTCCCTGGACCCAGTAGACTCTAACTTTGCTACATTGACGCTGCTTTTGTTGCAGAGCTTATTGGAATCAGTCCCTCTAGTGTGTGAGAGTGTGTGTGTGTGTGTGTGTGTGTTTCTGTTAGTCTATCAACTGCAAGAAAAATGTGCCTTATTATTTAGCAGCATTTTAACAGGTTTCAGTCCATTAAAAGCAAAAGAGAGCATTAAATAGCATTCTTCAGCTTTTAAGCATCAAGCTTTCATCAGTTTATTAATAGACTCTAACTGCAAATGTGCTCGTTACATGCTAGGGCTTTAGGCCGACTCTAGCAGCAACAATGGTGTCTCCTCTGGGACTAGAAATCCAATTCTAACTCCTACCTTCAGGTAATGCTTTTGGACTGCTTTGGAGAGTTAAACAAATAAATGCTGAAACTTTCCTTCCAGAGAGCTGAAACTGACTAGATTTATTCATGCTTCAAAAACCCTGGCCTAAGAAAATAGCCAAGACTGAAGTAGCAAACTGACCAGTGGGCCTAAGTCTCTTCCAGCTGCAATTTTTTAATGCCATTTTTATCCTGTTTCTACAGAGTGGTGTTAATGAATCGATAGGATAGAAAGCTGAGATTCAGGATAATTAGAAGGATACACATGGCCTCTTACAGAAAGAGTCAAATTCACTAAAACAATATTAAGAATTTTGCCTTCATGAAAGTATAGTAAAAAATTCTACTCCAGAGATGTAGACACATGTGGCCACTAGAAAAGCTAAATTAATATTAGCTCCTGGTGGAACTGCCATGCTTGGGGGCACCTCAACTGATAGTTCAACGTTAGCATTGTGAAAATCGCATATACGGCTATTTAGAATCTCTGTGGTGCATCGTCATTTAATGAAAGCTTTACCCGAATGCGCCTGTGTGTGTATGTGTGTGTGTGTAGCTTATTAGATTCAATATAAAACCATGGCATGCTTCCTCCTTTCTCCGATAAGAGTTGTGTTTCCCTTTTTGCCTTTACTGCCAGGACGATTAGAACAAGTATTATGAACAATCGTAATCCTCATTGAAGTACAGGGAAGGGGAAAGGAAGAGGTAGATCGAGCACAAGACAGGAAAGAGATGTATAATTTTATCCTGTTTCAAAGAATTTTTTTAAAATTCACCCAAAAGAGACTATTCATCCTGGAGAGAGTATGATGATGTAAATATGTAAGTTCAATTTTCAAATATCTCCACCCATCCTCTTCCTATATAGCATTGTGGAAGCTCTTAAGGAAAACTGGCTTGATTTTAACAACTAAAGAAATTTCATTTGCATTGCACATTCCTGTAATGGTAACAGTAGTGTAGACATTTGTAGGTCATAGTACAAATTAAGCATTCTAATGTGTTACATAGATTGATTCGTTTAATTCTCACAACAGTTCAACAAAGATTTTAACTTTATTCTCATATTGTGAATAAAGATATGAAGGAACACAGAGGTTAGGTTCTTGCCCAAAGTCACACATCTGATAATGATTTAGCTGGAACCAAGATGTGACTTCGGCAAATCCAACTTAAGAGGACTGGTCCTGAGCATTAAGCATGTTGCTTCTGTTAGGAAAGGATGTGATCTAGCTATGTGTATTATATTTTCAGCAAGTATGTTTGATTAGCATTCCTCAATCAAGTTTTCTCCATTCTATGACTATATTAATGTTATGCATATGTGTATGATATGGTGTGTGTTTGTGTGATTGCACTTGGAAGCATCAGTAAATATATAGGACTGACAATTGGGAAGATTATGATGTTATTAAACCTATATCAAGATGTTAGATAAGATTTGGAATTTGAAGTAGAGACAATGCTCACCAAATATCTATTATTTCCCCTATATTTTTGAGCCCCTCTTACATTAATATTGGGGCCATATAATTAATTCTAACAAATGTGATTATAAGCAAAAGCAATTAATTGTGAACTACTGCATTTACAAACAAACAAACAAAAACACTACAGTGTAGGATCAGAGCAGCAAATGAAAGGCCACAATATTTTGTGGAATGTTAAAAAGTTAGAAAAAACACTGGTGGCATTTTTCATGGAAAGCTTGAGGGTAAGGTATGAGCTGTCCTAAAATATCTGGTGCATTAGGATAGAGGAATGAAAAGCCTTATTCTAGTGGGATGAATGTATACAGTAGAGTCAGTCAATGAAAAATACAGAGGAACTTATTATATTCAATATAAATAAGAACTTCTTTTAATACCACATTTACAATCCTCCATTACTTTTGTAAATAATTTATTTTTTTGTTTTGCCATTGTCATGGTCCTAGCCAGTAAAAAACAGTATGATATAAATAGTCATCACACAAATATAGGTGAATAAATGAACAAATAAACGTTCTATCAAATACAGCACTCCAAATATTTTCCTGACTTTGGAAGAATTCGAGTACAGGGTATGTAACTGGTTGCTAGGAATATTTTGGAGCAACTTCCAGCCCTGGATTGTGGTCATTCTAGTTGTGACCTAATGTCTGTCCCAATACCTAGATTATTTCGTTTTTATTGTTTTTTTACATTTGAACTTTCCTGATCATTAAAGCCTTTCGCTTTTTACTTCCAAGCAGATAGGAAATCCAGCCAAGATCCTTGTTGTTGCAAAATCACAAAGAAATATTGCAAGCATTTTTTTAGCCCTACCTGTTTGCAAAGGCATTTATCATCTTTTGATAACATGTCATCATGTTCAGAGAAATGGACAGTATGTATTTTGTAATCAGGATGGAGGCTGTGACATGACTGATGTGAGCCTTTATCAGGTATCATCGTCAAATATGAGTCTCTGAATGAAATGTGTGTGTTTGAAAGACCTGCACTTGGATTTATGAGACTTGGCTCCTTTTTTCATACGTAGTTATAAATTAATGCATGCAGTGATAACTCATTTCAAGTTGGTGCTCATATGCATGCATGGCTCAGTGTTGATCATCAGTCAGATTAGCCTCATCGTTCACTGAGCATCCCTTCCACTCAGCTGGCCATTGGCTGAATTTGTGACTCTCTAAATAAATTGCTTCAATCTCTCTGCTAAGTCACTTTTCAGAGAGGGCCAGCTTCTAAATTGGCAGCTATAAAAAGCATCAGCTAGCTACCCAATCCTAACACTGAATTCTGTGTTATGTAGGTGTTTTAAGATAATTCACTGCTACCAAGGAGCTTTCAGTCTTGCTTAGTAGAGAAAACTAAAATGCAAATACTGTGAAGTGTGCCTAAAAGCACAGGCAAAAGGGGTGGTGCAGATGTGGCGATGGTGATAGTAGGATTCAGATAAAGGGTTTGTTTGAAAAAAAGAAGATGAAATTTGGACTCAGACATTAAGTTTCTAATCTCAGCTGTACCATTTAATTTTCTTCATCTGTCAAATAACAAATTATAGGGAGAATGATTAATAATGCAATTAAGGCATTTAACTTAAAGTGTGCCACAGAGTAGATACTCTGATGGTAGAAGGTAACTGGTACTATTTATTATGATCATTATTATTAAAGTGTATTACAATTTTGAGGCAGAGGTGGAATAACCCACTTCTCTGTAATCTTCACATATGGGAAAAATGGCGAAAGGAGAAATTAAAAAGATGTCATCTATATAAAAAATAACATAGAGAAAGACAATAGCTAACTAAGCTAGCAAGAACAGAAATGATGGTACAGCAGAAAAGAGTGCCAAGGCATTCCAGGGCCTTTGAAGTGCCAGAAAGGTAAGAATCAATGACTCCTGATGTGCATTTGCCACCACCAGCTGGCAGTTTAGGACAATTCAAGTTGTCTTCTCAGGTCAGCTCCAGTATTTAGTATAGCTGACCCTTCACAGTAGCGCAAGTGTCTCTTCAATGTTTGCATTCGGACCCATCTCCAGCTTTATCAAGTTAGCGAGCCTGTGGATCAGGACAAGCATTTATTTTTTTTTAGACGGAATCCTCCTGAGCCAACTGATCATGTAACACTGTGACTCAGAAACACTTACATGTGAAATAAGCCTTGACATGTGTTCCTAGCAATAATTCAGTTTTAATGTCGGTCTTGGAAAGTTTCTGGTTCCAAAGAAAATGGAATAAACTCATTTCACCTGATTTCTCCTTCATTAATTATAAAGTCTGGACAGAACACATAAGCCAAGCATTAGAAGACTTTGAGGAAAGAGAGAGTAGGGAGAGTGATAGGACTGTCTAGCAGCCTCAAGACTTATGGGATGACTCAGTGACAAGTTATCTGTTTTTGTTTGTTTTGTTTGACTCCTATATATGCCAGTCTGGGCACTAGAGCAGCCTGCAAGCTAGAAGTACCAATGGGTTCAGACAAGATAGTCCCAAGATAAATCTGCTCTTTCTGGTCCTCTTCTAAACTTGGAAGAGACAGCCCTGTAGGATGAGACTCTTGACAATAGCCACTGTGTTCCAGGAGAGCATCACAAACAAGCCACATGCCTCCCTCTTCTCCCGGACACTTCGGAAACTGGAGGGAATAGTCCTGCTGTTTGTGTTAAGCACAAATGCAAGCAGAGGCAATCCCCACTCCAAAGGGCACTGGTAAAACTGCGGGGGAGAACACTGTTGACCAGTCCCACCCACCTTGTGATGATGAATCTAGACCCTTTAAATATCCTTCTTTATGAGCTGTCATGATGTTAACCTTTGTCAGCAGAGGGCACTGGAGAGACACTGCAGGAGGAAGAGGTCGGTCTTGGTCTTGGATGTTCACTGACCAGACTCCTACAGTGTGGATAGCTTCTCTCAAAGATGCCCAGCTTGTGCAATGCATGGTGTCCAGAAATACCCACACGCCAGCAGCCTCTCTCAACACACCCCTAAAGCAGTTTCGTAACATTGTGCCTCTAGTGAGACATCTTCCCATGAACCACTTCTACTTGTACCTTAGAGGATAGATCTCAAGCAAGTTCTACCAGTGATGCCTCATGGCCACCCCTCTACCATTCAGTCAGCCATAGTCAAACCCTGTTCAACAGGGTCTAGAGCTCAGCCCTGGGAAGGGTGTGCTCTTTTCTCTGGGCACATTATCTCAGCCCTAGGTAGGCATGACTGTTCCTTATAGCTGCTATTCCTGTATTATTTGGAGTCTCTTTATTTCTTACTACACAATCATCATTAAGCAATACCTTGTTACAGTCAACATATTAATATTTAATTTCCTATGTCCAAATTACTGTGCACTTTCTCTTTTTTGATTGGACTGTGAGTGACAAAGAATGATGCCAATAGCATGATCCATAAAAGAAAAAAAAAGGATAAATTGGACTTAATCAAAATTAAACACTTATGCTCTGCAGGCAGGAAAATTGCCTGAACCCAGAAGGCAGAGGTTGCAGTGAGCTGATATCACGCCGTTGCACTCCAGCCTGGGTAACAAGAGCGAAACTCCATCTCAAAAAAAAAAAAAAAAGTAGGCTCTGCAAAAAGGAAATCTTAGTCCAGGAGAAAATATTTTTAATTCACCTATCTGGAAAAGATGTTATATCTAGAATACATAAAGAGTACTTTAAACTCGACAGCAAGGAAACAAATAACCCACTTAGAAAATAGACAAAAGCCTTGAGCAGACCTTTTCTCAAAGAATGAACAGATGGTGCAATGAAAAGCACATAAAAAGATGTTCAACATTATTAGCTATTAGGGAAATGCAAATCAGAGCCATGATAAGATACCTCTACAGACCCATTAGAATGTGTAAAATAAATAACAAATGCCATCAGTGCTAAGTTCTGATGAGGATGTAGAGCAACTGGGGCTTTTACACATCGCTGGTGAGAAAGAGTTTGGCATTTTCTTGTAAAGATAAACATATACTTGTCATATGATCCAGAATATTACTCCTGGGTATACTCTAGACATTTATAACAGTTCTGTTAATCCTCACATATAGTAGAAACAACCCATGTCTTTCACTGGGCAAGTGAATTAATAAATTGTGATACAGAGATACAGTGAGATACCATTCAGCAGTACTGAGGAATAAACTATTGATACATATAATGTGGATAGACCTCAAGGACATTATGGTGAGTGAACAAAACTAATCTCAAAATGATCCATCCTTTACTATTCCATTTATGTGACATTCTCCAAGTTACACTGAAGACAGAGCATGATTTCGAGGATTTAGGATTGGAGTTAAGCTATGGCTTTAATGGGGTAGTACAAATAAATATTTTTTGGAGCAATATAGCAGTCTATTCCAGATCATGGTGATTACAGGAACCTATCCATGTGATGAAATTTCATAGAAATCTATATTCAAACAAGATTAGATGTTAAAACTGGTAAAGTCTTAATATATTCTCTAGTTTTTAATAATACTGACCAGTGTCAGTTTTCTGGTTTTGGAAATTTCATTGTGGTTGCTGTTGTCATCACAGGGTTCTAGATGAAAACTACACAGAAATTCTCTCTATACTAGTTTTGCAACCTCTATGTGGATCTAAAATTATTTCAAAGTAAAAATTAAACAAAAAAGCCACCACCGCAACAAAAACAGAGATCACATTCCCATAAGCAGAAGAATACCACGGTAGAAGGATAGGACTTAGACATACTAGGTTCTCATGTAAGACATTATTCAAAGCCACACCTGTGAGTTAGTTGACCTAATTTGATGTCTAGAAATTGGCACTTACAAACTATTTCACAGATAATTCTGCTGATTACAAAGGTTAGGGAATCATTAATTTCAAAAATCTTAGGGCAAAAGTCACCTTTGCCTAAGAGGGAGTAGTCTCCCAGGTTTCTTGGGTTTGTGTTATTAGGAAGTACTTCTTCTATTGTTCTGAACTTCAGCGACCATGGGCAAAGATGACTTAGAGAATAGTTGCATCTAAACTTTATCTGTAAGGGGCCAGATGGAAAGATTTTGCTCTTTGCAGACCATACACTTTCTGTCATAGTTACTGATTCTGCCATTGTAGTACAAAAGCAGCCTTAGATCATACATAAATGTGTGATCATGGCTAGTGTTCCAAAAAAACTTTGTTTAAAAAAACAGACAGTGAACCAGATTTGACCCACAGGCCACAGTTTGCTGACTCCTGATTTACAGAACTGAGTGAACCACACCCTGAATAAGAGTCAATCATGTGAAAGTCCTAGTCCATGAATTCATACAGTCATACTCAGAATTAATAAACAAAGGAGTCCAGACCAATAGAATCAATGGCTCTACATACTGACTCTTGCAAATCATACTAAGTTCATTGGAGTCAGTTCTGTCCTCCTTACTTCAAAGAAAGTTAACACAATTTGTGAAGGTCAGAAAAAAACACCCAGGATGGTGAACAAAATCTGGAAACCATACCCTAGGAAAAGTATGTGATGGAACTGCAACACTGAACCTAAAGACAATGTTTAAAGTAGTGTCCAAATATTTAATTTGTGATTTGGAACAGGAATCATGAAGTTTATGACTTCAAAAAGTAGAACTGGATTTATTTATCCAGTAGTTATATACTGAGAACCTATGAAATTCACATGCTGTTTTAGGCACCCCAGACAAATATTCTAGCTAACTAGACAGGGAAAGGAGGTTTCAGAAAGGAGACTTCCAAGTCAATAAAAATGACTTCTTTAAAAATTATATGCTATCGGAGGCAAGGAGTGGTGGCTCTCACCTGTAATCTCACCACTTTGTGGAGGCAAAGTGGGAAGATCTCTGGAGCCCCGGAGTTACAGGTTCTAGCGAGCTAAGGTCACATTTGGCACTCCAGCTTGGATGACAGAGTGAGACCCTGTCTGTGAAAGAAAAAAGAAAAAAAGCTATCTGAAAGTAGACTAGTCTATCTTGTGAGGTAATGAGTTCTCAGCCTTTGGGGTTGTACAAAAACAGTCTAGCACATAGAATAGACCGGCCTAGGGCATTTTAGAGGAGAGTGTGTATAGGAAATGGTTTCAATCTGTTCCATGGACCCTAGGGCTCTCATCAAACTCCACAGGGATCACAATGTGGAGTTCAGAACTCTGGATTGTTCCAGTTTCAATATCTGCATGTATTTATTAAGAATTGAACTTCTGCATAATCTTTTTCTAAAGAAAGAGTCTGTTGGCCAAAAACATGTTGAAAACCACTGAGATGATCAAATGCCCTATGAGATATATTAAAATCTGTCTAGGTCCCCATTGTGATTATAGTAGAAATCTTAATCATTTCTACTTAATCACCTGTTCCTTGCAGGTGATCTCAGTCATTATTAGTGATTGCTCAGCCAGTGTCTTAGAGAGCTTCTCCCCACCTCTCACTCTGCCTAGGATGGAGTAACATTCAATTAATCAACTCACGTGGAAAATCTTGAAAATAAAATAAATGTTTAAAGATTATCATATGTGATGAGTAAATCTGAAATGTACTCTCTTAAAATGAAATTTAATGATTTATGTAACAAATGAAATGATAGTTACTGATGTTGTTACTTGGTTAAAATTGTTTTGAACACCATATCCGGATACACATCTAAATATATTTGAATTATAGGACAGATTCAAATTACTTGCTACTTTGAAATGATCCAAACTTTCTGAATTAAAATAGATTATTGGAAAATGAGCATATTCATGGACTGAGTTTATAAAACAGAACAAGTAAGTATCGAGTATCAGCCAAATAACGTACTAATGAATCAGACCATATGTGTTATGCGTTTTAGTGATCATTATAGTAAAAACATCACTCTTTATTTCTGGATCTTTCCTCATTGGAAAGAGCTGGGTAACCTAGCTGTATGGGATAAGGATAAGGTAGCAGTAAGGAAAGGAACTTCTGGAGGATGATTTGATATTGAGTGGCAGAAGGCCTTATTCTTACTGCCAAATCAAGCAACTCACCTGCCTGGGGATTCTTTTTCCCATAAAAGTGAAAAGTTTATCTTTTTAAAAAAATTTCAGGCCAGGCGTAGCAGCTCACTCCTATAATCCTAGCACTTTAGGAGGGCGAGGCAGGTGGATAACCTGAGGTCAGGAGTTGGAGATCAGCCTGACCAACATGGTGAAACCCCACCTCTACTAAAAATACAAAACTTAACTGGGCATGGTGGCAGGTGCCTGTAATACAAGCTATTCGGGAGGCTGAAGCAGGAGAATTGCTTGAACCTTGGAGGTGGAAGTTGCAGTAAGCCAAGATTGTGCCATTACCCTCCAGCCTGGGTGACAGCAAGACTGCTTCAAAAAAAAAAAAAAAAAAGTTTTTTCTCACATTCTCTGTATAAATATATGGGCCCACTGTGTTTATTATATGCCACAATCTCTGTATATGACTGTTTCAATAAGGGGGATTGGTACTAATATAAAATGTATTTAAAAAGTAGACAGTTCTAATCTCTGGTGGCTGTAGATTTTATTTCCATTTTTAAAAAGCAGACCAAAAGGAATAATCTGTGTATTTAAATAGCAATAATTACCACAGGTTCTGCTTGCATTAATACTGTCTGAGTACATTATGATGCATTTGTCATAGCTAATGCATTTCTGTCAAATCAAGTAATATTAGAAAGTAGCTTTTGTAATGAATATTAATGTAAGAGACAGCCATAAGTAAGCAAATTATAGAGGCAGGTAAATGTAGAATTAGTGACAATTGCAAAGTAGCCTTTCATTGCAAATTAAGTTCTTCTTATGATGTTAATAAAAATGTAAGGCTCTAGGTAGCCATCAGCAGCCTGCTGAACACTGATAGAAGATTAGAAGTGCTCTCTTCTTATACTCTGATTCTAAATCAAAAGCCTTAAATACCTTTGCCACACAAAGGAATATTTACATATCTTAATTTTTTATTCTTGGCCTTAAATAAATTTTTTAAAGAAATCTACTCTTTAGTAGAGTTAATTTGTAAGTCCAAAGATACCTATAGATGCATACATTTAGAGAATAAATTAAGTAAATAGAGTACTTTGTGTTCACTGGAGCTAAATGCTGTATAAATAAGAGATCATTAACACATCATTACATGTGTTAATTACACGTGCTAAATTATGGATCAGTTCTGAGAAGGAAAATTTCCACAAAAGTTATATAAGTAAAGATAAATTTCTCAAGTGGTATCCAAGATGAAATTACACAGAAAGATATGCATTTCCTGCCTGAATATGGAACCAAATTAACTTTGAGCTCTAGAATCTTCTAAAGCTTTCAGTAGAAAAAAAATAATTTCAATACTTCTAGACTTTTGTACTTTCAAGTATAAAAATATTAACTTCATAATTTATGTTTTTATCTGAAATAATGTAGTCATAGTAATTTATATATATACATATATATAATTTATATATATATAATATAATTTATATATATATATAATATAATTTATATATATATATATACACACACACACACACACACACACACACACATAGTAATTTATATATATATATATACACCCAATATTTATAAGAAACTTACGGTTGTCACTTTATCATGTTATATATTTCTTTATGATTACTATTATTTTAATTATACATAATACAAGTTCATTATAAACATTTTGAAAGATTTATATGACTTAAACATTTTTAAATTCCCTGTGAGTCCCTTCTCCTCCACGTTTTTCTGCTGCTAAATTTGAATGAAGGTAAACAGAAAAAAAAAATTATCTTTCTTTCTGTCCTTTAAATCTGTTTTCGGTGTTATTGGGGATGATGTTTTTGTATTGAAGATATTCATAGACTTGAATAACAGAGATTGCCCTTTATTTCTTTCAAAAGAAATAGCCAGTACTAGGAAAAAGTAATCCTACTTCAAATATTTGATTCTTTCTGTATCAGAGAGCTTAGGCTAAATTATGCTATGGTAATAGATGACTCCCAATCTCAGTAGCTTACAGTAACAAAGGTTTGTTCTTCCACGGTGGCTCTGCTCAATATGACTTTATTTCTGGATATAGTCTAATGGAACAGGTGTATCTGGGTATTGCTTGTTTTAAAGTTCAGAGAAACTGAACATAATGTTAGGGCATACGTTATCTATGTTACTTTAACTCTTTCTTTCTTTTTACCAAAGTCAATTGCATGGCCTAATGTCAATTGCACACAGGCATATATACACTCCTCTGGTAGGGACGAGCACTGCAGAGAGAGTGCAAAATATTCAAATATTTAATTATTGAATATTTGAATATTTTGCACAATGATGCTATCAAACACAGGGTAAACATTTGTTTATATAATACACATTTTGGCATGCCTATTATGTGCTAGGTTTTGCTTTGGTATTTAGGCTAGAGTGATGAATAATATAGATACTTTCTTCTTTCATGGTTATTGCATGGATTCAATTTTTACACTATTTTCATAGAGGCTATAAATACTCCTTCCTGAACAAAACTCTCATTAGGGATGAGAAAGTGAGAAGTAAGCCAAGGTCATTTTAATGCATATTCCTGTTGATCCTGAATTGTCTCTGGAAGCATGCCCCCTCCCACTTTGTTGTAATAGTAGAGAAATTCACTATCATTGATACATTTGTTCTTTTTATGAGAAATGTAGATGACAACAAATAGGACAAAAAATTGGTGGCCATATGTTTATTGGTTTTAGTTTCTAGGAGAGAAGATCCATGAAGGATGTGAAATAATTTAGTGTTTGCTTTGGCACAGATTTTTGGGATTTCAGAGCAAAGTCAACACTGCTAGATGAAGCCATGAACAAAAACAGGAAAGCAGGAATGAACATTACATTGGCTGATAGGGGAATTAGAATGTCAGGGCTAGACAGGGAGGATGGAAGTCCACCAGCAAGCGTGGGTAGACATAGTAGGATAAGAATGCAGAGCTTGACATCAGGGAGACAAATGTGACAGTGGGATATTTAAGAATCAGCAGTGACCTGAACAAAGCAGTATGTTAGGGAGATATTTGCTAAATTATTCATTTAAATATGATGCAATTTCTACCCAAAAGTCCAGGAATGTTTTTTATGTTTATTACTATTATTTTTGAGACAGGGGGGTCTTGCTGTGTCACCCAGGCTGAAGTACAGTGGCATGATCACAGCCCAAGTCAGCCTCCACCTTCTGGCCCCAAATGATTCTCCTGCCTTGGCCTCCTAAGTAGCTGGGACAACAGATGCACCCCACCATGTCTGGCTAGGTTTTATGTTTTTGTTTTTGTTTTAAGTACAGACAAGGTCTTGCTATAGAGACCTCAACCAGCTCTCACCCAGGCTGGCAGTGAGCTCCTAAACTCAAGTGATCCACCCTCCTCGACCTTCTAAAGCACTGGGACTACAGGCATGAGCCACAGCACCTAACCGACCTGGGAATGTTAATAGGACAGGAAAGGAAGGGGTCCACTGGAGTGACATTGTAGTATCTTGGATTTGGTGTATTAGGGACAGGAAGGGAAAAAGTGACTTAAAGAGAGATTGTAAGGTGGAAGGAAGGTCTTAGAAGAACCTTGGGTGATTATAAAAGTGGGTAGGGTAATTGGTGACATAGAGTGGTTCAGAGCATTCTCTTGGACTCTCCCAGTGATGAAAACACAGAGAGGGGTGTGGATACTGATGAGACTCTGCATGCAGGAGTATATTCACCTCAGAATCTCTTCCATAAATAGGAAAGAAGGAGAGCTTCCTGGAACTAGTGTTTGGTGGAGAATTACATTCTGGCCAAAGTGAAAAAAACGGAAGGAGATTAAAAAATAGATTTGGATAAGGAAATATCTTCTTCAACAGAAGGAAAAGGTCCTATTTTCATTCTGATCTAAGTTGGATTCTGTAATCTCAGAAGAGCCACTCTTACCTATTGACAAGTATATTTTACATATTACAAATGCAAAGTAATGGAGAGTATAAATCTCCTTCTATCACACACATGCATACATACGCACCCTACCCTGAGCATAAGTATCTTCATGACATAATTCAAATCAATATATGTAGCATTTTCTATTATATGAGGGAGATAATTGTGTTCAACATCATCAAAAAAATTCTAATTTGTATGTGAGGGTTGGATCAGGTCTAATTTTTAGAATTATTAGGTAAATAATAGAGTTGGCAATTATCCCTTTCAAGGATAATTGCTTCAAAGGATAATCTTTTAGAATTATCCCCTTTTATGATTACTTTGTCAGATCTGTTTTAGGAGCTGAATGAACAATTAAATAAGGAGTGGCCTTCCCTCATGATGACAATGCTTAAATCGAAACTGAGATCACCACTAAAGTGGATTTAATTCTGTGTTTAAATCCTATATTTCAATAGAGTGAAGCTGCCATACGCATTATCAAAGCTCGCAGCTTCTCTGCCTAAACAAGTTTCAATTGTTTAAAAGTCTAATACTGCAGTTCAGAGATGAACAATGTTTACAGAGCTGTGTACAAATAATCAAGAATATTTAACTGTGCTCTATCTCTTAATCCATACGACTAGCAACTGCTGAGAAAGCAATATGCTTATGTGTCTGCTGATGATTTACTGGGCATGCAAAATGCATAGAGATACACAAAAGCTATATCTAAAGGATGTGGTATGTTCCCTACATAATAATACACTGGAAATAATTTTCTATCAAACGACAAATACCAAGAGAAAAAAAATAGGTTTTCTTATGTGTGCCAGTGGAGTCTACTTTAAACTCAAAATGTAAGTATCTATAAAATGCAATCTTTCCTGCCTCACACTTGCTTTGCACTCATGTAGATATGCAACAGTTATTTTCTTGGGAGACTGAAAGAGTTAATGGGCCTGACATTTTAAACATGTGTGCTTTTGACTTTGAGCAGAATGGGGCTCTTTGGCTCATATGAAAAAATTAAGATGTCTTGAAATTTTACACAATTTTGGAATACTGGAATCAGGAGGATCTTTTCTCTTGGCTCTTTTTGATACTAGAGAAGCCAGTCTAAATAATAACTTTGCATTTTGAGAAAAGATAAACCTTTTGTTTTAGTAACTACAAAAATTTTTTAAATGTTATATAGAATCCCTAATTTTCTCAAAACTAAAGTCAAATAAAAGGGCCATTAGATATTTGAAAACACCAATGTATTGTTATTTTATAAATGATGAAATTATTTACCTAAACATCACAAACAGAATTTCACTGCTCCAGATTTGAAATAGATACCTTCAGACAAATAGTTATAGAATACAAATATATTTTAATGTGAAATTCAAGTTTAATTATTAGGTTGGTGCAAAGGTAATTGTGGGTTTTACCCTTACTTTTAATGGCAAAAAACACAATTACTTTTGTAACACCCTAATACACTGTATAACGTAAGTAATCAATTCAAAAACAAGTAATGGTAGACGGGATAAAATGAAACGATTACCATTGCCCTAAATTTCTTGTGATGTTTTCCTTTAGATCCTATCTTAGTGGCATTTTTTTCACTCTATAAACTATATGAAAAAAATATATAACATATCAGGGATTTAACTGCAAATTTAAACGAAAAATATATATACTCTTAATTCTATATTTTCTGTATAAACAGCTACATATACAATTTCTTATCAATTATATAAAATATGTCTTAGTCATAATTAAAACAAAGTTACTCAAGAAAACATGAGGAATGTAATAATGTGAGAAATTTATCACTTATGTATAATTTGATTAGCAAAGACAAGCTGGGTTTCAAGCAGTATAAATTGATTTTAAGGACAGCAAGACTTCTTAGAGGGTTTCAACTAGAAAATATTCGATACATATTTAAGTATCCAAAATTAATACTCAATTTTCTCTATCAGGATTTACAATACATTGAAAATATTTCTAATCTCCAAAGTAAAATGGGAGAAATTTCAGAGATATGGCGGTTTGTGCTGTAAGCAGATTTTGTAGGATAAAGGCTCATTTGTGAATATCTGATGATACTGGACCTACAGTCATCTCCAAACAATGTGTTTGACCTTTGGAGAGTGATTTAGCCTCCCAGAACCTTGTGTTACTCTTATGTTATATGAAGGGATAGAAGGAGATCAGATATTTGACAAACATTTGTTTCTGGGGCATCTACTCAATGTCCAGAGATCTTGTTAGGTGCTGGAGAGAGAGAACAATACAGACACATAGTCTTCATGGTTTGCTATCCTCACAGCCCTCACAAGGTGTACAGTTGTGTGGTTTACCTCAGTCCTGCAGTCTTGGGAAACCTGTCCAGCCACTGTAAGTAGAGATATTCCTTTAAGTTTCCCTACATAAGCCATGCCCAATGGAAAGCAATAAAGAAGAAAAACGGGCTGGTTGTAAAGTTAGACAACTCCTGAAAGCAACATCAATCTATTAAAAAAATACTCATTACACGTATTCTCAAAGGTACTAGTATACACTGCTCAGTAAGTGGCAGGCCTCAGAACTTAATGGATGAACTTATCATAAATAAGATATACATACACACATACACACACACACACACACACACACACACACAAACACACATACACTATATTTTATATGTATATAACAAGGTAATATGATATAAAATACCTGTTATGATTTATCATTAGGCTTATAAATTATAGTTTATGTTAATTACAATTTAAAAGCAGATGGTTTAATAGAAGAAGATGTGTGAGCATCTAAATTAGATTGATTAACCAGGGAAAGTATCTCTGAATCTCCGGGGAGCTAACATTTATGTCAAGAACAGAGATATAAGAAGGATTCCAAAGATGTTCAATCCATTCAAGGGAGAATGTGTATGCAGAGTGCTTGAGACAAAAAAATTAGAGAAAATGTAGATGAATATGTCACTCAGGTTTGAACAACAGGGTTTAGAATCCATCTTTGTCTCAGTAGACAGGATAAAACTGATTGCAGGTTCAGTAGAAAAACTTAAGGAGAAAACAATCTTGAGAACCAAGCTATAGAAGTAGGTCAGCAAGGGGTCACTTCCAGCATCAGAGAGATACCCTACAACTAGAAACAGCCATACCTGAAACATTTCCCCAGAAAAACCAGTTCCTTCCTTAATACTATTTGCCAGAAAAGGAGGGAAATAAAAGAGGCAGAAATTTATTTCTTCATTCTCACATAATCTAATTGGAAGAAAATAAACATAGCCAGGACCTATGCGGGAGTGAATCTGAGAAACAGTTTTTAGCTCTCCCACCTTTGGCATGGGTGCTGAGCCCGACCACCGCATGCATCCTCTGCAGGAAAGGAGACCATGACCTTCACACGGGCAGAAACCAAAGCATAATAGAGTTTTGCAAACTATGACAAGCAGTTGTACTTTTAAAACAATAGGAAGACATCAGAAGGTATTAGGTAGGAGTTAACTTTTTCAAATGTTTAGTGTGGTTTTAATATGGGGTAGCAGATTAGAAATTAGAAGTGGATTCAGAGTGATTGAAGGTGTTTACATCAGTTCAGGAAATAGGTGATGGCAACTTGGAACAGCATGGGAATAGAAATGGTGAGTGAATTTAAAATACATTTTTGACATTCTGAAAAAAAACTCTAGACACATTAAGTTCAGAAAAATTTATTTGAGGAAAGAACATTTATGAATCAGGTAGCACTCAGAACCATGAGAGGTTCAGGTAACTATCCAGCAATGCGGGCAGGCAATACAAATAAAGAAAAAAAGGAAGTGTCATACAGAAACAGCTTGATTGGTTGCAGCTTGTCATGTGCCTTACAGGGAATGATGAGGCATCTCCCTTATATGAACACTGCCTGATCGGATGGCAGCCAGTGATTGGCTGAAGCTTAGCTGTTATAATTGGCTGACGCTCATCTATTTCTTACAAGGATATACCCATAATTTAGCCTGAAGTTTCTTCACATTTTAAGTTAGATTGCAGTTTGCTACATTTGGAAGCAGGTTAAAGTCAAATTTAATTTAACAATATAGAAACAAGAGGACTTTTTGTTGGATTGGAGGTAAGAGGTACAACAAGGACAATGGGTTCAGGCATAAGTGATTGGCTGCATAGTGTAGCTATTTATGGCTGATGATCACATTTCCTAAGTTGGAGTTAAACACGTTTTTGGTTGTTTGTTTTAGAGATGGTGTTTTGCCCTCTTGCCCAGGCTGGAGTGCAGTGGCATGATTTCTGCTCACTGCAACCTCCATCTCCCGGGTTCAAGCAATTCTCCTGCCTCAGCCTCCAGAGTAGCTGAGACTACAGGCACACACAGCCACACACAGCTGATTTTTTTTTGTATTTTAATAGATAACGGGGTTTCGCTGTGGTGTTGCCCAGGCTGGTCTCAATCTCCTGAGCTCAGGCAACCCGCCTGCCTTGGCCTCCCAAAGTTCCAGGATTATAGGCATGAGCCACCACGTCTGGCTGACCACATTTTTTTTTAGGGATACCCTATTAACTTTTTGCTCCTACTTTAGAGTCCTCCTCTGTGTCCTTTAGCATCGCCATTAGGTGCATTTCTTTCTTTCTTTCTTTTTTAAACGGAGTTTCGCTGTTGTTACCCAGGCTGGAGTGCAATAGCACGATCTCGGCTCACTGCAACCTCCGCCTCCTGGGTTCAAGCAATTCTCCTGCCTCAGCCTCCCGAGTAGCTGGGACTACAGGCGCGCACCACCATGCCCAGCTAATTTTTGTATTTTTAGTAGAGACGGGGTTTCACCTTGTTGACCAGGATGGTCTCGATCTCTTGACCTCATGATCCACCCGCCTCAGCCTCCCAAAGTGCTGGGATTATAGGCGTGAGACACTGCGCCCGGCCTTGGTGCATTTCTTGTCTGTTTTTTTCTTTTAGTTTCAATCTCTTTAAAAGTAGAGATTTTTTGTTATGCTTTTAAATTTATTTTGTATAACTCTAAAGGGTCAACAGATATTAAATATATAGTTAAATGTTTCTTCCTTTGTCATCTCTGACCTTCGACAAGATGATTTTATGATAAACATAAGAAATAATCATCTTAAAAACTTTTGGGAAAAGTTGAGTTTAAGAATTTATTGAAGAGCATAATGTAAGATAAAATTTAAATATTCAAGTCACCCTGTATTGAATGTATTTCAAGACAACAATAGTTCTAATTCTCACATAAACACAAATTTTCTCCCTAAATTAAGCAAAATAATCTAGCAAATATAGCATTTTGTTTTCTGAACTTCTGGATGTAATAAAATGGGAAGAAGTAATTATTATGTTTTCCTCCAATGAAGAAAAACATAACCAGCAAATAATAATTGATTTCATTTGTCTCTCTGAGATTTTCATGCTCACAGATATTCAGAAAGACCCTGTAAATTTACTCAAAAAGAAATCATTTTTCCCAAATGTATCAAAACTAAAAAGTCTTAAGGAAAATGTTTCATATTTAAGGCTATTTCAAATAAGACAAAAGTGATCGTAATAAAAATATTTTGATGTTTAATTCGAGGGATGGGAAGTGTTTCTCTGTGTTCCATCCTCTGGGAATTTTGATCACTAAAGATTTTGTATAATGGAAACTACTATACTACTATAACATAACTACTTCCACCATAAATAATGTAGGCTGACATTTTGTTGAAGAGAAAGGAGTTGCTTATTTGCTTTGGGCTCTTTAGTGAGAATATCAGAGGGGCTTTAGGGATTATGTGCTAATAGAAACTGCAATATTGGCAGACTATGGCTTTGAACTTTGTCCCTGAAAATAATGTCCTTGTAAGAATAAATCCTACCAAGTAGTAGTAAACAACAACAGTAAAAACCAAGGGGTGTGTGTGTGTGTTTGTGTGTGTGTGTGTGTGTGTGTTTGTGTGTGTGTGTGAGAGAGAGAGAGAGAGAGAGAGAGAGGGAGAGAGGAGAAGGAAAGAAGGGAAAGGAAGAGAAGGGAATGGAAGGCAAAGGAGGGAAGAAGGAAAAGGAAGGCAAGGGAGGGGACAGAGGGAAGGGAATGGAGGGAAGGGAGGGAAGTGAATGGAGGGAAGGGAGGGAACGGAATGGAGGGAAGGGAGGGAACGGAATGGAGGGAAGGGAGGGAACGGAATGGAGGGAAGGGAGGGAAGGAAACGAAGGAGGGAAAAAGGGAAGGAAAAAATTTGGTTCAGTGAAAGGAACCCTGGAAGGAAGGGAATATGGTTCAGTGACCGAAACCCTAACTCAGAACTCAAGAGAATTTGGGCATAATGCCAGTTATGACATATGTGTCTGATCTTGGGGAAGCCATTTGTGCTTTACTGGACTATTTTTCATATTTAAATTGAGAGACAGAACATGACACTCATCATCTAACTCTAAAATTCAGTGATTAATGGACAGTTATTAGTGTCTATTACCTTTAAGTATTGAAAATAGAATATGAATTTGGAGTTCCACTACTTTAGTCTACTATCAGACTCAAATGGTACCATTGTGTAGAAATACAATAGCAAAGCTTCCCAAAGTGTATTCCATGTTTATAAAGGTATATTGAGCCCATTGTGGCTATAAGTTGGGAATCATCATTCAAAACCAATGGTACCACAAAAAGATAGGATTTTTTACTTTCAAAAGACAAAATATATGTACATCTTGCCTCTGTAGTCAACCCTAGAGGGCACTTCTCCCTGAAGGAAGTTTTCCTGTGGATCTGACTCAATTAGGATGTGTGATAAGAGAAAAAAGAGTGATTCAATGATAGGAAAACCATGTGTTTTTGCTTCACCAGAAAAATTAAAGTTAGAAGACATTTTAAGTACACATCACACTTGATTTGGCCTTTTTATATATATATATATTTTCATGTCATCGGTTTATTTTGAATAATGTCTTTTGATTAATTCTATGAAACAATACTTTAAAATTTTTAGAAAGGTTTATTTGTAAGTTTTATAATGTTTTCTTATTTTTTACTCTGACACTTTTATAGAAATTTTGGAGACAATGTAGACAGAATACACCCACCCCATCACGTTTTAGAACAATACTAGTGAATTTGGGCAGATAATTCTAAAGCAGGGCAGCTACCTGCTTTCCTGAAGCTACCCGGAAAACTGCTCAGGATCCACTTCATTTTAAACAGAAAGGTTGTTCATAATGTGCTCTCAATTCTTTAACTCTTTCAGTACATATTTATTGAAGAATTGGTCTGCAAAGCACTGCACTAGGCAAAGCAATACAATATAAAAAATACATAATGGATTCTCTTCCCATAATTATGCAGTAAAGTTGTACTTTCCAGGGAGAAAAAGTTCTGTAAGTGCCTAATAGGACACACAGTAAGCAAAGTGCTTAGAGAAAAGTAGTTATACTTAGTTGATACGAATTCTATTTTATTGGGCTTTAAAATCAACACATTCCATTAGTAGATATATTCTTAGTCCTTTTACCCATTAATTTATTTTTCTTAATGCACCTGCTTTGTGGAATACTTTGCAACAAATGAAGGATTGCTTTGGATTTCCACTGTTATGTCTAGACCACAAAACAATTATTGACTTTTTTTTCTTTAAGTCTTCTTTGTTTAGCTGTTTAAATACTGTTAGTTACATTTTAACAATTCTTTCTTGAACTTTAAGTGGTCATTCCCATGCCCAATTATTTCTTACACTAAAATAAGGAAAAAAAAAAAAACCCTAAAACTCTTTTTAAGTAATTTAGTTTCCATTAGTTGAGGTAGTTATTAGAAAAAGAACTTGAGTATCAGTGGAACAACTTATAATAAAAACAAACTAAAAACTTTTCCCAGAGTATACACCTAAATGTATTATTTTGTCTGATATATGTTCAATGTATATCTATTAATATAGTTGAAAAAATACACTCGTTTTGGAACTCCTTATACTCCTTATATTCCATTCCATCAAGCTTTTTTAAAGGAAGCACTAGTACCACGTGCTCATCTTTTGCTCCCAAGGAAAAAGCAGCATGTACTAAAAACATGTTTTGGAAAGTATGAGGTCAACTGGAGAAAAACTCCAACTTACTGCAGGTTGTGGGAGGACTCAGAGTGGCATTTACCGTGGTGAAATCACAGTGTGACCATGATTATTTTTCAAGTTCCTGGGACAGAAGTCTGTGGCCTCCTCTCATGTTCCATTCACAGCACGGGAATCATTATGAGTGAAGAAATTTTAATTGCTTTACTGTTTTGTTAAGGCATGATTTACATACAGTAAAATGCACAAATGTTAAATGGATAGTTCAATGAGTACAAATCTGCTCATTAGTGTAACCATCACCCTAGTCAAGATACAGAACCTTTCCATCACCCTAGACACTTCACTCATGCCCAGTCCAGTCAATCCATCCCCACCCAGAGGCAGAGGCTATCATTAATCTTCTTTGTCATAGTAGCTTTGTTTTTCCTTTTCTAGAATGTAATATAAATGGAATCATGCCATGTATATTTTTATGACTGGTATCTCTTGCTCAACATAGAGTTCTGGGGTTCATACATGTTTATGTCTGTTTTCTTTTTATTGCTGAATAGTATTCTCTTTTATGAATATACTACCGTTTACCCATTTACCTAGTGATGCATATTTGGGTTGCTTTCCAGAGGTGCTCTTATGTATAATTATGCCCTGTATGTCTGCATATATTATTACTATTATTTTGAGACGGAGTTTTGCTCTGTTGCTCAGGCTGGAGTGCTGTGGCATGAGCTCGGCTCACTGCAACCTCTGCCTCCTGAGTTCAAGTGATTCTTTTGCCTCAGCCTCCCAAGTAGCTGGGATTACAGGTGCCCGCCACCATGTCTGGCTGATTTTTGCATTTTTAATAGAGACATGGTTTCACCATGTTGGCCAGGCTGGTCTCAAACTTCTGACTTCGTGATCCACCCACCTCAGCCTCAAAGTGCTGTGATTACAGGTGTGAGCCACTGCGTCCAGCTGCATATACTATTTTTATGGACACATTTTTTACTTTTTGGTAAATATCTAGAAATAGAATTACTATATTCTAGTTTAGGAGTATATTTCACTTCATAAAACACTGCCAATCTTTTTTCAAAGATATTTTACCATTTTGCATTCCCGTAGAAAACAGTCTTATTTGTACCTATTTTTGCCAACAAATGGAACTATCATTCTTTTACATTTTAGCCTCTCTAGTGTGTGTTACATAGTATCTCATTGTGGTCAATACCGTCATTCCATATAATACAGAAACTGTAATTTAGAAGTGTTACCTTGTTCACATTCATACCACATGCAAATACCAGAACTAGCATTTTGAAGGTGCTTTTAACTATAATGCATAGTGTTCGAAATATAATTTCTGGGTACTGAAAAATATGGTGCCCAAATGGATCTCACATGGTCACTGAGGGGAAGCATGGGTCTGAGGAGACAGAATCAGGATGGTATGAGTGACCAGGGAAATACCACGAAAAGATGCCACTGAAACCAGGCATCTAAGGCCAGGACAAAGCTCTAGCAGTGGAAGTGAATTCAAATCAGTTTGTTTGTCAGCTTACCCCCTTTCTGCTATTCCCAGCTGAGACTAAGGGAGAGATGTTTAAGATTTACAAAAATGCCTTAAACTATTTTTGTAAATGATTTTGTTCCCCTAAAAACTATAAAATCTGCAGCATCAGTAATAACATCTCAGAGAAACAGTCTTACTTTGTCTTCCAACTTATGTGCACTTAGAATCAGAGTAATGATTTGGCAAAAAAAAAAAAAATCCTCATATCCAAAATATTATCTGAACTTCTAATAGCTACAATGTCAACAACAACAAAAACAAAATGGTCTTGGTTTTCACATTTTATGCAATAGGAAAATAAGTCAAGTCGAGTAATAGGAAAGTAGATGTAATTAATGCATTTAGGTTTTGACAAAAGATGTTACTGACTTAAGTTTTCTTCTTGATTTTACTTTAACATGTTATCCCATAAGAACATTGATGGGGGCATTAATGATATAAGCTACCTACTCCATCAGTATTTGACACAAGAACCATGTTCAGGGAGCTGATGAGAAATACTGATTATTGGTGAGAAGCTTGGTATAGCAGCAGGAGCATAGACTAAGGATTTAGAAAATTTGGGTTCAGGTCTAGAACTTTCTTCTCTCCAGTTCAATGTTCTTGGGCTGATTATCCCATTGTTTTGGGCCAGTATATTCCCATTTATCAAATAGTGGGATAGTAATAGATACTCTTCTAGGTTCACAGTCCTCTGAGTTTTTCTGTAGTTACCCATCAAAGCCAATCGCTCATGGACACCTCAGGCAGGGAGGAGAAGGGCATGTTGTTGGGGGATAACATGGCATCAGAGGAAATAAAACCAGCTTTTCATCTTTTTAAACAAAATTTTTTGTGCCTAATGAATGACATGAGCAGGACTCAGTAGACATAAAGAAAAAGATAACTACATTACCATTTTTTTCAGGCTAGTAAGGAATGCAAATAGTAGGCGGGAAATTGAGATATAGATATTGAAGTCATGATGTTGCATAGTCAGAGGGGTATAAGCTTTAGTGATAGTATACAGGAGGGGTTTCTAACCCATTGTAGGTATCCTTGAAGGTTTCCTAGAAAAAGAAGTTTCTTAGCTGAGAGGTGAGCATGCATTCGCCAAATAATGAGGAAGAATGAACAACGCTAAAGGCAAAGGTAACAAAACGTTTGAAGTTTTGAGACAAGAAATATTTTCAAGGAAAAGAATAAAGTTCAATATGACTAAAGCAAAGTGGATATATGAAGGAGTAGGCAAGGTGAAAGATGAGTCTAGAACATTAAGCAGGAATCAAACCCTTAAAGACATTATAAGCCATATTAAGTTCATTAGAATTTGTTCTACAAAATGTTGAGAAAATGAACATATTATAAGGTAAAGACTAATCATGCATTTGCCTATTGTGATGGATGGGGTAGTATAATAGAAGATGTCAAGATATTATTTGCAGGGCTATTGCAGTTGCCCAGTTAAGAAATACTAGTACAATTCACTATTAGACAAAATCGGGTGTATTCCAGGTGGTAGGGCCATAGACCACCCTGCTATTAGAAATGAAGATGGAGGTCCACTTTTCTAAGATTTTTGCAAACCCTACTGGAGATGCCTGGCACACATTTATGCAACAGAAGAGCATCTCTGTTTGTGCTCACGGCAGTCCCTGTATCCTGAGGTGTGATGGAGAATGAGTGTTGTGTAGCCTGAGAATGGGTCAGAGTGACATCTGGCTATTTGCTAAATCCTAACACTTAACACTTGGCTTAAGTCTACTGCACGATTAATTACAAACATAAAATGGGTGATAAAGAAACAAATTATAGAAATGTTATAAATTCACACAGGTGAATTTTTCACAGTAAAGGAAGAAGCAGTGTCAGGAAAGAAAATAAGACACATGGAGATTTACACAGGTATAAGGCAAGAGTGCCAGGAAATATGTATAACTCTAACACATTCTGGGAGGATATATTTGAAAGTTCAGGCTTATATGCCCTTGTCATAATTGACTCATATGGCTCCTGATTGATTCATTCTTTTAGGGATTTTCCTAGACTTTAAAATCATTTTTCTTATCTTATCTATTCTTGCCAGGTGATGAGAGGTTGTGGCCCTCTTGGGAAGGGAAGAAGGAATTTTCTTTTCTAATTGATCTTGAAAACAGAAAGTATTTCAAATTAATTGGGATTATCTATGGCTTTGTTAGGCCAAAAGTATGTACTGATGAAAACAATCTTTAAAAATTAGTGTGGTTTGGATTAGATACCTCACCTGATAAATACAAATAGTCTTTTAGCAAAAGAAATTGGGAAGACTCTAGATACGAGTGTAGCTCCCTATGTGAAAATAAAAGTGAAAATAAAGTTTTCACTGTGTTCAAGGGTACAGTGAAAACTTATATGCAAAGAAATATTTAACAGAAATGCTCCATAGAGAGAGAGATAGCTATGGAAATCTGTTAAACACAAAATGTAAAGTAGTTGGATATGAAATCTTTCTGTAAAGATGACCAAGTACTTAATGAGAAAGAAATTTATACCTTCTTATTTTGTAGCAGAATCCTTGGCTGGCAGTGGGGTCACATGATGGCCTCATAAACTTGCTTGGTTCCCTTTGTCTGCACCCCCACTGAGAGGGCGGAAAGTAGGCCCTGTAATGTGTGGTAAGCAAGAGTAATATCTCATTTTCACATGAGTTACATTCCTGCAAATATTTTAACAGGCTATGCATTTGCTGGGATTTTTTTGTCTCTTATCCAGAAATTACTGCAGGGATGATGTTCATGAGTTGTGTAAGTGTGTGTGTGTGCACACGCGTGTGACTTTATTTTTTGGTAACTTTAAATAATTGAGTATGTATATCTATGTTTTTTCATACAAAGAGATTTTTGGAGACTGTTGAAAAACAGCATAAATATATTAATGTTGAACTGCAGCTTCGAACACCTGTGGTTTAAAAATTGCAATTCTAGAGCATACTCTATTTGAAGAAGTTGACTGTTGTATCTGAAGCTAATATAGTGTTCCAGAGAGAGTAAAAGATACTTGAGTGTTTGAGGTTCTCCATGTGTATATGTATGTGTCTGAATGCACCTATGAGAGGGAAAGAAGGAAAACAGACAAAAGATAGAGATAGCAGAGAAATATATTTTTTTTGTTTTTAATATAAAAATGCACATATTAGCAGTAAGATTTATTTACTTCAATTTAGAACCATTCTGAGATGACCACTTAATAGAAGCCTTTTGTTTTCCATTTGAGAATATAGCATATTTTTTTAAAGTCTATGTGTATTGTGCATTACTTTACATTAAACTTCCAGTCAGCGATTATAAAATTATGTTGAAATCTGCAATTACTTTCTCAAAAGTCTGCTTTGTATTATTGAAGAACTGCCTTATCAAATACCTTGAGAATATTGTAATCAGTAAAATATTTCTTTTGGGGAGAGATTTAAATGAGTTTAAGGCTTGTTGTAATCTTTGCTTCCTTTGGTTAAGCCAAGGATTGTATGCAGTATTTACCTCAGCTGAACGAACTTCATTAATTGCTTTCTGGCATGTGTTTCATTTATATGTGTAATACAGCCTCCTATAAATAAGAAAATTTGGGACACACACTATTATTCCTGTTACATATGAAAAAAACTGAGGCTGAGCAGCTTTCTTAAGACACTATCTTGTAGTAACCATCTTGGAAGAAAAATGTAACTCCAGAACTGTTAACATTCAACCCTATCCATATTTTGGATTTCATTTAGTAAACTATGTCATTGAAAAATGAAGGGCTGCACATCAGAAGAGGTTTCTCCTGATTTCCAGATATTTGGGCTGCAATGACATCACCTGGAAAGGTATATCTTTCATATCTGTAGGCATCAGCGGACAAAGCTAGCCCCTTGGAGCCTTGGGAGAGACAAAGCTAGCCAGTCATTCTAGAGGGCCATGTCTTCAAGGGCAGATATGAAGAGGCTTGACAGCTCCTCACTCCACCTTGGCACTTGGCTCTGAGAAAGCCCTCAGGTTGCTCAGAGTCCCAGGTATGTGCCTCCACCTGGGGCTCAACTGCTGAGCTCTGTGACTGCTTTGTTGTGCCACTGTGCATGCTCTCTGTTTTTTCATTATTTTAAGTAATTAGTAGTTTTCTAATTGTGAGAGCAATACATTGTAAAGGTATTTTAATGCAGAATCAAATTACAGTGTCAATCCCATAGACTTCCTTCTAGTCCTCCTTTAAAAATACATTCAATGCATTTTTTTATAAAAGCAACATCATATTGAATATGTGTCTGCTTTATACCATTGAATATTTTTCTGCTCTACTTTTATTTTTACTCTTAATCTATTTTGGGAATGTGTATGTTTACAATTTTTTAATCACTATATCTAATAAAATGATTTGTAATACCCTTAATATCATTTTACCTTAGCCTACCTTTAAAAAATATTTTAAGTTTGTATTTCTTTTGTGAAACAGTATTTTGAAGTTTGTTTCTTTGTTTGATTTTTAGATGGAGTTTTCACTCTTGTTGCTAGGCTGGAGTGCAGTAGTGCAGTCTTGGCTCACTGCAACCTCTGCCTCCTGGGTTCAAGTGATTCTCCTGTCTCAGTTTCCCAAGTAGTTGGGGTTACAGGTGTGAGCCACCACACCCAGCCAATTTTTATATATTTAGTAGAGATAGGGTTTCACCGTGTTGATCATGCTGGTCTCGAACACCTGAACTCAGGTGATTCACCTGCCTTGGCCTCCCAAAGTGCTGGGATTACAGGTGTGAGCTCCCACGCCTGGCCGATATTGCCTCGTTACCTTTTAAGCTTACTTGTGTAATGTATTACTTATGTAATGTATTACCATTGCCTTGTATAACTTGAACTCTGTAGCTTTTAAATTTTATTTTAATTTGTATCTTAACTTGCTTTATGTTTTATCTGTAGCCTCCTTAAAGTTTAAAAAATATTTTAAGTTTGTATTTCTTTTGTGAAACAGTATTTTGAAGTTTGTTTCTTTGTTTGATTTTTAGATGGAGTTTTCACTCTTGTTGCTAGGCTGGAGTGCAGTAGTGCAGTCTTGGCTCACTGCAACCTCTGCCTCCTGGGTTCAAGTGATTCTCCTGTCTCTAATAATACTAGAATAATAATTACTTCTACCATTATTCTCAACATATTTTAATGTCAACTTTTACCCTTAAAATGGTATCTAGGTATTTACCTACCTGCCTACCTATTTAGCTATTTCTAAGTTATATTTCTTCTCTTGACTTACTTAATTGCAAGTAACATCATTTATGCCAGGGTCTGCTCTGAAGTGAATCCTTCTCTCTTCCAGTTGGTCCTATGATGATGTCTACATACTCACTGCATACTTTGTAAGGCCTTCTGGAGACTAAATTCTGGCTCACAAAAATATAGCCTTAGAAATTCTAAACACTAGAGAATTCTATTTGCCATATCTCTAGGAAAAAAATAGAAGAGATTAAAATTAGAAAAAGTAGTGTTTAGTTTTGCATATGACATCTCTAACAAGCAAACCATGTGGAGTTTCTAGTCTAAGGGATTATTTGTGTATATTTTGCTACTGAACATAATGATAATGTGCCAAACTGTCAAACTTCAGCCATGAAAATATTATAAACAACCAAAAGAATTAAGTCACATATAAAATTTTTATTAGGGAACTATTATATATTAGCTATCTAGTTTTAGCTATCATCTAAGAAATAGAAAGTCACAGGAAGGCTCCAAGCCAGATACTTAAGTGCTCAGAGGTTAAAAATAATATTAATAAGGCCACAGATGTGTTCTGTCCAAGCTTCAGCAGCAAACAGCTTTGCTGGACATTTGTAGCCATCCAGTAAGCAAACTCTCAAAAGACCGTCCCGTCCTCTCCATGAGCATTTGAAATATACAGCTACAAGTTGATACTGTATGATTTCAACTGGCTAGAGGCCTAATTAGTTGCTGTGCAAATTTGAAGGCAATTAAGTTACTATTTAACATTTGGCCCAACATGAATAATTTGAATTTATAACATCTTTACTAGAATTGCTGTCTTAAATAGCCTGCTTCGAAATTAAAACAATTTCAAAGAGGAGGGTTTTGTTTTCTTTTTTTCTTTTTTTCTTTTTTTTTTTTTTTTTCTTTTTTTTTTGCTCTGTCGCCCAGGCTGGAGTGCAGTGGCGTGATCTCGGCTCACTGCAACCTCCTCCTCCCAGGTTCAAGTGATTCTCCTGTCTCAGCCTCCCAAGTAGCTGGGATGCGGCATCCGCCACCATGCCCAGATAATTTTTATATTTTTGTAGAGACAGGGTTTCATTTTGTTGGCCAGGCTAGTCTCAAACTCCTGACCTTGTCTCGTGATCCTCCTGCCTTGCCCAAAGTGCTGCTATTACAAGCATGAGTGACTGCACCTGGCCTCAAAGAGAAGTTTTAAATATAAAAAAAATTCAAATATTCTAAATGTGAAGACTAACAACCAAAAAAAAAAAAACTTCAAAATGATTTCAAAGATGAAAGGCAGAGAGTTTTCTTTCATTTTGCGTTCCTTTCTCACCTCAATTCCCTAAGATACCATATGTGATGGGAAATGTACATTGTGGTCTTGGCACTGCAATGCAGAGCATGTGAATTTATGTGAATTAATTCAAGTCTCTCAACTTTTGTTTCTACATTTTAAAAAGAGGCAAAAATAGATTCTGCCCTGATTGTAAAGAATTTTGTGAAAATGAATGGGTAGAAAAACATTTAGCATATTTTACAGTGCTAAACAAATCCTAGAGATTATTAAGGCAAACGATTTAATATTTTTCTCATGAAAGAGAAAAATCGGAGACTTGAGTCTTCTGGGGACTAGTTCATATTTTCAGTGGCCCTAATTAATTGCTATTTTCTGTAGAAAGTTCTATATTATGACCCCAAATCAAATTAGAAAACCATTAATTTTAGAGATTATGACTGCTCTAATAAGCATCTTTATTGTATCTCTTTTCCTTAAAATAATTTGTAGTGGATAGAAAATGATATTTTTACACATAGTCAACAAAAAGCCCATATACATAAACAATTGAGTGTTCATTAGAGAACCAATTCATTGTAGCTTTATCATGAGATTATGTAGAAAGATTTCATTTCCAAGCTGAATGCAATGTAATATTTTTTAAAAATTAATTGCTTTATTTATTTTGTTCCTATTGATGTACACAGCTTACATGCATGTTATAAAAGGTTCATACTGAATATAATTTAGCATAAGCAAAGTTAAATGACAAATACTCATTTTCCACCAACTGCTTTATGGGCCTTTATATTATTTTTGACATGATCTGGTATCTATGAAATGGTTACACAAAGAATTAGATTAGGGTATCTGAATTTTAAGCAGATACAAAAACCAAAAGCAGTCTTCTCCAAATGACATTAGTCATTTATGCAGGCCAGGGCATATGACACTAAACAATACTTGAATTTTATTTTTTTCTGGCACTGAGAAGAAAAAAAAAAGATGGTGTTACTGGAAGAGCATCTAAGCATGAAACTGAGGTCAAGCCTGAGTCTTTGGAGAATTCTTATGTAAACAGCATCAACAGAAACATGGACACAAAAGAGCAAGCTTAACATTCAGAGTAAATTGACTGAGAACTCAGAAAATTTGACAGATGATTTAGCAGCAGTCAATAATATTAGTGACATGGGCTGATGCTTGCTGTACTCTAGGTCATAAAGCAACAACATGAGAGGTTGTAAGTGATCAGTCTGGAACCTGGAACAGAATTTCATATTCCCAGACTTAGAGAGTAGAGGCCCACTAATATGGCGGCTGGGTTCTAAATTCTTAATACAAGGTAAAAATTGAATATTATCTTAGTTACCCTTGAACTTATCTTAGGTGGCAATTTGGAGCAGATATTTTGTCTCTGTTGAATGTCCAACTGGTTCATTTTTCATCAAGCAACATAATAATTTGTGATACATTTGTCAAGTACAAGATAAGATAGTTGTTTTGTGTTTATGGGCCATGTTGTTTAAAACTTAACTGTCCTCAGTGTGGTGGAATACTTTTTGAGAGGGATTGAGAACTCACTGAGTGTAGGGCATGTCCTGACTGTACACCTTGTGCTGATTATACAATATTGTCCATACTATTTGTGATTGTCTACACCATTTATATTATTTAATATCTTTGCATTTATATGATAGTACAATATTTCACTCTGCTCTTCTCCTCCTTCCCTGAAACAGAGATAGTTAAACACAACACTAGATTCAATTATTCATCCGGTCAGCCACATAATAAGTATTTTATTGAAGCACTTACCATATTCTAGATATTGCCCTTTTCAGATTGACAATCCAGGGAAAAGATTAGTAATTAAAAAAATAATTATAGTAACATAATTAATACAAACATAGCAATATAGACAAGGTGTTAGGAACCTAAAGAGAAGGAATCACTGCGCTCCTATCATGACTTTTGTGTTGAACCTTGGGTCAAAGGCTCACGCTTCCAACAGAACAGCCCAAATAGCACAGTGGATGGCTTAAACAGCACTTAAATAGCATAGCCCCTGTCTCCTATCTTGAGGCTTCTGAAATCCACCACTGTATTGACATATGAGTTAATCGTTCATAGAACCTGTGCTCCCCTCTTACCCTCCCAGGTGATAGAAGGCAGCATTTGGTTGTGCTTCCTCATAGTAAACTAGAAACAAAGGAGCTAGAAGGTAAGAGGAATTTTCACAACTTACTACTTTTTAAAATAACAGCTTTATAGAGATATAATTCACATACCATAGAATTCACCCATTTAAAGTGTACAGTTAAGTGGTTTTAGTATTTTCAGAATTTTGTAATCATCACCACTGTCAAGTTTAGAACCCCACAAGGAAACCATATACTCATTATCAGTCCCTCCCCATTATCCATGGACTCCCTCTCCCCTCACTACCACTAATCTACCTGTGTCTCTCCAAATTTGCCTGCGCTGGATATTTTCTATAAATAGAATCACACAATACCTGGTATTTTGTGGCTGATTTATTTTAATTAGCATAATGTTTTCACGGTTCAGTATGATACAGTTTTGCCACACTTCATCTCTTTTTAGTGCAGAATAATATTCCATTTTAAGGATATACCGCATTTTATTTGTCCTTTTATCCATTGGTGGAGATTTGGCTGTTTCCACTTTTGGGGTATTATGAATAATGCTGCTATGAATGTTTATATACCAGTCTTTGTGTAGACATAGGTTTTTATTTATCTTGGGGATGTGTAAAACTGGGCAGGAGTGGAATTTTTGGGTCATATGATAATTGTGTGTTGAACATTTTGAGAAACTGTCATACTGCTTTCCAAAGTGACTTAATAACTTTATTGGCTACTATGCTTTAGACTGTCCTCAGCTACTAGATGAAAATTTTTTTATATAGATTCCCTGGGTCGACACAGCAGGTAGATTCTTCATAGGACTAATTGAAAAAAGATGCTAATATATATTTGTACTCAATTATGATGTAAAAATGAAATTATAAAAAGGATAAACAAAGTATAACTATTAATAATTCTAATAATGTATATAAAATTCATTTAGGTATAGAACAACATTTAAAGAACCATATTTAGTACATTTTACTGTTGGTTTAAAGAGAAAACAGCTTCATCTCTTTCTTCTTTCTTTCCCTTCCTTCCCTTCCTTCCCTTCCTTCTCTTCCTTTCTTCCTTTCTCCTTCCCTCCCTCCCTTTCTCCCTTTGCCTTCCCTTGCCTTGCCTTCTTTTCTCTCCATCCCCTCTCCATCCCCTCTCCTCTTTTTGTCTTCTTTTCTTTTTGAGATGTGGTCTTTCTCTGTAACCCAAACTGGAGAGCAGTGGTGTGATCTTAGCTCACTGCAGTCTCGACATCCTGGGCTCAAGCAATCCTCCTACCTCAGCCTCCAAAATAGCTGGGACTACTGATGCATGCCATAATGCCTGGATAATTTGCTTTATTTTAAAAAAAAATAGTGTTGAAGTCTCACTATGTTGCCCAGGCTGGTCTCATACTCTTGGGCCCAAGTGATTCTCCTGCCTTGGCCTCCTAAAGTGCTGGGATTACAGGTGTGAGCCACTGTGCCCAGCCCCTCATTATCTGTTTCTTAACCTTAAGTTACACTTCCTAGGCTTTATACAGTTACTTCAGGCCTGGGAGTTTAAATTCTTCTACAGTCTTTTTATCCTGCTAGTTTTTACCTCAATATTTTTTTCAGCTCCTTAATGTTTTGTTGTTGTTTCCCTTAAGCATCTCAGGCACGTTTTTTTCTGGACTATATCACCCCTTTCTTACTGACCTAGCAGAATGAAAAAAAAAAAGGGCTTGGCAATAATGCCTTGATATAATTCCTGGCACAACTTTCCAAATGTAGAAAGTAATTTTCCGCAATTATCCTAGCTAATTTAGCTTTTGGCCTTTGAAAACACAAGGGCTAGTGCAGAATTACTTGTGTGTAATTCTTAAATTAACTTATTAATCACATCTTTAGAAACTCTTTGGATCTTACAGCTGAGATTTTAAATAAAATTCTGTTTTTCAGAGCATCATGATAGTTTAGAGCTGGAAGGATGTTGGAAATCATGTAATAAAATTTGTCATTAAAATAATCATAACCACTGTCCTTAAATCATCTAGTTAAATCACACTTGAATGAAAGAATGCAATAATTTTAAAAAGATGAAAAATTATTTCCATACAAATGCAATCACACACTAGTGTTGGGTCTTTCTCTGCCTCCTCCTACTGTTTATTTTTTCTTCCCAAGAAACACTTTATTTTCTAGGTTGTTTCATTCATTCATTCATTCATTCAAGAGATATTTATTGGGAATCTATTATGTTTTGGTAACCATTCTAGATGCTAGGGATCAACAGAGAACAAAAAAAAATCAAAAACCCTGCCTTTGTAGCTTTTACATTCCCTTAGGGGGGTCATAAAAAGAATCCTATATTGTTACATATTACATAGTATGTTTGAATATGATAACTGCAATGGAGAAAAAAAGGGTAAGAAAGATAAAGGGGAATTGCAGGGATGGGTAGAAAGGTAGCAATTTTATCCAGAGTGATGGTATAACCTCACTGAGTAGGTGATACAGTCTTGAACATGGTAAGGGGATGAGTAGGTATTCCAGATAGATGGCACAACAAACTCAAAGTTTCTAAGGTGAAGCTTGCTTGGGTTGCTTGAAGGAAAGCACAAAGGCCAATGATGCAGTGTGGTTGTTAGACCAGGAATGAAAGAAAGGGTAGAAAGAGAGAAAGTCAGCTAGATAACAGAGGACCACATCACAGAGGAACTTTGACCACTGCAAGGAAATTTGCTTTAAAAAATTATAGATATAAAATTTGCATAATGTAAAATTCACTATTTAACCATTTTAAAGTGTACTAACAGGAAGTCTTTACTATAATCACAGTGTTATGCAATAACTGCAGCTCTCTAATTCCAGAACATTTTCAGCACCGTGCAAAGAAACCTTGTACTTCTTCATTCCCCCTTTCCTCCGTTCTCCCATTCCATAGCAACCACTAATCTACTCTTTGTCTCTATGGATTTTCTTATTCTGGATGTCTTATATAAATAGAATCATACAATATGTGGTATTTTGTGACTGATGTCTTTCATTTAGCATAGTGCTTTCAGGGTTCATCCATGTTGTAACAGATATCAGTACTGTATTTTTTTATATGGCTGAATATATATTCTATTTATAGAAATACTACATTTTATTTATCCACTTATCTGTTAGGATTGTTACTACCTTTTCACAGTTATGAATACTGCTGCTATGAGAATATGTTTTTATGTTTATACATATATTTTTAATTATTTTAGGTATATATTTAGGAGCATTATAGCATTTCTAGGCCTTATAGTAACTTTCTATTTAACTTTTTGAGAAGCTACTAAATTTTTCTACAGTGACAGCACCATTTTATATTACCACCAGTAACTTTTGAAGATCTAAGTTTCTCTGCACTCTCATTGACACTTGTTGTTTTAATTTAATTTTTTTTTATTATTATAGCCATCCTAGTGGTTGTGAAATGGTGTTTCCCTGTGGTTTTGATTAATGTTGAGCATCTTTTCACGTGTTTATTGGGTCATTTATACACTTTATTTCAAGAAATGTCTATTGAAATATTTTTCCCATTTTTTGATGGGGTTGTTTGTCTTCATATTGTGGATTTCCAAGAGTTCTCTCTATTTAATGGATACTAGACTTATCAGATACATAATTTATAAATATTTTATCCCATTTAATGGATTGTTTTCTCACTTTTCATAGTGTTTTTGACACAAAAAATTAATTTTGATGCAATTCAACTTAATCTATTATTTATTTTGTTCCTTATGCTTTTATTTCCATTTTAAGAAACCATTGCCTATTACAAGGTCATAAATATTTATACCTATCATTCCTTCTAAGAGGATTATAGTTTTATCTTCTACATTTAGGTTACTGATCCATTTTGAATCATATGTGGTGTGAGGCAGGGGTCCAACTTATTTATTTATTGCATGTTTATACTCATTTATCCATCATTTATACTCATTTTCAACATCATTGTTGAAAAGACTATTCTTTTCCCATTGAATGGTCTTATCACTCATGTTAAAAATAAAATGGCCATAAATGTATGGGTTTTCTTCTGGACTCTCAATTCTCTTTCATTGATGTATATCTATCCTTATGACACACTGTTTTCATTACTGTAACACTTTTTAGTAAGTTTTGAAATCAAGAAGTATGAATCCTCTAACTTTATTCTTCTTTTTCATTATCATTTTGGCTATTTAGTATCCCTTTATTTTTATATACATTTTAGGTCAGCTTAGTTATTTATATTAAAAACTCAGTTAAAGTTTTGATAGTGATTTCATTGAATATGTGGACTAATTTAGATAGTACTGCCATCTTAATAGTATTAAGTATTCCAACCATCAAACATGGGCTGTCTTTCCATTTACTTAGGTATTATTTTTTTTTTCCCCAACAGTGTTTTGTAGTTTTAGTCTTACACTTTATTGGTTAAATTTATTCCTAGGAATTTATTCTTTTTCATCCAATTGTAAGTGAAAGTTTCCTTAATTTTAGATCATTCATTGCTAGTGTATAGAAGTTCATGTTGGGGTTTTTTGGTGAATATTTTAAGGTTTTCTAAGTATACGATCATGTCATCTATGAATAGAGGTAGTTTTACTTCTGCTTCTCTAATCTAGATGTCTTCCCCGACCCCAACCCCTGCCTGCTTAATAGTTCTCTGGCTAGAACTTCCAGTACAGTGATCAATAGCAGCAGCAAGAGTGAACGTTCTTGTCCTGCTCTTGATCTCAGGGGGAATGCTTTTGTTTGGACATTAGTTTTTACGTGGGACAAAATTGAAAGTCATTGTGGTATTTGGAGGAGAAAAGTGATGGGATCTAACCTCTATTTTGAAAGATGGTTGCTGCCATTTTTATGTTTTAAATGATTACAGTTTGTAAACAGAAGGATAGAAACCTTGGTAAATTTAACAAGCAGGTATTAGAAATCTGACATGATACGTTAAATTTAAATTATCTAATAATATTACTACACAAAACTGTTTAATGCATTTGTCTCTATTCTAAGTGCTATAAAATTATATCAAAATTGAATATATAGTTTTCTAATCCTATGCATAGATTTTACAATATTTGTGCAGAAATAAAAAATATATAATTGATGCAATGTCCTATTAATATTATTCAATTTTTAATACTTAGCTCTTTGCAATCAAAGATAATATTTTCTACCAGGTGGCAAAAATAAACTTTAATCTTGATGCTGCTAATGGCTTTGCCAGTTAATAGCTATATGATTCTAGCATGTGACTGTATATCAATGAGCTAGTTTTCTCCTCCATAAAATAAGAACTTTAATATTTTTCTCATGGTATTGTACCAAGAATAAAAACAGAGAAGTGGATACAAAATGTATTTGAAAATTAAAAAGGACTAAAGAAATGTAGGATGCTACTACTATCTTGCAACTTTTAATTTTTTCCATGCATTTTTAAAAATTTTGTAACTATTTATGTTTACCTTTGAGATAATGTATTGTTATACCTGATAGCTGATTCATATAACAGTAACGGTGTTTAGAATAAGGACCTATAAAATAGAAAGCTAGATTGTTGGACTAACTTGAGAAAGCCCTATATTTGAAGGAAATTTTAAAAGAGCAAAAAATAATGAGACATAAAAGTAGTTAAAGAAGTAGTCTTTATCTTATTTTGAGTGGGGCATAATCTATCCTTTTAAGCAGGCTATGTAACATGTATCTTGCAAAATAGATAGTAGACTACTTGGCATTTATTATTCATTTGCATGTTTCAGTGATATTTACATCAGAATTTATAAATCATCATTTTTGGTAACACCTTTTTTATTAGCATCTCAGAAATCTTAACAGGATATATCCTTCAATAGAAACAGAGTACCTGTGATGATAGTACCTTCAAAGATAGAGAAGGATTTCATCCAAGTTTTATTGATTAGTTCATCATATTGATCCATCTTGACTGACTGATAAAAATATCCTTTAAAAGGAGAAGCTCACAAAATATCTCTCTCTATAAATCTGTAATTTAAGAGGGTGAATAAGACACGTGTATCTTACTCTTCTCCTTTCTAGTTCCGTCTTATCTTGAAAAAAAGTTAATAAGCAAATACAAATAATTTCTATCTCATTCAGATCTATTCAATTTAAGTTAATTAAACTTCCAGGATGAGTAAACATTTATTAACTCAGATTGACAAGGCAGCCAGAAAGGAAATTGTTACCGGTGTTGAAATTATATTCTGAAAGTTAGGTCACAGTGGAATTTTTCTAAGTGTTAAAGAAAAGCAAATGACACACACTGGGGGCAGTTGGGGGTGGGTAGGGGAGAGACAGCAAGGGGTGGGGAGGGATAACATGGCGAGAAATGCCAGATATAGTATGCACCTAAAGTAAAATAAATAAATTTTTTAAAAAAGCAAATGACTACTGAAATTATGACATTGCAGTGCTAGAAATGCATATATCATGTGTTGTGTAAAACAAAATACATTATTTTTTTCAATGTCTAAGCATTCTTCAAGAATTCCTTCGACACTTAGAATTATGTGTTATCTAAGTGAATTTGTTTTGGGAAAAAGCATTGTATTTTTATAAAACTGAGTCCTATCCAGGGATGTTGTATTGATGAGCTTCTGAGAAAAGATGATTTCACTGAACTAAATCATACAGTTCGGCTCCATTAGCCAGTCTGCCCAATCCTTGATCATTTTTCTTTATTCCCCAGCAAATTGAAAAAAGTTTTAAATTTGCCTTCTCTGGAAAGGTCCTCAATTAGAGGTGACTTATGGGAGCAGATTGAAATCTCAAAGAAAGAAATACATACATACATTTCTTATTTATATTCATTCTTTCTTTCTGTTAGTTATTTTGTCTTTATTGAGGTGGAGAATGGGCAACTTGAAGAAAAGAGGGGAAAAAAAAGTGTGAGCCCTCAGTGTTACTGGTCTTAGTACAGTCTCCTAATGTGTGGTCCAGAACCATAAAATAAAGCACAAAGCCTCTAGATCCACAGCTACCATCCATTTCTTTGCCTCTCCTCCTCTTCTCTGGAGGAGCAAGTAGTGACCATGAGCACTCTCCTCAATAAAACCATGACAGCCCAGTCCAAGGAGGTAAGGCTGTCATGCTAAAAATAACTTGACAAGGTCACCACATTGTCTGCCTGCCATGGTCTCAAGCTGAGTCTTTAGATACCCTGGGACCTGTTTCTTCTCACCCAGCTTGCCTTCTGGCTCTGACTTCTTTCCCTAGCCCTGTGAATTGGCTGTTGTGTCCTGGCTGTGATCTTGACCGCTTGGCAACAGCCTTCCAAGTATCAGGCTTGATTGGTTCTCTGCTTCACACACTCTCTGTCCACTCAGACATTTGACTCAACACATTCAGTCCTGGACTGCTAGCATTCTTGGCTGGGCTTCTTCCCTCGGAAAGAAGAATCTGCCAGTAACGATGTGAACAAAATTAGTCTCACGTCTATGGTAAGGCTTTTTCCTTGCTAGAGAAACCTTTTCAAAAGAACCTACTTTGCTATAAGACATATTTATAGATAACATGATAACAAGAAATAAGATCTTACTTACCAAGAAAATTAACCTGTTTTTAAAACATTATCTATAAAGAAAAACAATTTACTCACAGCTCTAGCTTTCAATTTTCATAGTAGGGTTGTTGTTAAAAGTAACAGAAATATTAATAATAAAAACAGCTATACAAATATGTATCCAAAATAAAACAATGACTCTTCTAAAGCTTAATTATGAGTTATATTTAAACATTATCTTATCAAAATTAATGGTGACATTTCGGAACTTCTATTTGAATCAAATGAGCTCCAATATGATGTTGTGATTTAACTCATGTAACAAGATCCCAATGCATGAAATGAAATAAAAATGCCAGCACCCTTTGAGAGATCAGTCACATGGGACTAGATTTCAACTTTTTTTTAGCTATAAAAATACTTAGCATTTTATAGGATTAGAGTGGCCAGTATAAATGGTTTCAGATATAATACAGATTTACTTTTAAATTAATTCCTAGACAGTATACTTTATTAATACAAAACTGCCTTAAAATATATTTAAAGTATTGAATTAAAAATTGATTGATGGAACTAACCAATAAGTTGTTTTTTTTCTTAAATATATACTTAAATAATTAGATGGGAAGCTGTTTAATGCTAAAATAGTTTTTAAATTAGGCCTAAGAAAATAAAAATTGTTATTCCATATCATTTAGGAAAAAAGAGATCAACTTTTTAAAAATGTTTAAATTAGAGCTTTGATGAAATGGTGATACAATTACAATGAATGTATTATCGAATGTGAAAATAATAATACACAGTTTGGCAAATTTTTGTGCAAGAGGCAGTCTGCTGTAGCTTGGAATTTATGGAACTATATGATAGCTAATGAGAATACTAGGAGAGATACATTTGGAATTTCATGAAAATCTAGTTTATATGGTTTCTGAAGATAAAAAGGGAATCTTGGCTTCTTAGAAATAGGTCTGTTGGCTTTGCTGGGAAAGAGACACATTTGCTCCAGAATTGTATCATATTATTTTCCAAGCAGTTCTAACAATTTTTCAGTGGCCAACCTTTCTATAAATAATGAGTAGACTTTTGATTTCTCCTATTCTATATTAATTTGTATGTTTTCTCTAATTTTTATGTGTCCTCTAGCTCTTAGAAAATTATCTTGACTGAAACATATTAACACAACATGGAACTAAACTACTTCGGAAAGAGAAATTCTATCAAGAAATCATTGTATTATGTGATGATTCCCCTTTTCCTTCCTTCTTTGCAGAGAGAAAAATAATAATACAATGCTGTTTTAAGTGAAATGACTGGTAGTTTTTGTCTTAACTCAGCTTGTAGTTAAAATTTAATGCTCAAGAGTTGCTGAAAAATTATTGGTTAAAAAGGTTTCCTCAATTTTTGTAATTTTTCTTACTTCTTCTTCTATACTTCCATCCTCTTTGCCAACCATTTTCAATGATTTATCCAGTAGAATTTATTCCCTGAAAACTCCTTCTCTAGTCTCCAGAAATATGAAAATTTCTTTAATCTAGATGTCTGAACAATGTACTGTGGCAAGTGAATATTGGTATCTTTCTGGTGATTAAAACATTTTCTGCATAGTTAATCTATGAAACACTAACATTGTAATGAAAAATGCTAAGTATTTTAACTCTTCCACATACAATAAAATGTCTGAGTCCAGATGGGATACTGTTCTAAATTATTTCCATATTAAATACTTTATCATTGTGCCCTCCATTGTGGGAGCCTGTTTTCTTATCTTCAAGAAAGCCCTAGGGTTCAAAAAAAACTAAAGAGCTGGCAATCGTTTATTCGTTTTTATTATATGTGCTGCCTAACACGATTCTAGACCAAGGATTTGTGTCCTGAGTGACTTGGCATGACTATCTTCACATTTCTAAAGTCCCTACACATTCCAAATTACCAGAGGTAAGCTTTCTCTCACTTTTTGCTCAACTTCAATTACTAAAAGCTTTCAAGATTGATGATTTATCATGTCATAATTTTAATAGTTAGATATCATGGATAGTGAGGACACAAGACAAACCCTTACTTTTAACCTGACACACATGGCCAGCAGGAATAAGGCTATTACTATGTATGTTAAACAGATAAACTACCAAAAGCAAGCACTGAAAAACCATGCCTTGATTTCTTGCCAGATTTCAAACTGAGTTTCCAATACACAGTTCTTCTAATTAATGAAACAGAAACTGTTACTGCAGCATGCAGTACTTTTTTCCTATGAAACCTCTTGGAACAGGGGTGCTACCATTCATAGATTTTAGAGGACTTTTTTATTTTTCATTCTGCTTTACTGGAGAAAAATTAAAATCTCTATTAGAAGCATGAAAAGGTAGTTTCCTGATCGAGTGGTACCCGAATCATTTAAAATACCTTCAGAATAAATTGAGTTTCTTTTTGTCTTCCTCTTTCTTTCCCTTTTGTATTATTTTAAAATCCACAAATTTTGATAAAACTCACCCATTTGTCTTGGTGCTTATCAATTGTATGTACAATAGCCAGACCCACTCAATTAACTAGAACAAGGCCAACAATCTTGCCTTCTGAGGAACTTAGGTTTCGATTAATTTACTTTGGCTTAAATTATATTTGGAGAGGATGAACTGTGCTTTATAATAAACATCTGTGAACAAAGCAGAAAATTCATTCTCTTAGAAATATACAAACTCTAACTTAGGGAGGGAACGTTTATTCTTACAAAAGAAACCCTGGTTTAACTGCTCAATAGAAGGTTAATTAGGCTCCCATCATTATTTTTCTCTGCTCCCAAGATCAGAATGTGTCTCTATCCTTCCTCATTTGTTATCAAAAAGTGCATCTCTCTTATTACTATTATTATTATACTTAAAGTTCTGGGGTGCATGTGCAGAGCATGCAGGTGTGTTACATAGGTATAAATGTGCCATGCTGGTTTGCTCCATCCATGACTGCATCATCTACCTTAGGTATTTCTCCTAATGCTATCCCTCCCCTATACCCCCAACCCCTGCTATCACTCCCCTAGCCCCACACCCTCCGACAAGCCCAGGTGTGTGATGTTCGCCTCCCTGTGTCCATGTGTTCTCATTGTTCAAAACCCCCAAAAAAGTGCATCTTTCAAAAGAAATTTTCATTGTTTAGGCCAGACATGGTGTGGTTCATGCCTGGGTAATCCCAGCATTTTGGGAAGCCGAGGAGGGTGGATCACTTGAGGTCAGGGATTCCAGATTGGCCTGGCCAAAAGGGTGAAATCCTATCTCTATTAAAAATACAAAAATCAGCCAGGCATGGCAGCACACCCCTGTAATTCCAGCTACTTGGGGGGCTGAAACAGAAAAACCACTTGAACCCGGGAGGCAGAAGTTGCAGTGAGCTGAGATGATGCCACTGCACTCCCACCTACGCAATAGAGTGAGACTCTGTCTCAAAAGAACAAAAACAAAAACTAAAGAAAGAAAAGAAAAAAGAAATGAAATGTTCATTGATTAGGTAGTATATAAAATTAAAAAAAAATTTTTTTTTCTAATTTTTTCTAGATTTCCCTCTTAGAGTGCCTAGATTGTCCTGGCTTGCCTGGGATGTTCCAATTTTAGCACTGAAAGTCCCATGTCCCAGGAACTCCCTCAGTCACAGGCAAACAAGGACACTGGTCACTCAATCTCTCATTTCCCTATTCTTGCATTCAACACTTGCTATTTAAATGACATTTAGCTTTACAGCTGAGACCAGTTAATCTAAACCGGAAACTAATTGGCAGATCTGTAAGTATTGGTTCTTGAAGTGTGGTTCTCAGATCAGCAGCAGCAGCAATACCTGGGAACTTGCTAGAAATGCACATATTCAAACCTCACCCTATACATACTGAAGCAGAAACTCGGGCTGGGGCTGGGCAGTCTGTTTTGTCAGACTCTTTGGGTGATTTTAATGCATACTAAAACTTCACAATCACTAGTTTATAGTAATAGGATTCTTTTTGATTCATGAAAATTCCCCAACATCTTGGCCCCATTATAGGTATACGTTGTGAGAGTCAAAGAAGCATAAAGAAAAGAATGAAAGAAATATTGTTTGAAAAATTATAAGAGGAAAGTGATTAAGGATGAAAACTTAGTTTAGGAGGTCAATAATATGCTTTTTTATTGCTATGCCAATTTTTGGTCTAGCACCTACCTGACAGGGATATATAACTTCAACTTGTAAAAGATAAGCAAACGCCTAACAAATCTGATGGCAGCAGCATTCATGTTTATCAATTACCAACTATCTAGCAGACACTGTTCTAGTTATGTGATGGAGTATATTTATATACTATATGAGGAGAGAATATAACCTCATTGACTTGGAAATTAAGGCACTGACATGATAAACATTGATATAGATTGCTGAGGTGATTGTTATCAACTAAGGACAAAGCTGTGGTATCAAATTACACTAAAAAGACAGGCCGAGGCTTCTTTCCTAGAATGAGTCCCTAATTTATGGATTCTAAAGAAAGGAAAGAGGGCAATTTACCTGGTAGAGGGAAAAAGTAATGATACTAACTCTAATCAGCTTATGTCTGTTTAAATAGAGACCTTGTATTCTGAGGGCGAGCTCAAGCCACCTGACCAGTGTTGAAGATGAACAGTGTTTGAGAGCACAGCCAGTGTCTCCTAGGATGCCTTTCCGAACCAGCAGCCCAAATCCCACATTGAGGACACAGAAGAGTTCGGCACACACACACACACGCACACACACACACACACGCACACACACACACGCAAATTCGGAAGTTTTACGGAAAGTTTATATTTTTGTCTTTTACCAATGTAATAATCAAAGCATCTGGTAAAGCTGTACAAGTCCCTAGTACTATCATTGTCAGTTGGCCTGCTTCATTCATTTACATCTGTCTTTTTCTGCTGGCTTCTTTCTTTTTAGGTTGTCGGGGAGACCCACTGTCTAGAGAGAATATACGCTTTGGCTTGGTCAAATCCCGGGTTAATCTAGAAAGTCCATTTTGAGGTTAAGAGCATTTCAGAGATGTGGAGGTTAAAGATCTAAAGTAGGTCTCAGATTTGGCTGGCCCAATATTGGATTCTACTTACCTTCCTCAGGGGACTGGACAACTCCTATTGAGACTCTGCTTCAGGAGCTGCTGCTCATTTCTCCTGTGTGATCTGATTACCCTGCCCCTTCTTTATCTCATTAGCTCAACCCTCAGTTGCCTAACCCAAGTCAAGGTGTCTGACCTGGTCCTGATTGTCGCCTCTTTTTTGGGGCTTCTGCAACTGTGCTCTGTCCTGGCAACCTGATTCTCCAGTCTGTTTACCCCAAAATTTGAATGAGTAATAGGAATGGCCTAAATTTTGGATAAAATATCCTACAAAATGAAAGCATTCTAACATTGCCCTCTCAAATCACACAATCTTTGTAGAAAATGGCCAGTCCATATGAAACTAACTGAATTGATCTTTGGCATCAAGAGGGAAATCCAGTCAGGTGCAGTAGCTTATGCCTGTAATCCGGCACTTTTGGAGGTCAAGGTGGGTAGATCATTTGAGGTGGATTCAAAACCCCACCTCTACTAAAAATACAAAAAAAAATAGATGAGTGTGGTGGTGGTTGCTTGTAATCCCAGCTATTCAGGAGGCTGAGGCAGAAGAATCACTTGAACCAGGAGATGGAACTTGCAGTGAGCCAGGATCACACCACTGCACTCCAGCCAGCGTGATAGAGTGAGGCTCCATCTCAAAACAAAACAAAACAAAACAAACAAAAACAAGGGAAATCCAGAAGTTAAATTTTTTAAATGGGATCCGCCTCTGCTTTAATATTTTTTATTAGAATAATTTGTGGTCTGATTTGCATGTAATGCATGTAGCACCTAGTGAGTTCAACAGATACCATTATCTCTGTATATAAATCTATCCATGATGTAATTGCCTCAAACATAATAAATTAGACAGCTTTGAATATCATCTCAAAGGTTTCAGTTCAATATTTTTGTTTTGACAATTTAAAAATCTTCTTTCTAAAATTTTTAATGCATCAAAGACATGGGAAATTTACTTCCTATAGTGTAAAGGTAGAAAGAAGTAGTCTAGTCACTCAATCCCTTAGAACATTAGAGCGTCATGCAGGCTATGATGGGGAAGAACTTGTCACTTGATTAAAATTATATGTGATTACTTTTTGCATGGAACTTCCAAGTCACAGACCATTAGAGATACAATGAAATCAGTTTGAAGTACAATTCATTTTTCTAATATTTTCTGGTAATACTTTTCCAGCTTATTCTTCTCAAGAAGAGTGAATTCATTGTTCCCCCCACTCTTATATTAGAGTCCTATTACTCTTGCATATTCCAATTATACTGCATTTAATTTTTACCTCCTGTGATTAACACAGGGTCCTATATATGGAAGATGTCCTATAAAACAAACCCCCAAAATTTTCAGGGCCAAGAGTACAAATGGAGACTATATGCCATGCATCTAAATATGTAACAAGTTTCACCTACCAACTCCATACTCTGTTCCCCAAGAATTGTCCTTGTGACATGGAGAATAATGAATCTCCTCACCTGAGTCAGCCTTGAGTCTAGTAGTGAGGCAGATTTGCAAGAACAAAGTGGAAGCTGAGCCCAAAGCCAGAACTTCTGGCTGGTGACTGGACCCACCCAAATCAGGTACCCTGCAAAGTGGATGGGAGCACTTGATTTCTCCCCAGCCTCATGTGGTGGCTTTGGGATTTCTAGGCTGCTTAAGGCACTTTCTACAGCTATACCTCTCTAGCAGATGGGAGTGTGGAATTTAGGGCAGGGAGTCTTTTTCTGCCTAGACATACATTTTAGTGATTTGGGGGTGGCCAAATGTGTACAAAAACAGCCACTCTTTCTCTGGTTTCCAGATAGAAGCTGTGATATCTTATAACCTCTTAACACAGACTTATACACAGATATGCATACTTATACACAGATATACACATAGACACACACACACTCATAAGCGCATGCGCTCTCTCTCTCTCTCTCTCTCTCATGAACTCTCAGCCTCTGTACTCTGGCCTTTGGGGCACCCAGTTCAATTCTCACTTCCCTTTCCCATAATTCTCATCTGCTCAATTGGTTACAGAACCCTGTAGAAACTTTTTTTATTTTACAAGAAAAAAAAAATACACAAATAAAGGGACTTTTAAGCACAGCCTAGTGCAGAGGCCATTCCGGCCCGGGTCTAAGAGTACAGTACTGTGCTCAATAAATGTTAGTTAAATGAAATAAAATTGGTAGAAAAGAAACCACCAGGAATAATTTCTAAAGGCTGGATTTTTTTTGGTCAGAAGCACCTTTTTATACTTCAGAATGTCAGCATATTTATTAGGAAGCAGCTGTTTTCCTCATTTGCTAGCAAGTCTGAGTGAGACTTAAATCCACATAGGAAAGAACAAAATACATCCGATGGATTTCTGAGCCTTCAGTCTACAGGAAACATGATGAGCATCTTTGGGTTATTACACTAATCCCTGTTACCTGAGAGGAAACTCTAGTAACTCACCTATGGTTTTCCACTTGAGTTATGAAGTCTGTAACCAGAGGAATCAATTTCTTGTCCAGACCATATAACTTGGCTGCTCCGTGTTACTATCCAAAATTCAAGTGTTGATATCTTTTGGAATCCTTTCTTATGCTTTATGGATTTTTTTAAAGTATTTACAGTGTTTTTATACAAGATGAAGGTCACATATGGGCCACTTTGAATATTGACATTTCCTTTTACTCTCAACTGAAGCCCCATTCCACAACGTATTAGCAATCTGTTTTGCTGCCAAAGCCAAATAGTGACAGTTGCAATAATGAATATTTGCTACAGGGTGCTGGCAGAAAAATTGCGCAGAAATGCAAGCCCAAACCATTTCAAATCTTTCTTTTCTCACTGAATTTCACCCATTATTTTTAACTCCTTGTCACATATATTGTTCCAGAGCCTTTGGTTGAGTACTGCAAAGAAATTTGAATCAGCCTTTGGGAAACACTAAGAAAAGTGAATCATTTTCCTAGTTTCTCATCTATTGAGGGGAAAAGAAGGTGCAATGAAAGCCTATGGTTTATTCTAACCATGCTGCACATGCTGTTAGTTGAGAGGTATAGGTTTTCCTTTTCTGTGCTCCTTCTAAATGGTTTTGAGCAACTTAATACCTCAGCATAATGGATGTTTGGGTATACATCACTGACTCTAGCCTGGGCCATGCTTAGTTTCTTTTATGGTCAAATGTTTAAGATGTTATCTTTCATCATGGATAATAAATCAAGAATAATTCAAATTATTTTATGAAAACTTAAATTTTAAGGAAGGAATAAATAAATGAAGAGCACATGCAACGGAGCCAGACTGTGTTCAAATCATTGTGTTACCTGTTGGCGCTCTGGCATTGGACAAGTTCCAGAATTTCTCCATATCTCAATTTTTTTGCTATGATGATAATAAAAATGTTTTGAACCTCTTGTTTTTTATGAGGATTAAATGAGAGTTAATACTTGTAAATACTTTAAAAGTGCTTCCATCATGATTAAATATTCTTGTTCATTTATTCATTGCTTTCTTTTAATATTTAGTGAGTGGCCATTTCATCCCAAGTATAAGTGCAAGAATATGGCAATGAACAAAGCAGATTAAGAATTATTAAATTTATAATAATAGTTATTATTTCAAGTCTTTATGGGATGTCTTATAAACTATTTTTGCCACTAAGTACATGATCTATATTTATTAGCCTTCTTATCCCCAATGGCTTGGGATAGAACTTAGCTAAAAATAGTTGCTTAATAAATGTTTATGGAATCAAGTTTGAGTGCATGAGTAACTGCAGGTAAAATAATAAGCACTAGATTCGGCACTGGGAGATGCAACATCAAATCTTAGTTACTATATTAGAGCACTATGTGACCTTGAGAAATTTACTGAAACTTCTCTATCTAAAAATTAAGTAAACAATGCTGTAAAATCATGAAGGTCCTTTCTGACTATGATTCTACAAAGTAACTTGAATGACGCACCATTTGTTGACTGGTTATTAAAGTTTATTAAAGTAATAAACTTTAATTTTAGAATAGTCAAGATTTGCGGAGAAGGTACAAGGACATATCAGAAAGTTCCCATATACCCTGCATCTATCTTCTCTCATTGTTAACATCTCACATTAATGTGGTACATTTGTCACAACTAATGAATCAGTATCTATACATTATTATTAACTAAAGCCCGTTCTTTATTTGATTTTCCAAGTTTTTACCTAATGTTCTTTTGCCCTAGAATCTCATCCAGGATCCCACATTACACTGAGTTCTCATATTTGCTCCTCTAGACTGTGATAGTTCCACACGCTTTCCTTGTTTTGATAGCCCTGCTAGTTTTAAGGAGTACTGATCAGAAATTTGATAAATGTCTTTAAATTTAGGTTTGTTTTCTGTTTTTCTCATGGTTATACAGGGATTATGGAAAGGAAGACCACAGAAGTAATTTTCATCACATCATGTCAAGGGTATATCCTGTTAACATTATCATTCATTTAAGATTCTATTTTAATGTGTGGGTTAACAATTATTTATAACTGGTAATTTAATGTACGATATTAAAGAAAACATCCTTGCTATATGCAATTTTGTATGCATTGTATAGAACAGTTGACTTTCTTTGAATAAGCCATAATCCTAAAATATATTTACGTTACTTTCTTGGTTTAAAAAAACACTTCTTTATCACTTGAAACAAAGGTAAGTGGAAAATCCATGACTCCCCATAAATTAATAGTATTTCTATCTTTATGGAGTCAAAATCTACATATTAAATTTAAGATAAAAAATATAACTTTGTATTTCTTTCACACTAATAGATGCTTAGAAAATAACAGATATATGCTTAGCTATGTGGTTAAAAATATTCCACAAAATAGATGCATCAGAAGTTGAGTTTTGATATTAATTCCCCTAAGCCTGTCTCATGCAAGGAACTTGCCTTAAGAAATGTTAATACTTCACTAAGCCCTAGGCACAGTGAATCTGATGTCTCTAATCTTCTGTTGTCTTTGGTATAAATGAACATTATCCTCTGGGGTCAGAGAAACACTAATGTAGATGTCACAGGAATCGGAAGATTCATGATTTTGTTTATTCTATGTTTTTGTTAACAAATTGCACTATAAATAGGAAAGTTAGTTTAGGATTACTATGATCTATACATGACATTTTCAGATTAAGACCAAATAAACAAGTCAATTCAGAGGAAAAGTTGTTAGAGCAGGGTATTACTAGGGAGATCTTTACCATAGTAGATTTCCGTGAAGTAAATACCCGCAGTATCCCACTAGCTTTAGTGTGTGGCCACACTAAGTTTAAATATGATATCTGTATTTACAATTGTCACTCCTGGTAGAGCTAATCCTAAGGACAATTTAGTGGTTTTAGCCCACTGCTGCTTGTGACCTTACTATGGAGAATCACAGTCATCGCCAAGAGTATCATTCCCAACCCTTTTTTTTTTTTTTTTTGCCTCAAAATCTGATTACTTGTTCCATGAAATACTTTGCTCTGGCTCACAATATACTACTTTTGTGACCTTGGGAAATTTTCTTAACTTCTGGAATTTTCTCATTTTCACAGCTCTATACTGTGGAATTACTTTATAAATACGTACGATTTATACAGCATAAAAAAAATGGAACTGTTTTCTAAGTATATACAATTATTTTAAGTGTATAAAACACTTAGCAAATTAGCTATTTGTTTTTTATTCACAGATGCCTACACACATGCTTTCAAACAATCATTTCTGGTATAGCAGGGCAATAAATAGCTATGGCACCATCATAAAGTTGTCATTTTTATCCCATCTCTAGGTTCTGATAAATTTTTGGGCTGTTACTTCATATTTTAGTAATGAAACTTTAGCAGGCAAATAAAAACTAATCAGAGAGTGGACCTTTCAGTATGCAAGGGAATAAATGTAACCTAGTGACAAAACTTGGTGTTAGGGTAATTTTATTTCTTTTTCTCTAGCCATGAGACACCGATTTGCAGCATGATACTGAAAACTAAGTTGGTAAATGTTCTTTATAATACTGAAAGAGAATTACTTGATGATCTTAGCAGCTAAATAAGTGATCGAAAGTGTGTGAAGTGTCAGGCAAAGGAAATAAGATCCAGATGAATTCTTTCATACAACAGCCTTTAAACAAGGATTCATTTCTCTTTTTATTGTCTAGTGTTTCTGATGCCATATTTAGAAAGCAATAAAAAACCTCACCCATATTCCCACCCTTACGCCTGGATGAAAGGAAATATCCCAGTTAAGAGTCATTCTGTAGCTGCAGTCGACTCTTGACAGTAAGGAACTAACAAGAAGTAAGTGTTTATGCAGACAACACTTCATTGCACACAGACCACTCGTCCTTATATCCATGCCAAGGCTCTTTGTCGTGAACTTTTCAATGTAGCATTAGAGAGTGACCATAGCAGTATATGGAATGAGAAGCAGTTTCAATAACAGATGTAGCTGGAGAGACAGCCTTGGAATATTTTGAAAAGGAAGTTAAGAACCAGTTGGGAGGCAAAAAAGTAGTGTATGTGTAGATAGGACATGAGTGTAGAACTTACTTGCAATTTGTTATTGAGTATGGCAAATATTAGTAACATAACAGTGATTGGCGTATTTGGAAGGGGAACTATACATACCCAAATAAAGTTAAGACAGGGTAGTTTTACTTTGGAGGTTGATCTCTCCAGATTTAGCATCAGACTTTAGAGCCAGAATGGTTCTAGGATTACAGTGCATCAACATTTTCATAATCGACTAACTCTTAAAACAATGTGACAACAGCACGATGTTGCCATTCTGTGAATTCCTGTGAATAGTGGCTATTGATGTCTGAATATTTTTGCCACAAACTCTCTGCATACAGCCGGGTACAGGGCATGTATTTAATAGACATGCTAGACTAGAATTCTTCTTCTTTTAATATTGATGATTTTTGTACCTTGTGTTGAATTGTACCTTTTTGTAAATAGAGCAATGATTTTCTGAACTGTTGATCTGGACAAAGAAATTATGGCATCAGTGTCCTATTTTTTTTTTTTTTTTTTTTTTTTTGCGTAAGCACTTGCAAAAGGATCTGTACCTGTTTTTTAATTAAACAAAGAATGCCAGAAAGAAGTAAAATAGACAAGTAGTCAAGAAATAGTATCTTAAAAGCATTTATCTTCTATTTTAATTTTTTTAAGTCTAGAAAAAGCCTTTTAGAAATATATATTGAGACAGTGCAATATATTATAAATATTGTTGTACTAAGGATATGTTGTGTTAACAAGAGATATTTGTGAATGTTTATTTATCCCATGGAATTTTTAAACTTGTGTTTATATAGATGTTCAAGAATCATGTGAAAGTGTTATTTTAGTACATGAAATTAAATACGGTCATCGAGGTAAATTTTCTTATGAGATGATTGATGCAGCCTTGACATACAGCAATTGCTAACTGCTCTTATAAGCAGAATGCAATGTTCTCATTCCTGAATAGGGAAAGATAATACCACTGTTTTTACCCCTTTTTTTTCTGTGTTATTTTGAATACAGACGGTACTGCAGGGACACCAGCAATATCAACGATGACAACTGTGGAAATTCACAAAAGCAGTATCATGACAACTGAGATCACCTCTAAAGTGGAAAAAAGCCCCACGACAGCCACTGGCAATAGCTCATGTCCTTCTACTGAGACGGAGGAAGAAAAGGCAAAACGGCTTCTTTACTGTTCGCTATGCAAGGTTGCTGTCAACTCCGCCTCGCAGCTGGAGGCACACAACAGTGGTGAGATGCAGCGATTTCTTTTTGTTTCTACAGCTCTGCAATTATCTTCCTCTGAATAGATTAGATCTTTTGCAGCAGGGGACAAAGGGGTGGAGGGAAACTGGCAATTATTACATGGAAATCATTAACCATTAAAAAATACAAATGACAAGCGAAGTGTCATTTATATAGGGGTAAGGGGTAGTTTCCAAGGCTTGCAGGCCATAGTGTGTGTGTGTGTGTGTGTGTGTGTTTTATTAAACATTAGCATATAAAATGAAATATAATCCTAAAATATGTTTTGTATTTATATGATTTCTAGTTTGTTTATTTATTTCCATGTATTTGCATCTAAACGACATTTTCTAAAACTGTACCCATAATATTGTTGCAAAATGTGTAGCTGCATCACTCTAGACACTTTTGGTTAAGACCCATCTCTTTTGATTTTTTATGTAAATAATAATGTTATTTGAGCTAAATCTATGGGACCTGGACAATTAAACTTAAGAAACTGTTTATTGTGTGCAGCCATTCAGATGTGATTTCTGAATATACTCTTTTTATTTAATCTTTCCAACAACTTTGCAATAGCTTAAAAATGTTATTCTTTTCAATTGTTTGAAGCTCAGAGAAGTGACAGAACCATGATTTGAACCCACATCTGTCTGACTTCAACACTAATTCTAATGTCAGGGAGGAAAATACTGGAATACTAACAAGCCAGAAAAAACTGCTCTCCTAATATACCCATATATTTTGGTTCCATCTTGCTGCTCTGTATGTGTGTATATATATGCCCCCCATAGACAGATAGACACACACACGCAAACACACACTCAAACAACTATCAGCTTTTCTCTAAACACTGGATTCATTGCCAAGATCAACTTTTCTCTAAAAGACAGGGTTCATTGCCAGGACTCTATCAGCAACTATAATAGAAAAAGAATCATTTGTGACTCATACCCTGAGTTAAATGGCAGCTGTATGTTGAGTCATTGACCAGTCATCGTGCTGCACTAGTAATATTCAAGTATTGACTTCAAGACTCTAAGGGGTAATAGCAGATGGAGAACAATTCCTTCAGCACATATCTTCCTCCTGCATATAACATTAGTTGTAGTGAGAGAGAGTTCATGAGTTCAGGTACTAAGAAACACAGAAAAGTACCTGGCCTTAAGGCAGAATCTATACCTTGTAGATTTTCCATGTGTTTATTCATGCAAAAACATTTCTTCTTGGATGCAAGATATTTGGGAGAGGATAAACACCATTGGCAGTCCATTTATTTCTCAGAAATTCTTGCCCATTCCACATAGTGACTGAGAAACACATTCACTTTGAGGAGGCATCAATTTTGACAGATAAACACAATATGTCCTTTGAGACTAGAGTTTATTTATCAAGAATTTCGGTGGGGTGTGGTCGTTTACGTCTGTAATCTCAACAATTTGGGAGTCAGAGTAGAAGAATCATTTGAGGCCAGGAGTTTGAGACCAGCCTGGTCAACAAAGGGAGACCTCCCGTCTCTACAAAAAATTACAAAACTATAGTTAGCTGGGCATGGTGGCATGTACCTGTAGTTACAGCTACTCCTCGGGCTGAGGTGAGATTTCTTGAGCCTAAGAGAATGAGGCTACAATGAGCCATGATCATGTCACTGCACTCCAGCCTGGCCAACAGTGAGACCCTGTCTCAAAAAAAAAAAAAAGAAAGAAAAAATTTGGGAGTTGTCCTTTTGGAATTCTTATTAGAAACATCTGATTAAGAAGCAAAGAAGAAATTACTTGTCAAATTAGGTCAACATTTTCCCTATTCTACTCCCAGGTCCTTATCTATACTTTGTGTGCCAAAATTACCCCAGAGCTTTAAAACTATTTGTACCCAGGCGCTATGCCCAGGGATTCCAATTATTATATCCAAGTCATGGGAAGCTGTAGTTTTTTTTGGTGGGGGGAAACTTCAGTATTTTGCAGGCAGAGCTGAGAACTACTCTAACAATCTTATCCATGAGTTTAAGGAGGTGAAATGTGGCTGTCACCCTTTACTTGAATACCCCTATAAGAGTGTTCTCTCCAAACCTTAAGCCTAGTCAGCCAGACCGCAGCCACTTGCCTTCTTTCTAAGCTGCTCCTTGAGTTTCCTTTTCCCTGTATTTCCTTCCTGCATCAGAGATCTTTTTCGTTTGAAAAGAACCCACTCCAAAATCCCGGCCTAATGCTCACTTTAGACTTCTCCTTAGACTTGCACTAGCAAGCTGTGTCAGGACTAAGGGTAGCAACGGAAGAAAACAAACATAAATAGATGCTGTTTGACCTCCTTTGTCCACCATCTTTGACCTCCAGATTCAGCTCTATTATTTGTAACTGGAACAGTGTTAGGAGGCTCACCACGTCTAGGATTTCCTGTAGATGTGAATAAATGTGAATGCGATCTTACCTGCAATGAAGAACTGGCACATGCATACTGGCTGCCTCCATAGCATCTCCCTAGGGTGCGGCATGAGGAAGTCCAGGGGACAAAATAAAGAAGAGAAATCTAGAGGTATCTGCTCTTCTTCCAGGAATAGAGCCACAGTTGTAGGATTTGCCCTATGATCATTGTGGTGTGTTTTAGTTTGGACTCCCTCAAAAGCAGAGCTGGAGACAAGGCTTTGAGGGCAAATAGTTTCTTAGGGAGGTGAAGGAAGTTAAGGGAGTGGTTAAAAGAAAGAGGGAAGGGAAGGCAGCTCAAACAGAACGCATCATGTAGCCAGTTACCAAGTTGGACAATTGGGGCTGACCAATGAAACTGTTAGACTTTCTGGCCTGCACTCCGTTTCATTGTGTTAAACAAAAACTTCTATTGGTCACATAAAATTATACAATTAAATAAATTCCAGTTCTATTTCTTCATATTTATAATCACTGTGCTGTCATTGTTAATTTATAATCTAATGTTTACACGTTTTAAAAAAGATTAATACCACAGGGCTTGAATGCATGAACTGTGCCCTTAGTGAGCTCAGAGTATTTGGAACATTTATGAACTTACTAATAATACAAAAACTTGTTACTGAATTTGTGTGTCCAGAGCTCATGTGGTGTCTATTATAAGATAAGTAATGAAAAGCTGCTAATTTAATACACACTAAATCTTAATGGTAACCATATCAATTGTTTAAAATATAGACTAAGAAAATATTTTTTAGGGAGTACTCCTTTATCACTGATGTTATTCAGAGTTACCAGATCATAGTGCTGGTAGAAAGTAGATTGCCTAGCCCATTTAGTCCATTTAATTGTTGTTTTCTAAACTATGTTCAAATATACCCCCTCCCATTGTCTGCATTTGGAGAAGACCAAAATCAATGCCCCACCTTTACAACTCTACTGTCTCCTACACTTAGCCCTGCCCCTCTCCTAGTACTTCAAAATGTTTCTCTGCTTTCTTTCAGAGCCAGGTACTAGAAAGCTAGTGTTAAGATTGGATTGTATTTTCAGGGAACCAGGTGTGAAAACCAACTCTGATGTGAAGCAGCCAGGCTGCGGGGTGGGGAGATGTTTCCCTTGCATCCAAATAATAGTTATAAGTGTTTTTCTTGTTTTTCTCCCTTAGAAACACATTATATACATAAAATAGGATCTGTAGCATTAAGCATAAAACTGCATCTATGAGGGGACAGTCAATGATCTTCCAAAACATGTTTTTCCAATCTTCGAAAATTCATTCTTAATTCTAAAAAAATACCACAGGCAAATTTTGGGAGTGCAACTTCCACCTAACACTATCAGTGGTATGGGATAGCAGAACAGACTAGAAGTGATAAGACTTAAGTTTTACCCCCAGATATGCAGAGAACAGTTCTATCTGGACCTGGGCAAGCCAGTTGTCCTCTCTGGGCTTTTACATCTATATCTGTCTCTCCATCTCTCTTTCTCTTTCTCTGTTACTAATGGAGTTAAGAAGCCATATTGACATAGTTCAGGATCAAATATTATGTCATGATTATTAGTATAACCTCGGCTGCTGCTGGCATTATTTGAGGGTCAGTTGTGTTATTTCATTTGCTTTCCCTTTGGATTTTTCACTAGTATGTAACCATTTGAAGTTTCAATTAATTGATATGTAGAAAAATAAAAAACAATAGGGGGGTATATAAAGATACTCTTCTTTCACAATTCTAATGTATTCCATAAGATTGGAATACAGGCTTTGAAGGGAGGCATTCCTGCCTTGATTTTTTTTTTTTTAAATTTGGGAAGGGAAGTACCTCTTTTGAGCTACCTGTTGACTGGTGTTTACAGCACAGTCCAAGAATTATTTTAAACATCTTAAGAGGACATAGTCTTAAAGACATTTGGAAGCCCTTCCCCCAACTTGTATGCTATAGATACAAATACCACAAAAAATGTATTTTGTCTTTTTCTTTTAAAAAATTTATCTCAAATATCCTAGTAGGTAATGCTTTATTTGTCTAATTTTTATTGTTTTCTCTGTATAATTTGAGGGGAAAAAATACCTTTGAGATCCTTTTTAGTTAAAGCTCATTACTAATTTGGGCAGATTTTTCTGGTAATGACTTGAAGCAGTAACATTGAATAATTTTTGCTAAATACATTCTAGTTTTTGTTATATATCTCTAGACAGAGCTTATTCTATCCCCTCACCAAGTTTCACCATGCAGAAAAGACAGTTATCAAATGACAGACTTTACTAAATTTTAAAATGCTTAGAGCGTTCTAAAATTTTGCCTTAACAAAAGCAACAATGTAAAAAAGAATGGGAAGATTGATTAAAATGTATTGAGCAGATCACAGTGTCAAGAATAATCCTTAAAATAATAAATGCATGTAATACAACACTTCAATAGAGCAGATAATTTCCTTTTCAAAAAATAAATGAGGATATTGAAGCAAAAGAAACCTAACCTCACCCAGCTAATGGAGGCAAAATCTGACCCATACAATTCTAGAGGCTGAGCTCATAACTTTCTTTTCACAAATGTATTTGTTTATCAATCTGTATTGATATCTAATAACTCAGTTAGTTTTCCTTGATTATCTACTATGTGTTGGACACTGAAAATACAATATGAGCAAGACCAAGAAGTCCATGGCTAAAAGTGACTCTGTGTTCAGAAATGAAATACATACTTGTTTCATGTGAAAATCTCATTTAAGCCATTCAGCTGTGGTCAGTGTTCATGACCTTATTGCTATTAAGGCCTAAACATTGTTTGCCACTTCTATTCAGCATCTTCTAGGGTAATGATAAGGCTTCACTTTAATTGAAAATAAAGATAGAGACTTTTTTATTACAGTCTTCTGTTGTAACTTCTTTAAACTTTCTATAAGTGATTAAGAAAACATTAGCCTCATACCTCTCTGTGCTCCACATGGCCATACAGAGCATATTTGAACATTAGAGCTATACTATCTAAAATGGCAGCCACTAGCCTCATGGGGCTATTTAAATTGAAATTAATTGCCAGTCTTGTTTCTCTGTTGCAATGCCCTCATCTCAAGTGGTTAAAAACTACACATGGCTAATGGCTACCATATTAGCCATACATTCGTAGAGTTATAGAATATTTTTATCATCAAAGAAGTTTCTATGTACTAGAGCTATAATTCATAAATAATGTGTTTGGGGGGTTGTGGTAGTAAATGATTTGAGGTATATTACCTAATAAAAAGAATTTTTACATCGCTGTGAGCACTTAGGGTTTACCGAATTCACATTTGATGACTTCTCACTGATTAACAGCCAGAATGAGTGACTTCAGAAATGTGTCAAGATACATTTTCTATGTTGTTATATATGACCATCCTGTTAAAAGAGGTTTAATGTACAAAACAGTGGAATGTTCAACCTGTGTCATTTTTCCTGTCTATGCCCTATATACAATCACTGATATTTAAAACATTTCTGAAAGTTTACATGTGAAAATGTGTTACTACTGAGGACTTAGAGCTTAAAGTTGATAGGTGGGCAGGCTTTTGCTTTGTACTTTATATACTTTTTTGCTCTTTGAATTTTCTACCAAGAGCATCTGTTGCTTTCATTAACAAAATAAAAAAAAAACTACTTTACACAAAAAGCAAACAAAAGCACTGCTTTTATAAATAAGACACAACTGTGTTGCAGTTATATGACGGCACTGTGATTAATTTGTCCATACATTAATTGTTGCATGTTAATAAGTTTAAGACCTTTTCGCTAGGCTTTCTTGGGGAGTAGATATAAACACAATGTGGTATTTTCCGTGGCCTTAAGGAAGGACCTTGTTTTTAAAGAGAAGAAATGGGTGCATATAAAGATTTTTCAGTGTGTGTCCACAGAAGCATGGGAGAGCCTTAGTGTTTTCTACAGTCAGACTTTCAGGGCATTAAGATTAAAAAAAAGCTTTCTGGATGTTTGGTATTTCTTTTCATATGCTGGAATTTCAAGGCTTGTTTCTATATTGATTTCGCACATTTGTTTCCACTATCGGATAAGCCATGTGTTCTGCCCATTGGGTCCCTCAGCCTGCAGAGCTCTTCCCTGGGTCTCCTTTCGTCATAGAGTCCATTGTGCAGCTTGGCTCCTACCCCATAACAACCTCAGAGCTTTCACTCCAGGGCCATTTCTGAAAAAAAGCATGACTATTTTTTCCTCTGTTTTAGATTTCTTATTTCCTTTGTCTCTATTTTCACCTTTGCAAATTGGACTTTCAACCAAGGAACTAATAGAAATGTATTTTATATATATATATATATTTTTTCCCCCCCTTAAATGGGTGGATATTTGGTCACCTGATACCTAGATGTCATTCCAGGTGCTTAATGTGTGTTGATACTCTGATAATGTAAACCAAAGGTTTTTTTTCTTTAGGAAAAAATTAACATGGACAATGCATACTGTGTAGGAGGTCAACATAATAAAATGTTAATTTGAGATTTAGAGGTTTAAAAAGAACACGTGGAGGCATTTGATACTAATTACACATTCCAGGTAGATTTGAGAGCTTTCCTTCCTTAGTACACCCAACAGTTATAATGCTACTATACTGAATATCATAAATGAATGCCTTACCAAAAAAAAAAAAAAAAAAAACCTTTGCATTTTGCTGTTTGTATGGAGACTGACCACTTTATTGGCCATTTATCTGTAAGCTGAATCACTGAACATGTCAACATGATGGTAACTAAATTATTGCTGGCAATTGCATGAGTTTGTTAAGGATTTAGCCAAATGCTATTAAATAGTATTTAATGAGCCTTCTGAAAAACTAAACTTAAAGACATTCAAATTTATTTTAGAGAGGAGAAAATTTTTCAGACTATACCAACTAGTCTTTCCCAGAGTAAACCGCTCTGAAACTTTCTTTGTAATTTTTAGAAAATAATTTGGCAGTTTGAATCGAGAGACTTAAAAATAGTGATATTCTTTGTCCCTATAATACCACTTATGAAAAGCTATCCTAAGGAAACAATCAAAAATGTGATAAAAGATTTAATGAGTAGGATGCTCATTACAATATAATTATATAGGGAAGTACAAGGAAATAATACAAATGTCTAATATTAGACAATGGTTAAATATATCATCTCTATGTATTACAAGTCTATGCTATCATTAAAAATCATGTGCATTTCTAAAAGTATATATATATATATATATATATATATATATATATATATATATATATATAATTTCACAGAAATTTTATAGAAAGCCACTTTAGCTAACTTATCTCAACTTTTTAAAGTGCATATATACAAATAGAAGATAAGAGACTGGTACATGATAACTAATATTAATATTTTGATATACCTCTAGTTTGTGGAATTCGAGTTTTTTTCCTTAAAATTTTTTCAATTTCTCTTATGACCTAATCAATTATTTCTAATGTGTGATTTATTTATTTTAAAATCATTTGCCAGTTTTCTTGTTTTGCTATCTTTCCTTTATGCCAGTACCAAACTTGAAAGCCAAGTAAAATGAGGAATTGTAAAGATGATGAGAAATGAAAGGGAAGGCTAGTCCCTTGCCACCATATTAACTTTATTTTTACAGATATAAGAGTAATATGCATCTTTCCCCAAAATATTCCAAAATAAACAAGCAGAAAGCAAAAAAAAAAAGTAGGATTTCTTGGAGACTTATACTTTGCTTAATTTAAACTGTGGTTGGACTATGATTTCACCTTTCAGAAATCATGAAGCTTCAAGTGAAGGTATTTGTCAGTGCCTGCCTTTTACAAGTGATAGGGAAAAACTAGTCCATTTAGCTCCTTTCAGAGTCTCTGAACCTCAAAAGAAGGAATATAGTGCAGTAGTTGCAGTGAGAAGGTAAAAAATTTAGCACAGTATCTGAAATGTATTACAGGTTTAATATAAACAGGTTCTTCTAATAGAATAGTAATTATGTTTATATTATTAATGCATGTTTTATCTCATAGATTTAAATGCTTTATAATTAAGAGTACATTTTACTAAATTTTAGCTATATTGGGAGGAAATACAGTTACCCTTACTGCCTACTCAAGCTGTAAGATCTTATAAAGCTATCTAATAATTATTTAATTATGACTGGCAATGTGTTACTAAATGTATTTGGTTATACTGTATAAAAGTTCTGCCCCTCTTAATATTGAATAGTAACCCTAGAGTCAAAGCTATTAGTTGAAGTTCCCTTCCTAGTGTTGCCACATTTTTAATCATATGTATACCTGTGTATGTGTGCATGTGCATGTGTGTGTATGTGTTTGTTTATAAGGTATGAAGAGATGGGCATATTTAATTGTCCTATCTTTTCTAGCTTCTATGGAGAGACTATACTTAAATAATAATTCTAACAGCCCAATGATTTTCTGAAAAGATGGATAGTTCTAAAATGTTCACATATGTCCCATTTCTGTTCTTCCTCTAGAAACATGACATAGATGGGTCTTAGCTTGCCAAAGATATTCTGAGAAGCACCATATTTTCTGAATCTTTGCCTGCTATTGCTAAGCCCTACTACTGGGGCCAAATCTCCTAAATTTTTCATTATTTCCTGAACACCTAATACTCAATGCTGAAACAAGCTACCTATGCCTGGCTTTTTTATCTTCCCAATCAACATAGACTACTTGAATATTAATGAATAGGTTAAAAGAGTATTTGGACCCATTCAACTTCCACCTCTAAAACACCAGCTACCAAGCAGAAAATATTAACCAACAATAAATTTGGAATGCCTCCAGAGAATCAGGTTGAGAGTCAATCTCCTTCTGACTTCCTAGGCACTCATCAACTAAACCAGCCCTACTAATGCTTCTCTGTGTCACTGAAGAAGCTGCATAGAAAAAACAATGGTATAAAATCATGTTAGGATAAAGAAGTTTCCATAATCACCTACATATTTGTTCCTCGTTCCCCAGGACTTTTTTTTTCTTTGCCCTCCTCCCAATTATGCCATCTTCAGCTTCCACTTACGTCATTTGCAGCTGTAGTGGAGAACGTTTGTGCTCACTATATTGCAAAGGAGATGACCACAATAAGCCCCTGTGAAGCATCACAGTCTTTACACTGTGATGTAAAGACTGGCTCCACCTTTCAATTCCTCCAATCTTCCTGTGAGATATTGACTTTTTCCTTTCTCTAATGTGTTGAAATATGAACTTTTTAATAAGAATAGATATGGATATGGATGTTGAAAATAGGCAATCTAGGTTGTAAAAATGAATAATTTTTATATTGGATGTAGTAAAACATAATCATTTTGAAAAAGGGAAACATGTGGCTAGAAACCTGTTTATTTATTGTCCCTTATTTAATATAATGTGACCTGCAGCGACCTCGAGTGCCCTTAGCAACATGTTTTCCTCATTAATATTTAGTGGTTCTGAAAAGCTGGCCTGTGACTCAGAAGTTAAGAATCATTTCTTTAATGGTTGCAGAACAGACAGTCTAATACACACAAGTAAGAAGCAGAAACTACTACCAAATATCCCTAAATCAGGCAGAAAGAACACAAGTGATTATAAAAGAATATATCACAGACAAAAAACACATTATCAAGTTAAACAAAAAAAAATTACTTATCAACTCTAAGAAAAAGGAAATATTGAACAAAATTTTGAGAGGAAATTGCCATCATGAACAGTATGTAACTACAGCGATGTCAAGAAAAAAACCCACAAATGTTAACAGTTGACAATTAGTTATATGAATGATGAGTGAAGACCTGAAGATGTCATTTATTTGTTAAAAAGAAGCAGTTATTTATCGTGTATATTTTTGGGCTATAAATCCACCCCTCATCTTCTTGGTCCTTTGTTTATATAGCCCACCAGTGTGGGCTTTATTATTCTAATATGGATTTGTTTTTCAAAATCATTAAGATCTTTATACTATTACTCTCTCTTTGAACCTAAAATACATAGCCGAGAAAGCTTGTTTGTATTCTGTTTAGAAAGTGGGTATTTAATTAGTGCCACTTCTGTAAACACACATTTATACTAATTACACTTGTTACACATCACCTCCAACTATACCTTTAGCAACTAAATGACTCTTCCTCATCAGGTATCATTTATGTCTTGTTAGTATCAAGAGGAAATGAAATGAAGTCATACCCATTTAATTTCCCCTCAGGACTCTAAAGTTTAGTTCCTATATTGATGGTGCTTGTTTGCAATGTGGAGCATTAGAAAAAAAATGAATAATTTAACAACATTATATAAAGTGATGAAAACACGTTGCTACAGTCTGCTGTATCATGTATATAATTCTACCATAATGCTGGGAAAAAGCACGCTAAAATAAGACATCAAATATTGTTATTGTACTGTTTCTTGAAGGTATATACTAGCCAAGATTTTTTTTCCTCCCATCCTACATCTTTCTCTCCCTCCCTTCTTTCCTCCCTCCCTTTCTTCCTTCCTTTCAATATTCTTGACAGGTACTAAGCACAAAACCATGCTAGAAGCCCGGAATGGAAGTGGCACTATCAAAGCCTTTCCTAGGGCAGGAGTGAAAGGCAAAGGACCTGTTAATAAAGGAAACACAGGCCTCCAAAACAAAACATTTCACTGTGAAATCTGTGATGTGCACGTCAACTCGGAAACACAACTTAAGCAGGTAAGCAGCACGTATTCTAGGAATGAAAACCAACAGGGTACACCCTTATGAGCAGGATGTGTGTGCTTTCCTCCTTTTTGTTTCTGTCTTTCTGTCCCGTCCACCCATCTATTCATCCATTTCTCCATTTACCCATCTATTAACTCACTTCTATTCACTGTCCTGATTTATTTATGCTTATTTAGTTGCTTGAGGAAGTACTGGAACGTAATGGATTCTGCAACCTTTCGGAAATTGTTGGCAGTGAGTTTTTACTATCCTTGTATATGAAGAGTGGGTGAAGGGATATCAGATCTTTTCTCCACCAGACTTTCCACTCAAAAGTGTTGATTTTCTTTAAAGGTCAACTTGCAGTATTCCATTTTTATTTACATGCTACAACTAATTTTACACTGTGCTATTCTTTTATGTGTTTTATTATATGGTGCTGTGCTGTATGTTTAGCTCTTGCAGCCACCTGCTAAAGGGATGACTAATCATGTTGTATTCATTTTTACTATGAACAGCTTTCCAAAGAGATCATTTATACATTGCCAACTAAAGGTCCAGCCCTCATGTTGTATTTTGCTTTTTTTTATATATGTACGATATTTTGCTGATTTTATGCACCTTAGTTATTTATCTTTAGAATTTAAGGGTTTGACATTTGGCTGTACAAATGTGAGGATAAACATTAGTATGGAAATACATTCACTCCTTCTTGGGCATCTTTGTTTATTTGCATGTAAAATTCCTTTAGATATTCCTTTCCTTTGTAAATGCTTTTCTAAAAAAAAGAGATGTGTGCAGTGTTAAGAAAAAAAGCTAGGAAAAAAGACACTTTTATTTGTTTAAAAGTATACTAAAATGGATCGCAAAAAACATATATTGGAGAGCATAAAATATATATCCTCAAGGCGTCAGAATCCCAGGACAAAAGTGCATGATCTTTTATTTTTGTCTTTCTGAAACTTGCATGAAATAATCAGTATCATTCCCCGGGTTAAAGCAATATTTGTGAGAGGTTTTTTACAGATGACTTTTTTAAAACTGTCATTTTTAATTACTTTTAATAGCACATTAGCAGTAGAAGGCACAAAGACAGAGCTGCCGGGAAGCCCCCGAAACCTAAATACAGTCCTTACAACAAACTACAGAAAACAGCACATCCACTGGGGGTGAGTGTCACTTTGCAAGAGTACAACCTCTGTTCCCAAATGGAATTGTTGCTTTCTTGATATCTTCTGACATTCTGTCACCTTTAACCACAGCCAAGTACCTTTTACCTTTTTGAGTTGAGCTCAGGTTTATCATAGGTCATAGGGAAAAGAGAAAAGCCAAACTTCTTTTTTAAATTATACTTTAAGTTCTGAGGTACATGTGAAGAACGTGCAGGTTTGTTACATAGGTATACACGTGCCATGGTGGTTTGCTGCATCCATCACCCTGTCATCTACATTAGCTATTCCTCCTAATGCTATCCCTCCCCTATCCCCCCACCTCCTGTTATCCCTCTTCTCCAGCCCCCAACACCCCCGCCCCGCGACAAGCCCCAGTGTGTGATGTTCCCCTCCCTGTGTCTATGTGTTCTCATTAGCCAAACTCTTTTGAGTCAAGTAAGCAATCCCATGAAATCTGGTCTTGACTTATGTAGGTACTTTTGGAAAGAAGGTCAGTGAAAAACAAATTCTTGTATATCTTTTTAATATGTTTAAGAGCAGAGTATTGGTGTTGTTATACCCTCAACAATTTTGGATTTTGAATAACAGTCTCAAAGATGTAGGTTATTTTATTTAATTACTCATTCAAGGACATGCCACAAAAACCCAAGGAAATATTTTATAGGAATTTTCTCTCCTCATCAAATAAGCTTTTTATATTAGTAAGTATACTATTATAATGTCCTGACCTGGACGTTTTGGTAGGACTTTAGAGGAAATCTGTGAAACCTCCTGATACTATAGATAAATACTGATGAACATGTAAGAACAACTGATTTATAATATAAGCTGAATTGTGCATTTTGAAACATTTATTCAAAGTAGATCTTATTACTATTTGGTGCTGTTGTGTGCTGCCAACACATGAAAACATAACTAAAGGAAAACTGCAATTATCTATTGTGAGACCCCAATACAAGCTGACCTGTTAGTTTAGTAACATTGCCCATTTTTGTTCAAATGAAGTTATTTTAATGTTTTATCCTGAAATTTTGCTGAAGTTGTTTATGAGCTTAAGGATCTTTGGGGCCAAGATTGTGGATTTTTCTAGATATAGGATAGTTTTATCTGCAAACAGGCATAGTTTGACCTCCTCTTTCCTATCTGGATGCCCTTTGTGTTCTTCTCTTGCCCGATTTTCCTGGCCAGGAACTTTCAATACTATGTTGAATGGAAGTGGTGAGAGAGGGTACCTTGTCTTGTGTCAATTTTCAAGGGTAATGTTTTCGGCTTTTTCCCATTCAGTATGATGTTGGCTGTGGGTCTGTCATACATGGCTCTTATTATTTTGAGATTGGCTGTGGGTTTGTCATACATGGCTCTTATTATTTTGAGATTGGCTGTGGGTTTGTCATACATAGCTCTTATTATTTTGAGATATGTTCCCTCAATACCTAGTTTGTTGAGAGTTTTATCATGAAGGGGTGTTGAATTTTATTGAAAGCCTTTTGTGCATCCATTGAGATAATCCTGTGTTTTTGTCTTTAGTTCTGTTTATGTGATGAATCACATTTACTGATTTGTGTATGTCAAACCAACCTCTCATCCCAGAGATACAGCCTAATTCATGGTGGTGGATAAGCTTTTTGATGTGCTGCTGGATTTTGTTTGCCAGTATCTTGTTGAGTTTTGCGTTGATGTTCATCAAGGACGTTGGCCTGAAGTTTTCTTTTTTGTTGTGTCTCTGCCAGGTTTTGGTATCAGGATGATGCTGGCCTCATAGGATAAGTTAGGGAGAAGTTACTCCTCAACTTTTTTGGATGAAATAATCTGTACAACTAACCCCCATGACCCAAGTTTACCTATATAATGAACATGTATATGTACCCTTGAATTTAAAATAAACGTATAAAAAGTGAAGTTATTTTACTCTCCCATAAAGACACAATTTTAGCTGCGATTGGGAGGTGAAGAATTCTGCACAGTGGTTATATTTCTGCACCACTAGTCATAACCCTGAAGGCTATCTCTGTCCAGCATACATGCAGATTTTGACAAGCAAGTGAATGGTTCTTAAATAAACAAGACTAGTCAAAATTGTGTTGCTATTAGTATACAAACCCTCCTTCTTAACTATCACTATGTTAATGACCCCACAAATGGGAACAATCTCTCAGGGAGAACACGTATATTATTGATATTAATAGGTTTTGTAGAGAAGGATTGAGAAAATGTGGTTACCATTTACACAAAGAAAAAGTGGAACATGTCAAAATTTAGGAAAAACAAGTTTTTTTTTAATTCTTTATTGAATGTGGAGTTTTGCTGTTTTATTTCTTGTGAATAGTACCTCATGCAATTGGAAACAACATTCTCTATGTAACCCAGGTTACACACTTGGATAGATGAATGGCATTTGACGGCATTAAAAATCTCTTTAAAAATATATGCTCTTTAACAGTTAATGTATATGTAAAGGGTGATAAAAAATTCTATATTTTCTCATGATGAATACTTTCCTCTTAAAGTGTAATTTTCAACAAGCATAAAATAAAATAAGGTTGCTGAGTACTTTTCTGAAGAAATTTTCAGCATACCTGGTTGGCCATTTTCAAGTATCTTCCAACTCTTCCAAAGGGAAAATGTTCTATACTTCCCATTTTCTTTGTTATCAGTTCACAAGTGTAAAGCTTTTTTCTTTATAGTTGTTTACTGCTATATTTTAAAAGCTCCCTACCATTTTGGGTTTTAAGTACAAATTCCAAAACTGTTGTTCTTTTACAATATTTTTTCTCCCTTGCAGGTAAAATTAGTATTTTCAAAAGAACCTTCAAAGCCATTGGCTCCACGAATTCTACCAAATCCTCTAGCCGCTGCAGCAGCTGCAGCAGCAGTGGCAGTGAGTTCCCCCTTCAGTCTTCGAACTGCTCCAGCAACACTGTTCCAGACTTCTGCGCTTCCTCCAGCACTCCTGAGGCCAGCTCCTGGACCCATTCGGACCGCCCATACTCCTGTGCTGTTTGCTCCTTACTAAATTCCAAATAGGAGTAATTGTACTGCAATAATTTCACAAAAAAACAAAACAAAACAAAAGAGAACTATGCAGTGTTTATTTATAGTTTAAAGTATATCTGAAGAGCCAGGACTTTTGATAGTGAATTGAAAAGGTTACAAGAAAGGGGGGGAGGTGGGGAGGGAGGGAGGGAGTGATATTTTCTCCAAATTAAAGCATTCCTCTTGAACGTTGATTGTTTTAGAAGTGATCTCCAGCATTGATTTGTAGTGGTATCTAGAACTTCTGAAGCCTCTGTGACTGTGCTTTTGGGCACTATTTCCCTCTGCATTGTCTTTCCTGCTTTATGAAACAACTATACATTGTCTAAGGGCATTAACTGGTTCCAATGTATATACAATAATTTACTCTGTAGATTAAAATAATAGAAAAAAGGAAAAAAACAAAAAACAAACAAACAAACAAAAAAAAAACAAAAGCAACACTGTGAATAGTACTGCCCATGCTGGTCTTCTTGCTATGACAGCAATTACTGGGTATTTACCCCAACAAAAGTAGATACAGTAGATGTCTTGTAAAACAATAGTGCTGTGTCTCAATCTATGCCACTAGGTTTTAAAGAATTGCAAAGGTAGAATGAACAACTATTTCATACCAATAAGCAGTCAAAAAACAAACATACATCCGATGGCGTCATGGAGGTCTCCCTGGTCAGCATTCTCCCCTCCTATATAGTTTAAAGATATAACAGAGCTAAGCTTAGAGATGGGGGAGGCATTAATAAAGGTGATTTCCTACAAAATACTAACTTGCCACCCTGAAGATATATTGATGGAAACAGGGAAGTTGTTTATAATGAATCTACATCTGAAAACAAATAAACCCATGCATCATGGGTGTTAAGAAGGGATGAAGGATTATAATCTAGAATGATAATGCAAAGTCAAGACCTTTCATGTTAGTACATATCCAGTAAAAACAGAGAATATTGCACCTCTGCAGTGTCCCCTTTATATCACACCAGGAGGGTTGTTTCTTAGGCAAAGGTTTCTGCTTTGAGTATGAGGGTAGAATCAAGCATTAGCTATTTTTATGGGTTTTTCTTGTTTCTTTAGATTTCCTGCTGACATGATATAAACAATTAATATATACTTAAATCTTAACAACAGGAAATATGAATCTGAGTTACTTGCACACCAGTGACATAGTGTTGAAAAATATTGGTAAGTTCCACTTAACAATTATTTCTCCAGTGGAGCTGTGAAATACTGACAGCCTTTGATATTCACCATCAGGCTGAAAGAAGTTGACGTTTTACCTTTAAAACAAGATTTATCAGGGGTATATATAAATATATGTATATTGTATATATGTTAGAAAGATTAAGAGAATAACTTATAAAAAGAAAATCTATATAAAATAATTATATAACCATCCAGTGTTACATGTTATCATTTAATTGGTAACAAATGGCATAAAAATAGCTGTGCCTTTAATTTGTGATAAAGGCTATTTGCTTTTTCCCATAGAAAGCTAACATATACCTATCAATATGGTGGGGTTTGATGCAGCCAGTCTGTTGCATTAACAGGAACAATGACACTCAAACTTAGAATAATGGCCAAACATATATGATTTAGGTTTAAAGAAAAAAAAAAACTATTTTTGAAAAGGTTTTGTAAAGACTATTTAAAAATATAGGGAAGGATTGGGTGTGGCCTTCCTGAAACTGCTCTCAAAGTGTTGTAACCCTTGGAGAGGTATAAAGAATCAAGTGGAAACCATTTGAGAGATAGGTATTTGGCGTTTATCATTTTATATTTAAGGAACACCCATAGCGTGCTTGGTGCTCAACATCAAACATGGTTTTTGGAGTTCTTCTCTACCATCTAGCTATAGACATTTGTCATATAAATCAATCTTTAAAGCATTTGGCTTTATATATCTTTTGTTAAACAACCAACCAAAAAAAAAGGAAGGAAGGAAGGATGGAAGAAGGAAGGAAGGAAGGAAGGAAGGAAGGAAGGAAGGAAGGAAGGAAGGAAGGAAGGAAGGAAGGAAGGAAGGAAGGAAAGAGGGAAGACAATGTATTCTATCAGTATTCTGGTGGAAAGAATTTCAAACCATGCTTCTCTGGTTAAACATATTGATTATCATTAAAATTTGCTTTAGAAAGTGTTTTCATTCACCAGCATCTCTATTCTCTGGTTTTAGCAAGTGTTTTCTTTCTCACCTACAGACCCTGCTAGTTCAGCCAGGTGGATAGTTGCCAGCAAGTTTGTTGTTTGGGGCTCTGTCTGTATCCCATGTGACCAGCTTCTAACCATTTTGAACTTTACTTTGTCTTTTCTGCTATGTCAAATATATTGATTTTCCATAGTCATACTGAATCCCTATCCAACAACCTTTACAACTGATAGACCCTCGCTTTCTGTTAGAGAACTTAGTGTTAATTAATGCAATCTCACTAAATTGTGCTTTTGCCGTTCTTCCCCATTTTCACCAAAGTGAATGAATGAGCCAGTCCACTAGAAATCAGGGCCTGTGGGATACACGGGGTCCTGGATCACAAGGCATTACTAACTTTAATGATTTGCTGGGAACAAACAAATTAGCCATATTCTCTCCATCAGCCATATGAGGAAACTCAAAAATACCCGGATCCCTTCTGCCTCACTTCACTATGGAACCATTTTTGTTTAAATGGTCTTTTAAATTGGAGTTGTAAGCATCAGTTGTCTTTTACTCACTACCTAATAAAGGATGAAGCCTAACCACAGAACTTATAGTGGATTCTCTGTGAGTTGTTTCCCCACACTCCATGTATTTATCAACACCAGATTAACATCCATTATAGTTCAGGCTGCCATAAAGCTGTTTCTTTTCCCTTAGGGAACTTTTTTCATGAATAAAGATCCACAATTTAGATTGGTCAACAGTGTGCTGTGAAAATCCCCAAGGGTGGTCTGAGTTTATGGTTATACATCCCTTCCATGCATCACACCCATGGCAAGGAAAGTGATGGAGAAAGCAGCTCTGAATCATTTGAAACAAATATAAATGCATTGCAAGAGCCAAATGCCTCTGGAAAAAGCACTGTTGCACCTCAACCAGATCATCCAGACAAATGGGAAACAGTCACTGGGGAGGTACTGTATTTCTCTCATGAGAAAACAAGCGATTACACATGATAAATTGCTCCTCTCACTGGACCTAAATTTTGAAGAGTACTAGTTTTATTCACATAAGCAAACATAGTTGGTTTTTTGCAATTTATATCACTCCTGCCTCATTTGAAAGGATTTCTATCTTTAGGTACTATTGGGCTCCACCTGATCTATTGCAGTAATTCACTGCCATTATCATCAGAGATGAAATCTGTTTTTTTGCTAAAGGTCCTACATATTTTATTGCAAAGAAACTAGTTAGCAAAGAGAGTGTTTACAGGTATTTGAAAATTGCAGGAAATCATAAAAGACTAACAATGAAAAGACAGCAGAAGTTTCAAAATGGAATCAAAGTGGCTGTGCATATTTGAGTTTCTAAGGCACAAACCAACACATAGTAGACATGAGCATTAAATATCACTTGTTACAATTAAATTTTAAGTTAACATCTTTGTCTTTGTACCTGTGTAGTGTTTCAATTGTTCTGAAGAAATCATATCACAAATCTAAAAGATAACTAACGTGGTATGTAGGCCTCTTTCTTTAAATCTGAATTGATATAAAAAATTACCTTTCTATATGTAAGCATGGATGACATTGTATTAATAACTATGTGTGTACCCAAAGGCAGAATGAAGTGGGGCGGGGGAAGCAATGAGGAGCCTTAAAGAAGCCAGAGCTTATTGCAGACTTTGTCCCTGACCAACAGGGTAACTTAAATAGTGAACTCATGCCTGGCCCTTAATTTCTTCTTTGGTAAAATAGATGACGATGATTAACAGCTAAGCTGGTTTTACATGTCAGTACTAGAGGAGCAGTGCTTTTATCCTCTCAGGAATAAAAATTATTTATTTGAGTGACCAGTATAGCTACTCACATACTTGCACGTGTCCAGAAAAATATTCTGTATTCCTTTCCATCCTGAGTGTGAACCACACTGGTAGGTCATTCATGGATGTACATTTCACCAACTAATATTGGAGTAGTTGCTGATTTACTTAGTACTCACTTACTATGACTCCACTTATGCCTACATCATGTAAGATAAATTTCTATTTTCCCAGTCAAGAATGTAATAAATTCTGAACAAAACAAACCCTGAAAAGGCCAATAGAAAGCTGGCAGTGGGGGTGTGGAAGGGAATAGCAATTTAAACATACCATCCTTATTTATTTTGTTGCACTTTCTCTCTTCAATAGGAAGGGGTCCCAACTAAGCCATAACTAATTCTGTCCTTAGTTTGCATGGTCATCTTATTAAGACCATTTCTTCCACAGACAAGTGTATCAGTTATGCATTCCTATCACTGTTACAAAAATTATTCAAACTGAGTCCTAAAAGTGAAAGTTTTACCTAACTTTTGCTGTTTTCTATTTTTATTTTTTTCCTAAATGGGGAGATTTATCTCTGGAGCATCTCTTGTGTTTTTGTACAGTTTGCTTCAGTAACTTAGTAACTAGAGAGGCTATTATCAGAAAATGAAATGGATCATTTCTATAGGAGGTCTCCATTGTCTACTTAGTATTTCTGAGAGTGGTATCAGGGTGTCCAGTGAAGGATGGATATGTTGACATGTCATGCTTATGTGGCCCAAAGGTTGTTACTGCCAAGAATGGACTTACAGCTTACCAGAATGCGAATGATGTCGAAAGGCAGGTTCTGCTCTGAAAACATATCATATGTGTTATTCTATTAGAAGTTCAGGCAGGTCATGAAGAGTCACAGAGTTTAAAGGATTCTCTGGTTGGGTCATCAATACTCAGATGTCAAAAGACTGAACATTGCCTCCAATTTTAGGGTCTTCTCTTTCCTTATCTCAGTGATGGAAACTCATCCTTCCTAGGTACCTGAGTTGACTCTAGAAATTGCTAAAGTGTATTTGTCAAATAAAGTAAAATCTGATTATTAATAAGTATGATCAGGTAGAGTAACTTAAATTTTGATTAGCTAAGACAGCAGAGAATGAGGTCATGTTATTTTCAAGACTGGCAGCTCATCTCTAAAGGCAATTTTTAAAGAGTAGAACTAAAATGATTTGTGAGCAAAGAAGTATAATTAAAAATAAGTAGTAGCACAGTGACACGTTCTAAGGTTAATGCTTATATATACACATATGCACATACAGAATTGTAAAAATAGGAGTCTTAGTACCTGTCATCCTTTCACAAAGCCATGGTAAAATCATTTTATTCTCAACGATTAGGTTGGTTTTACTTTAGGAAAAGGAACTCCAATTTCACACTTGGGAATCTTAATTATTTTAGGGCATTGGAGGGGTTGGGAAGTAGACATGATGGTAAGGTACTATGCTCTCTAACAAGGTTATTATGCTAACAGTTTGAGTTGGGTAATGCAATTATCTTATTTCACATCAGCTACTCACTTTGAGTATAGAAATCAAACCCTTATAAAATCTTCCTCAAATCCAAGTTGTTTGCATGGTATAGCAACAATAAGGAAAATCAGCAGAGTGAGCCTTAATTGGAAACCCAGATTGTATTTTTGCCAGTATAACAATTATTATTTTTAAAGTCTCTCAGTAATAGGATTGTTCAATGTAAATCTATTGAGAAACGATGATGTCAGAGAGTTTTGAAGCTATAGTGAAAGTGTGTTGAATTTTATTAGCCAAAATAATAATGTGGGTTTTATTGGACATTTGTCAACCCAAGTTAATACATATTATTGCATAATTCCAGTATGGGACACTAGGGCTAGGGGCACCTGATATTGGATAAAGACCCTTCATGAGATGCTTTATGTCTCTCTCTTTTTTTTTTTTTTTTTTTTTTTTTTTTTTGCTTTATGTCTCTTGTGACGTTATGCTAACATTAGCAGAGATGAAAAAGAAATTAAGTTCGTGAGGTCCTGGAAAGTTTAACTTTTATCAAAGAGTAAGAAGAATTTCATTTGATGGCATCTGGTTTTTAAATGAATTATAGAAAAATGTGTGGAAGTACTGCATGTTGGAGAAAAAGCCTTGTGGCCAAGGGCTCTGGGCACAAGATCGAGCATCACAGAACAGTAAGCACAGTTGCTGGCTTCACCACCAATCATCTATGAGGAAACTGGGCCAATTCACTTGACATTTTGATGATTCCCTCTGATAAAAATAGGGATAATGACTGATTACAGAAATGTGCTTTAAAAAAAAAGCTGAATTTAGCAAAAGCAATCATTTGCTACTCAAAATAGATCCAAAATCTAAGCCATATTTCTATAAATTTCAATAAAATTGTTTTAAAATGTGAATTACAGTTACAGTGTTTATATTAGTAAATATTTAAAATGGAACTGACCTGATGCCAAAGCTACATCATATGTAGCTATATTAGCTGTCTGTTTATCTTGAAAAAAGGTTGGAGTGTTTCTAAAAATATATTTTTAAATCTGCACATGGAGCTATATGCAAAGAACATTGTTTATTTGGGGAATATTATTTTGTCATAGTTTCTTTCATTTATTTAATCAGCTGAAATCTTATGTCAGTTTCAGCTAAGGTCTCCTTACTTAACTTTAGTCAGTAATTTCTTCTAATAATATTTAATTCACTAGAATTTTACAATAAATTTTATTATTGACTCCTAAGAGTGGTTAGTTGTGGAAAATTTAATATTATGCAATGTATGATGAAATATTCAGCTCTCACAGAAACTGGATGTTTGGCTATTTTTAAATGGTTATTCTTCACAATAGAACTACAAACAGACTATGTCAAGTAAGTTGACTGTTAAGTATGTCTATTTACTAACATGAGCCAAGTTGAACTTTAGAGATCTAAAAATAGTTAATCCACATGCATTTAGTGACTATAAGTTGAAGGCAATATTCTTTTGGCAACCAAATGTATTGAAAACTTCGGCATTAATGTTCACAAACATGAGCACTATTTTGAAATTAAAAATAGACTATGGTTTGCTCTGCACATTTGTGACCCTGCAAAAAAAAAAAAGGAAAAATATTCATGTGATTTTTCTCCTCTCATATTCTTATGACTTAAAAAGTATAACCAGAGTTTTGTCTAATATCAATCTTTTGGCAAAGGATCATATAAGGTTTTACCTGCTAACAAGAATACCTCATTTGAAAGAGCATTTCGGGGCCCAAAGTGGCTCCGGCCGGATGTCGTGGCGCTTGCGAAGGCGAGGCCAAGAGTTCAAGGCCAACCAACCTCAGCAACCTTACAACCTCTCAATGATTGGCAAAAAAAAAAAAAAAAAAAAAAAAAAAAGAAAGAAAGAGCATTTCTACAAACATTGGAGGGAAGTACAGTTGACATGGTGAATTTGATTTTACAAAAACTAACAAAGCTGGGGGGCAAAGCACTGACTTGAGTATAATCACTAGTCACATCGATGTGAGATTCTGAATCATCAGTCAGCCACAGTGATGCCACCATGGTGTCAAACTTGCCTGTTCCATCTTTATCTATATATCTGGAAGTCTGACTTGAGCACCAGAAGTCAAAATGCTTGGAATGCTAATTTGTGCCAGCTTATTGGCCCATGTGTTCAGTAAACAAATTTGCTTTTTACATCTTGTCAAATCATATTGAATAGACCTTTCATCAGAGGTTCTACATATCCCCAGGTGGGCTTGGAAACATGAGATTGGATTTTATTTTGTTTTATATTATGATAGTTGAATGATGATTCTATATGTTATTGTTATATTTGTTTTCATTAAATACCTAAAGAACTATTCTTTCTATACCAGTAACGTACTATGTTTTTCTTGAAAAAAGTAATAATAATAATTAAGGCAATTCACATAGTTTGTTTTTGCTAGTCTTCTGCTTTAAGTCATGTGATAACATGTCTCCAAACATCAATTTCTCACCCTATATGACATGTGATAAAATCCCTCATAAGCCAAATATTTCCCCCACTAGAAAATCAAGCTGCTTTCAATATTATTGACTCAGAAGTGTAAAATATAGCACAGTTTATCTTGTCTGTGGTACTGTACTAAGTTAAACTTGCAGCTGTGAACATATTAATATTTATTTTTATCAGGAATTCTTTAAGATGAACTTTTCAGTTTCAATAAAGGAAAGACACTAGTGATACTTTTATGTGACGAAAGCTCTCTGGTTCCTTTAGCAACTCTAGGATCATCCTTTGCCATTATCTCCTCTCTCTTTGACAATATCAAAACTGTCCAGGTAAATGTAACATTGCCAGTGGTGTCAGGAAATTGGTTTATGTCCTTATTCTTCACTTGGTTTGTGGAATCAAAATGATTGCTTATTTTCCTCTCTTCCGTAGATAATCCATAGGCAATGTATTCAATTTGGGGAAATCTTTTTCATCTTGGTTTAAGTTTGAAGGCTCTAAGGAAGAGGAATATTAGGAAAAATTATGTATTCTATATGTTCTACTCCTGTTTGTAATATCCTCCTGTTCAAGAGTTATGATAAACCTATAACACAACCGCTCCAAGTGCCAAGTAAGAATTGTAGTGACTAACAGAACACATGTCCCATGCATATCAAAAGAAATGTGTTGATTAAAGAAAAAAAGTAAAAATTTTTATTTTCATTCAATTCTGAATGATGCTTGTTCCATGACCTTCTTTCTCCCTTGCTAAACAAGGTAAGCGTTCTCATACTTTAACTGAACACTTAAAGCATTTCAGTTAAATACGAGGCAAAAAAATCACGTTACCCATAACTTTGAATCCTTGTGGTTGGCCTTTGCTAAAATAAAATTTTAGCGAAGACAAGAGGTTGCAATATGATAGTCTATGTTTCCATATGGCAGACTTTTTTTTTTAAAATTTTTTGATTAGTTCCCAAACATCTTTGAAAAAAGTGTTTTTAAAATGAGAATTTCTATAATTTATTTTCTATGTACTACTAAAGACTGATAAAGCCTGGTGGATAGAGAAGATCCAACCTTGAACCTTTGGAAAAATCATTTATCTACATTTAAAATTCCATAAGCCCATAAAAAACATGTTAACATCGACACATGGAAAAGAAAATGTTGTGTTGCAGTAAGTTCTCATTCATGTTCAAGAACAACAGGAGACACAAAGTATGTGCACCAACAAATATTTTCTTCAACTCTCTGAATATACCGTGAATACTGTACCAAAACTGAAAGGCATCATATTGAAATTCAAAGCCAGTGACTATTCAATGAAAATGACTGTAAAAAAAATTATTACCCATACAGTATATACTTGCTGCCAAATTGAGAATTATCATTGCTAAATTATTTTAGTCTATACTGACAGGTCAAAATAATTTATCAGGTTCATTAATAGCTGTAATTATATATCAACTCAGAGGAGATGAGTATGACAGATAGCAACATTTCTCTATGCCCATCATTTATTACCAGAACCACATTTAAATCAATGTGAATAATAAAAGTTGGACCTTTCGATGTAATAATGATACAACACAACTGTACTCCTTGTATACATTATAAGGTGGAAAGTGGGAAGGAATATTCTGCCTAATGCTACATGTTCACATCAATCTGCAACTGTAAAACTTTTTAGACACCAGAGCCCCAGAGATTGTAGACTCCACCAATTTCCTGACTCCTATGTGGTCAAATTCCAGGTTCACCGTTTTACAAAGCCATGTTATTTCTTCCATGATATTTCAAAACACGTTTCTGGTGTTGATACCAATTCTCCATCCCAGGGGAGAGCTATGTATGGATGACACACCTTATTTCTAAAAGAAATCTAGTTCATGTGTTCAAAACTTATTTTACTAGAAAAGAAGGAATGTATAAGCAAGTACCTGGAAATTTCTCTACTGGTATTGTAAGGCTGGCATCTTTATATTTCATCTTAACATGCACACACACAGACACACACACAAAAGCAGAAATAATAGTACTAAAAAGATGGGAAGAAAAAGAAGTGGAAGAATAAAACAGTTAGATATGATGTAACATTATAAAAACAACCTTAAAATGCCCAGATAAACATAACTCTAACAGGAGACTTAATGAATACACTTCGTGGCAAAAACAATAGTAAACATTAAAGCCACTGAAAGGATTATAAGCCTAAGGGAAAAATAAACATTGCTTCCAAAATAAAATAAAGTAAAATAAAATGAGAATTTCTGGGTTTCCTTGAAAAGTCAAAAATAAAAAAAGAAACTGAGAGCCCTGGTACCACATTTCCACTAGGCAATTATTAGCTGCAGAACTAGCTAAATGAACTGTGACTGACCCCTTTGGACTAAACAGAATTTCACAACTTTCTGCAATCTGTGGTTGGAGGCCCCAGTTCTTGCTTTTTGCCAGTCCCTGTAATCAGTTTGGCTTGCAACCCCAGGATAGCTTATTGGTTCTTAGCCACCATCTACACTCTTTTGCTAGCTAGTCTTCAGGGTCTTCTCCATCCCTTTACCTTCTCTCCCAGTGGATTCCTCCTGTAATGTTTTTATTATTATTTTGGATAGGCATTTTCAATAAGATGAGATTTTTTACAAACAACACCTTTAATAAAGGTTTTCTTTTAGAATATGACCTGTGACAAATTGATGACTTGAGTGTACGTGGGATATCTTAGAGTTGACACCTAGGAAAGATTTGATTTGGTTTAGGCAGTGGGTGACTGTATCAAGAAACAAATTCTGTCATTTTCTTTGTATTTCTTTACAGGAAGGTTTGGCTTTTGCTAATAGCAAAAATTGGGCTTTAGGAAAAAGACCAAACATTTTTCACATGAAAACAAGTTCTTAACTATTTAATTATCTCTTTAAGTTAGACATGAAGAAAATTCAGAAATACATTTGTGGAATACATTCTGATTCTTTAGAGGGCCCTGACACTCTCCCCCAATACGTGTAAGCTGTCAGATCATAAGTTTGAAAACAATCCATACAAAAGTGTTTTATCCACTCTCAAAATAACTCCCATTTTCCCCACATTTAGGAACTGCATTTAAAATGTAGAATTATCCATGGCATGCTAAATAGCTATCCTTTTCATCTGCTTATACAATAAACTGACCCAATTGACATTGTTAGTTTTGAAATCACTAATTATGTAATAGCAAAGTCTCTTTCATATTATTTTGCTTAGAAATAGAAAATAGAGGCCGGGCACGGTAGCTCAAGCCTGTAATCCCAGCACTTTGGGAGGCCGAGGCGGGTGGATCACGAGGTCAAGAGATCGAGACCATCCTGGTCAACATGGTGAAACCCCGTCTCTACTAAAGATACAAAAAATTAGCTGGGCATGGTGGCGCGTGCCTGTAATCTCAGCTACTCAGGAGGCTGAGGCAGGAGAATTGCCTGAACCCAGAAGGCGGAGGTTGCGGTGAGCCGAGATCGTGCCATTGCACTCCACCCTGGGTAACAAAAGTGAAAATCCATCTCAAAAAAAAAAAAAAAATTGAAAATAGAACCGTTCGTAAGTTTCCGTTGAGTTTTCCAAGCCAGAAAGCCCTTGCCACTGCTGGATTTGGAACCTCGAGTAACATACAACTTCACATTTCTCAAGGTGTGTAACCCAAACATTACGAATAATTTTTGGCCAAGTCCTAAGAAGTTGTTCATGGGCTTTCTAAACATAGGCTTGGAATTGTTATGCTGAAGCAAAAATGAAGTATCAGGTAAGGTCTGATGCTGGGGAAACAATTAGAACATTACTGAATTACCCTCCTATTAAAGAGCTCACCTTCATCTTCAAAAGCTAATTATCAGTTTATCATGTTTTATTCATTAATTAGAATTATTTTCTAGAGTGTCAAAGTATTTCAGGTGGGTTAGGTTATGATGAAAAAGACTAGATAAATATACCCTCTGCAAGTTTGTGATTTATTTAGCCAAAGATGCAGAACTTAAGGGTAGCAAAATGCTATACAGGCTGATAGAAAACGAGGTCTGTCTTGTCCACTGTTTCTTTTCCTCTGGATTCCTTTTAGGTGAGAGGTAGGAGCAACAGGGCCACAGTTGCCAGGGATGCTTGCTACAGATACGGCTTTGCCAGATTTATCTAGGAAAGCCTATTTTATGCTAACTCACTGCCCTTGTATACGCAGGTATATTAGTTTCCTTGGGCTTCCGAAACAACTTGTCATAAACTTTGTTGGCTTGAAACAACAAAAACTTTAGTTTCCCACAATTCTAGAGGCAAGAAGTCCAAAATCAAAGTATTAATAGGATTGACTGTTTTCTTACAGGATCAGAGGAAGATTTTTTTGTGTATCACTCTTCCGGTGGTTGCTGGCAATACTCGGCATTCTGTGGCTTGTAGATACACACTCCAATCTCTGCCTTTGTCATTCAGTGGACTTGCTCCTATGTGTCTGCACGTCCTTTGTTCCTCAGCATGTTTGTCTCTTCTCTTTTTCTTATGACACGGGTCATATTGGATTTAGGATTCATCTTACTCGAAGTGTGACCTCATCTTAACTAATTACACCTGCACAGACCCTATTTCTAAGTAAAATCACATTCTCAGGTTCTTCTACAGGTAGAACTTCGACATATGTTTTTGAGAGACACAAATACACCCAACAACATTCGGTCTACCTCATGTTTCCTAGAGAACTTACATTCAATTTGTACCCTTCCCTTTAAGGAGACATTTGCTATCTTAATACTTTGCTAGTTTGTGAATGAAACCAGCATCATAATGCCACCACTTTTATTGTTGGAATTTGAGGGCAGGCAAGCAAAATAGAGTCCTGAAAACCATATTTGTTCCTATTTTTTTTTTCCATTTTTTCTAAAATCATATCCCTTGCTAGCCACACCAAATTCATTGTTTTAGGTTAGGTCCTCTGGAAGCAGGGCCCAAAATGGGCTTCTTAGGAAAGTTCTTTGTTACTGAGGGGGTACTTACAGGGGAAAAGGGATAAAGAAAATAGAATAGGATGAGATTAAAAAACAAACAAACGAAAAAAAAAAAAACCTAAGGTCCAGTTTCAGACTAGTCTCATAAGAAGCTCAAATATTTCTAGCGCTTCTTAAAAACAGCATGTGATCAGGCCGGGTGCGGTGGCTCAAGCCTGTAATCCCAGCACTTTGGGAGGCCTAGGCGGGTCGATCATGAGGTCAAGAGATAGAGACCATCCTGGTCAACATGGTGAAACCCCATCTCTACTAAAAATACAAAAAATTAGCTGGGCACTGTGGCATATGCCTGTAATCCCAGCTACTCGGGAGGCTGAGGCAGGAGAATTGCCTGAACCCAGGAGGCGGAGGTTGTGGTGAGCCGAGATCGCGCCATTGCACTCCAGCCTGGGTAACAAGAGCGAAAAACTCTGTCTCAAAAAAAAATAGCATGTGATCATTAATACAATCCAAGGATAAGGTATGAAAAGAGATAGGGGCAATTAGAAGAAAAAAAAGAGGTGGCTAACATCAATTCTTGGGGCCTTCAGAAGTTATGGGTCATTTTGGGTAGGCTGATTAGTCATTCTACTTTGCCTAAAATACTTCCAATTTATGCCTGTTACACTGATGCAATCATTAATCATGTTCCATTTCAAGCTAAACAATTTTTATTGGGTTGAGAAATTGTATGGTTTTAATCTCTTATTTCAAAATTATGAGGTAAGTGGATTGAAACAAGGACTTTTCCAATAAAACAATTTTTACAGTAATTTGTATTTAATAAAACATAACTGCTTATGAGGGAATCTAATTGGGAAGACATAAAATGTTAACACTAGAAAAATAATTGTTATTTTGAATTACAAATAATATTACTTAATGTATTATTTCTCCATCTGTCTATTCTTCATCCACCCATTCATACATCCTTTATTAACATGCAGTTATAATGAACCCTATATTATATTGGATGGGAAAGGGAAGGGTAACTAAAACATATCCAGCAACACACCCCATGCCAAATGCATGTTAATTTATGTTTATTCATATGTAATATTTTACATACTTATGGAGATGTGATATTTTGTTATATGCATAGAATGTATAATGATCAAGTAAAGGATTTGAGGCATCCATCACTTTGAGAATTTATTATTTCTGTGCCTTGGGAATGTTTAAAATCCTCTCTTCCAGGAACATTGAAATATACAATATGGTTGTTTGTTTGTTTGTTTGTTTGTTTGTTTGTTTGTTTGTTTGAGAAAGAGTCTTCCTCTGTTGCCCAGGCTGGAGTGCAATGGCTGGGTCTTGCCTCACTGCAACCTCTGCCTCCCAGGTTCAAGCAATTCTCCTGCCTCAGCCTCCTGAGTAGCTGGAATTACAGGTGCCTGCCACCACGTCCAGCTAATTTTTGTATTTTTAGTAGAGACAGGGTTTCACCATGTTGGCCAGGCTGGTCTTGAACTCCTGACCTCATGATCCACCCACCTCGGCCCCCCAAAGTGCTGGGATTACAGGTGTGAAGCACTGCACCTGGCCCCCACAATATGTCATTCTTAACTATAGTCACTCTACTTTGCAGTCAAAAGATAGATAGGACTTATACTTTTTATCTAACTGTGTATTTGCACCTATTGACCTACCTCTTCTCATCTTCCCCTCATCCACCCAACATTCTTAGTCTCCAGTATCTTTCATTCTATTCTCTGCCCATTTATCAGATTAACATTTTTAGCTCCCACATGTGAGTAAGGACATGCAATATTTGCCTTTCTGTGCCTGGGTTATTTCACTTAAAATAATGTTTCATCCTTGTTGCTGAAATACAAGATTCCATTCTTTTTTACAGCCAAATAGTATTCCATTGTTTAGGTGTACCACATTTTTCTTTATCTATTTGTTCACTGATGGACACTTAAATGGATCCCATTTCTTTACTATTGAGAATAGTTCTATGATAAACATGCCAGTGCAGGTATCCCTTTAATATATTCACTGGTTTCTACTCCTTTGGATAGACCCTCAGTAGTGGGATTGCTGGTTAATATGGTAACTATATTTTTAGTTTTTTGATAAATCTCTGTATTTTCTATACTGATTGTACTAATTTACAGTCCTACCAACAGTGTATAAGAGTTCCCTTTTCTCCACACTTCACCAGTATCTATTGATATTTGTCTTTTTAATAATAGCCATTTTAATTAGGATAAGATGTAATCTTTGGTTTTAATTTACATTTCCCTGATGAATAATGCTGAGAATTTTTTCATATTCTAGTTGGCCATTTGTATGTAACCTTTTGAGACTTGTCTATTCATTTTCTTTCCATTTTTTTTTTTTTTTTGAGACAGTTTCACTCTGTCACCAGGGCTGGAGTGCAGTAGCAGGTTCTCGGCTCACTACAACCTCTGCCTCCTGGGTTTAAGTGATTCTCCTGCCTTAGCTTCCCAAGTAACTGGGATTACAAGTGTGTGCCACCACGCATAGCTAATTTTTTGTATTTTTAGTAGATATGGGGTTTCACCATGTTGGCCAAGCTGGTCTTGAACTCCTGACCTCCAGTGATTCACCCACTTTGGCTTCCCAGAGTGCTGGGATTACAGGTGTGAGCCACTGCGCCCCACCATCTGCTCACTTTTTAATGGATTTTTTTTAAATTGTTTAGTTGCTTGAGTTCCTTGTAAGTTCTAGATATTAATTCCTTGTCAGATAAATGATTTGCAAATATTTTCTCCCATTCAATTGGTTGTCTCTTTACTCTGTTGTTTCTTTTGCTGTGCAGAAGCTTTTAAGTTTAATATAGTCTATTAGCCTATTTTTGTTTTAGTTACCTATGCTTTTGAGGTTTTAGCCACAAAATCTTGGCCTACACTAATGTTCTGAAGTGTTTTCTCTGTTTTCTTCCAGTAGTTTTATAAGTTAGGTCTTACATTTAAGTATTTAATCCATCTTGAGTTGAATTTTATAGATGAGGAGAGATAGAAATCCAGTTTCATTTTTCTGAACATGGATATTCAATTTTCCCCATACAATTTATTGAAGAGGTTGTCCTTTCTCCAGTATATGTTCTTGATGCCTTTGTAGAAAATCAGTTGACTGTGATATGTGCGTTTATTTCTGGTTCTCTACTATGTTTTATCTGTCTATGTATCTATTTTTATAACAGTAATCATACTGCTTTGGTAACTACAGCCTTGTAATATATTTTTAAATAAGGTAGTGTAATGACTTCAGCTTTGTTCATTTTCTCATGATTACTTTGGCGAATTTGGCTGTTTTAATGTTTCCTACGAACTTTAGGATTGTTTTTTCTATTTCTGTGAAAAATAACATTGGTATTTTGATAGGAATTGAACTGAATCTATAGATTGCTTTGGAAAGTATGGTCATTTTAATAATAACTCTTCTGATCCATGAGCATGGGATGGTCTTTTCATTTGTTTGTGTCTTCTTCAATTTCTTTCATCAGTGTGTTATAGTTTACTTTATAGAGATCTTTCACCTCTCTGGTAAACTAAATTCCTAGATACTTTATTTTATTTTTTGAATTTATTGTAAATGATACTGCATTCTTTTTTGGCTATTTCATTATTGGAATATAGAAATGCAGCTGATTTTTGTATGTTGATTTGTATTTTGCAACTTGACTGAATTAATTCATCACTCCTACAAGTTTTTTGATGAAGTCTTTTGTTTTCTCTAAATACAAGGTCTAAATTTGTTTTCTCTAAATACAAATGAACTTATATTTAGATAAAACAAATTTAGAGGAACAATTTAACTTCCTCTTTTCCAATATGAATGCTTTTCATTTCTTTCTCTTGTCTGAGTGCTTTAGCTAGGACTTCCATGTTGGTGGAAGTTGCTACAAATGGTGAAAGTAGGCATCTTGTTCCTGGAGGAATGGCTGTAAATGTTTCCCCATTCAGTATGATGTTAGCTGTGGGTTTGTCATATATAGCCTTTACTGAGGTACATTCATTCTATACCTAGTTCATGTGAAGTTTTTATCTTGAAAAGATGTTGAATTTTATCAAATGATCTAAGTCTATTGAAATAATAATATCGTTTTCATCTTTCCTTCTGTTGATGCGATACATCATGTTTATTGATTTGTGTATGTTTAATCATCTTGCATTCCTAGCACAAATTCCACTTAATCATGGTGTCTTATCTTTTTGATATGCTGTTGAATTTAATTTCCTAGTACTTTTATGAGAATTTTTGCATCTTTGTTTATCAGTGACATTGGCCTGTAGTTTTCTCTTTTTTGTTGTGTTTTTCTGGTTTTGATAAAGGGGAAGACTAGCCTTGTAGAATGAGTTAGAAATAATTATTTTTCTCTTTAAAATATAGAACAGTTACAGGAGGGTTGGCATTTGTTATTTTAATTATTATTATCATTTTTATTTTTTGAGACACGGTCTCACTCTGGTACACAGGCTGGAATGCAATGGTATAATCACAGCTACTGCAGCCTCAATCTCCAGGACTCAAGTGATCCTCCTGCCTGGACCTCCCAAGTAGCTGGGACCACAGGCATGTGTTGCCATGCTTGGCTATTTTAAAAAAAACTTTGTAGAGATGTGGTTTTACTATGTTGCCCAGCGTGGTCTTGAATTCTTAGCCTCAAGCAATCCCCTACCTCTCAAAGTGCTGGGATTACAAGTGTGATCCAATGCACCTGGCCAGATTAGTTCTCTATGTTTGCTTTGAGCAGTGAATCTATACAGTTCTGGGCCTTTCTTTGTTAGGAGACTTTTTATTACTAATTCAATTTCACTACTCATTACTGACTTTAAATTTTCTATTTCTTCCTGATTCTATCTTTGTAGGTTGCATGTTTCCTAGAATGTATTCATATCCTCTAAGTTTTCTAGTTTCTTAGTCCATAGTTGGTCATAATAGTCTCTGATGATCTTTGGATATCTGTGTTGTTAGTTGGAATGTTTCCTTTTTCCTTTCTAATTTTTTTTTTTTTGTAATGACTGGGGTTTGTTTTATTTGTTTGCTTGCTTGTTTCAGGAGAAGAGAAGCCTGGCCTCAGAAACCTTTTGTCCTCGGACCTGCTCCTTTCCTTTGAGGATCCCTTCCCTGAAGTTGCCAAGCAGAACCTTCCCTCACGCTGTTCCTTCTTTGTTCTCTGCTCTCCTTTTCCAGACGGAGAGACCTGGGGCCTTGGAAGCAAGCACAGGCTGGCTGAGCTGTGATTCCTCCATGTTGATTATAATTATTTTTTTTTTTAATTTTTATTGCATTATAGGTTTTGGGGTACATGTGCAGAATGTGCAAGATAGTTGCATAGGTACACACATGGCAGTGTGTTTTGCTGCCTTCCTCCCCTTCACCCACACTTGGTATTCATCCCCAGGCTATCCCCCCCCAGCCCCCTCCCGCTGTCCCTCCCCCATTTCCCCCAACAGTCCCCAGTGTATAGTAGACCACCTCTCTGTGTCCATGTGTTCTCATTTTTCTCACCCACCTATGAGTGAGTATATGTGGTATTTCTTTTTCTGTTCTTGTGTCAGTTTGCTGAGAATGATGTTCTCCAGATTCATCCATGTCCTTACAAAGGACACAAACTCATCATTTTTGATTGCTGCATAATATTCCTTGGTGTATATGTGCCACATTTTCCCAGTCCAGTCTATCATCAATGGGCATTTGGGTTGGTTCCAGGTCTTTGCTATTGTAAACAGTGCTGCAATGAACATTCGTGTGCATGTGTCCTTATAGTAGAATGATTTATAGTCTTTTGGATAGATACACGGCAAAAGAAACAGTCACTAGAGTGAATCGGCAACCATCAGAATGGGAAAAAATCTTTGCAGTTTACACATCTGACAAAGGGCTGATATCCAGAATTTACAAAGAACTCAAACAGATTTACAGAAAAAAACCAAACAAGCCCATTCAAAAATGGGCAAAGGATATGAACAGAAACTTTACAAAAGAAGACATACATGAGGCCAACAAACATATGAAAAAGTGCTCATCATCATTGGTCATTAGAGAGATGCAAATCAAAACCACATTGAGATATCATCTCACACCAGTTAGAATGGCGATCATTAAAAAATCTGGAGACAGCAGATGCTGGAGAGGATGTGGAGAAATAGGAACACTCTTACACTGTTGGTGGGAGTGTAAATTAGTTCAACCATTGTGGAAGACAGTGTGGCGATTCCTCAGGGACCTAGAAATAGAAATTCCATTTGACCCAGCAATCCTATTACTGGGTATCTTTCCTTTCTAATTTTATTCATTTGGGGCTTCTCTTTTCTTTTCTTTGTTAGTCTAGCTGTTACTCGATTTTGCTTATCTTTTTTTCTTTTTTTTAAGATGGAGTCTTGATCTCTTGCCCAGGCTGGAGTGCAGTGGTATGATCTTGGCTCACTGAAGCCTCAACTTCCCAGAATCAAGTGATTCTCCTGCCTCAGCCTCCCAAGCAGCTGAAATTACAGGCATGTGCCACCACACTCAGCTAATTTTTGCATTTTTAGCAGAGACAGGGTTTCCTCATGTTGGCCAGGCTGGTCTCCTGACTCAGGTGATCCACTCACCATGGCTTCCCAAAGTGCTGGCATTAGAGATGTGAGCCACCACACCCAGGCTTGTTGATCTTTTTGAATAACAAATTTTTTGTTTAATTGATCATTTATCTTTTGTATTTTTTTTAGCCTATATTTTTTTCAGTTCAGCTCTAATCTTTAGTATCTCATTCTGCTAATTTTGAGTATGGTTTGCTTTTGTTTTTCTAGTTCTTTGAGGTACATCGTTGAATTATTTATTTAAAATCTTTCTACATTTTGAATGTAGGCATTTATAGCTATCAACTTCCCTTTTTGTTGTACCCTACAGGTTTTGATATGTTGCATTTCCATTGCAATTTGTTTCAAATTCTTTTTCTGGATTTTCATTTTAATTCTTTAGTTGACTCAATGGTTGTTTCATGTTGTTTAATTTTCATGTATTTACATAGTTTTGAAGCTCCTATTGGTGTTGATTCCTAGTTTTATTTGTGTTCTGATAAAAAACTTAATAGAATTTTGATTTTTAAAAATTTGTTGACACTTGTTTTGTGGTCTACCACATGATCTATCCTGAAGAATGTTTTATGTGCTGATGAGAAGAATGTATATTCTGCAGTTGGATGAAATGTTCTGTAAAAATCTGTTAGGCCCATTTGATCTAAAGCCCAGTTTATGTCTATTGTTTCTTTGTTGATTCTCTGTCTGGATGCTCTGTTCAATGTTAACTGTGGGGTGAAGTCTATTGTATTGGAGTCTATTTAGATCTCGTGATGTTTGCTTTATAAATCTGGATGCTCCAGTGTTGGGTGCATACGTATTTAGAATGTTAGATTTTTGCTGGTTTATTCTTTTACCATTATATGGTGATCTTCTTTGTCTTTTCTTTTTTTACTGTTTTCACTTAAAGTCTGTTTTATCTGATAGCATAACTACTTCTGATCACTTGATTTCATTTGCATGGAATATCTTTTTCTCTCCCTTTGCTTTTAGTCTATAAGTATCTTTACAACTAACATACATTTCTTGTAGAGAACATAGAGTTGAATCATGTGTTTGTTTTTTAAATTGACTCAGCCAGTGTATGTCTTTTAGGTGGAGAGTTTAATTTAAATTCATTGTTATTATAAGTCTGTGAGGTTTTCTTCTTTTACATGGTTCATTGTTTTCTTGTTATTTTGTATATTCTTTGCTCCATTTTTTTCCTCTTATTGTTTGTCATTGTGATTTGGTAGTTATCTATAGTGGTACCATTTGAGTCTTTTATTATTCTCATTTGTGTGTTTATTTTACAATTATGTTTTATATTTTTGTTTGTTTCCATGATGGCAAATTTCCTTTCACTTCCAGATTTAGGACTCCCTTGAGGATTTCTTGTAAGGTCAACTTAGTGGTGATGAATTCCCTCAGCTTTTGCTTATTTGGGAAATACTTTATTTCTCCTTCAGTATAAAGGATAATATTGCTGGATATATATATCTATAGTATGCTTGGTTAGCAATTTTTTTCTTTCATTGCTTTGAATATAATATCCCATTTTCTCCTGGCCTGTAAGGTTCTGCTAAGAAACCTGTTGTGAATCTGGTGAGGGTTCCTTTATAGATGATTAGATGCTTTTCTCTTACTATTTTTAGAATTCTCTCTTTGTCAATTAATTATTTTGTCTATAATGTGCCATAGAGATTTTTGGCATTAATCTGGAGATTGCTGGGCCTCCTGTGGGTAGACCTGTAAATCACTTTTTATACTTGGGAAGTTTTCACCTATTATTTTGTCAAATTTATTAACTCTTTCGCTCTCTCTTTGCCTTCTGTGCTTCTTGTAATGCATATATTTGATACCACAAAAGTTTATTCATTCTTTTTTTCTAATTTTTCTCCGACTGGATTATTTCAAAAGAAATGTGTTTGGGTTCTTAGATTCTTTCTTCTGCTTGATCTGGCCTATTATTGAAGCCTCTGAATGTATTTTGTATTTCATTTCATGAATTCTTCAGTACCAGAATATCTGTTTAGTTCTCTTGTTATGGACTATCCCTTTGGTCAATTTCTCATTCATATACTGAATTATTTTTCTTATTTGTGTGTATTGCTTTTTGGAGTTCTGTTGTATCTCACTGAACTTCTTTAGAATCAATAATTTGACTTCTTTTTCTGGGATTCTGTTAACTTCTTTTGGATTAGGGATCCTTTTCTGGATAATTACTGTGTTCTTTGGGTGTATCATACATTCTTGTTTTTTCATGTTTTCTGTTCTTGTGTTAATATCTTAATATCTTCACATCTAGTGTATCAGTTGCTTCTTCCGATTTTTTGAATTTGCTGTAAAAGGAAAGAAACTTTTCCTGAGAATAAATCTAAGAGGTTGGTTGGGTTGGGCACTTTGGCTTTGATTAGTCTTCATACAGTAATATAATTTCTGTATGAATTCTGTAACTATAGGCAGCATTCGACGTATCTGGTATTTCCTTAGTAATACAGGATAGAGTTATTAGTGGAGGTTGTAGTGCAGTTTTCCTGGACACTGGGGTGCCACATAGGCCAATCTTTGAACCACAGTGGTTGCAGTGGTGAGCTGGGCATGCTTATTTGTAAACCTCAGGGTGGTATATGGTAGCACCAATGTTAGCAGGGCCAGGTGGGCCAATTTTGGGGTCTCCATGTTGCTTACTCAGATGCCAGTGGTGGCAGCCATGGGCTGGAAGGTTAGTGGGTTCCAGGGCTTCTGGCCTGCCAATGTAGTCATGGTGGGACAATCCTCTATGTCCCCCACTGTATGCACTAGTGTTGGCAGTGGCAAAATATGGTGGGTGGGCCAGTCTCCATGTCTGCAAATAGCACATATAGATAGGCATCAGCTGGGGTGGTAGTGGCTAGGTTGGTAGTCCCAATATCAGTCTCCTGGGAGAAGTGTTCATTCAGGTGCCAAAGGTGGTAGACTGGACTGGGCAGTTGCCTGGCACCAAGACTGTGAACTCTGGCATGGGAAGGAGGGGAAAACATGGACTGTGCTGTCTGGTTACCAGGACTTCAATGGTGTATACAGTGTTAGCCACGGTAAAGCGGAATGGGGTGGTCCCTAGTCCACAGATAAAATGCTTTGCTGGAGGGTGGCAATGGCCATACTACTTTCTTGCCATTGGGGGAGAGGGATGTGCTATTTTCACAGAGGGATGTGCCATTTTCTGTTTCAGAGAGGCTGGTGGGTGATAGAACACACTCCACTCATGCATCAATGCAAGTGGTGCTTGAACTTCAGCCCTAGAGTCAGCAGTCAGCTCTTATTGCACCTAAGCCTCAGCAGCCCTGGACTCCAAGACAGTGTGCAGACTCTTGAGGGTAGGGCTCTAGAATGGTGCCTCACTCATGCCTCAGTCTTAAGGGTGGAAGCATGTGCCTCAGTTGTACCTCCACCCTGCTCACAGTCACTTGTGCCTCAGCCCTGGGGGCAGCAGCTGTAGTATCTTACACATTAGCCCCAAGGCCATTGGGTCAAGGACAGTGTGCAGTCTCTTGAGGGTGGAGTTCTAAAATGGAAACTTGCTATAGCTGCTTAGGTCTTGGGGAATGTGAGGGATGCAGTATGAGCTTCCTCCCTGGGCCAGTGCCTGTGGTACAATTTTCCAGCAGCTCCTTATGTTAGTTTCAGGGCTCATGAGGGGGCTTGCCTGTGTCCAGGATTGTAGGAGTCCATGGTGAGAATGTGGACCCCTGAGGGTCTCTTACTCACCCTTTCCCCAAATTGAGAAGTCGCTGCTCCCAGGTGATCCTGGCTAAGCAGGCTGTTTCACTTACTTCTCCTTCCTTGCTTTAGGTATTACCTGACAATTTTCTATTGAATTTCAGTGTTTTCTTTTGGGCAATCCATTAAAACTGTGATTATTTATTCACTATTTTGGTTCTTCTTCGTGGAGGAAGTGAATATAAAATTCTTTAGTCAACTGTCTTGAAACCTTTCCCTGAAAATGCCAAATGCATATTTTGTTTCATCTTCTCTGCAATCACCGGAGAAAAATACGACTATCCGCTATTACAAATGTAAAACAAATAATATCATGGAAGCCAAACAGCTGCCCTGAGATAAACAGTAAGTGATCTTTGGAGAAAATATTTAAATCAAGAACTTCAATGCCTATGTTTTTTTCTATCAAACAATGTCAGATTTTCTATCAAGCCATTTCACAGAGAAAGTAACAATTTCAGTGAATCTAGCAAAATAACAGGTAACTAGAAATCACTGTTAGTACAGAATGAAGGTTCAAACTTGTAATTAAATTGTTACGAATAATAATAATAATGGCCGTGATCACAATGATGATGATGATGGTGGTGATAGCGACATTGAGGTCATTTCAAGTTTAGATCATGTCACGTTTGTCTACAATCTTCTTTCACAGTAGAGCGACCTAGGGTGTTAAGACCAATGTGCAAACTCGATGCCCTCTCATCCACCCTTTCACTGCTCTTACCAATATCTGTTGTATTCAAATATCAGTTCTCTTGCTTCAGTGTGTTACAGTTGCTTTAATACAGTAATGAGATTGATGCTAGAAGGGTTATCAATTACTCATCAGCAATAAGATGCCTTGCGCCTTGCTGAATTTAAATTGTTTAACAGAAGTCCGAAATCTCAGAACCCAGGGCTTTGGGCAAGGCATTTTGCCTATCTCCACTGCCTATGAGCAACTAATGAGGGGTAAAATTTAGAACATGAAATAAACATTATATAAATCATATAATTTAAGTGGTAAAACACATTGCAAGACAAAATTTGCCTTCTAAATAGCACCCCAACAGCTCTGAGAACTAAAATGTCTCTATCATTTAATGGCGAATTCTGTTATAAACTGATAGGTTTGAGACTAATTGTCTTTCAATTCCTGATACCAGGATGTCTACACATCTTAAAACCTAGGGTAGATGACATAATGATTAAGAGAAATTTTTAAAATTCTTCACAGATTTTGAAGTGTTTAAAATAAATAGTATTAACTATTAAATAACAAAAGGGCATCTATGCCCTGAAGTAGTGTTTGTCCTAAATATGTACCTGGCTCACCCCCATCAAAATTAGGAGAGCTTATTATACAAATTATTGAACTCTACCCAACAGAAAATCAGAATCTCTAAAGGAGATGCTCAGAAACCTTCCTGTTTCCAACTCTTATTGATTCCTATGTACACTAAATCACTGTCTATAAGAGCTGCTAGTTTTGACATCTGTCATGGCCTTTCTTTATAATTTTTGCCATGATACGGATGCAGGAATACTGTCACTACTATGACCAGGCTTCTTCTACCAAAAAGCTTTTCTACCTTGGCATAGATTTTCTATAATGGACAGATACATTATTTAAGTAGAAGATACATTATTTTAGAACTTGATATTTATTTATACCATATCTCTTCCATAGATAAAATAAATAACTTGCAATATACATACACATATATATAAATATATGTATATATGTGTGTGTATCTATATATATTATATATATATCAGGAGCAAAATGTATACACACACACACACACACACACACACACACACACACTTATTTTCAGGGATGGCTCTGTAGGACTCCATAATAAATTACCAGAATATGGCATTCCATAGATATAAGCATTATGCAGACAAATTGGAAAAAAATGAAAGGGTTTAGATACCAGATTATAAAATTACATAGTTGAAGTAGCTTCTAGAGAGTTTACATGCCCCAGATGTAAAAAGATACATTTTACTTCAAGGACAAACTACATACAATGTATTGAGAGATGAAATTCAAATGATATTCAGAGTGACTACACTAACTGGCCATGCCTGTCACCCACTATTGGTTGGAAGGCTTGAAATTTTGGAAACCAGTAGTTTCAAAGAGTATGAAGACACTATACACCATGGTGAGAATCTGAAGACATCTGTTTCAACCATGACTAACTTAAACTTGCAGAATGTGCTTCCATCAGCGAATGTTCCTTTCCAAAATGTTTAGCTTATAAGGTTGGGTATATTCTGTTCAGCAAATATCGAATGGCTCCTGCACAGACAACTGGTTCACGAGTAACATTATGTAACTGCTAACTTAATGAATTTTCCAAACCGATGCTATTTACTAATACATGAGCATAGGCCAATTATTTATTTATGGTACTCTGTGCTTAAAATTCACTATCTGTTAAATGGAAATACTAGTAATATGCCTACATCATAGTGTTCTTATGCCAATTTATTAATATATATAAAGTGTTTAATTGGCACCTGATACAGGATAAATGTGGTGTAAATATTCCCATTATTGTTATAATTTTCATTATTTCTCTGTAAGTCTTATTTCTAAAAAAAAAAAAAAACAAGAGTTCTTAGGCCCAAATTAGTATTTTAAATGAAAAACACATGCTTTGTATTCATGATTGTATGTGTGTGCTTGTATGTATCTGTGCATAAATCATGTATGGGTTTAAAAGTTAGTGTTAAGATAGAAATGTCTATGCATGTATTTATGTGTTCTGGAAGGTCTTCAGAAAATTTATTTTGAAACAAAAATATGTTTTAAAATATAGAGGAGTTTGGGGTATTGATATAATAATGGCTAATATTAGTAATCACCTAAAATTGGCCAGACTTTTTATATATGTAATCCTAACTAATTTTTATAAAGTTTCTTGGAGGTATGTTTTATAAGTTTATGAAAGGAATAGCTGGTGGTCTAAAAGGTCAAACAATCAAAGCAAGGCAAAATAGCAAGTAAGTACTATAATAGATAATTCAGACCCAAGTTTTCTTGCTTCAAAGCCAATTGCAATTTTCACCCTATTTAATCATCTTGTTAATTAATGAATATTTAATTAGTGACCACTAAATGCAGTGATGCCAACATTTCTACTATTATGTCTCATTATTTAATTAATTCATCCAGGCATCCACCCATCCAATGAACATGTCCTGAAACAGCACTTTGTTAAGCAATTGGAAAAAATTTTTAAAGCCTAAGACACAGCATCTGTCTTAAGAAGTTCACTCTTTAGAAGGTAAACACACATGCAAGTAAATAAATGTGGATTGTGCTACAAGCGAGTACACAAAATGTTATGAAAACTAAAAGACAGACTACTTAATTTCCAGGTGGAAGGGGAAAAAGGGAGGTGAGGGAAGGCTTTCCATATGGTAGAGCATTTCAGAAAGTTGAAAGGTGAGCCAAGGCTGGCACAGTGGCTTGTAATCCCAGTACTTTGGGAGGCCAAGGCAGGCAGATCACCTAAGGTCAGGAGTTCAAGACCAGTTGGGCCAACAAGGTGAAACCCTGCCTCTACTAAAAAATAAAAAATTAGCTGGGTGTGGCAGCTCATGCCTCTAATCCCAGCTATTCGGGAGGCTGAGGCAGGGGAATTGCTTGAATACAGGAGGTAGGGTTGCAGTGAGCCAGGATTGTGCCACTGAACTTCAGCCTGGGCAACAGAGCAAGACTCTGTCTCAAAAAAAAAAAAAAAAAAGAAAAGAAAAAAAAAAGTGAGCCTAATGTTTTCTTGAACTACACAGGAAAAAATGCCATGATCTTTGTAAAGGATAAAGTTCTGCTCCTTAGGGCTGGGCAAGTATTTTCCAAGCAGATAGAGATTAAAAAATATTTAGTCTTCCTATAGAGATTTATTGGAACTTAGGCTGATTCCATTGGTTCAGCTACATAATTTCTCACACAATTATGTATGTAAATTCTTTAATGTCTTGTGTAATTTTTTTTGTTACTCCACTTCACCATCCTCCTTCTCTAACTTCACTGCAAGATTCTTTGGAAGAACACTTATGCTGTAAGTTGACTGGCGATGTAATCAGAACATCTCTTTAGCTAATTCCCTGTTCTAGCATGGGATTCAAAAATGATATCTGACAAACATCCATCCCTTTAAATCAAACTCTCACCCTGACATTGTTTCTTTAAGAACTGGAGAACTTTGAAATTGAAAAACAATGCCTCATCATCCTCTGAAAACCAAAGCATTTTCCACTTGTGATAATAATTTACAGAGGGGGAACAAAGTTTGTGTGGTTTTTAGATTCAACACAGGAAGAACAGAACATCAAGTGCTATTCAGACTGAAAGACAAAATCTTGAAATTTCTCCTCAGTGAATAAAGTTATTTGGAGAGCCATTTATTTATTCAAAATCTACATGTTGCTTGGATACAAATTCACAGCAGGCACATTGCTTCCCTAAATTTGCTGATCCTAGAAGGCAGTCCCAGTGCATTGCGATCATGTGGTACCCGGGGTTGCCAAGCCAGACCTCCCAGCCCCTCCGGGGCAGGGTGAAATCTGGACATGTTCGTCTTTTCTCTTGGTGGAAGAAAAAGATATAGAACTGACTCTTCTCAGAGAATTTGCTGGAAAATTCCCAGGTTTAATGTGTTGCCTCTTGATGATTATTTTACATCATAAGAAAAGCACTGATCGCTAAGTAGATCTGTGTTTATTGTTTAAAACACACTTTTGGTCAAACACGTGAAAAATCTATGTTCTTGCTTTGGGTTACATGCATTTGCTACACACATTCTTCCCAAATATCTTTAACAAATTAATTCTGATGGAAAGGTGATGAAGTAAGACCATTGGAGTGGGGATTCATGAAGAGGGATGTGGAGCATTGGAAGAGAGGAAAGAGAAAGAGGAGAAAGTTCTCAGGGTTCAGTGATGTGTGTAAACTATTAATAACTATAACAAAAATCAAGAAGTTGAAGTTTATGGGCATAGTTTGACTTCAAATAAAAACATATGTTCTAAGCATTCACACTGTCCAACAATAAAGAATCAGGGTACAACTGCTGCTGAGAAGACATACTGTCTTCTCAGACAAAGCAGCAGGCTTTGGAGCCATACTGTCTGTGTTAGAATCTGGACTGACTCTGTGTCCTTAGGAAAATTATATATCCCCCCTGCTTCATCCTTTACACCTTTTGTTAAATGAGGACACTCATAATGCATGCCCCACAAAATTATTAAGAGGACCAGGTGAAATAATATATGTAAATTGCTTAGCATTTTGCTTTACATGAAGCAATAGAAACAATCTAGTTAACATGTATTGTATGCTGCCTATGGACAGGTACAGTCCCAAGAATTATATGTATATTACCTCACTAGATTGTTACAATAACTGTACATTATAGGGAATATTATTATTCCCCACTTCACAAATGAGGAAAGTGAGGTATTAAGGTACAGAGGCCCAAGGTCTCACAATGGTGAAGTAAGGATTCAAACCTAGGCAGTCTGGCTCCAGAGCCCAGTTATAATGGTTGATCATATTCTGGGTGTAGGAACGTTCCTGGAACATTACAAACATTACATAAATGGTAGCTATTCTTCCTCTTATTCTTAGTAACAGAGGAGATGCCTTGGAAAGCAAGAATCTAGAACTATTCACAGATTGGTGAATAACCCTCCAAGAATTCTAGAGAAAAGATGGCTACATTTTATAGTAAATTGTTAATTGACTTTTAAGGATCCTTCCAATACTCTATTGGCTTTGGGAACAAGCTAATGTGTATTAAAATCCTGACTCTGCCACTTCCAGGTCATGTAACCCTGTGTGAAATGTTTAAAATCTGTGAAAATGTCAATTGCCTATAAAATCAAGACAATAACACCCATGTTGTAAGTATTGAATAAAAATAGTGTACCTAAAAGTTGGCCCATCAGTTGATAAATGGTTAAGTATTTGGTAGACAATGCCAACAATTGTTAAATTACTATAGTACTTATATTTATTTAGGTGCTTACTTCTCCAATCTGTTTTAATCTGTAGTCACATTTTTTATGTCAGACTATTTGATATCGTAGAGGAGACACATCTTTCAGATGGCTCTGCTACTCTGTCATGGGAAAAGATGTGAATTGGGTATAAGGAATTAGGTTAAAGATGATGAAGACTGTGAGGAACCATTTGGAGAAAGTAGAGCTAAAAACAAAGGAGGGAGCAGATAAAATAGACCTGTGTGACAGGCTTCTCATTTTGGCCTAAATCTGCTGCAGCTACTAGGTATGGTGAATTCTGGGGATGAATGTTAAAGCAATGGCTTCCCACTGGCCACTTCCAATGTCCATATGTACCCAACAACAATGACAAGGGAAGATAACTACCCAGGGGTCAGAGTTGCTACTCCTGGCTATATCTTCAGGGGCAATGCCTCTAAGCCCATGCCAGCTGTTGCTGGTTCCACCATGAGAGGACAACGGCAAGTTCTACATTTGCCTTTATGACAGAGTTGGTATACCCAATGAAAGAGTAGAAAGTAAACTCTGATGGAGATTGATGACACTGACTGAATAAATCAAGATGAATCTCCCAAAATGGAATATATTTGGTCAAATATATAGGGTTTGAATTATACGTTTAACTTTTTAGGCATGACACTGAAGTTATTTTTTTAATATAATAATTTACCAAGAGCCAAATAAATTTAACATACTTTCTTACACGGCAAAAAAATAAATTATTAACAGGTCTGTTTTCATTTTGAAGTGTTTTTATTCCTCCTTTTTTTTTTTTTTTTTTGAGACTGACTGTAGGTCTTGTCACCAAGGCTAGATTAGAGTACAATGGCCTGATCTTAGCTCCCAGCAACCTTTGCCTCCCATGTTCAAGTGATTTTCCTGCCTCTGCCTCCTGAATATTGGGATTGCAGGCCCCTGTCACCATGCCCAACTAATTTTTGGATTTTAATGGGGACAGGGATTCGTCATGTTGGCCCGGCTTGTCTCAAACTCCTGACCTCAAGTGATCTGCCTGCGTGGACCTCCCAAAATGTTGGGATTACACTTGTGAGCCACCTGCCCAGTGGGTTTTTATTCCTTTACAGGTTTCAGGCTATCCAAAGGGAGGGAGAAAGGAAGGCATTGTAGGAAGAACTGAGTGTCACAAAAGAATGAAGCGGAAGCAGAAAATTCAAGCTCTGTGTGCTTCTCACACTATAGTTAGGCTGTCACTAATGTGACTATTAACTTTTCATGTTCAGATTTATTATGCTGTCATTATAGCACATTTCTTTGCTGATGTATCAAACCACTATTACATATTTGTTGGCATCTCATCTATTTAAGGGAAACAAGTGATTACCCGTTGCCAAGGAGACTAATAAAGAGTATGCCAGCAAAGGACTGCAGAGTTCTCTTTGGAAGATAAAGAGTCACTGGTATTTTATTTTGGATCAAATCATAAACTACCTCATTGTTTAAAGAAAATTCACTTTATCCCTTCCATAAAAATCCTAGGGCACTTATTCAAAAGATAAACCTAAAGACTTTCATAAAACAAAATAGGTGTAAATGATAGATCAAAAATATTTGGGAAAATAACATGTAATAAAGCATCCCTAGAAAGGAAAGTTACTTCCAGAATTTTTGAAAGTTTGATCTCCATGAGATATACTTTTATATGTAAAAATATAATTTCAATACAATGTTTTCAGTATAATCAGTAGGCATTTTTGGAGTAATGCTAATACTATAACACATAAAACCCCAGCATTTTAATATTTTTCATAACTTTAACATATATGTTCCTAATGGGCAGATGGATGACTGCCATCATGTTTATTTAGCACCCAGGATCCTCTTGTCTTATTAGTCTCCCCTTCTCTGAAAATGTTTGCTTAATCTACAGAGTAGCACATAGACAGGATGGAGGATTATACTAGCAAGGTTTTCCAAGGCCAGTGCTGGTAAGTCACATGTCACTTCTGCTTGTGTTTGCTAGAAATCAAATACATAGCCACACCTAACTGCCAGAGAGACTGGTGTCTGCCATTGAGCTATGAGCACAGGAAGAAGAATAAAGTAGTTTATGAGCATCTGGATAGCTTCTGCAACCCAGTGAAATACAGATACTAAGAAAACAGAGCATGACTCCCAACATCAGCCGCTGTGAGTTGTCAAAGAGATGTGAGAAGAGCTCCAGGAGGAAATAATACAGGCATGACTTGGAGATATTGCTTATTCAGTTTGAGATCACCACAATAAACTGAATTTTACAACGAAGTGAGTCATACACAGTTTTATTTTCCAGTGCATATAACAGTTATGTTTACATTATACTGTAGTCTATTAAATGTTCAATAGCATGGTGTCTAACAAACAATGTACAAACCTTAATTTAAAAATACTTTACTGCTAAAAAATGCTAACAATAATGTGAGCCTTCAGCAAGTTGTAATCTTTTTGCTGACAGTCTTGCCTTAATGTTGATGCCTGCCAACTGATTAGTGTGGTGGTTGGAATGGCTGTGGCAATTTCTTAAAATAAGACAACAATAAAGTCAGCCACATTGATAGACTCTTCCTTCCACAGAAAACAATTCTCTGTAACATGTGATGCTGTTTGGTAGCATCTTACCTATGAAAGAACCTCTTTCAAAAGTGCACTCGATTTTCTTGATTCCTGCCACTACATTATCAACTGAGTTTATGTAATATTCTAAATCCTTTGTTGTCATTTTAACAATGTTACCAGCATTTTTACCAAGAGTAGATTCCATTTCAAGAAACTACTTTGTTTATCCATAAGAAGAAATGTTTCATCCATAAAATTTTCTCATGTGATTGCAGCAATCTAGTCACATCTTCAGGCTCTACTTTTAATTCTAGTTCTCTTGGAATTCCTACCACATATTCAGTGACTTCCTCCACTGAAGCTTGTATTCCTCAAAGTCATCCATAAGGGTTAGAATCAACTTCTTTCAAACTTGTTGACATTCTGACCTCCTCCCATGAATCATAAATAGCCGTAACGTCATCCACAACAGTAAATTCTTTCCCCAAGGCTTCAATTTGTTTCCCAGATTAATCAGACGCATCACTATCTATGGCAGCTATAGCCTTACAACACGTATTTCTTAACTAATAATAATTGAAAGTTAAAATTACTTCCTGATTTGTGGGCTACAGAATGGGTGTTAATAAGCATGAAAACAACATAAATCTTTTGTACCTCCCCATCAGAGTAATTGGATGACTAGGTACATTGTCAATGAGCAGCAATATTTTGGAAGGAATATTTTTGTGTGAGTTGTAGGTCTCAACAAGGGGCTTGAAATATTCAGTAAACTAGGCTGTAAACAAATGTGCTGTCACCCAAGCTTTATTCCATTTGTAGAGCACAGACACAGTAGATTTAATATAATTTTTTTTTTTTTTTTTTTTTTTTTAAGGATTAGAGGTTTCTATGTTCCCTAGGCTGGCCTTGAACGCATAGCCATGCCTCCTCATGCACCAGAACAACTGGCCTGAGCCACTGCGGCTCCCAACAATTCTTAAAACCCTAGGATTTTCAACATGATAAATGAGCATTAGCTTCAAGTAAAAGTCATCAGCTGCCTTATTCCCTAACAAGAGAGTCGATCTATCCTTTGAAGCTTCGAAGCCAAATATTAACTTCTCTCCAGTTGTGAAAGTCTTATATGGCATCTTCTTCCAATAGAAAGCTGTTGCATCTATATTGAAAATGTGTTGCTTAGTGTAGCCACCTTCATCAATGATCTTGGATGGATCTTTTAGATCACTTGCTGCAGCTTCTACATTAGTATTTGCTGCTTCACCTTTTTACTTATATGTTTTAGAGATGGCTTCTTCCTTAAACTTCATGAACCAACCTCCTTTAGCTTTAAATATGTCTTTTGCAGCTTCCTCATGTCTCTCAGCCTTCATGGCATTGAATTGAGTTAGAATCATCTCTGGATTAGGCTTGGCTTAAGGGAATGTTGTCACTGATTTGATCTTCTATCCAGACCACTAAAACTTTCTCCATATCAGCAGGAAGACTGTTTTACTTTTTTTCATGTGTGTTCACTGGAGCAGTACTTTTAATTTCCTTCAGAAACTTTTCCTTTGGCTTCACAAGTTTTCAGTCTATCTCATCTTTTGACATGCCTTCCTCACTAAGCTTCATCATTTCTAGATTTTGATTTAAATTGATATATGTGTGGCTTTTCCTTTCACTTGAACACGTAGAGGCCATTTAGGGTTATTAATTGGACTAATTTCAGTATTGTTGTGACTCAGGGAATAGAAAGGCTCAAAAAGAAGGAGAGAGACAGAAAAATGGCTGATTGGTGGAAAATTTGGTATACACTCTACATTTGTTGATTGTTTGCCTTCTTACATGGACACAGTTAATGTGTCACAGAGACATCAAGTGAGTACATGTTTTTGGAAAAATGGCAATAAAAAATTACTTGATGCAATGTTAGCACAAATCTTTTTTATAAAAAAATAATATTTGTATATGACAATAAAGCAAAGCACAGTAAAACAAAGCATGTCTGTAATTGCATCTGTTGAAAAATGAATAAACATTATCTAGTCTACAAAGGACATGAAGAGAATTTCAGGCAGTGGAAACAATACAATTAAAGGCATAGAATAAGTAAAAGAATAGAATAAACAACACAGTGTAGGGAGGGTAACCATAAGTAGTTCAGTATTATTGGAACAAAAATATGAGGTGAAGAGGGAGGTGTGGTATAATACTACTACTGATAGCAGGTTATACATCTTGGCCACTTGCTATACAATGTGCTATGTTAGAAGAAGTTTATGCGTATCAACAAATTTTGATTCTCTTAATAAGCCTTTGAGCTAAAGATTATTATTTATCCCATTACCTCATCTATGTGTGAGGAAATTAATTTTTCCATGAACACAGAGTGAATAAATGATAGAGCTGGGATTCAAACCTATGGAAATGAATTCCTCACCCATAAGCATTTGATCACTTCTCCTAGCATAAATCCTAGTGATAATCCTGTGGGTTACAAACAACTTATTGAATTGTGTTGAACAGGAAGGAGCAGTCATAAGCAAACTTGAATTTTAGATCTATAGTTTAATCTGATGGTTGGTGGTGGTGGTGGATTAGCATAGTGGGTCTCAAACCTGAAAGTGTATTGAGATCACCTGGAAGAATTATTAAAACACAAACTTCTCGATCATATCACCAAAGTTTTTTATTTAGTATCCCTCGAGTGGGGTTTCAGATGTACATTTCTAACAACTTTCCAGAGATGCTGCTCCCCCACTTTGAGACTCACTGGATTAGAAGAAAGTACAATTGAAATCCTCCTTATTTTGGCTAGCAGTAGTTGACACTTTGAGTAGTGCATGGTAGGCATGTAATATATCATGCCTCATTGTCAGAATATCAACATTTTTATTCCATTTTCTGAATTGTGTCTGTGGGACCTTTACTTATTGCTAGAAACTACTAATGTTTGAATGGAGCAATGGCCAGATTCTTAAGACTTTAGTATTTACTACGTGGTAAATCTACTGTATTAGTTTGCTATGACTATCATTTTTTAAAAAAGTATTAAAAAAGACTAGGTAGCATAAATCAAAATATATTTTATCACAATTCTGAAGGCTAAAAGTCCAAGATCAAGTGAGTTTGAGTTCTTCTGAGGCCTCTGTCCTTGGCTTGCAGATGGCTGCCTTCCTACTATTGAGGACTAAACTCTGATTTTATCTTGCCTAAATTCCTATCTAAGGGGTCTGGGAGTCATGCTCTACAAATCATAAATTCTCATCAGATGGGTTTTATTTAACCCTACATATCATGACTGACTTGCTACCTGACTCTAGTATAATATCACAAGACAAGGAAGAATATCCAAATATTTTACCCCAAAAACTTGTTTCTTTGCCATATTTTGAAATGGCCTTGCAGGGAAATTTGCATCTGTAAAGAACCTCTATCAACATAGCTGGACTTTTTCTTTCAGAACTTCCCAGTCCTAAAGAGATTAACCAAGATCTGAATAGGAAACATTTGTCATCCATTATCTTTAAGGGAAGCCACTATAAAACTGCAAAAGAAATTTGATCTCCAAATCTTTTTCTTACTTTCCTTTTCTTTCAATCCCAGGTCTTTAGACAAGCTCAACCAATTGTCAACAAGAAAATGTCTAAATTCACCTATAGCATGGAAGCTCCCCTGCTCTGCTCTGGATTTGAATTGCCCCACCTTTCTGGACTAAACCAATATATTTCTTAAATGTATTTGATTGATGTCTCATGCCTCTCTAAAATGTATAAATCCAAGCTGCGCCCCTACCACCTTGGACACCTGTTCTCAAAACCTCCTGAGGGCTGTGTCCTAGGCCATAGTCACTCATATTTGGCTCAGAATAAATCTCTTTAAACATTTTACAGAGTTTGATTCTTTTCACCAACACTATGTCCTTGCATTGCCTTTATTTTGTGCATGAATATCTTTGGTTTCTGTTTCTTCTCTGTCTTTTTTTTTCTTAAGAGTTGGGGTCTCATCCTGTCACCCAGGCTAGAGTGCAGTACAGGGATCATACACTCACTGTAACCTAAAACTCCTGGGATCAAGTGATCGTCTCACCTCAGTCTCCCAAGTAGCTGTGTTTCTCTTCTTACAAGATCACCAGTCATATGAATTTAGGGTTCCACCCTATTGACATCATTTTAACTTAGTTACATCTTAGGAGATCCTATCTCCAAATATAGTCACATGGATTAGGGCCCAATCCATATGACCTTATTTAACCTTAATTACTTTTTTAAAGGTCTTATTTCTTAATACAATTAAATTATCATGTACTTTTAGATTGGTGCAAAAGTAATTTGGTTTGAATATTAATGGCATTCTAATAGAATTTAACACTTCAATATGTGAATTTTGGTGAGGGGTAGGGGGCAGCACGATTCAGCCTATAGGTGTCATGACACCTATAATTTGGTAATTTAAGGCTACTATAAAGTATTAATATTTTGGCATATGACAGCAAGAATACAAGGATGTTCTATTTTTTCCAAATTGTCCAGATACTGACACTTGTGTCTAATCATATAGCAAAATGGCTGTAATAGATTTTCTCATTTTTCACCCACGCAAAGATCCAATCATTGGAAAATAAACTCCATGGGTCAGGATGTGGAAAAACAGGTACTTAATTTGTTGTTAGTGGAAACACAATGTTACAATCCCTATGAAAGACAATTTAGCAAACTCTAGGAAACTTACATGCTATTTCCAATCAGAAATCATTGTACTTTCATTCAGAAAACTATTTCAAAGAATATTTTTCAAAAATATGCTACCAAATGTATAAAAATAATAATCAAGACAACCCATTGCACTATTCTTTATTTTATTTCACTAGTATTAAAATATTGAAAATAACTAAAACATATTAATATGAGACAGTTAAATAAACCATGGTATATTCACATAATAAATAATTATGCAACTGGAAAAAGGAATTAAGAATATATCCATGTATTGCTATGACTCAGGCTATATCACTGTGAGAAAGCAGGGTTGAAGACATTGTGTATGGAATGCTACTACTTATTTAACAAAGTATATAAATTATTTCAAATTCTAAAATGGCTATCGATAGAGGGAGTAGAGTTATGTTGCAAAGATAACTTTTTTGTTTTTTAAAGCTTTATTGGGCTATAATTGACATCCAATAAACTATGCATATTTAAACTGTACCATATACTAAGTTTTGAATATGTATACGTTTATAAAACCATCATCCAATCAGGGTAATAAACATATCCATCACCCTCAGAAGTTTTATTTGTTAACTCACCATCTCCCTTCTTTTCACATACCCCACACGTTTCCATACAACCACTTCTATCATGTTTTCTGTCACTATAATGAACATAACCATGCAGCATGTAATTTTGTTTGTCTGGCTTCTTTCAATGAGAGTAACTATTTTAATATTTAACTATATTGTTGCATGTATTGATAAGTCATTCATTTTATTTCTCAGTAGTATTCCTTTATATTACCATACCACAATTTGTTATTCATTCACGTGTTGATGGATATTTGAGTTGCTTCCAGCTTGGGGCTATTACAAATAAAGCTAGCATGAACATATGCACACAGGCCAGTGTATAGAAACGTGGTTGTGTTTCTCTTGGTAAAATACATAGGAGTGAAATGGACAGGTCATATGGTACAGATATGTTTTATTTTTTAAGAAACTGCCTGTGATCTAAGGATCATTGAGTGTCAGCTTGATTGGATTTAAGAATGCAAAGTATTGTTTCTGGGTGTGTCTGTGAGGGTGCTGTCAAATGAGTTTAAAATTTGAGTCAATGGACTGGGAGAGGCAGACCCACCCTTAATCTGTGTGGGTACCATCTAATTAGCTACCAGCTTGGCTGGAATAAAGCAAGCAGAAGAAGATGTGAAGGGAAGACTTGCCCTCATCTTTCTCCAATCCTGGATGCTTCCTACCCTCAAACATCAGAATCCAAATTCTTCATTTTTTGGACTCTTGGACTTACACTAGTGATTTGCTGTGGCTCTCAGGCCTTTGGCTGAGGCTGAAGACTGAAGGCTGCGCTGTCAACTTCCTTACTTTTGAGGTTTTGGGATTTAGATTGGCTTCCTTGCAACTCAGCTTGCAGGCGGCCTACTGTGGGACTTCACCTTGTGATCGTGTGAGTCAATACTCCTTAATAAACCCCCCTTCATATATATATATCCTATTAGTTCTGTTCCTCTAGATAACCCTAATACACTGCCAAACGGTTGTACCAAAAAAGCAGTTGTACAATGAGCAGCTTATGAGAGAGTTCCCATATCCTGCAGCAACAAATACATCTCAGAAACTTCAAAGACTTATAACTATAAAAATTACATCTCTCGCAAACATTGCATAGGGTGATCACATAGGGAAATTAAGGTACTAGTTTCCAAAGAGGAAAAGGAAACTAGGCGGGAGCAAGAAATATATGTGTACCACAAAAATCTAAGTAATATAACTAATACCATTAGCCTAGAAAATAACAGAAACATAGTTGGAAAGTCTCCCAACTCTCAGAAACTAAATAAGACACTCTTAGATAACCCCTGACTCAAAGGGAAAGTCTTAAAGGAACTTAAAAAAATGTATTGAATTTGAATAAAAATGAGAATATAATGAAAGTTGTGGACCTAACCATAATAGTGCTGAGAGGGAAATGTCTAGCATTGAATACATACATTAAAATAGAAATCTCACATTAGTAATCTAAGGTCAGACCTTAAGGAGCTAGAAAAAGAAGAGAAAAATAATTCCAAAGGGATCTTAAGGAAGAAAATAATAAAGATAACCTCAGAAATCAGTAAAATTTAAAGTAGAAAAACAATAGAGAAAATCAATGAAACAAAGGCTTGTTCTTTGAAATGTCAATAAAATTGTCAAACTCCTATCAAGACTGAAAAAAAACCCAACAAATTATCAATATTAGGAATGAAACAGGAGACACAAATACAGACCATGCAGAAATAAAAAGGCTAATCTAGGAATACTACGAACAACTCTACACTATACACTTGAGAATGTAAACAAAATGAGTCAATTTCTCAATAAACAAAAACTAGTACAACTTACACAATATTTTGTAGATAACTTGAAATACCCTAATATTAGTAAGAAACTTATATTTGTAATTAATACATTTCCAAAAAGAAATCTCCAAGTTGAGATGGCTTCGTTGGAGAATTCTATCAAATGTTTTAAGAATTAACCAAATTTTTTCTCAGTCTCTTTCAGAAACTTGAAATGAAGGAATAATTCTCAATTCATTTGGTGAAGTTAGTGTAACCTGATACAAAAAGTAGACAAAGACAGCACAAAAAAGGAAAACTATAAGCAAATATCTCTCCTAAATACAGATGCAAAAATTCTTAAAATATTAGCAGTTAGAATCAGCATTATAAAATAATTTATATTCCGATCAACTGGAAACCAGAAAATTGAACAAAATGACAAAAATGAGACAATAAAGAGGTCATGAAATAATTGAAAATGAAACAATGTAATCTACAAACAGATACACATGCAATCTCAGTTTGTGTTACAAAACAAAACTCAATCTTGAGCTGTCTATAATAGACTCAAGAAAAATTGATTTAACAAGGTCAAGAGACAAAAAGGATGGGCAAAATTATAACAAATTGGGATTCATACTGATATTAAATAAACTAGAGTTCCAGGTTAAAAAAATTAAAGGACATACAGCAAGAAGTTTTTGTTGAAGATATCATGACCATAAACCTTTAGGCAGCTTGCAATAAAATATATAAGGCAAAAACTGTTGGAAACATAATCAATTTAAAGAAATACAAAAAAATGGCAAGACTTTAATCTTTGTCAGTCCTTGATTATTCAAAGTAAATGCAGAGGGTTGTGGTACAAGTCTTAAGGATTCTAGAGAAAGCTAAATTAGGTTAAACTTAAATAAATATAATGGATCACAAGGTCAGGAGTTCCAGACCAGCCTGACCACCATGGTGAAATCCTGTCTCTACTAAAAATACAACATTTAGCTGGGTGTGGTGGTACACGCCGGTAAACAGGAGGCTGAGACAGAAAATTGCTTGAATCTGGGAGGCGGAGATTGCAGTGAGCTGAGATCCTGCCACTGTACTCCAGTTGGGTGACAGAATGCGACTATCTCAAAAAAAAAAAAAAAAAAAAAAAAAAGAAAAGAAGTTTTCTATGCTAAGAAATTGTATAAGCTAAGATTGTAAAGACCTTCAAATCTTCCGAAGAGTCAAGGATAAATTCCAAAAGTGAATTCTGTGGAGTAATGGAAAATAAATTATACTAAATTCCAGAAGTCATAGGTTCTTTCTTATTCCTATAAGCTGTATTTGTGCAAGCCACTTAACCTTTCTTAGCCTCTATTCCTGTTCCGTATAAAAAGGAAATAACAAGTCTTTTTCCCAAAGTTGTTATGAATGTTGAAATAAAATGAAAATATAAAAAGTTTCTGTGTGCCTGATGAGCTTCTTCACTAAGAAGAAAGTTGTCAATCAGATATTACTGAAATAAAGATAAATGAACTAATACAATGCATGAAAATTAACTAATAAATTGCATTATATGTTCTTATGAAATAAAAAAAGATGCAACTAAAAAACTGGAGAATATGAAAGAGACAAAAAGTAGAATAAATCATAGACTGTTTTAAAAGAGAATAGTTAAGACTAGCCAACCAGATATTAATAGGTCAGTAAGAAGTATGAGGAAAGAAGATTAAGAACACTATAAAAGTTATAAATGTAAAGATAATCTCTATGGCAAACAAACCCCATACCTTTATGAATAGCAAAAGGAGTTTTTCAAAGCAAGTAAGACACACCAAATACCAAAAGAAACACAGTAAATATGACATAATATACACAGTAAGTATTAAAAATAATATGTAGATGAGCTCAAACGTATCAGTCACCAAAAATGCTTATATATCTATTTCATCATTTAATGGAAACACATTTTCAAACTTGTCATCAAGCAAAAGCTACCTGTATGTATATAAGAGAGACATTCCTAAAATATGATTCAAAAAGGCTGAAAATAAAGACATAAAGGCAAATCAAAACAAAACAAAAGCAGCTATTATAATCTTGATAAACAAAGTCAAATCGTAGAGAAAAATAAGGGCTAAATTAGACAAGACACAACGATGCTAAGAGCACATAGTTGGAAGAAAAACAGCTTTGAGTTCTACTTCTCCCTAAAACTTTGAGGTGTTAGTTAAGTTCACTATCCTGAACCTCAATTTCTTCACATATGAAATTGTAGTAATACCTTTACCACAGAGAGTACTTTCCTTTTGTGGTAAATACAATCCACATTCAAATAATGGGACATAATTCTTGTTACCAACCAGATAATTTAATACTGAGTGGATTTACATGCTCTTTAGTAGTTTCTATATCCAGAATATTTTCAGGTGGTGTGTAGATTCTTTTTGAAGTATATCACTTAAAATTAAGAACATTCTGGCTCTTTTGAATCTCCATGATGACTGAACCATATTTTGGTGACTTTCCAAAAAAAGTGTATTAGTCCTTTTTCACACTGCACATAAAGACATACCTGAGACTGGGCAATTTACAAAAGAAAGAGGTTTAATTGGACATACAGGTCCACGTGGTTGGGGAAGCCTCACAGTCATAGCAGAAGGCAAGGAGGAGCAAGTCACATCTACATGGATGGCAGCAAGCAAAAAGAGAAGAGGGACAAGCAAAATGAGTTTTCCCTTATCAAGCCATCAAATCTTGTGAGACTTATTCACTAGCATGAGAATAGTATGGGAGAAACTGTCCCCATGATTCAATTATCTCCCACCACATCCCTCCCACAACACATGGGAATTATAGGAGTACAGTTCAAGATGACATTTTGGGTGGGGACACAGAGCCAAACCATATCAGGAAGCGTCCCTTAGTCTCTTGGATAAACACATGTAGAAATAACTGACAAGAGCTTATACAGATTTTAGCAAAACCTTTTGCCTTTGCCTCGTTTGGAATCAAAACAAGCTTATTAAATTATACTATGTACCAACTACATATGGCTCTGTTTCTTGTATGTTATTCATTTTGATTCCACAAACTTTTACTGAGGGACCATTGTGCCAGGCACTAAGGGCTGCTGGTGTTGCAGATAGATTCAGCATAAAGTCACAATTCTCACTGACCTCACAAAGTAGTCTGACATCTCCATCTCCTTATTCTAAGGAGTTGTATGTTTCTACTCCATGAATTCTGAAAATGATTGCTTGCTCACTAGTCAGGCTGGAAAAACTTTTAAACATTTATATGTGGCAGTAGTTGAACCTTAGACACCCAACCAAAAGGACTGTCCAGCGTAGATCCATAAGGGAACCTCTCCTTGACTTTCACAGAGAAGATTGGGTGACCATAGATGAGTTGACAAAATCAGAGCTTTCACTCTCTGCAGCCACATAGACAAGAAATTTCTCATTAGGGCACTAAAAGAAGGGAATAAGAAGAAAGCAAAGAAAAAAGGAAGGGATAGAAAGAGGAATACAAGAAGAAGGAAGGAAAGAAAGAGAAGATAAAGTGAATATGCATCTTATATATATTTATAGATCTTCAAATGCCACATATTTGGCTTTTGAATATCACTAAGATGTACCTGTTTTGCATTATGTATTTATGTAAAGTACATTTAACCAGGAGGAGGCTTTGAAATTCTCATTACTATTCCATGTGGAAAAAGTATAAGGTTGTTCTTGCTCATACCAACTCATTTAGAGTTGTCTGAAATCCCCAGCAACTTAATTATTTAATCTGAACCTAACCATGGTATGTCTCTCTTCTCTTTCCTGTCACCTGATTGATTGGCATGAAATTATACCACAGTTATTATATTTTATTAAATCTGTGTTAGTGCTTCCATTTTGTGACATGATTATTGATTTTAAATGCATCAGTTTAATCCCAGCTATAGCATATCTCACAGTTTGCCACCTACAGAACTTCCATGTGCACTTTTGGTTTACGGAATAAACAGAATTTTGAGCCTCAACCCTGACCGAAAAAATATTTACTAGAATGGTAGAAACTGAAAGGATTGACATTCAAGATGTGAGCTGTCTTTGTTTTGTAAGACTTGAAGATTTTAAGACAACTTTTAGCAAATAGTTTATTGGATGCTACCAATCCCCTGAGCAAACAATTTGTTTAAGTAAAAACACAGCAAAGTCTATTAAAAATATAGATACTGTGGTATTTTCTGGGCATTGAGGCCTAAACAATCAGATAATAATAGTGTAATTTAATTGTTCTGTAACTATGAGTTTTAACAATCTATCTTTGACTTTGACCGCAGACTAACATCCATGCCTTGCATCAAGATAATACAGATGTAATTTTTAATATTTTGAATATTATGACTATGTTTTCTAAGAGTTTAGACAATGAAAACAAGAACAGTTACAATACCACTGCTAGCATGACCCAGATTTTTCCAAAAAGAGAGCTAAATATCTGTGTTACTTTAATCAAAGGAGAAAATATACATATAACTGGAGTTGGGAGGGAAATGATGTAAAGGGAATACTGGAAATAATTTGGGAATGAGCAGGAAGGAGAAGAAGATATGAAAGCAATATGAAATCCAAACCTCACAATTTTAGAGTCAGATAGGCTAATTAAGTTTTTCATCTCTCAAAAAGATTATTCTCAATAAAAAATATCAGCCACTGAATTAGTATGGGCATTGTTTGCAAATGAACACATACTATTGTTTCATTTCCTATATTACCCTATGAAACTAAGTAAAGCTACGTTTCTTGACTCAGATGTATCAACTAAAATGTTTTATGGGTAAACAAAAGGAGATATTTGAAAACAGATATGTAGACCCCTACAGAGTTTAGCTGATTCACTTAGATTACATCAACAATCATGCTTTCTACAGCATATCAAGTAAAAAGCTGAATCTTGGCAAAAATATTTTTTAAAACATGTTGTCTTTTGCTCTTACATACTTTTATTGAATGCAGTTTGAAATTGTTTTCTTGATTTTTATGAAGATTTCAATGAAAATTCAGTAAATATGAAAAAAAATTGTTGATAACTTGTCCAAATGTAATCTAGACTTTGCTTAGAAATCTGCATATTTGACCAACAGGGCAAATGTAAACCTTAGCAAGCTTCATTCAGTCTGTAAACATTTTATCAAATAAAATGGAAAGATCTTACCTGAGAAATGCCCTGCATACGTTGTACACAATACTGTTAAAAAGAAATGTTATTGGCTTCCTGTGATATTGAGGATTCCATAATGAAAAAAAAAATTATTACTTTTCTACTTCCTCAAAATGTGTAAAAGCAGCTAATGATTTTCTACTTTATTGAAATAAAGGGAGATGGACTTTCATGTGCCTGAAAGATGACTCTCTTTGATGTCCTTGATATTACAGTGCTGGCCTATTGTAAAATAATATATCAAATTTTGAGAAAAAAAATATTCTCCAATTTCTCAGTATCTTTATTCACATTGTAACTTATTTGGAATTTAACTCTGATTTTACAAGTTCAGATTCTTTATATTAAAACTGCTTTTCTGGAGAGATTTAAATTATGATGAAATCCAATGTGCTTCTAAATGATTAAAAATGATGAACATTTTAGACATTCATAGTCAACATTATGATTTATACAAAAGATCTGATTGGCAAATAGCTCATTTATCAAAACAAGCATATAGATAGAAAGTGGACATTATTGTCAGGATTTCATATATTAGCTATTCTAACAGGTACGTAGCTGAAATATCTCATTGCTATTTTCACTTGCAGATGACATGTAATGTTTTATATTCTTATTTTCCATCTGTATGTGTTTTCTGGTAAGGTTCAGATATTTTGTGTATTTTATAATGGGTTGTTTGTTAATTGTTGAGTTTTAAGAGTTCTTTGCATATTTTAGATACAAATCCTTTGTCATCTATATGTTTAGCAAACATTTTCCCTTAGTCTGTAACTTATCTTTTCATTCTCTTAACACTGTTTTTCACAAAGCAGATGTTTTAAATTTTAACACACTTCTGCTTAGTTTTTTTGATAAATTGTATTATTGTTGCAATATTTAAAAATTGATCCTCAAACTCAAGATAACTTGACTATATTTTTGTAGGTTTATTTCTGGCATCTCCAGTCCATTTCATTGATCAGTTTGTCTCTCCTTTCACCAATACTATATTGTCTTGATTACTGTCACTTTATAGTTTATGATATCAGATAGCATCAGTCCTCCAATTTTGTCCATCGTCTTCAGTGTGGTTTTGGCTTTTCTGAGTCTTTAACTCCTCTTTATTCATGGTTTCACTTTGTGATTCTTTTTTTTTTTAGACGGAGTTTCGCTCTTGTTACCCAGGCTGGAGTGCAATGGCGCGATCTCGGCTCACTGCAACCTCTGCCTCCTGGGTTCAGGCAATTCTCCTGCCTCAGCCTCCTGAGTAGCTGGGGTTACAGGCACGCGCCACCATGCCCAGCTAATTTTTTGTATCTTTAGTAGAGACGGGGTTTCACCATGTTGACCAGGATGATCTCGATATCTTGACCTCGTGATCCACCCGCCTCGGCCTCCCAAAGTGCTGGGGTTACAGGCTTGAGCCACTGCGCCCAGCCATGATTCTTTTTATCATGGTAAAATCTTTTTTTTTTTAATTGTACTTTAGGTTCTGGGGTACATGTGCAGATCATGCAGGATTGTTGCATAGGTACATACATGGCAATGTGGTATGCTGCCTCCATCTCCCCCATCACCCACATCTGGCATTTCTCCTGGTATTATCTCACCCCAACCTCCCCAACTCTCCACTGTCCCTCCCTTGAACCCCCCAACAGACCCCAGTGTGTAGTGCTCCCCTCCCTGTGTCCATGTGTTCTCATTGTTCAACACCTGCCTATGAGTGAGAACATGCAGGGTTTGATTTTCTGTTCTTGTGCCAGTTTGCTGAGAATGATGGTTTCCAGCTTCATCCATGTCCCTACAAAGGACATGAACTCATTGTTTTTTATGGCTGCATAGTATTCCATGGTGTATATGTGCCACATTTTCCTTGTCCAGTCTATCATCAATGGGCATTTGGGTTGGTCCAGGTCTTTGCTATTGTAAAAAGTGTCACTATGAACATATGTGTTCATGTGTCTTTATAATAGAATGATTTATAATCCTTTGGGTATATACCCAGTAGTGGAATTGCTGGGTCAAATGGAATTTCTATTTCTAGGTCCTTGAGGAAGCACCACACTGTCTTCCACAATGGTTGAACTGGTTTACACTCCCACCAACAGTGTAAAAGTGTTCCTATTTCTCCACATCCTCTCCAGCATCTGCTGTCTCCATATTTTTTAATGATCACTATTATAACTGGCATGAGGTGGTATCTCAATGTGGTTTTGATTTGCATTTCTATAATAATCAGTGATGATGAGCATTTTTTCATAGGTTTGTTGGCCTCATATATGTCTTCTTTTGCAAAGTGTCTGGGTTTGCTTGTTTTTTTTTCTTGTAAAATTGTTTTAGTTTTTTGTAGATTCTGGATATTAGCCCTTTGTCAGATGGGTAGTTCTCAAAAAATTTTTCTTATTCTGTTGGCTGCTATTTCACTCTAATGATTGTTTCTTTTGCTGTACAGAAGCTCTGGAGTTCAATTAGGTCCCATTTGTTTATTTGGGGCTTTGTTGCCAATGCTTTTAGGACACAAAATCAATGTGCAGAAATCACAAGCATTTCTATTCACCAATAACAGACTAACAGAGAGCCAAATCATGAGCAAACTCCCATTCACAATTAAGGACCTCTTCAAGGAGAAGTACAAACAACTGCTCAAAGAAATAAGAGAGGACACAAACAAATGGAGAAACACTCCATGCTCATGGTTAGGAAGAATTAATATCATGAAAATGGCCATACTGCCCAAAGTAATTTATAGATTCAATGCTATCTCCATCAAGCTACCAATGACCTTCTTCTCAGAACTGGAAAAAACCACCTTAAACTTCATATGGAACCAAAAGAGAGTCTGCATAGCCATGACAATCCTAAGCAAAAAGAACAAAGCTAGAGGCATCACGCTACCTGATTTCAAACTATACTACAAAGCTACTGTAATCAAAACAGCATGGTACTGGTACCAAAACAGAGATATAGACCAATGGAACAGAACAGAGGCCTCGGAGGCAATGTCACACATCTACAATCATCTGATCTTTGACAAACCTGACAGAAACAAGCAATGGGGAAAGGATTCCCTGTTTAATAAATGGTGTTGGGAAAATTGGCCAGCAGTGTGCAGAAAGCAGAAACTGGACCCCTTCCTGACACCTTACACTAAAATTAACTCCAGATGGATTAAAGACTTAAACATAAGACCTAACGCCATAAAAACCCTAGAAGAAAACATAGGCAACACCATTCAGGACATAGGCATAGGCAAGGACTTCGCTTTGTGATTTTAGTCATCCACAATCAACCACAGTCCGAAATATTTAATGGAAAATTCCAGAAATAAATAATTCATAAGTTATAAATTACATACCATTCTGAATAGCAAGGTGAAATCTCACACTGTACCCTCAGGATGTAAATCATTCTTTTGTCCAGTGTATTTGAACTGTATACCCTACTTACCTGTTCATCATTTAGTAGCCATCTTCAGTTATCAGATAGAATTGCAGCACTTGTGTTCAAGTTACCCTAATTTTACTTAATAATGGCCCCAAAGTGATAGAGCAATATGCCTAATTAATCAATTAAACTTTATAATGGGTATGCATGTTTGGCTGAAAAGCACAGTGTGCATAGGGTTTAGTACTACTCACAGTTTTAGCTGTTCATTGGGATCTTGAAATGTATTCCCTGTAAAAAAAAAAAGGGGGCGGGGGACGATATCTTTTAGTAAGCTTGTTAATTTTCACAAGATAACATACTAGAATTTGAATTAAGATTGTTCTGAATATATTTATCAAGTTGGTGAAAACTGACATCTTAAAAATACTGAGTCTTTCTATTCATAAACATGAAATGTCTGTTTTTTCATGTAAATTTTCCTTGATTTATTTCAGCAAAGTTTTTTTTTTTTTAGTTTTTTCATATAGGTCTTATTCAAATTTTGTTAGGTTTATACCTAAATATTTAATATGTAGTATGTTAATGTAAGTGATATTGTGTTTTAATCTTGATTTCCAATTGTTCATTGCTGGTATACAGTAAAAGAATTGGCTTGTGTATATAATCTTACTTTCCACAATCTCACTATAATTGATTATTAGTGCCAAGAGATTCTTCTTGCTGTTAGTTGGAAAATACTAGACACTCATGATATCTGTGAATAATGATGGTTTTATTTTTTCCTCCCAATCTATATTTTATTTCCTTCTCTTGTTTTATTGCCTTAGTTAAGATTTTCAGTATGAGGTTAAGTAACAGAGGCAAAAGGAGACATTCTTTCTTTGTCCCTAATCTTAGGGAGAAAGCATCGAGTTTCTTGACATTAATTATGATGTTACCTGTAGATTATGTTTACTGTTTTCTCTAGTTGTAGATTTCAGAGGATAAAATTTTCTCTAGTGCCCTTTTTCTCTCCCTCCCCCAATATTGCCTTTGGGTTTCTTTAGAGATACCTTAAATAGGGCCTAAGCCTTGCAGTTCTTTCCATATAATCTCCTGTATTATATAGATGTGATGGTAAAGTATGGGGTTACAGAAAGCATTCTGTGGTTCTATGATTAGTTCTCAGTTTTTTAGGGCAGCCTGTGGCCCTGGGCTGTGACCTTCACAAGTACTCCTCCACTTTTATTTTTTTCCTCTTACATGAGACAGGAGAGCCATCAAAACCTGGAGTTGAGTGTTTTCCTGTCCCCAGGTCAGTTAGACTCTGACAAAACCCAAAACAAGACCCTTGTACTCTGGCAAAATTGTTCGCCATGAGGGCTGACTTTTGTTGAAGAAAACCGAATGCTCTAGGAATGCCTGTTTTCTCCCTCTTTATTCCAGAGGCATGAGAGGATTTTTCTCTGATCTTCATTCTGAGAACCTAGTGGGACTTTTGCATGCAAAACTCACAAACGTGTGGGGATGATCCTCCCCAGAATGGGAGCCTTGAAGCTTTTAGCTCTTAAGTTTGCAGTTAGTGGTGGCTCCAGTGGTGAACTTCTGCTCCTGGGCTCTGTTCCTGATGAACTGTAAATCTCTTTATTTACCTGACTCTTCTATCAAAATTTTGAACAGTGGCTTGATGTGTGACCTCAGTCCTTTGATGGATCTAAGAAAGTTGAATTTCAGTTTGTTTAGTCCTTTCCTCATTGTGAGAGTGGGAATCGCAACACCCAGACTCTCATGTTGTGCCAAGAACCAGAAGCCTCCAGAACACATTACTGGAAAGCTGAAAAGTAATCCCTATGAATTGCAAAAGCCTGCTGTTGCTAGTAAGTAAATACTAATTGTTTTATTGCCCATTGCTTTTGTTGAGGGGATATTTAGTTTGATGTTATCTTAATGGACTGATACCAGATATGAATGTAATGTGGCTTTGATGAGAGAAAAACTCAAGTGAAAGTGAATTTTATATTTGACTATATTCAGTTTTGCTATCACATAAAAAAAGAATATACTAAAGGCTCTAGGCAGTTAAGAGAAGTGTTATTGGAAAAACAGACACAGTAAAGACATCCTCTTACATTACAGGACAGGAAAAAAGTGTCATTGTTCTCATTTTTTATAAAATAAAGGTCATATCTCTGATTGCATTTATGTTCACCTTTTAAATGTTTTAAATTTATATGTTATGAGAACAGCCTAAAAATATAAATATCCAATGTAGAATTTTCTAAATGTTAAATTCCTATTAATATATAAGAGGACAGAAAGGAACATTATGAAAATATTATTATATTTTCCACGCATTATTTATTAGTCCGACAATTACTACTAGTTGCCACTGCTACTTATCCTATTACTGTTTTGTTTAAATGCTGAAATAATAGCATTTATGTAATAGAACATTAAATAACAGAATAACACATAATTTCAAACAAATGCCTGTTTTTTACATTTGTAGGTTAAAGTAATAACAGTGGACAATTATATAATATACACTATATTGTATTTTAGGCCTGATATTTCTATATTCTGGACTGGCTCTCTAAAATTTGTTCACCCTATTTGACCTTCACTCTAAAAAGTATCAGCTTTCTTAAGGCAACTTGGAGCAAGCAGTCACTGTCTAAGGACTAGTGAAGAAAGCACATTATAGTATGTATGCCCTACAAGTCTAGTTCAAGAGCCTATCCGAGTCCATAAAGTATATATCAAAGTCATCAGATTTTAATGTAATTTTAAAATAGATTAAAAATCCTATTAAATAGTATCAGCTTTCCTTAGTACTTCAAAGAATAGCGGGAAGGGAATCTACATATGCTTGGAAAATGATGGCAAAGAGAAGAATGTATGCTCTGCATACCAGCAGAGTCCCAAGACGAAAATCAGGGGGAGGCATTTATCATCTCTGTCACAGAGGGAAGGATAAAAACCGGTTGCTGAGGACTGGTTGGTGTTGACCAGGAGGCCAATCATACATGAGACACAGAATCTAGAGCATCACCAAACCAGGACAAAGAAGGACTTCTCCATAGAAAGGGTGGCAGCCACAATTGCTTAAGAATGACCTGTCAGAACATGTGTGGTCTTTATAAACTCCTAGAACTACCAGAAGAAATAAGAAAGCTTGAAGAACTTGCATGAGTGGGAGTAGGGTATAAAGAAAGAGAACAAGTTGCTATAAAGGTGGGAGCTGCAAGTCAGCAAAAACATGATATACATATTCATATGGCCTTATTTGCACACAGAGAAAAGGATGAAGCTTTGTGACATTTAGGTATCTGTATCTATAAGATTAACCTTATTTAGTTTTATTATTCAGATCCTCATACTAGACATATGTTACTTGTTCCTGCTCAGCTTTCTTTTCCTCCTTGGGAACAAATACCTTCATTTTTCTATCCATGTGGCTTCAGTGAGACCGACGGTGCCCTAGCCCCGGAGTTAAGCATCTGTCCTGGTGGTAGCCAATCAGGACATTCTGTATTCAGTCATAGATATTGAATCACAGAAATTTACTCTATTCATAACAGGAAAATATAGCCACATATATTTGCTAAAATTGTTAGGAAAAGTAAGGACTCTGTATATTTATATTGTCAGTTATACAGACTATGTAAACAAGAAGCTACTTATATAGAGAGCCAATGACACGATACAGGAATGCAGAACCTAGAGGTAAAGAAGGAAAAAGGGAGAGAGCAAGAGCAATAGATGGGGGTGGTGCGGTCTCTGAAATAATAAAATCAAGGTTTTCTATATTTGGACTTTTTTTTTTTTTTTTTTTTTTTTTGAGATGGAGTCTTGTTCTGTCACCAGGCTGGAGTGCAGTGGTGCAATCTCGGATACTGCAACCTCCGCCTGCTGGGTTCAAGCGATTCTTCCGCCTCAGCCTCCCGAGTAGCTGGGACCACAGGTGCGTGCCACCATGCCCGACTAATTTTTTTTGTATTTTTAGTAGAGATGGGGTTTCACCATGTTGGTCAGGATGGTCTCAATCCTTTGACCTCATGGTCCACCCACCTTGACCTCCCAAAGTGCTGGGATTACAGGCTCTTTGGCCTTTTATCCAGATTGATTACTTGGATTTGTTTAAGGATTTTTTGTTTGTTTTGTTTTGTTTGAGACGGGGTTTGCTCTTGTTTTCCAGACTGGAGTGCAATGACACGATCTCAGCTCACCGCAACCTCTGCCTCCCCACAACCTCCGTCTCCCAGGTTCAAGCAATTCTCCTGCCTCAGCCTCCTGAGTAGCTGGGATTACAGGCATGTGCTACCACGAGTGGCTAATTTTGTATTTTTAGCAGAGATGTGGTTTCTCCGTGTTGGCCAGGCTGTTCTCGAAATCCTGACCTTGTAATCCGCCTACCTTGGCCTCCCAAAGTGCTGGAATTATAGGCATGAGCCACTTCACCGGGCAGCATATGGAACTTCCTAGCATACGGAACTTCCTAGCATACGGAAACTGTATAGAAAATTTAGGCTGCATGAAGTTATGCACAGTCACAAAGAAAAATAGAAATAATACAAGACAGTAGATTTGGGAGTAGTGAGGTAAAACTATTATATAATAGCAGAATAAAATTAGTGAAATTAAGTTGACATCAGCATGGAATTTCTTCAGTTCATTACCCACTTGTCCCTTCAATTTCCTCCTGCAATCACAGCCTCCTACCTCTTTCTTCTAATATTGACCCAGATGTTTCTTTAAACTGCAGTGGTGTGATGGTTTCTAGCTTCTCATTTAAGATTTTCCTTGCTAGTCTGCAAATACAGCTACATTTTTCAACCTACATTTTACTTTTCTTCAGAATTCCAGAAATATTTAAAATATGATGATCTCCTATTGGATTAGGTCATAGTTGAAGTGTTAGCTAAGTAATTTACACAACTGGTACATAGTTGAACATGAAACAGAAAAAAATGCCCTTTTAAATTAATTCTACAAAAGCACTGTATGATATTTTAAAGCTAAAATAATTTAGCTGCTTAAGTATACTTCTTAGAGATGTGTCCATCTGTATACATTTCAGTTTATTTTGGAAATTAATTTCATTATAGGAAAAATAAAACAACCTCAAAAATTTAATTAAATCTTTTTTTTTGTTGAAGTAAGTGGGAATCTATTCAATACCTACTACCAATAAAAATTTACTCTTTATTTTAAAAAATTGCCAATTTATGGAAGGTTGGTGTAAACTTTTCTTTGGTTCAAACTTCAAATACTTCAAAAACAATGTTTTTAAAAATACTCTCTTGGATTTGCACAATAATATTTACTACCAAATAGCTTATTCTTTTCTCCACTAAAAACTAATAATAAATAATAATGCATCTGCATATAATTGTGTCTTCTAATTTTGTCTTTCAACAACCATACAATGTAGAAATCACAGTCTACTCAGTAAACTGGGACTTGGAGTTTTGTATATTGTTCCATGTCTCATATTAGAAAAGAGAGGGAAGAATACAGCTGAGATTTTGCTGTTGGGCTGCTTTCCACCTTGGTGGTTTCTGAACCTTTGGAAGTCCTAGCACGTGTTTACCTAATGGTGTGCATTTAGAGACAGCATGTCCTTTCAAGCTGGTAGCAGGGTGAAGCAAGATTTTCCACACAATTACTCATTTATGCCTCACTGAGTGCTTAGGTTCATTTTTATGAAAACAGTTATTCAATCAGAGTAGAGTCAGGGCTGATGTTCATGACCAGGGTGGAGGGTTGGTTCTGGCATTAATGAATAACTTCTAAATCTTATTTCACTCTCTAAATGTCATCTTGTTTTATTCAATAAATTTTTAATTTTTGAAATGAGTCAAACTAGCAATTTTCCACCTCATTTTCAATTTTTGAGAATTTCCAGTGACACCATAGAAATGCCATGACACCAAAATTTAAAATAAGCAAATAAAAAATAATTAAATCCATGTTATGCCAAAACTCTTATATTATTTTGTATTGGAAAATATTGTTTATTATATCCAAAGATACTTTGAATTTTGATCCAGAAGGAAGGAGAGGCAGGGACTTTTAGCAGCATTTCTATGAAACACTAGAGTTGAAACAGGTCATCTGTGTTTTCACACCTACAGTAGCCTTGCTGCTTAGCTGAGGAATCATAAAGACTTCCTGTCTCACTTACCTTATATCACTTAGTAATTTAATCCAAATACTGTTTTCCTTGTTGTTGTTTTATCCTTCTGTGAGTCAAGGAATGGCACATGGCATGAAGATAAATAGTCTTTTCATCTTTTCCAGGGCTTCAGCTGTGAAGCTCAAATAGTTGGGAGCTGCCTGTGGCTGTATCACTGGAGCCATCTAACTTGGCCCTAGGTTCTGGCTGTTGCCTAGTTTCCTTCATTATTTTCTACTTGGCCTCTCCATGTGGGTAAACTGAGCTTTCTCACACTACATTTCAAGGGAGAATTTCCTGGTAGGAAGACATGATGTGTAAGTGCTTATCATTCCTCTGCTTGTGTCACATTTGCTAATGTATTGGTTAAAATAAGTCATACCATCAAGTTCAGAGTCAATGTGGGAAGTAATTGGATAAGAGATGAGTATGGGAAGCATGGATCATTGAGGGCTACCAATTGTCTATCTCAACTTCATATCAATTCCTCCCGCCAACCAAAACAAACACATTAAAACTCTAGCTTTGAGTTAGAACAGTGTCTTTCAATCTCTAAAAGACAGTGATATAATAGGCTTCATTTGGAAGTCCTAACATTAATTCCAGCATTGTAAAGCTGCTGCTGTGGATATAGAGAAGCAAGGGTTGGGAGTATGCCCCATCTTCTTCCTGATATACCTTGGTAATTGTATTTATTACCTTTACATAACTGGATGAAGGTTCCCATGCCAGGGAAGGGACAGGGTTAAATATTCCTTATTCTGGGCAATGCCAATGACTTAAACACAACATAATATATTCACCATTTACTCCTGACTTACGATGACTATCTTGCTTTTGGAGGACTCCATATTTGTCTCTGTTCCTGAACTTTTGTACTTTGGGTTTTGATTCATAATATAGACAGTATCTAGAATACTCTGACAGCATTTTGTATTTCATGTATTAAAAATCTTTGTGTCTTTGTCTTTAGGCATTATTCCACAATGCTCACAAAAGATTCTTACTCCATTACAACCCCAACAAAATCTGTTTTCCCTGTCCCTGACCTTGGAAAACACTCCCTCCCTCCACCCTGTTGGGTCTGACAGATCTTTTGACCAAGCAGGTGTTTAGACAATGTGCATTCAATTATATATCATCCTAGGGGATTTAATATTAAATGCTTAACATTTGCTTTGGGGTTACTTTTGAGTCTGCCAATTTCCACAGAAAACTAATGTTTTCAGCCATTCATATAAATAGCAATACTCTTAGAACTGAATGAGAAACCTCTCTAGTTCCAGTGCCCAGGACCAACAGCTTTCAGATAATCTAGTTCTGTCATTAATCAGACTATCATCTCTACTCTCCCCTTTTGATAGCAAGGATTCTCTAATGCTCTTTTACTAACCTGAAATAAAATCATAGATTTATTGAACTATCTCCCTATGAAACAGCTAACAACTCACTCTCTCTCTCTCTCTCTCTCTCTCTCTCCATATATATATATATATATATATATATATATATATATATATATATTACAAAACAAAGCAAGAAATTAAGTAGGTTTTGTACCTACTTAATGATTTAGCGAAGTATTCTTCAAACATTGTGCACAATGTAAAACATTTCTTTATTGTTTTAGATGGTCTCAGTTTTGTAGAATGTCTATCATCTCAGTCTCCTATCCAGTAAATGCCTATTAGAAGCCACCAATCAACATACCAATGAACAAAAAGACCAATTCATGTCTAAAGAGCAGTACCACTCTCACTGAAACCATCTATATGGTTGAAAGTTTTTAAAATCCAGCGGGTGCTTCTGAAGGAGGCTAGGTCCAACACAGGGAGAAAAGATTCATCATTTGGACTGACTGAGCCAGTTCTTATATAGTCAAATGCCCACATAATTTGAAATCATTTTCTGAGCATCCTACTTCAGTGTTTAATCACACTTGGACAAGAATTTCTTACATATGTCTAGCCTAAAGATGTCTTGCTTTAGCTAAAGCACAATTTCTCCTGTAGAACTAAAAGTTTCAGTGGCATTTAAGAATTTGCATACCCATATTTGGAGACAGGTTTATCTCCTAGCTTTTATTTCACCAAAGAAAGAATGTGACTGCATGATAGCAGTTCTTAAGAGTTGGACCTTCTGTATTGGTGTTGACAGTCAGCAAAACAATAGCCATTTTAATTTAATTATTGACAAAATCTGTTTATTATTTTAGTGCTACATCATCCTTTAAATAAGTCTGTTTTCTTTCTTTTTTCTTTTGTTTATTATTATACTTCAAATTCTAGGATACATGTGCAGAATGTGCAGGTTTGTTACATACCTTGGTGGTTTGCTGTACCCATCAACCCATCATCTACATTAGGTACTTTTCCTAATGCTATTCCTCCGCTGGGTCCCCACCCCATGACAGGCATCATTGTGTGATGTTCCCCTCCCTGTGTCCATGTGTTTTCATTGTTCAACTCCCACTTATGAGTGAGAATATGTGGTGTTTGCTCTTCTGTTCCTGTGATAGTTTGCTGAGAATGATGGTTTCCAGCTTTGTTCATTTCCCTGCAAATGACATGAATTCATCCTTTTTATGGCTGCATAGTATTCCATGGTTTGCATGTGCCACATTTTCTTTATCCAGTCTATTACTGATTGTCATTTGGGTTAGTTCCAAGTCTTTGCTATTGTGAACAATGCTACAATAAACATACATGTGCATGTGTCTTTATAATAGAAGATTTATAATTCTTTGTGTATATACCTAATATATCTCCAAAATAATTTACACTCCCAGCAACAGTGTAAAAGCATTCCTAATTTTCCACATCCTCTCCAGCATCAGTTGTTTCCTAACATTTTAATGATCACCATTCTAACTGGCATGAGAGCTTATCTCAATGCGATTTCAATCTGCATTTCTCTAATGGCCAATGATGATGAGCTTTTTTTCATATGTTTGTTGGCCACATAAATGTCTTCTTTTGAGAATGGTCTGTTCATATCCTTTGCCCACTTTTTGATGGGTTTGTTTTTTTCTTGTAAATTTGCTTAAGTTCTTTGTAGATTCTGGATTATTAGCCCTTTGTCAGATAGGTAGATTGTAAAAATTTTCTCCTATTCTGTAGGTTGCCTGATCACTTCTAATAATAGTTTCTTTTCCTGTGCAGAAGCTCTTTAGTTTAATTAGATCCTGTTTAACAATTTTGGCTTTTGTTGCAATTGCTTCTGGTATTTTAGTCACGGCCCATGCCTATGTCCTGAATGGTATTGCCTAGGTTTTCTTCTAAGGTTATTATGGTTTTAGGGCTTACATTTAATTCTTTAAACCATTTGAGTTAATTTTTATATAAAGTTTAAGGAAGGGGTCGAGTTTCAGTTTTCCTCATATGGCTACTCAGTTTTCCCATACCACTTATTAAATAGGAAATCCTTTCCCCTTGCTTGTTTTTGTGAGGTTTGCCAAAGACCAGATGGTTGTGAATCTGTGGCATTATTTCTAAGGCCTCTGTTCTGTTCCATTGGTCTATGTATCTGTTTTGGTGCTAGTACCATGCTGTTTTGTTTGCTGTAGCCTTTTAGTATAGATTGAAGTCAGGTAGTGTGATGTCTCTAGCTTTGTTCTGTTTTGCTTAGGATTGTCTTGGCTATACGGGCTCTTTTTTAGCTCCATATGAAATTTAAGGTGGTTTTTCCCAATTCTGTGAAGAAAGTCAATGGTAGCTTGATGGGGATAGCACTGAATTTATAAATTACCTTGGGCAGTATGTCCATTTTCACAATATTGATTCTTCTTAATCCATGATCATGAAATGCTTTTCCATTTGTTTGTGTCCTCTCTTATTTCCTTGAGCAGTGTTTTTAGTTCTCCTTGAAGAGATCCTTCCCATTCTTTGTAAGTTATATTCCTAGGTATTTTATTCTCTTTGTAGCAATTGTGAATGGGAGTTTGCTAATGACTTGCCATTCTCTTTGTCTATTATTGGTATATAGAAATGCTTGTGATTTTTGCATACTGATTTTGCATCCTAAGACCTTGCTGAAGTTGCTTATCAGTTTAAGGAGTTTTTGGGCTGAGACAATGGGATTTTCTAAATATACAGTCATGTCATCTACAAACAGAGACAATTTGACTTCCTCTCTTCCTATTTAAATACGTTTATTTCTTTCTCTTGCCTGACTGCCCTGGCCAGAACTTCCAATACTATGTTAAAGAGGAGTGGTGAGAGAGTAAGTACATCCTTGTCTTGTGCTGGTTTTCAAAGGGAATGCTTCCAGTTTTGCCCACTCAGTATGATATTGACTGTGGGTTTATCATAAATAGTTCTTACTATTTTGAGATACATTCCATCAATACCTAGTTTATTGAGAGTTTTTAACATTAAGAAATGTTGAATTTTATCAAAGGCCTTTTTTTTTGCATCTATTGAGATAATCATGTGGTTTTTGTCATTGGTTCTGTTGATGTGATGGATTATATTTACTGATCTGTGTATGTTGAACCAGGCTTGCATCCCATGGATAAAGCTGACTTGATCATGGTGGATAAGCTGTTTGATGTGCTGCTGTTTTCAGTTTGCCAGCATTTTATTGAGGATTTTTGCATCGATGTTTATCAGGGTTATTGGCCTGAAATTTTCTTTTTTTGTTGTGTCTCTGCCAGATTTTGGTATCAGGATGATGCTGACCTCATAAAATGAGTAAGGGAGGAGTCCCTCTTTGTCTACTGTTTGGAATAGTTTCAGAAGGAATGGTACCAGCTCCTCTTTGTACGTCTGGTAGAATTCAGCTGTGAGTCTGTCTGGTCCTGGGATATGTTTGTTTGGTAGGCTATTAGTTACTGCTTCAACTTTGGAACTTGTTATTGGTCTATTCACAGATTCAATTTCTTCCTGGTTTAGTCTTGGGAGGATGTATGTGTCCAGGAATTTATCAATTTCTTCTCGATTTTCTAGTTTACTTGTGTAGAGGTGTTTATGGTATTCTCCTCAAGAGAGTTGCTGAACCCCGTATCTTCTGACTGGAAGATGCCCCCCAGCAGGGGTCAACAGATACCTTATACAGGAGAGCACCAGCTGGCATGTGGCAGATGCTCCTCTGGGACAAAGTTTCCAGAGGAAGAAACAGGTAGCAATCTTTGCTGTTCTGCAGCCTCCGCTGGTGATACCTAGGCATACAGGGTATTACCCTGTTTTGCTGGAGTGGACCTCCAGCAAACTCCAGCAGACTTGCAGCAGAGGAGCTTGACTATTAGAAGAAAAACTAACAAACAGGAATAGAATCAACATCAACAAAAAGAATATCCAGATGGTGGCTGGTAAGATGGCCAAATAGTAACAGCGCCAGTCTGCAACTCCCAGTGAGATTAATGCAGAAGGTGAGTGATGTCTGCATTTCCAAAAGAATAATAAAACCATCAAATACCAGAATGCCTCTGCCCCACCACAAGATCACAACTCCTTACCAGGAAGGGAACAAAGCTGGACAGAAAACGAATTTAACAAATTGATGGAAGTAGGTTTCAGAAGGTAGATAATAATGAATTTCTCTGAGTTAAAGGAACATGTTCTATCCCAATGCAAAGAAACTAAAAACCTTGAAAAAGGTTAGACAAAATGCTAACTGGAATAACCAGCTTAGAGAAGAACATAAACGACTTGATGGAGCTGAAAAACACAGCACAAGAACTTCATGAAGCATACATAAGTTTCAATAGCTGAATAGATCAAGCAGAAGAGATGATATCAGAGATTGAAGATCAACTCAATGAAATAAAATGAGAAGGCAAGAAAAGAGAACAAAGAGTGAAAAGAAATGAACAAAGCCCTCAAGAAATATGGGATTATATGAAAAGACCTAATCTATGCTTGATCAGTGTACCAGAAGATGTTGGGGAGAATGAATCCAAGCTGGAAAACACTCTTCATGATATTATCCAGGTAAACTTCCCCAATCTAGCAAGACAGGCCAACATTCAAGTCCAGGAAATACAGAGAACACCACCGACATACACCTCAAGAAGAGCAACCCCAAAGCACATAATGGTGACATTCACCAAGGTTGAAATGAAGAAAAAAATGCTAAGGGCAGCCAGAGAGAAAAGTTGGGCCACCCACAAAGGGAAGCACATCAGACTCACAGCCAATCTCTCAGCAGAAACCCTACAAGCCAGAAGAGAGTGGGGGCCAATATTCAACATCCTTAAAGAAAAGAATTTTCAACCCAGAATTTCATATACAGCCAAATTAAGCTTCATAAGTGATGGAGAAATAAAATCCTTTATGGACAAAGATTTTTGTCCCTACCTGACCTGCCCTATAAGTGCTCCTGAGGAAGCACTAAACACACAAAAGAAAAACCAGTGCCAACCACTGCAAAAAGAACCAAATGGTAAAGACAAAGGACGCAATGAAGAAATTATGCCAACCAAAAGGCAAAACAACCAACCAGTAATAAAATGGCTGGATCAAATTCACAGATAACAATATTAACATTAAATGTAAATGGACCAAATGTTCCAAACAAAAGACACAGACTGGAAAATTGGATAAAAAAAAACAAGAAACATCAGTGTGCTGTATTTAGGAGACCCATCTCTTGTGCAAACTTACAAATAGACTCAAAATAAAGGGATGGAAGAAGATTTACCAAGGAGAGCAAACAAAAAGCAGGGGTGGCAATACTAGTCTCTGATAAAACGGACTTTAAACCAACAAAAATCAAGAGACAAGGAAGGGCATTACATAATGGTAAAAGGATCAATATAACAAGAGCTAACTATTCTAAATATATATGCAATCAATACAGGAGTACCCAGATACATAAAGCAAGTCCTTAATGACCTACAAATAGACTTAGACTCCCACACAATAATAGTGGGAGACTTTAACATGCCACTGTCGATATTAGACAGATCAACAAGAGAGAATATCAACAAGGAAATCCAGGACTTGAATGAAGATCTGGACCAAGTGAACTTAATAGACATTTACAGAACTTTCAACCCCAAATCCACAGAATATACATTCTTCTCAGCACCATATAATGCTTACTCTAAAACTGACCACATAATTGGAAGTAAATCACTCCTCAGCAAATACAAAAGAGCAGAAATCATAACAAACAGTCTCTCAGACCACAGGGCAATCAAATTAGAACTGAGGATTAAGAAACTAACTCAAAACCACACAACTACATGGAAAATGAAAAACTGGCCCCTGAATGTCAACTGGATAAACAATGAAATGAAGGCAGAAATAAAGATGTTCTTTGAAACCAATGAAAATGAAGACACAACATACCAGAATCTCTGGGACACATTTAGAACAGTGTCTAAAGGGAAATTTATAGCAATAAATGCCCACAAGAGGAGCAAGGAAAGGTCTAAAATCATCACCCTATCATCAAAAAAAAAAAAAAACTCAAAAGCTAGCAGAAGACAAGAAATAACTAAGATAAGAGCAGAACTGAAGGAAACAGAGACACAAAAACCCTTCAAAAAAATCAACAAATCCAGGAGCTGGTTTTTTGAAAAGATCAACAAAATAGGTAGACCAGTAGCCAGACTAACAAAAAAGAAGAGAGAAGAATCAAATAGGTTCAATAAAAAATGATAAAGGGGACATCACCACCAATTTCACAGAAATACAAACTACCATCAGAGATTACTACAAATAACTTTATGCACACACACCAGTAAATCTGGAAGAAATGGATAAATTCCCAGACACTTGCACTCTCCCAAGACTAAACCAGGAATAAGTTGAAACCCTGAATAGACCAATAACAAGAGCTGAACTTGAGGCAGGAATTAATAGCCTCCCAACTAAAAAAAGCCCAGGTCCAGATGGGTTTAGAGCTGAATTCTACCAGATATACAAAGAGGATCTGGTACCATTCCTTCTGAAACTATTCCAAACAATACAAAAAGAGGGAATCCTCCCCAACTCATTTTATGAGACCAACGTCATCCTAATACCAAAACTGGGCAGAGACACAACCAAAAAAGGAAACTTCAGGCCAATATCCATGATGAACAGCAATGCAAAAATCTTCAGTAAAATATTGGCAAACAGAATGCAATAGCAAATCAAAAAGCTTATTCATTGTGATCAAGTAGGCTTCATCCTGGGAATGCAAGGCTAGTTTAATATACACAAGTTCATAAACATAATCCATCACATAAATGGAACCAAAGACAAAAACCACATGATTATCTGAATAGATGCAGAGAAGGCCTTCCACAAAATTCAACAGCCCTTTGTGCTAAAAACCCTCAATAAACTAGGTATCAATTGAGCATATCACAAAATAATAAAAGCTATTTATGACAAACCCACAGTCAATATTATACTGAATGGGCAAAAACTGGAAGCATTCCCTTTGAAATCTGGCACAAGACAAGGATGCCCTCTATCATCACTCCTATTCAATATGGTATTGGAAGTTCTAGCCAGAGCAATCAGGCAAGAAAAAGAAATAAAGTGTATTCAATTAGGAAAAGAGGAAGCCAACTTGTCTCTATTTGCAGACGACATGATTGCATATTTAGAAGACCTCATTGTCTCAGCCCTAAATCTCCTGAAACTGATAAGCAACTTCAGCAAAGTCTCAGGATACAAAATCAATGTGCAGAAATCACAAGCATTTCCACACACCAATAACAGACAGAGAGTCAAATTAAAAGTGAACTCCCATTCACAATTGCTACAAAAAGAATAAAATACCTAGGAATATAACTTACAAAGAATATGAAGGATCTCTTCAAGGAGAACAACAAACCACTGCTCAATGAAATAAGAGAAGACACAAACAGATGGAAAAACGTTCCATGCTCATGTTTGGGTAGATTCAACATCATGATGGCCATACTGCCCAAAGTTATTTATAGATTCAATGCTAATTCCATCAAGCCACCAATGACCTTCTTCACAGAACTGGAAAAAAACCACTTCAAACTTCATATGGAACCAAAAGAGAGTCCACATAGCCAAAACAAACCTAAGCAAAAAGAACAAAGCTGGAGACATCATGCTGCCTGACTTCAAACTTTACTACAAGGCCACAGCATGGTACTGGTACTGAAACAGAAACATAGACCAATGGAAAAGAACAGAGGCCTCAGAAGCAACACCACACATCTACAATCATCTGATCTTTGACAAACCTGAGATAAACAAGCAATGGGGAAAGGATTCCCTGTTTGTTTATTTATTTTTTTTAAGAAAGAAAGTGAGAAATAAATAAATAAGAAAGCCAATGAGCAAGGGAGAAAGTGGAAGAGACAGGTAGTGGGTGTATTAGAGTGTACCTGTTTCCTCAGGTTCTTGCTAATACTGAGAAGTAGCTAATACTGAGTGTACCTGTTTCCTCGGGTTCTTGCTAATAGTGAGAAGTCTTTAAAGTACTGGCCAAGCTCCTGGCAAATCTTTTTTTTTTTTTTTAGAAAGAAAGAAAAAAGAGTGAAGGAGAGGAAGAAAGAGGAAGAAAAAGAGGGAGAGAAAACGGGAATGTAGCTTTATTCTAAAAATGAATAAATGAACTAACAGAGTTGAAAAACACAACACAAAAACTTAGCGAAATATGCATAAGTTTGAATAGCCGAATTGATCAAACAGAAGAAAAGATATCAGAGGTCGAAGACCTACTTAATGAAATAAAACGAGAAGACAAGAATAGAGAAAAAAGGATAAAAAGGAATGAGCAAAGTCTCCAAGAAATATGGGACTATGTGAAAAGACCTAATTTACATTTGATAGGTGTACCTGAATATGACGAAGAGAATGAATCCAAGCTGGAAAATACTCTTCAGGATATTATTCAGGAAAACTTTCAGAATCTAGCAAAGCAGCACAATATTCAACCCCGGGTAATACAGAGAACACCACAAAGATATTCCTCAAGAAGAGCAACTCCAAGGCACATAATCGTTAGATTCACCAGGGTTGAAACGAAGGAGAAAATACTAAGGGCAGCCACAGAGAAAGGCCAGGTTACCCACAAAGGGAAGCCTATTAGACTTACAGCAGATCTCTCAGCAGAAACCCTACAAGCCAGAAGAGAGTGGAGGCCGATATTCAACATCCTTAAAGAACAGAACTTGCAGCCCAGAATTTCATATCCTGCCAAACTAAGCTTCACAATTGAAGGAAAAATAAAATCTTTTATGAACAAGCAAGTACTTAGAGATTTTATTACCACCAGGCCAGCTTTACAAGGGCTTCTGAAAGAAGCATTATACATAGAAAGGAACAACCAGTATTAGCCTTTCTAAAAATATACCAAAAAGTAAAGAGCATCAATATAAAGAAGAATTAACATCAACAAATGGATAAAATAGCCAGTTAACATCAAATGGCAGTAACCCTAAATTTAACTCGACTAAATCTCCCAATCAAAAGATACAGCCAAAACCTAATGATATGCTACATCCAGACCCATTTCACATCCAAAGATACACAAAGACTTAAAGGAATGGAGAAAGATTTACCAACCAAATGGAGAGCAAAAATAAATAAATAAATAAATAAATAAATAAATAAATAAATAAATAAATAGCAGGAGTTGCAATTCTCGCATCTGATAAAATAGATTTCAAAGCAACAAAGATACAGTGGTAAAAGGATCAATGCAACAATAAGAGCTAACGATCCTAACACCCAGATACATAAGACTCATAAAGAGATTTAGACTCAAAAAGACAGAAAATTAATAAGGATACCCAGGACTTGAACTCAGATCTGGAACAAGTAAACTCAATAAATATTTATAGCGCTCTCCATTTTAAATACACAAAATATACATTCTCCACTTTAAATACACAAAATATTGATCGGCCATTATTAGGATTCCCTGTTTAATAAATGATGTTGGGAAAACTGGCTAGCAATGCTCAGAAAGCAGAAACTAGACCCCTTCCTGACACCTTACAGTAAAATTAACTCCAGATGGATTAAAGATCTAAACATAAGATCTAACACCATAAAAATCCTAGAAGAAAACCTAGGCAAAACCATTCAGGACATAGGTATAGGCAAGGGCTTCATGGCTAAAACACCAAAAGCATTGGCAACAAAAGCCAAAATAGACAAATGGGATTAAACTCCAGAGCTTCTGTACAGCAAAGGATACAAACATTAGAGGGAACTGGCAACCAACAGAATTGGAAAACATTTTTGCAATCTACTCATCTGACAAAGGGCTCATATTCAGAATCTACAAAGAACTAAAACAGATTTACAAGAAAAAAATGAGCAACGCCATTCAAAAGTGGGCAAAGGATATGAACAGACACTTTACAAAAGAAGACATTTATGAGGCCAACAAACATATGGAAAAATGCTCATCATCACTGGTCATTAGAGAAATGCAAATCAAAACCACATTGGGATACCATCTCATGCCAGTTAGAATGGCGATCATTAAAAAATCTGGAGACAACAGATGCTGGAGAGGATGTGGAGAAACAGTAACACTTTTACACTGTTGGTGGGAATACAAATTAGTGCAACCATTGTGGAAGACAGTTTGGCGATTCCTCAAGGACCTAGAAATAGAAATACCTTTTGACCTGGCAATACCACTACTGGGTATATACCTAAAGAATTATAAATTGTTCTATCATAAAGACACATGCACATATATGTTCACTGTAGCATGATTTACAATAGCAAAGACCTGGAACCAACCCAAATGTCCATCAACAATAGACTTGATAAAGAAATTGTGGTACATACACCATGGAATACTATGCACCCATAAAATCGGATGTATTTATGTCCTTTGCAGGGACATGGATGAAGCTAGAAACCATCATTCTCAACAAATGGACACAAGAACAGAAAACCAAACACCGGATGGTTTCATTCATAGGCAGGTGTTGAACAATTAGAACATGTGGACACAGGGAGGGAAGCATCACACACTGGTCAGTTTAGGGGTGCCAAAGGGAGGGACAGCGGGGGGTGGGGAGGGATAATGTGGGGAGAAATACCAGATATAGGTGATGTGGGGATGAAGGCAGCAAACCATCTTGCCATTTATGTACCTATGCAACAATCCTGCATGATCTGCACATGTACCCCAGAACCTAAAATACAATAAAAAAAGAAATCTCTGTACTATTTTTCATAATGGCTATATATTTACATTCTCAGTAACAGTATGCAAGGGTTCCCTTTTCTCTAAATTTTCACCAACACTTATCTTTTGACATTTTGACAATGGCCATTCTAACAGGTGTGAGGTGATAGCTCAATATGGTTTTGTATTTGCATTTCCCTGATGATTAGTGATGTTGAGCATTTTTTCCATATTCCTGAGCATTTGCATACCTTCTTTTGGGAATATCTATTTCTCAAAAATGTTCTGAGATATTTATCAGAAATATCTATTTCTGTATTTGTATTTCTTCTTTGAGAAATATCTCTATTCAAGTCTTTTGTTCATTTTTCAATCAGTTTGTTTTCTTGCTGTTGAATTGAATTCCTTGTATGTTTTGGATATTAACCCTTTATCAGATCTATGATCTGAAAATATTTTCTGCCATTTTGTACATTCTGTAGGTAGTCTCTTCATTCTGTTCATTGTTTCCTTTGCTGCACAGAAGCTTTTTAGTTTGATTTATTTTCAGTTGTCCATTTTTGCTTTGGTTGCCTGTGTTTTTGATGACATATCTAAAAGATGATGGCCAAATCAATGTCAGTAAGCTTTCCCGTTTTTTTTTTCTATTCATTTTACAGCTTTACCTCTTAATTTAGGTCTTTTATCTATTTTGAGCTGATTTTTATATACTGTGTGAGACAAGGGTCCAATTTTGTTCTTCTTCATTTATCGAAGAGATTGTTCCTTCTTAATTGTATATTCTTGGCACATTTGTCAAAGATCAATAGACCATAAATACATGCATTTATTTCTGGGCTTTCTGTTTTCTTTCATTGTTTTACATATCTGTTCTTATGCCAATGCCATACTGTGTGGATACTACCTTTGTGGTATATTTTGAAATAAGGCAGTGTGATGCCTCCAGCTTTGTAATTTTTGCTCAAAATTGCTTTGGCTATTCACGTGATATTCAGGGTCTTTAGTGGTTCCACAGAAATTTTAGAATTGTTTTCTCTATTTCTGTGAAAAATGCTATTGAAATTCAATAGGGATTGTACTGAATCTATAAGCTGCTCTGGGTAGTATTGACATTTTAGCAATATCAGTTCTTGCAATCTATTAATACAGAACATCTTTCCATTGCTTTCTGTCTTCATGAACTTAATATCTTTAAATTTTTTGTCTAACTACTCTGCCTAGGACTTTTTGTACTATGTTGAATAGAAATAGTGAGTGTGGGCATCTTTGTCTTGTTTCTGAACTTAGAGGAAGAGCTTTTAAGTTTTCGTCATTGAAAATGATGTTAGCTGTAGTCTTTTCATACATGCCCTTCATTTTCTTAAGGTAAATTCCTTCTATACCTAATTTATTGAGAGTTTTTAACCATGAAACAATGTTGAGTTTTGTAAAATGCTTGATTTTACATCTATTGAGATGATCACACAGTTTTTATTCTTTATTCAGTTAATGTGGCAAGACACATTTATTTGCACGTGTTGAAATATCCCTGCATTCTTGGGATAAACCTTACTTGTTCTTTGTATACGATTTTTACTATGCTGTCATATTTGGTTTGCTAGTATTTTAAGGATTTTAATGTATATATTCATCAGGGATATTCATCAAAAACTTTCTTTTATTAGAGTGTCCTTGTCTGACTTCGGTGTCAGGGTAACACTGGCCTCACAAAATGAGTTTGTAAGTGTTTCCTAATCCTGGTTTTTTTGGAAGAGTTTGAGAAGGATTGGCATTAATTCCTCTCTAAAGGTTTGGTATAATTCACGAGTGAAGCCATCAAGTCCTAGGATTTTCTTTGTTGAGAGGTTCTGATTGCTGATTCAATCTTCTTATTCATTGATCTGTTCAGATTCACTATTTCTTTATAATTAAGTCTTGGTAGTTTGTATGTCTCTAATAATTTGTCTATTTCTTATAGTTTATCCAGTTTGTTAGTATATAATTGTTCAAAGTAGTCTATTATTCTTTGTATTTCTGTAATATCAGTTATGTTTTCTCCTTCCTTTCTTTTATTTAAGTCCTCTCTTTTTTTCTTAGTCTAGTTAACTTTTTGTCAATTTCTTTCACCGTTTTGGAAAACCAACTTTTACTTTTACTTCTATTTGTTACTATTTTTCTAGTCTCTATTTCATTTATTTCTACTCTAATCTTTATTAATTATTTTCTTTAACTTTGTTCTTAATTTTTTTCTTTGAGATGTAAAATTAGGTAGTTTTATTGAGGTATTTTTTTTCTTAATGTAGGGATTTATTACTATATAATTGAGGTATTTATTACTATAAAATTCCCTCTAGACCTGCTTTTCCTACATCCCATAGGTTTTGATAGGCTGTGTTTTCATTTTCCTTTGTCTTAAAATATTTTTTGACTTTCCTTTTGATTTCCTTTTGACCCGTTGGTTTTTATGAAGTGTAAGATTTAATCTCCACATATTTGTAAGTTTTTCAGTTCTCATGTTATTAATTTCTATTTTCCTATCTCTGTAGTCAAAAATAATACTAGATAAGATTTCAATCTTGTTAATTCATTAACACTTTTTTTGTGGCATAACATATGATCCATATTGAATATTTCATGTGTGCTTGAATAGAATGTCCATTCTGCTACTGTTGGAAGATATAGTTCTATATATCTCTTAAGTCCATTTGGTCTATAGTGTAATTCGAGTACACCATTTCTTCATTGATTTTTCTGTCTGAATAATCTGTCCATTGTTGAAAGCCAGATATTGACGTTTCTTATTATTATACTACTATTTCTCTTGTCATTTCTGTTAATATTTTATGTATACATTGAGGTGTCCTGATGTTGGGTGTATATATTTACAACAGTTATATCCTCTTGATGAACTGACCACTTATCATTCTTTCTCCCTTTTGACAGTTTTTTAATTCAATTCAATTTTATCTTATATAAATATAGCTGCTTCAGCTATCTTTTGTTTACCATTTGCATGGAATAGATTTTTCCATCTTTTACTTTGTTTATGTGTGTGTTTAAAGCTAAAATAAGTCTCTCAAAGGCAAAGTAGAGCTGGATTTTGTTTTTAATTCATACAGCCACTTTATGTCTTTTGATTGAAGAATTTAACACATTTACATGTAAAGTAATTATATAGGTAAGGACTTACTACTGCCATCTGTTAATTGTTTTCTGTTTTGCACTTCATTCCATTCTTCCTGTCTTGCTGTCTTTCTTTGTGATTTGGTGATTCTTTTGTAATGGCATGCTTTGATCTTATTTCTTTTGTGTCTCTGTTACAGGTTGTGTGTGTGTGTTGTGGGGGAGGTTACCATGAACTCAGACCCTTTCTTATTCACACACACACATCCATATTCTATTCACACTAAGTTGTGTGTATCACAGATTTTGCTGAAAGTTTTGGAAGTAGAAAAGCTTTATAGTGGAAAAATGCAAATAATTTAAAATTGAGTATTTAAAATCTGTTTGTGAATATCCTTCAAATATTCTACAAAACTGCTCTACCCTTCATTCTTATGCTATTCCTTCTGCCTTTTCAGTAGTCAAATGAGACAAACCAACAAAACGTCAGCCTACTGTAGAACTTACCCCTAAAACTTTTTTCTAAACTTTTTAATACATATCCAGTTATCACTTTGTATCTTGTTTTGTAACCCCATTTCCCACACATACTGCTACCACCAGCAAAGGCCCTAAGCACTGTATTTTTTATTTCATCATTGATGCATATCAGGCTATCTGCTTCTCTTCTCAGCATGAATTTATTTTGGTCTAAATATTATTTTGTTGTATTGTCACTATTACTCTTCATCAGTTTATAAAATAGAGAGAGTTTTGAAAATTGAATTAATGTTCCTTTACTTGCAAATGACAGAAATTTCACTGAAACTACTTTAAACACAAAAGAAATTGATTGATATTATTTTTGTAAGGTGCCCTTCATGTACTTTGACCCTAAAAGCCCTCTTTCATATTTTCTTGTTTCAGAAAAATTTCTAAAAAAATTACTATTGCCCTTCTTGGCCTTGGTTTTCTTCTGTTCAAAAAAAGAAAAACTTTAGATCTCCAAAATTCTTCTAATTTGTTTGCATGCCTGATACTTCCCTTCCTCTTTAACTATGAAGTGGAAAATTCTTCACTTGTTAAATTATGTTTACTCTATGGTAGAGTACTTAAGGAACTATTTTGAAGAATCAAAACTAACTCTAAACTTCTATAAATACACACCACAAAGAAGTTCAAGTATTCCCTTTCTGGCCTCCAGCAGAGTTTGTCTAAGTCCCGAGGGCAGGCTGTGTTCTTGTCTTTCATTAGGTTGTGACAATGCATTCCTCTCCTTTCTCTATTTAATTATCATATCATTCAAAATATCAAGCATTTCCCCTCATTTATCACACCGAGGGCTATAAACAACATGTAAGGGTTGACATGTATTAATTATCATTTTCTTTATTTCTGTTAATTAGGTTAAATATCAAAGCCTAAAACTAACTTCCAAATATTATTTTGAAAATGTTCTGCATTTCATGACAAGATTTAAGTAATAAATCCTTTATTAAATAATAAATCCTAAAACCAAGCAAGGACAAAACTAATCATAAACATTTTCACTTCATTCTTCTTTATCTGTTTGTCAATGCACTTGTTCAATAAATAATGCTTACTGTATATCCCCTTATTTCCATTTGATATAGCTTAAAAGAGACACAAATATTTGGGAAGTACTTGAAATGATTAAATAAGAATTAAACTTCAAAAGCATGTACAAAACCTACATTTGGTTTGCAAATAGCAATTTGGACATTAATTGTTTACAAGACTACAGCTTTTTTCATATGAAATATCTCCTTGTGGCATGCTGTATATCTTATAATTTTCTGATGGCCTCATCTCCCATGAATGACAACATGCCATGGCAATTAGCTCAATATTCCTCACTGGTACTTCCCTCTCCCCAGTAACCTTTTCAAATTAAAAGGAAAAACACTATGGTTGACACCAAATAGTTGGCCCCTCACTGATAGTGCTTTCTGACATCACTTACGGCTTTCCTTTCCTTCTATTTAAATCCTATTATGATTTCAGTGTTCATGTGGGTAAGTATTTTCTTTAGCTTAGACAAAAAGAGCTAATTTTTATTGCATATTCTAGGATGATATTTGTAGCCAGATTAATTTCTAGTATGATGAAGATTCTGACCCATCAAAACAGAACCCACAATAGTTAAGCAGTAAGACTGTGTCAGAGGGTTCCAAGCCCAGAAAATATCTGCTATGCATACCCCTATGAATACAGATTGGTTTACATACATTAAACCTTTAAATTAAACTTTTTACAAAGTTAGCAGTATTTTAAAGCTGAAGAGAAGGAGGCTTAGAGAAAATGAAAGACTAACCAAGATGATACATTTAATCATCTAGGAATTGTTATTATAAGACTTTGAACTTAAACATAATAGCAATTAATGTCAATAAGCAGTTGAACAAATTCAGAAGTAGGCATCTCAGTTTTCAGTAAGTTGTCATGGACTTATGCTCTTTCTCTTCCTGCTCTGTCAACCTAGGTGCTTGGCATTTCTCCAGAAATATGCTTCATTATCCAATATGGCTGCTGGAGCTATGGAACTCACATCCACATTTAAGATAAGAAGGAGAAGAAAGCATGGGCAAAGATAGAAAAGATCCATTTTCTATCTGACTGTCCTTTTCTCTTAGCTTCCTGTAGAGGAGAAAAAGTAGTATCTTTCCTCACGCATCACAAGGATCATGGCTGAAACCCATGCAACAAAAAACAGATTAATAAGAGAAAAGCAAAAATGTATTTGACTGAAGTTTTATGTTATATGGGAGCCTTAAGAAATGAAAACCCAAAGACAAAGGAAAATAGTCTATTTTATGGACAGTTGTGCAGAAATGTGATTGGAATAAAAGAGGGTATGACCTAATGGTAATAAACTGGGTATGGGGGGGGGGGGAAATTTAGCAATCAGTTTGTTCAGATTATTTTTGGTATAGGGCAGAATCTCCCTGGAATGAGGGTCTTATGACCTACTTTCAGGCAAGATAAGTCAAATAATTCCTTTATGACCATGGTACAGAGGAGAAAGGTGTAAGAAGGTCAGAGTGACCTTCTTGATTCTACTGTTTTCTCAATTGCAAAGGTGCTTTATTTGGGGGTATTGTGTTCTGAAACCCAATACTCTTCACAAACAACAACACTGTCTCTCACATGCTATTTGGCCAGTCACAGAATCATAGGAATGGATACAATGGTGCTTAGAAGGAAAAGCCTCTGTTTCCAAAGAAGTCAAAGGTAGATTTGGGTTAGGCAGCAAGCAAGCTTTACTACACACAGCTAGTAAGTGATACAGTCATATTCTCAACCCAGATCTCACTGAATTACTCCCTACAACATCACACAGCCTATCACATGTGGACTAAGCATCTAGAAATAGGAAACTGAACTTTATAACTATTTTTTGCATATATCACAGTATTAGTATTGGGAAGTGAATATTTATTAAGTGGATGAGTAAATGAATGCATGAGTGGAAGAAAAGAAAGTAAAATGAATGAGTAAAATTGTGCCTGCTGTTAAGTCAGGTGGTATATATTACTATCTGCTATGTATTTTCATTTTATAAGTAATTGGGTTAGAGGGCTTAGGATGAATTGGTGGTAGTGTGAAATCAAGAAACAAACTGGAATGTCAAATTTCAATTTTGCATATGTCTTATTGCTAACCATTCACACTTAAAACATATACATGAACATCTTTGAAACCTAGAGAGCACTAAGTTGCTATCAGCTTAATTCATTCACGTTCATTTTTAAATGTATTCATCTGTTTTTTAAATAGTTTATGTAACTTGTATGTAACACTTCTATTGCTTTCTGTAATGATTATTCATTTGACATATTTTTAATAGCTGAGGTCTCAAAAATCTCTATTTTCAAGTACAAAATAAGATGGATAAGTAAAACAACTATCTTAATATTTCAGGAACATTTTAGTCTCAATTTTTATAAAGGCAATTATCAAGATAATTCCTTCCATTTTCACTTCAAACATTGTGCTTATCAGTCTTATTAAATCAACCATTCAGCTCTTGATTATTTTGTATTCTCTTTTTAAGCTAAAGACTCGCACATATGACACACACACATTACTGCGTAGTTAATATTAACAACTTTTCATTGTTCAGTGAGTTCAATTATTTTCAACGAATCTACCTAATTTGGGTTATTTGGCCAGTAATCATTAGACAGGTGGTGAATCTGCATCTTTTCCTCTGTGGTAAATCGCTTGTGTGTGAAGGTATGCCTAGATCTGGTACACAGGGAAGAAAGCAGTTGACAATTTCCAGCATACTCAGCTCTATGTTGTTGCACTTGATACAAAGATTCTAGAACCAAAACTTTCTTAACATAGTCGAATGAATCATAGTCAGGAATGCCATAAGACTGTCTACATGTCTTTGATGCAGTGGCATTATTTTGTGTCAAATACAGCTGAAAATAGATGAGCTGCTGATTAGGCCTTGGAAATGATTTTATAATACAGAACCTCAGCTTATAGTGATATTCGTTGGGTAACAATCTTCCCCCTTAATTTGTTGGCAAGCTTTGTCCAACGAACTAGGTTTTTTGATAGATATATTTGCCATGCAAGTTATTAGGCCAGTTTTAAAGGTCCAAGTTGTTTTAAAATAATAACTAAAACTAAATATGGATACACACAAGTATAAATAAATTGCCCAAAGCAAGGTGAGACTTTTTTTTTCTAATAAAAAATGTCACATGCCTCCTTTTCTATTTGCTAGATATAATGATTTTGCTGGGAGAGAATAATAAAAGGAAAATGAACAAAAGGAATGGAATGCATATGGCTGATTCAGGGTAGCATAACACTTATGGAAATCACATGAGTTTTAGAAAATATGTAACAGGAGTGAGATTTACTTCTAAAATGCAGAGCCATCTTTTCTTAAAATGGTAACATGAATAGAAAGCCAGTTAATACCTCTATTTCACTGTTCCTGTTACTACTGTGTTGCTCTATTCTCATTCTTGGGACCACAATTGTAGAGTGTTCTAATCCTCTTCTTTCCTTGGTTCATTTAACAACAGTTGGCAGTGGATGCATATTTCAGTTACCTGGGCCTGTCAATCTGTATCTGTCATTAGTGCCAGAACTCAGAAGGCAATCACTTAACCAGACATCACATCAGTCAGTCAGTCAATATAAAGGATCTTTTCAATTTAGAAGAAATCAGTTCTTGAGGGAATTGGTTGTTAGAAAAGACAGCACCTTGCCCCTTAAACACACACACACACACACACACACACACACACACACACACACACACACACACCTGTTTTTCAGCTGCCTTTATTGCTCTTGAGCTCAAGGTTAGATGGCAATGTGGGAAGAATGAGAGGGGATAATAAATTTATCAGATGGGAAATGAGTCATGAGTATAAAGGAGCATAGCTTGAAATTGGAAATTGTTGACTAGAGAGTATTTCTGGTAAGCATTTTTAGGGAGCCTGGGTCCTAATGGGCAGAGAGTTGATGCCTGTGGATTAGATGCTTTGTCACACTTCAAGCACGGTACCCTATGCACATCCCCATTCTCATATTTGAGCACAGCAGGATGTAAAAATGTGCATTCCTATGTCTCTTGTTGTAAAGGTAGACAAGTCAGATATGAAGCTGGGAAGTTCTCATTAAGGGCATATATTTGAAAATAACAATTGTTCAATATTTCATCTCAAAGGAAGATATAAAATGTGATTTTACTATCAAAAAATTACAATGACTAGAATGAAAAAGACCATAGCTCCCTTAAAATGATAAATACAAAAAAGTCATGGCAGCCCTGTGCACAAAATCATATTGACACCAAAATTCCCTATGATGCTCTATGCTATTAGACCAAGGGTTGAGATGTCCATTTAAATATTCCTTTCTAATAGAAAAGCAGTATATATGAATTGCTGCATATTCTAAAAACACAGAAAAGCACAAAGAGAAAGATTAGTAATTTTAAAGCCTGGAGCATATATAAACATTTAGGGACATGTACTTTCAGATCTTTCTTTCTCTCTCTTTGCCTTTCGTGTTTCTTCATAATCTTATTCTATATCTTGTTTATTTTTTACTCCATATCACTTTATGAGATGTTCTGTATCTTGATAAATGTATTTTTCAAAATCATAAGTGTATGGCTGTAAATTATTCATCCCATCTTAGGAAACGACTCAATTAACCATCTCTGGATAATATTGCAGGTTAAATTCCCTAGGAAAACACCCTTGATGCAGTGATTAGCATTCAGGAAATAAGAGAATGCTCTCTGGATTTTCATTAATGTGTGAAAGAAATGAAGTAGGATTGAGCAGAGCAAGCAATTGGTCCATAAACACAGAGTACTATGCAGCTGGTTGTACCTCTAGACTAATCCCAATGTTTGTCACAAAGTCCAGACCTTTATATCCACATTTTACCAGATGCAGGCTATTTAGAAAAATGATGAGATCTTGGATGAGGCAACTCTCTTCAGCTAAGGACAACTAAATAACATCCTCTGAAGCCAACTTTAGAAATTCTATGTTATAGAATTTGCTATTAGAATACTATTAGAAAATTTTTTTTTATATTTACATGCTTCACTTCAATCAAATATTTGAATTGACAAATTCAAAACTTGCTTCCACAGAATGGGCTTTGCATTTTGATTGGCTCCCATCCTAGGAAAAAAAAACAAAAAAGCAATTTTCCCAAATAAGTAAAAAATGACTCTGTTTCCAAAAGTTATCACTAGTACTTGGTTTGGTATGAAGCTATTTTCCTGGTTCTTGATTCACCAGTTGCTGACCCAGAGCAAGTAGTTACCTGCTTCCATCTAGCATGCCTTGTCCAAGACCTTAACTCCCTCCAGTTCAGCATCTATAGACCCATTTATTTTGCACTTTTTGTTTTGATTCTTATCGTATTCTACTCTGACTAGTATCTTACAGGTCTTTCACAGATAAATGTTTTTATCTTACCATGAGCCTAACATGACAATGAAGGAAAAAACTCTATTATTGTGGGTTAATTTTTTTACTCAGGCACGATACCTTCTCATTTTCAGAATAATTTTAGAAACAATCAGAAATGGAAAGGCAAACTACTGGAACATGGCAGAAAGGAATTTGTGTGTTATTTCTGCCTCATGGTTTCTGCCCTTTACATTCCAACCAGGAAAACCAAAACCGCAAAAGAGATCAGCAGAGACATTGTCTGTCCCTTTTACCAATCTCCTTTTGTCTAATGCGATTTTGTAAAAACAATCTTTAGCTTCTGAAATTGCTTTTTATATGATGGTCACAATTATTACATATTATATATCTATTATGAATGTTTGCTCTGATTTATTTCCTAAATTCCAGAAAGATCCTATATTAAAAATGCATATATAATACATCTATTATTAAATTAATTTAATAATAGAGATTCATCAGCATTGTTGGTTTCTCACATTCTCCAAATTAGTCTGCAGCATAGTGGATTGTGAAACATGGTGAGGTTCAGAGTGCCTGCCTCTTGGCGGAACATTTACTACTACACCTGAACACAAATATAAGCAGAATCATAAAACAGCAAATTGCATGTTCAGATGCCAACCTGCAAGACCAGATTGCTATTTACACCTGCAATTACAAACCAAATCATATAGTGCATGGCATACTCCAAAGAGATGTGACGTACATGTTCAAATGTCTACTCAACTTCTCATTTGGGATATTTCACAGGAACTACAAATTTGGTGTTTCTTGACCTATAATCATCTCCCACTTTTATATCAGTACTCTTAGAGTATTTTCTATTGTAAAGAAAGCTTCCAATTTTCTCCATGTGTTCAGACCTCTCAGATGTCCTCACCACCTCCTTTCCCATGCAACCACATCAATTTACTGCTAATTTTATCATGAACAACATTTCAAATCCATTCAAGGTCTCTGGCTTTTTCTATTGTCGCTTCCCCCAGTATTCCTCAGGATAATTTTCAGGAATTTTGCTGTCCTTTGTTTTCCATGTTTCTAATTTTGGTTAAAAGAAATTTTTTATCTTATTTCTTCACAATTTGGTTTTGTACTATTTTCCCAGTTCTGCCAACATCACTGACAATATAATTTATTTTGTCTTCTATATTGTAGCTTGTGGTTCTGCCATGTTATATATATTGTATAACTCACAATTTTTATATTCTGTGGTGTAGAAATAGTTTATTTGCATCTATGTTCATGAGGAATATTGGCCTGTATTTCCTTTTATTTTGTATCCTTATCTGGTTTTGAATCAGGGTCATGCTGGCATCATAGAAGGAGTTTGGAGTTATTCCCTCTCTCTTAGTTTTTTGGAATAGCTTGAGAAAAATTGGTATGAGTTCTCTTTAGAGGTTTGATAGAATTCAGCAGTAACCCTGTTCACTACCGGACATTTTTTGGTTGGAGATGTAATATCACTGATTCAACCTCATTACTTATTATCGGTTTGTTCAGATTTTCTATTTACTTTTGAGTCAATCTTTTTAACTTGTATATGTTCAATAATTTATCAATTTCTTCTATATTTAAAAAAATATTGGTATGTAGTTGTTCATAATAGTCTCTAAAAATCTTTTTTATTTCTGTGGTATTAGTTGTAATATCTCCTTTTCTACTTCTGATTTATTTGGGCTTATTTATTTATCCTCTCTTTAAAAAAACTAGCTAATTTTTCTTGATTTTGTTTATCTTTTCAAAAACCAACTTTTCATTTTTTGATTATTCTCATTATTATTTTAGTCATAATTTCACTTATTTCTGCTCTGATCTTTATTTTTTCTTTTACTAATTTTGGGTTCAGATTGTTCTTGCTTTTATAATTCATTTAGATGTATTTCTAGGTTGTTTATTTTAAAATCTTTCTACTGTTTTTTTGATGTAGGCATTCATTGCTATAAATGTGCCTCTTAATACTGCTTTTGTTCCACAGGATTTTTTGGCGTGTGTGTTGTGGTTTTATTTTTATTTGTTTCAAGAAATCTTTATATTTTCTTCTTCTTGTCTTCCTTCACTCATTGGTCATTTGAGAGCATATTATTTAATTTTTACATATTTATATAGTTTCAAATGTTTCGTTAGTGATATATAGTTTTATTCCATTGTGGTCTGAAAAGATACTTGATGTGATTTTAGTTTTTCAGAATTTTGTCAGACTTGTTTTGTGCCCTACTATATGGTCAATCCTGGGAGAATGTTCCATGTGCTGATGGAAATGATGTGCATTCTGCAGTGAACAAAGGATATATATATATAAAACAGACAAAAAACAATCAATATAGTGATAGGAGTAAGTCTTCACCTATAATAACCTTGAATGTAAATGAATTAAATTTCCCAAATAAAAATAATATGCTGTCCAAATGGATTTTAAAAAATAAGACCTAACTATGTACTGCCTACTTAAAATTTGTGTCTGTAAAGACACAAATAGACTGAAAGTGAAGGGATAAATAAAGATACTCCATTTGAACAGAAACCAAAAGTAAGCAGACAAAATAGACTTTAAGTCAAAAACAGTAAAAAAAAAAAAAAAAAACAAAAAAAAAAAAACAAAAAAAAAACACCAATCAACCAACCAAGCAACAAACCCAGACAAAGAAGGTTACCATATAGCGATAAAGGTATAAACCTGCAAGAGGAATTAACCATTTTAAATATATGTGTATCAAACACTGGAGTACACAGATTCATAAAGCAAATATTATTAAATCTAAAGTGAGAGACCCCAATACAATAATAGTTGGGGACTTCAACAACTCACTCTCAGCATTAAAAAAAGCATATAAACAGAAAATTGAAATACTGGATTTTAGGAATCGCCACACTGTCTTCCACAATGGTTGAACTAATTTACACTCCCACCAGCAGTGTAAGAGTGTTCCTATTTCTCCACATCCTTTCCAGCATCTCCAGATTTTTTAATAATCACCATTCTAACTGGCGAGAGATGGTATCTCAATGTGGTTTTGATTTGCATCTCTCTAATGACCAGTGATGCTGAGCATTTTTTCATGTGTTTGTTGGCCTCATGTATGTCTTCTTTTGTAAAGTGTCTGTTCATATCCTTTGCCCATTTTTGAATGGGCTTGTTTGTTTCTTTCCTGTAAATCTGTTTGAGTTCTTTGTAAATTCTGGATATCAGCCCTTTGTCAGATGGGTAAACTGCAAAGATTTTTTTCCCATTCTCTTGGTTGCCGATTCACTCTAGTGGCACATATACACCATGGAATATTATGCAGCTATCAAAAATGGTGAGTTTGCGTCCTTTGTAAGGACATGGATGAATCTGGAGAACATCATTCTCAGCAAACTGACACAAGAACAGAAAATGAAATACCACATATTCTCACTCATAGGCGGGTGAGGAAAAATGAGAACACATGGACACAGGGAAGGGGGTACTACACACTGGGGTCTATTGGGGGGAATAGGGGAGGGACAGCAGGCGGTGGAGATGGGGAGGGATAGCCTGGGGAGAAATGCCAAATGTGGGTGAAGGGGAGGAAGGCAACAAAACCCACTGCCATGTGTGTACCTATGCAACTATCTTGCACGTTCTGCACATGTACCCCAAAACCTAAAATGCAATTAAAATAAAATAAAATAAAATAAATACTGGATTTTAAACTGCACCATAGATGAAATGCTTCTGACAGATATTTATAGAACATTTTACCCAAGAGTTTCATCATACATATTCTTTTATTTTTTTCTTTTTTCTATAATAAACTTTCAATAGGATAATCTGAGACCTTTAGAGATCTCAAATGATAAAATGTCTGCCACCAACAAATAAAAATTATCCTCATACTCACTTTGGTTGCAGCTGTAGTTTATCTCCTTGGCAAAAGCAGCAGCCTTGAAGCTGGAACATGAAATGGAAGACTTTCCTCAAATAATAACTTTAAAATGGCCATATTACCACAATCATCATTATAGGCAGGAAATCTCATGTGTAGCAGAGAAGATCATAATTTCCAGTAGTCAGGCTGTGCCCGTGAAATGTAGTCTCACATCTCTTTGGAATATGGCATGCACTGTGTGATTTGGTTTGTAATTGCAGGTGTAAATAGCAATCTGGTCTATAGCAGTTTGGCATCTGAACATGCAATCTGCCATTTTATGATTCTGATTGTGTTTGCTTTCAGGTACCATAGTAAATGTGCCTCCAAATGACAGGCGCTCTGAGAGTCACCAGGTTTTCACAAGGCACTATACTGCAGACTCTAATTTGGAAAATGTGGGAAACCAGCAAGACTGATGAATCTCTATTATTAAATTAATTTCTGTTGATTATTTAAAGATCAAACATGATACATTTATATATTAAAAACTACTTATAGTTCTGTTTTAAAATCTTAATTACAGATTTTCAATGTGTTGTTAAAAGTTAATCCAGTGGATTAAAACCAGTTCTCCTTAAAATAAAGCAATTTGACTCTAATCCAGATTTGTTAGAACAAAAATGTAGTCTTCTTCCAAAGAAAAACAAATCTGAGAAATAATTAAAATAATGTAATGTATCTAAAGACATGCCAATGTGTCTTAGCAATGCAGACTAGAAAATAGCTATTTTACACAATAATAAACAGATGGCTCTATAGGATTTATTTTGGCATGGATGAAGTAAATTTTATATTTAAATATAAATGTATTTAAATATGTTTATTTAATACATTTAACAAATCAATTCCCGGCTATGCCACTGCCTGTGGAGCTTGGATGTTCTCCCATGGTTTTCTCTGGGTGTTTTTGACTTCCTTCCACATCTCCAAGATGTGCATGTTAGGTTAATTAATATGCCTAAATAATCCCAGCAAGGTAAGTGTGGGTATGTGTGGGGATGTAATCTGCAATGGAATGGCATCCTGTCCATGGTTGGTTCCCACTTTGCATCCTGAGCTTCCAGGATAAATTTTGGCCATTAGCAGCCTTGAACTGGAATAACTGGGTAAATAATTATTGTACTGGTTTTTGTTATTCTTTCTTAAATGTATGTATAGCTTACATTTATTTCAATGTTTAATATTAGGTTGTGTGTGTGTGTGTGTGTGTTTGGGGGGTGGGGAACTTTCTTTAAAAGCTGGGTAATGTTTTGTGACCAAAAATACACTGTTGGAAATTAACTCTTGTTTATATATCAATTAACCTATGATAAAATTGATTTTGTAATACATTATTTAAAGTCATGGTTTCCTAAGATCTATTGAAAACATTAAGTGAGGACTTACTTAATTTTATATTTACAGAAAAATTACAAAGGAAGTTCAGAATTTCATATTCATCATACTCAGTTCCCTTATTATTTGCATATTATAATACTATTGTCTACTTATGATAATAAACATATTTATATATTATTATTAACTAAAGCTCATAATATTTTCACGTTCCCTTTCTTTATTAGATGTTGCTTTTTTGTTTCAGCATCCCATCTAAGATATGGTATTACATTTAGTTGTCACATCTCCTTTCATCTGTGACAGCTTCTCTCACTTGTTTTGATAATCCCACAGTTCTTTTCTACTTTCTTCTCTTATAATTATTTTTGATTAACAAATCATAGTTGTATGCCATTATGGGGTACAATGTGACATAGATTAAATCAAGCTAATTAATATATCTATCACCTTGCTTATCTACTGTATTTTTGGGTGAGACATTCAAATTTTATTCTCTTAGGTATTTGGAAATATATAGTACATTACTTTTTATTATAGTTACCCTGCTGTGCAATAGATCTCAAAATCTATTGCTCCTGTGTATTTGAAACTTTGTACACTTTGATTAAAAAAAAAGTCCATTCCCTTCCTTCTGATCCCCTCCTCTCAGCCTCCAGTTCTCACAGTAAAACCATCATTCTAATCTGTTCTTCAATGAGTTCAATATTTTTATATTCCACATATAAATGAGATCATGTGCCTGGCTTATTTTAGTTAGCTTAATTTTCTCCAGATTCATTCATGTTGCAAATGACAAAATTTTCTCCTTTTCAAAGTTTGACTAGTATTCTATTGTGTATACATACTACATATCTTTTAATCCACTCAATCATTGATGGACACTTAGGTTGATTTTGTATCCTAGCTATTGTGAATAATGCTATAATGAACAGGAGAGTGCAGATAGTCTTTCAAAATATTGATTTCAGTTCCACTGGAGATACACTCAGAAGTGGGATTATTGAATCATATGGGTAGTTCTATATTTGATTTTTGAGAAACTTTTCCATTTTCCATAATGACTGTACTAGTTTACAGTCCTACAATGTACAAGAGCCCCCTTTGCTCTGTATTCTCACCAACATTTCTTTGATATTTCTGATAAAAGCCTTTCTAACAGTTGTAAGATGATATCTCCGCATGATTTTGATTTGCATTTTTCTAATGACTGGTGATGCTGAGTGTTTTTTTAATGTACCTGTTGGCCATTTGTATGTTTTCTTTTTAAAAAATATCTATTTGAGCCCTCTTCCCATTTTTTAATCATTTGTTTTTTTTGCTTTTTGAGGTCTTTACATATTTTGAACATTAACTTTTCATCAGATATATGGTAGTATGGTTTAGCTGTGTCCCCACCCAAATCTCATCATGAATTATAGCTCTCATAATTCCCATGTGTTGTAGGAAGGACTGGGGTGGGAGATAATTAAATCATGGGGGTGGCGTCCCTATACTGTTCTCATGGTAGTGAATAAGTTTCACTAGATCTGATGATTTTAAAAGGGGGTTCCCCTTTCACTTGGCTGTCATTCTATCTCTTGCCTGCTGCCATGTAATATGTGACTTCACTCCTCATTTGCCTTCTGCCGTAATTGTGAGGCATCCTAGCCATGTGGAACTGTGAGTAAATTAAACCTCTTTCCTTTATAAATTACCCAGTATCAAGTATGTCTTTATTAGCAGCATGAGAATGAACTATTATGTATTGTTTTACATTTTCTCCCACACTATGAGTCTCCTCTTCACTTTGTCAATTGTCTTTTTCTTTTTCTTTTTTTTTTCACTGTACAAAAGCTTTTTAGTCTGATGTTTTTGTTGCCCATGTTTCCAGGATCTTATCCAAAAATTTGTTGCCCAAACCAATGTGATGGAGCTTTCTCCCATTTTAGCTTTGAGTAGTTTTACAGTTTCAAGGTGTCGTGTTTCAATCTTTAATCCATTTTGAATCGATGTCTGTATATCATGTGAGCCAAGGTTCCAATTTTATATGTGGATATTCTGTTTTCCCAACAGCATTTATTTAAGAAAAGATCTTTTTTCCTGTTGTATCTTTTTGACATCTTCAACAAAAACCAATTGACCATAAATTTTGGGGTTTATTTTTGGGATTTCTAACCAGAACCAATGCTTAGACCTTGGTCGTTGCTCTGCATTTCAGCTAATGGAGGCACTCACTAGAGAGACTAGCCAATGACACCATGCTGCAGGAAGCATGGTCCAGGGGTCCACCAGGATCAAATCCATCTTCCCCACATAGTCCTGACGCTCCCTTTAAGTCTAATAAAACAGGTGTGAATCATCTATGAATGGTCCCAGAATAGTAAGGAAGAGGATTGTCCACATACAACTTACTTTTCCCACTAAAGTTCCAGGAAAATACTCTTTGTGTGGCACTGTGCTGGCTTGGGGATGTGGGTTTGTAGTCAAAGAGAATAATTTCTACCCTTTGAATGTAGCTTTTCTCAGTTCTGTGATCCAAGGAGGTGTCTCAGCCTCACTACTGAGTTCTAGAATATTCACAAAGGTATTTGTGTCTGTGAATAGTTGCTAGTTGGATTTCTGTGAGAGACAGTGAAGCTAGAAAACTCCTATTCCACCATATTGCTGATGTCACTCTGATGTTGGGTATCTCAAGAATTTTGAGGAATACTAGTCAGGTATTTGTACAATGTCCTTCAATTATTATTTGTCTGATATTTTTATCAAGATTAGACATAATTAATGAGTTTTTGAAAGGAAGACCACTGTTCTTCCTACAGTCAAGTCCAATATCATTGCATTTTATTAAAGGCATTTATTATAATACCCACATGATTTATCACTATTGATGTTCCCTGTGATTGTGTGAATGAATAGTGTTTGTTGAGTTGCTCCACTGTAAGTTATCTTTGTATTTCTGCTTTCCATATTGTAATCTTTTGGAAGGAAGTCACTTTGTGCAACCTACATTTAAGCAGTACCACCACCCTGTAAGTTACATCTGGGTATTAATTTTATACTTTGTGATATAATCAAATATCACTTTATTTATTGTTCAAGTTGTTCTCACTTTGGCTATTGGGAGTTCGTTCAGATGTCTCCTGTGGACCTTTAACATACCCTATCATTGTGTTTTTGTTTTGTTTTGTTTCTTGGGATGGCTTTTTCTTAATTTCTGGCACTATCAAATACTCCGGGCTTATCTGGTAAACTCTCTACCCCCATTCTGCAACCATTTCTGCAAAGAGTTCTACATTGTATTGTAGAATGGTATTAGAAAACAAGATCTAGGTGCTATATTTGTGCATTTCCACTAGAGTATCACTGTTTCTAGACTCTCTGAGCTGACAGAGAAGGAATACACACACACACACACACACACACACACACACACACACACACAAACCCATATCTGCAAAGATGTATTTTTAAATATTTTTACATTTTTTTTTTTTGATATGGAGTCTTGCTCTGTTGCCCAGGCTGGAGTGCAAGGGTGCAGTCTCCTCTCACTGCATCCTACGCTTCCTGGGTTCAAGCAATTCTCCTGCCTCAGCTTCCCCAGTAGCTGAGACCACAGGTGCTCACCACGATGCCTGGCTAATTTTTGCATTTTTAGTAGAGACAGATTTCACCATGTTGGCCAGGATGGTCTCATTCTGTTGACCTCGTGATCAGCCCACTTCGGCCTCCCAAAGTGCTGGGATTACAGGCATGAGCCACTGCACCCAGACATATTTTTACTTCTAACACTTTTATCTGTATTAAGCTAAATGGGAGCTCATATTGATATTTCCAAAGCTAATTCATTACCACATAGATCACTCTCTGGAATCTTACAGTCTATCAGCAAGAAATCTGCCTCCCACCATCTGCCATCCATTTCATTAATTGTTCAATTCCAGTGTGCATCCAGAGTTGTTTCAGAATCCTTAACCTGTACTGACATGTAACACAACCTATCAACTACAGTACAGTGTTTAGATAACTTTCACTATTGGTTTCATAGACCTCACTCATTTGCAAACTTACTTAGGTCAGCACCTTTTTCTCTCTCCTTCAGTGAGGTTATCTTGTACTTTTGTAACACAGTTATTGTCTCTTGTTACATTCAAAATTTTATACTGAAATACCTTAACCTCCTAAATGATTTTTTAATGTATATGCATTAAAGTTCACTCTGTGCTATAAAGTTTAATGGGTTTGGTAAATGCATAGTGTACATCTACCATTACAGTATTATATAGAATAGTTTCACTCCCCTAAAATATCCTTGTGCTTCACCTATTCAACAGATGTGGGCTGTTTTTACTTTAATGGTAACAGGGGTTTCCTAAGATCCAGATTAACTTGAGTTCAAATGCCTACATTTAAGAAATAGTTGGACATGACTGGGGAATCTTGCTTCTGAAAGTCAAGATTCTGAATTCTGGCTTCACATTGGCTTCACCTTGGGAACTTTTAACAGTCTTGATAACTAGACCAAAAGCCAGATAGTTAAATTGAATTTCTGGGTGTGAACACGGGCATCCGTATGTTTTAAAGCTCCAAGGTGATTCCAATGTTTAGCCAAGTTTGAGAACTATTACATTAAACCCAGAGACATGAACTGATCATAACCTTGCCAACTTGAACAATGCTGCAAAGCCGTTTATAACCATGTCCAGATTTCTCTTTTCATACTCAGCAATCAAACCAACTGGAAGAGAGCAATTTTCATAAACAATTAACTAAGGAAATTTCCTCATTCTTAATCTGCTCTCTTAACTTTTCTGTCTGATATCGTATTGTCTTCTGGGATGGATTTATTTATTCGTTTTTTTTAAACCAGTGTCAGTGGAACAAGTTTCTAATATAAAGCATATCATGTATACTTGACTGGTGTTTTGCACTGAGTATCAGACAGGGAAGTACAGAGTTTTCTCTAACTTCCTTTAGCATTAGGGAGTCTTAAGCTCAAATTAAAAATAAATATATCTCCATAGAATGATATAAATGTTTTTCATCCATAATCTATTTCTTTAAAGCTAATAGTATAAATGCAACAAAAATCACATGTCCAAAGAAATGTGAAAAATCTTCCTGCTATTTTACCATCATATTATATACCAGAGTCAAGGATTGAGGGTGACAGACTTTGATAAACATCTATTTTTCCCTCAGTCTGGTTTGACTCTCAGAAGCCATTTAGACAAGAACACAACCCAGGAACTCCCTCTCACAGGAAGCAAATATGAAAGTTGGCAACAGAGCTGAGCATATGTCTTCTCATCATTGGCTTGGATGCAGAGACTGACAAGCTGAACACCTTATATTTAGTTCACTTATCCCACATTGAGAGCAAATTTACATTCTTATCCATTAAAGGGAGAGATGATAAACCACCTCCACTTTTTGTTTCTTTTTGCTTTTTAAATTGAGAGTGATATAATGGCTACAACAGAATCAATTGCTTTGAAAGTAATGGAGTGAGGCTGTCCACACCATTATTTTCAGCTTTGGCTTCTTGCCATTTCTACCCAACAGACACTGTAACTGGGTTTAGTGATTTGCACACTGTATTAGTTTACAGAGATTTTTGAATCTTTTCCTTTCGGTCCCAACACACACACACACACACACACACACACACACACACACACACACACACACATACATCCCAGGGGAACTGTGGCCGGATTTCAGGAGTTTGCAAAGGAAAATTCAAGCTCGAGTTTACATTATGCAGTTCACAAGTGTTGGTTCTAATACTGCACAGTCTGTACCTTTTCACAAAAATCCCCATTTCATAAACAACTGCTTATTAGAAAGGCTAGTTGAGAGCTGTGTCTCGGGAAGTGGGTTTCCCATGGTGCTAGTGGGTCACTCATCATGGCTGAAGCTTAATTACCACTCCTCAGAAAATGCCATCATTGAATGAAACGTCCTGCTAATTTTATTTAATCAGGAATGGGTCTGAAGAATGCAAATAAGAAGGATAGTGCCTAATTATTTTTCCATTTTTATCTTCATGAAAGCACATTAATTCTAAAATGTATTTTAGAAGATGAACACTGATTCTCAAATTGAGACCTGTGATAGGCATGGGCTTTTACTTTTTTCAGGATCAAACTTTTTAGAAATATATACATTATGAGAAATAACAGGGAACCAGAAGAGTTCATGGAAAGAAGTGACACGCCATTTTCCATTGTTTTTTAAATTGTCCGGCTTTTGGAAGCAAAATTTTGCAGGAGAAAATGTTGATTGTCCAGAAATTATTCTAAAGTTTATAAAGGTGACTTTGAAACTTGTTTAGGCCCATTTAATAAAAATATACAGGTAATTGCTATATTACATTTCTGTTTTGTCCTCCCTTTAATTCCTCCACACTTAAAAGTTTTTCTGTACTCTCACATGTTTAAAACATTCTAAGATATAAGTTCTGGAACAATTGGCATTTCTTTCCTCTTTCTTCTTGTTCTAAAAATATCTTAGCAAAATAAATAAGCTACCACAGCAAAACAATATAAAGGTGATATAAGTGAGGGAAAAGTAGCTCTTGAAGGGTCTAAGATAAAAATAGAATGTCATTGCTGTAAGTCCAGGGGGTGGAGGTAGACGTGCTTGAACTAATCTTTTCAAAAATAGTTAAGAGATTAGGAGAAACCTTTCATACCCTCAAACCACTCACCCAATGTAGAGGTAAAAATAAAATCTCAAAGGCATAATAAAGTTACAAAAAGTAATAGCTAAGTAACTATACATGACATATATTTTGCAGAGAGAGAAAACCGAAAAAAGAGTGATGAGGCAAAGAGAAGGAAGAGGGAAAAACGAGTCCCTTGATTGTACACTTGTGTCAAATTATCTTCGTAATTAGCAGAGAAAAAGTTCATCACTGCCATCTGCTAAATCTACTAGTGTGGTAGACTGGCTTTTTCTTTTTCTGACTCTCCTTTCTGGTCCATATGGAGACTGCCAACCAGGAAACACGTTCTTAGGAAGAAAGTGAGGATATGCCACATATTGGACTTCGTGGTTGAAACAATCATTTGGCAGTCGCAGAGTGTGGGATTGTCCCTGAGATGAAAAGTGAAATAGTTAATTCTATCAAAATTCTTTTTCTTATTTTCTCCTCTTGAAAAACAACTCTAAAGCAATGAATTAATTTGAGAATTAGAGGCCAGGCTGTGACTAAGACAATGGTTTAATCATGCAGGGAAGAATGGCCAGAACGTTTATTTGTGTTCAATGAGCTGAGATAATTTTACCCCTCTGTCCATATCTTACAGAGAAAGATTTTTAGGGCCATTCAAAAATGGAATGTCTGTAACACCCACCCTTTAAGGACCTAGAAGGAAAGTTTGAGTCATCCTAATTTCACAGAAAATTTCCTGAAAGGGGAGGAATGTGTTTCATTGCTTTGCATGTCCTTGGCCTTAAATGTACTGAGTGGATAGGGGAATTTGACAGCTTTTGTTCTATACTTAGCCCTCATTCTCTATTTCAGACTCAATAGGGGAAGGACTGAACTTTGTAATTAATACCCACAAAATTAGCAATCAGCAATAGCAGAAAGATAAAATGGGCATGTGGATGAATCTCAACTGCCTCTGATAGGCAAAGACCAGTGAGAGGTTCACATCATCAGAGATTCTAATAGCAGCAGCAGCAGCAGTACTTTAGAAAAAAAAAAAAGAAAAAAGAAAAAAAAAGCTGTTTTGATTCTTTTAAATACATTTTATTCATGTCCCAGAAATTTAAACATAGGTCTTATTTTTGCCACTATGCCTCTGGCTATTTACCCTGGAGCTTTCTTTTTTTAAAGGAGAGGGTTGTTACTGCTTCATTTAGAAGTGCTTTGATGAACCAAAGTTTCTTCATCAGAATTAAAAAATATTTTTTCTTTTTTTTTTTTTGTATAGAATCTGGAATTTGCCTGTTGTTCACAGAGGCTGGAAAGGCCAAGCACTTAAAGGATCACAAACAGGGGCTGCAGGGATCCTGTCCATTGGAAAGCACTGATGTCAGCCTTTTGGAGAACTCCTACTGGTCTGGGAAAACAATAAATTCCTCATTGACTTTATCGTCTACGGAAGTGACAGAGTATTTGCAGAATTACACATTTTGAAGGACTTGTTTTTGCCCAATCATGGTAAAAACAAAGGCTTTTATTAGTGTAAGTGTGCATGTTTATATATTTATATGTATATCTCTGTGTGTCTGTACCCAAAGAGACAGGGAAAAACAGAATGTGCATCCTTTTAAAATCTAAGACAAACAAGTCAGTGCATATCACTGGTTCATTTTTAGCTACTTCCTTCTCTCAGGCAGTCCTACCGTTTATTCAGTAAGCATTCAAGGAACATCTCCTGCCCACTACGAACGAAGTGAGGCACTAGAAAGGTCTTTCAGCCAAAAGCAACGTATGACCTTTGATCTTTGATCATTCTGTTTCCCGTTCATCACTTTTTCCTGAATTTCTCATTGTATCTAATACTAGGTCTTCTACACTCATTGTCTGTCAGGCATGGAGGTTTTAGTGTTCTCCCTCAGATTTACTCTTTATTATAGTTATTACATTTATTATATAAATAGAAGACTTTTGTTCCTAATAATTCATGCTCCAAAGAAGAGGCTGAAAATACTGTATTTAGCTTTGTGTTCTTGGAATAGTAATTGAACTTCATTAGTTCTTATTTCCTTTTTCCTTCAAATGAGAATGTTGGACTGGACAAGTAGATCTCAAATTTTAGGATGCCTGAAACCCACCTAATGGGTGGGTTTCAACCCACTAATAAACAAAATCATTTGTTTAAAATGTGATTCCACCTGGGTGCGGTGGCTCATGCCTGTAATCCCAACATTCTGGGAGGCTGAGGCAGGTGGATCACCTCAGTTCGAGACAGCCTGATCAATATGATGAAACCCCGTCTCTACTAAAAATACAAAACTTATCTGGGTGTGGTGGCATGCACCGGTAGTTCCAGTTACTTGGGAGGCAAGTGACACAGGAGAATTGCTTAAACCCAGGAGGTGGAGGTTGCAGTGAGCTGAGATTTTGCCACTGGACAACAGAGCAAGACTCCATCTCAAAAACAAAACCAAACCAGAAAGTGAATTCCCAGGCCCTGATCTCAAAGCTTTATTATTTATTTTTATTATTTAATTCTCAACAGATACCTAAGAATCATTGTCCTAGCATGTATGTTGCTATGGTTTTGATGTTTGTAATAAGGTTATTACAATAAGAATTGGAAAAGAAGTAAATATCTCTATTTGCAGATGATATGATATGACATACCCAAGACAATCTATGAGGAAGCTAACACAAATAATAAAATAATTCAGAAAAGGATAAAATATAAAATTAACCAAAACTAAGGCATTCCTATATTTAAATAGTAATCTGTTAAAAGATATTTATCTATGCTTTTTCTAAACTTGAATGTTTCTTTTTGTTCTGTCTTGTGCATTAGTAATTTATTTTGTTGTATGTGGTGAAAAATATAGAGTTGGGGGAGACTATTTTGAGGTATATACATACCTGTTTTTATATATCTTTTATTTTTAAGCCATTAATTTTGCTTTACTTAGTTTTAATCAGACTTATCAAGGTAAAATTGACATCAAATAAATTGTACATGTTGAAAGTAAACAATCTAAGTGTCAACTGTCATGCTATATTAGTCTGCTATTTCTCAAATTATATACAAATGGAATTACATAGTGTATACTTTTCCTGGCTTATTTTACTCAACATAATTATGTTGAGATTTATTCATGCTGTTGTATTTATCAATAGTTTATTCCTTTATATTGCTGAATAGTATTCCATTGGACATATACAGTGTATTTAAATATTGTATATATACATATATACAATAATTTATTTATCCATTCAGATATGAATGGATATGTCCATTATAGTATTTGACTCTAACAAATTACTTATAATTTTTGACTCTAACAAATAATGCAGCTGTGAATACTTATATGCAAGGGTTTTGTGGTTATATGCTTTCAGTTCTCTAGTAGTGGAGTTAATGAATCACATAGGAGGTGGATGTTTATCTTTTTTGAAAAACTGCCAAACTTTTCTTAAGTGAATATGTCCTAGCAGTTTGTGAGAGTTTCAATTGTTCCACATTCTTGCCAATGTCATTATGATTAGCCTTTTAAATTTTTCTGGTACTGTTTTGTTATTAATTTCTAAGGTAATTCCATTGTGATCAAAGAATATACTTTGTAGTACATACACCATTTTTAATCTACTGAGATATATTTTATTGCTCACAATATAGTCTATCTGAATAAATGCTGCAAGAAGTGTTTAAAAAATGTCAGTTGGGTCAAATAAGCTAATAGAGGTTTTCAGGTCTACTATATTCTGGATTATTTTCTCTCCATTTTTCTGTCCTTGAGAGTTGCATTAATTGTCAATGATAATTATCTATTTCTCCTTGCTGTTTTTATCAGTTTTTCTCTTGATGTATTTTGAATATCTATTACTATGTACATGAATGTTTAGGATTACTTTGTTCTGTTGAAGAACAGATTCCTTTATTATTTTGAAGCTCTCTTTTTTAACCCTGCTAATATCATATACTGTGAAATCTACTTTCTATGATAAAATATAGCTACTTCAGTTTTCTTTTTATTAGTGTTAGTATTGCATATCTTTTGCCATACAGTTACATTTAATTTGTGTCTTTATTTGAAGTTCCTTTTCATAGGCAGCATATAGTTAGATCTTGCTATCTTATCCAATATGACAATCTCTTTCATTTAATTAAGATGTTTAAATCATTTACATGTAATTTGATTATTCACATGATTAGGTTTAACTCTCTCATCTTTCTATTTGGTTTACATTTATACTATGTCTATTTTTTTCTTTTCTCTTTTTTTCTGCCTTTTCTTAGGTTAATTAAATTTTTTAAATGATTTATACTAATCTCCTTTAGCCTATTAACTATAACTTTTAGATGTTAACTTAGTAATCACTTTAGGGTTCATAATATACATCTTAATTTATTACAGTTTACTTTCAAGTGATAATATATTATTGCACATATAGCATAGCAAATAAACGAATATACTTTTTTTCTTCTTAACCTACGTGGTGTGATTTTCATGCACTTTGCTTTTACATATATGATAAACTCAATACTATATTGTTACATGCTAACTAAAATACATGGCAGGAATGTTCATATTTTAAAACCATCATTATATAACTACATTATGGTATTCCATCAGTGCAAGGGCATCTAATAAATGCTAAAATTATTGGGTGAAACATTGTTAGGAATCATAATTTTGCTTATCTTTATGTTTTATGCCATATAACCCACAGATTTCTTTCTACTTACTAAATATTCTACTTACTTTCTACTTAATAAAAAAATGATTCTTTTATAAGGAAGAGATATGGTAGAAACCACACAAACCCAGAGTCAAAACTTAGCATCACCATTCATGGAGCAACCTGGTATTATATACCTCCAATGTGATTTCAAGAAGACATAAATCACATTATATAACATAATATTCTTACCAAAAAAAATCTTCTTCTGAATCTCATCATGAGGAAATAATCCTGTAAACTCTGATTGTGTGATATCTTACACGACAAATAGCTGGATTGGATTCTTGGGAAAAAGAGAGAGAGAGACCGAAAGAGAGAGAAGAATGGTGGATAGGAGAGCGATAAAGCAAATTTACGAAAATTTTGACAATTGTTGAATAATGAGCATATTGCAGGTGTTTAATATATGGCTATTTTTTCAGCTTCTCTGTTGGTTGGAATTTGTTTTCAAAATTACTGTTTTTGAGGAATGCTGGGGGATAGATTCTGATTACATTCCTGGAAGAATGCTCTAAACTCTGAACATTGACCACCCTAGATATTGAAATATTTAGTAATATTGAAGAGTGGAGAGACCTTGCTTAAGAGTAAAATACAGTGAGAGAGAATCTTCACAATAAGTACATGAAGTAATCAACCAGCAATTTTTATTTTCTTTTTACTTAGGGTCTACTGAGTTTACAGAAACCATGTTGAAATATACAGATTTTAATTAATGATGTCTAATGGAGATCATTTTGTAATCATTTTAGCCTCAGATTTCTCATTGGGGGTCACATCTACTTCACAAGACTGTTGTAATAATTAAAGATGAAAGTACATGTAAAATTCCTACTGGCATGCCTAATACTGATTAGGTTCTTAATCAATAGTAGCTTTCTTTCTCTTGGACATTTAAGGTCCATGTGCAGAGCTCTCTCTGGGCACTACAGTATTCACTGATCATATTGAAGCCTAATTTCCCCTGTATCCAACATGAACTTCGAGTCCAGTTCCCTGCCTTGCATTGGTCTCTTATACAGTTAATGTACATCTATGTCAACAGCTCCACAGACTAGATTTTTTGAAGTCTATCTTTGTATTCCCCATAGTGTCTAGACCAAGTTCTTTTAGTTAGCAGGAGCTCAGTGAATATTTTAGACTAAAATAATTATGAAGTCTGAGGATGTACCTTAGCATCCTACCATGCCCATTGCTAGTGACTCTTCATTTGGTATTCCTGAAACTGCCATGATTTTTCACTCTATAATGAGCCTCTGCTGAAGCCTAGAAAATCTTCTGACCTCAAGCGTACACCATGAAAGAAAATGGAAATGAAAGCAAAGCAAAGAAAGTCATTTATCAATACTCTTGTCATCTTTTTTTGAGCCTTAATTAAAATTAATCTCTGTTTTGGACTAACTTCCAGGCTTATATTTTCTAACCATTTTCTCTTTGATGAAGAAAAATGTGTTTCTGATGTTCAAATATAGCATTTTATTTCTTTTTCCCAGCCTATTTAAAAAAACTTTTTTCATAGTTCGAAACCTTGGCAGAGTAAACAATTATCACCAGGAATTTAGCACACTGTATAAAGAAACTTTGCTAATAAATGAGAACATTGCATTACCAAGTTAGGCAAAAGCAAATGAACAAAAAAGAAAGAAAGTGAAATGAAAATGGAAACTAATTCTCTTTTAATTTTTACAGAGTAAGAATAATAGTTCACATCCCTGTATATATGAAACCCCCCAACTTTTAGATCAAGTTAATTAAGAAGCTTATACAGAAGCAGAAATATAAATCACATGAAAAATAAATCACAATCTAAATATCTACTCATCCAATTGTAAGTCTGAATTTTTAGCAATGGAGCTATCATTCCCACAAGTTACTGTAGTATTAGTTTGAAGATACAACTATAATAACTATATTGTGACTAAATTTTCTATATGTTTTTGCTCTAAACAGCTGTGAGAAACATTATAGCTCCATCTTGAATTCTAACATGGTTTTATCTTCCTGAGCAGAAGGAAAATATTCTGACCTGATTTTAAGTCTCAAATGCCTCTGAATAAATGTAACAAAACAGCAATGACTAAGGGCCTTTTGGCTGCCATTACTGCTACAAAAGTCAAAAGTGATAGTGATGAAAAGATAAACTTATTCCATGTTGTCAACATGGAAATCAGAGTGCTATGGATGGCCTTAACAGAACTTGACAAGGAGGCACGAATATTGCCCATTTCACCTGGGATTCATGACTGTGCCAGGTAAGGTTCAATACCATGATTTGTCAACTTTATGAAAACTCCCATTGAAAGGAATTTTGCCTACTGAGAGCTAACAACAGTGAATGATTATCTCCTTCATCAAATCTGATTGTCAATCCAATCTCATCACTCTTTTCTAGTGTTAGGACTTTCTATTCAATAGGAGAATTAAGATGTAATTAGTACGTGCAGCTATCTGTAAAGTGTGGTTGGCCTGCAACATACTACCTAATGTTCCTTAAACATATTGCCATTACTTTTTTCTTTCCTGGTTAAAATGAAAATACCTATGAGAAAACAATAATAGTGTAAGGGACTTCAAGCCGTTTATTATTGGGTATGAATCTGTTTCAAATGCTTTTTGATAAAAGAACATGGATATTGACAGATGTAAAGATTTACAGGGCTTATCTTTACAATAAAGAACGTGGACAGTAAGATCAAAAGAGATAGAAAACAAAAGTAATGCTGGATTGCCACTGAGAAAGTGACAGGACATACAGTTTACGCTATGACTTTTCTAACATTTGCCTATGTTTTCCTAAAGTGGATTCTAAATTTTGGTCCAAGGTATATCATTGAAACTACCAACAAGAACTTGTCTTCCATCTTTATAAAAACTAGATTAAAAAACAAAAAGAACTTTACTCTCAAGGAAGAATAGCATTCTAGCCCAACCTGGGACCATATACACCTTGTAGAAAATGACTTTGTCTTAATCACCTTTGTATTTTCAGGGGACACATAGTAGACGTTCAATAAATCTTGGTAAAATGAATGAATGAAAATAAAATTAGTCAGTCATTATTTGTCAATATGCTTCAATGCTAGGTCCATCTGATCCATATATCCTAGAAATATTGTGCTTTAAGTTACCAGAGCAGACACTTACCTGAACTCCCTTCATTGTAGCTGTTGTACCCTCAGCATATGCAACTCTGTGTATGAGGACATTATCTCCAATTCTTTTGGATTAATTTTTTGACAGCTGCTCAGAGGTATTCTGTTAAAAAAAAAAAAAAGAATCAATATACAGCCCTGAGAAGGATCATGCTAGCTATATCCTTCCTAAATTCTGAAACTAAGCTAATATCAATATTGAGAATGGATAGTATTTTAATGCCATAGTTGAAAATTTCATACATAAGTCCTTTTTCTTATCTTACCAAATACTTGATATTTTTCCTTATTAATGTGAAGTTAACATACAAATCTTGGAATTTGCCTTAAGAATGCAAATTTGGAATGGATGTGAATTGTGAGAAATCAAGAAAAAACCAATGTCATCTTGCAAGGAAAATTATTCAATGATTTAACATGTTTGACTCCAACTTTTGATTATCATTGCTAAAACATCTGAGCCACAATGACTTGGCTGAGCCCTAATGTCTTAACAAAAACTGTTAAATTATTATCTGGACTTCTATTTTGTTAAATCATGAAATATTATCTGAGAAAAGTGGGCAAGGGTAGTAAGGGAGTATTTCGATCTCTAAATCATGATTTTAACAGAGAATAATGATACAAATGTATTTTTAAAAAGTTAATATTGGAACTTTGGCTTAAAATTTAAAAACGTAGTTGTTCTCTTATGCTTATGTATAAATCAGACTATCTGGATTTCTGACAAGTATATACAAGAGTCATAACAATCATGTTTTTAAAGGAAAAGTTATTTCAAAGATAAAATTTTCTATATGCTTCTTGCATAATGTTCTGTTTAGGTGCATTACAATCACCATGATCATTGTAATTGTATAGTATTTGAGCACATATATTTTAAAATATGCTCAACTATTTGAATAAGAAAAAGGTATTGAATGTGAGTTGCAATAGTGTCATCAACATACATACTTATGAAGCTGTCACTATATACAGGGCAATATGTTAGTTCTGGGGAACAGACTATATAATAGAACCAATATATCTCCTATATTGACTTACTCAAGCCAAAAAGGGGCTGGGAGATCTAAGTGATACAAATACCTGTAGATAAAACTCTAAAAAACCCAAAGAACAAGGATGTTAGCCAACTAATTCTGAAGAATATACATAGTTTACAAATATCGAGAATTGTCATTAATGTATTCTTCCATTCATATATATATATATATATATATACATACATACACATATACGTATAATCTAGGAATACAAAAACACTTTCCTACTCCTCAATAGTAAATGTAGAACTTTCCCTTGGATAGAAAAGACACATACATAAAAAAGATAAACAAAACAAGAAGGCACAGATACTAAATAAATAATATAAAATGCAATATAAAATTTCATAACGGGTTAGGTAGTAGGAAATAATATATAGAGAAAAAATAGAAAGAAGTCATTCAAAGAGTAAGAACTTGAGCTAAGCCCTGGGAAGATATTTGCACTCATACACACAGAGAAAACAGAAAAACACATTATAATGGGGTTAATGGGAGAGACAGGAATATGTATGACATATTTACTTAAATAAATTGTTTGACCTGAAGAAATGTTTTGTCTTGTGAGGAGTTATGCAAGTTACTTACAATATGAATTTTGGGTAAATTAATATGTTTATATGAAATAAAGCTTTGTATACACATACAAATGAATTTAGACAAAGAATAGTTCAAAATTAAGTTTAATCAATAATTTAGTGTATGGCAAGTAAGGAGGAGGAAGTAGGTACAACCCTGGTAGACAGAGATGAGACGAGCACTATGGAAGTGCCAGAGATTGGACCCAGGAGTGTCTCGGACACTTTGCTGGATCATTGTACTCAGCAGCTGTCTTACAAGTGATTACCTCCTATCACCTGCACTTAGTTATATGATGACATGATCCTTCAGTTTCATCTATGGGTTGGAGGGAAACTTGGCTTCATCTATATCTGGGCCTTGGAGGTTAATTATCATGCAGAAGAATATGGGCAGTTAGATCACAAGACTTCCCTTTGCTACTTCCTATCTATCACTTGTGGATATCTTTCCCTTTTATTTTGGGAATTCTGTAAACCCAAATGTGAATCCTTCAAAACCTGCACCTAGACTGGTGGGATGTGTTTTGGGGGGACTGAGTTTGCAGAGAGGAGTTAAGCAAGCTTGAAATTTCTGGCCGTGCTATTGAATATTAAGATGCGTTGATCACACAAACATGTTATTAGTATTTTAAATAGTGGAAAATAATATGAAGTTAATAAATAAAATGAGATCATCAGAGTGGTGTCAGATTTAGATTGGAAGAGTCAATGACGTTTCCTTAAGGAAAGGACATTTGATTTAAGTTAAATGAAAAAAAAAAAAAATGAGGCAATGAGTGAAAAAAAAAAAATGCCACCTTGGCAACCATCCCAGCATGAAAAAGAGCCCAGAGGTGGTAAACATCTGATTAGAGAGGGTAAAAGAAATGCTGAAGAAATACATACAGGTCAGATTACACAGACCCTTGTAGAGCAGAATGAAGATAAGAAATTTACCTCAAATAAAATGCCATCAAAGGGTTTCATTAGGTGGTTTTTTTATTCAGATTTGTGACTAAAAAGTCTAACACATGTAGAAAAGAATTTTGAGTAGGGTAAAATTAAAGTGATGAGAAGTGAGGAGCAGTCAGAACGTCATTGCACAAATTCAGGTGGGAGATAATGGTGACTTGCACCAGAACGATTTACATAAAATATATAAATTAATGAAAGTCCAAAGATTTCTATTGTATGTTGTAATAAGATTTTGACGTGGATTTGATATGTAAACAATGAGACTGAAAACTAGAAGATATGTGTCCTTGTTATTTTCCAGTTTCTTGTATGAGAGACCAGAAAAATGAAGATAAGATTCTGATATTAGTCAAAATAGGCACTGTTTTATCAGTCTCTTGAAGAAGAGCTTCTCTGCTTCAGCTTAATGTTTAAATTTATCTCAGAATTCCACAAAAACATATTGAACTAAGTAATATTTAAGATTTTCTCTTCTTTTTAAACATTCAGACAATAACCCATACATTGAAATACACATTATAGAATTATCTGAACAATAACAGCATATTAAGAAGATTAATTTCTTAATCTCTTTTCTTTCACCCTACATACCAGTCTATGTGCCTCTCTCGACTTAAATTACTAGACTCAGGAACAGTTATAGTTTCAAAAAGGGCATAGAATGTCTAAATTAGTTTATGGCCTTGGAAAAATTATTAAATTAAATATCACAGAAACATCAGTAAATAAAACATGCCTTATTAGTAATTTTCATACTGTAAGAAATGGAAATAAGCAGACAGGTAACAACTAGATTGTATTAGGAAACAAAGAATTATTACAACAACACCTATCTGGCAAGGCTTTTCCTAAGTTTGGGAATTCTTGTAAACTTAGAAGTTCTTCTACCCCAATACCATTTGTAGAATCAATCGAGTCTCTCTTTTCATCAGGCAGGCCAGGATACTGAGTCCCTTATCACTCTCAGGCTAGCTCACTGGTAGAGCAGAGTTTCAATGCTAGAGAAAGTAAGGCGAGAAGACAAGCGGCTACCACCCATATTCTCTGCCATGCTTGTAAACAAAGGTGTCACTTCCACCCTAATCTCTGAGGACATGGCTCAGAGATTTTGGGCAGTGGGAGAAACACTTTTCCAAAGAGAGAGCTCAGAAACTTTCTCAAAAGAAATTGACTACATTTGAAACGTGTGGAGAAATTCAAGCCTAAGGGCACTTTCAAAACTACCAAGATTTTGATATAATCTTTAAAAAAACTAAGAGCTCTATAAGAGCAAAATAAATAAATAAATAAACAAACAAACAAACAAACAAACAAACTATATGCTAGGAGATTTACCAGAAAAAAAAATAGAAGAAAAAGAGCCCTACTGGGGTCAGAACAAACCCCAAAGACTGGTCTGTAAGACTACCTCTCCAGAAAGGCCTGCATTTAATAATAGAAGAAAAAGAGCCCTACTGGAGTCAGAACAAACCCCAAAGACTGGTCTGTAAGACTACCTCTCCAAAAAGGCCTGCATTTAATTGGATCAGACTGTGAAAAAACTTACGTCCCCAGTTATTATCAAAAATAACAGAGCAAATCGTTTCCCATTAATGGACCCACATAGCTGAATGTGATACCAAACCAGGCAGATATCTTAAAAGATCAGGAAAAGCAACAGTTGAAGAGCTACTTGCTAAAAACATTGCCATCCAGGGTGATTGTTTGCATGCTTAGGTCCATCATCAAAGAACTATGGAAAAAAATAAGCTTCAAAAAACAGTTCAGGGTGCTAGAACAATTTGAATTTCTACTAAATTCACCAAACACAAGTTCAGTTCATACTGACATTTTCCAAAACATAGTTCCACTATTTTACATTCTTTCCACCAGAAAAATAAATTCTCCAAAACACGTGATCATGTTTCTTGACCTGAAAAGGCTTCTCTCTCAAAGTCACTCAAAATATTGGCTTTCATTTTAATAGATGGGGAACTATTAAATATAAATATGGTGGTCAATGTGGGAAGCACAAAGTATAGATTAATGGATTTGCCATTTGCACCAAGTCACTTTTAAAGTGTTGTGGATTTTTTCCTTTTCCATTCACAATGGTACTATTTTGAGTCAAGAACTTTCACCACTTATCTATACGTGTGTATTACCCTTCTAACTGGATCTCAAGCTGCTGTCACATTCTCCTCTAAATCATTTGATCAAATCAATGTTCCTTCAAGCCCATGCCATTTGTTATTACTCCTTAGTGAACTATAACAGCTATCAGATAAAGTCAAACATTTTATCTTATGTATTCAAGCTCATTGCTCATGTCACTTTATCATAGCTATTCACCTGTATCTTAGAGTACTCTCTACATCTCATACTATGTCTGTATATATAATGTTCCTTCTTCAGTAAAATGTATCCTATTTTTTGTTTTAAATTTAATATTTTATTAAAAACTTTCTATACTTGCTCCAGGGCACAACTGATTTTTCCTTCTAGCTACATATTCTCCCTATTTTCACTTTTTGTATATGTGTGGATGCATATACATGTGTCTCTTGCCTTCTATTTTTTTCTCTCTCTCTGTTTCTGTTCACACACACACACACACACACACACACACACAATATTGATTCATAAGATTATGAATGTATCTCTTTACAGATATCTTAATTATTTTAACAAGAATGATTTTTGGATATTTATTAATTCAACAAATATTTACTGATACTAAACGACACACTCAGAATATAATGGTGAACGACAGGCATGGTGGCTCATGCCTGTAATTCCAGCACTTTGGGAGGCCGAGGCAGGTGGATCACCTGAGGAGGTCAGGAGTTTGAGACAAGCCTGGCCAACATGGTGAAATGCTGTCTCTACTACACACACACACACACACACACACACACACACACACACACACACATGAAATACAAAAATTAGCTGGGCCTGGTGACAGATGCCTGTAATTCCAGCTGCTCAGGAGACTGAGGCAGAAGAATTGCTTGAACCCAGGAGGTGGAGGTTGTAGTAAGCCAAGATCACGCCATTATACTAAAGTCTGAGCAACAAGTGTGAAACTCTGTCTCAAAAATAAAAAATAAAAAAATATGGCTGCATAGTATTCTATTCTCACTCATAGGTGGGTGTTGAATAATGAGAACACATGGACACAGAGAGGGGAGCATCACACACTGGGGTCTGTTGGGGGGAAATAGGGGAGGGACAGCAGCGGGTGGGGAGTTGGGGAGAGATAGCATGGGGAGAAATGCCAGATATAGGTGAGGGGGAGGAAGGCAGCCAATCACACTGCCATGTGTGTACCTATGCAACAATTTTGCATTTTCTTCACATGTACCCCAAAACCTAAAATGCAATTAAAAAAAAAAAAAGAATAATGGTGAAGAAAGCAGATGTGATCCCTATCCCAAAAGCATATAGACTAGTAGAATTTGAAAACAATTCTCTATCTTATAGAATGACCTCTTTATGACTCCCATTATGAGCTTGTCATCCTGTCTCTTGCCACACAATGCTTCAATTTGTCCTAAATAGCTCTTCAGGGACAAAATTTATAAGGCACATTTCTGTGTATCTAATTTTCTTAATTAATAATCCTATTAATAATTAATAAGAAGAAGCTATATAAATAGCTTCTTATATCTTGATGATTTCAGAATAATTCCTAACTTTTCTAGACGTATCTTCATGGATAATGAATTTTCAGGCATATCTCATTCCACTGCAAGTTCTATGAAGATAAGAATTACATCACACACTCATTCTGTTTTTTTTTTTCCATAATACTTGACTGGTGACTAACAGCTTTCTATTTCTTTCTATACTCTGATTCCTAATATAATAATGCTTCTTCTGACTGGAATGTCTTCTTCAGCAACTTAAAGCTTCAAGTCTTCTTTTAAATGCCATCTCCTGTAAACAATATGTTCTAATCCCTATCTCCAACTAAAAATAATATTTCTCTCATTTAATTCCCCATAATCGTTCTGTGTATTGTCTTTATGGAATTTGTCTTGCTGTACTTTAAGAGATTCTTTAAAAACTCTTATTGGATTACTTTCTTAAAATCTTTGTTAGAATATAAAATAGCCATTTTAAATTAAAACAGGCAAATATTGGCAACTTCATATAATTCAATCTAATAATACAGAGAATGAAGACATTCATCTCTTATCTTATCTTCAGTTTCAGGTTCAAATCTTTACTCTCTGAGAATCTATAGACTAGCTGGTCACAGTGAATAGCATAATAGCCCAAATCTAATAAATATAATATTGTTAAACAGAAATTGGCTGAAAACAAAGTCCTTAAATGATTCCTTATACGCTTGATAAAAATATTTTTTTTCTGATCTTTGTAGCTATCTATAATTGACACAGAACAAAAAAGTTATTGGTGATTCTGGGATAATTTGAGCCTAATTTTGAGGTCATTATTAGGTCAAATTCCCCATGGCTTTAGTGGAAGATTAGTATGAGTAAGAGGTTCAGAGTCACTCTTAATAAAATGATTTATCAGAAAATGCTATGTAGGAATATTCCTCTGTAGTGGCCCCAAAGAAGGCATTGTTATAAATATGTCATCTATTATCTACATTAGAGCTTCCATCAGAGAGGCCAATGAAAGCACTTTCATTTACTTATTTATTTTTTATTCACCATTAGTGTTAGTCCTTGTAAAGGAAGGTGAGGAAAATATAATCCTCAAGAACATCACAGTCCAGTAAATATAACAGAGAGCTATGCTATGGAAAATTTCCATAATGTTTTTGGAAAGCATTTCCATACCTCTCCCCAGCGTTTATAATCCACAACCTATGCCATTTCAGCACTCCTAAAGAGCTCCATCTGATCAGCTTTTCAAATAGAATTATGATGTGTTTATAGGTATGTCACCCTTGCTAATATGTAATTCATTTTCATGTCTTTATTCTTAGAATTTAGGACAAAGTTGGTCCCAATAAATTAAAAATATTTTTGAATGTGTAAACAAATTTACAAAAGAGCAAAGAATAAAGATATATAGTTCAAGAAAATGAACAAAGAATGAATTCACAGTAGTCTTGAGGGGAAAAGAGAACATTCCATGAAGGAGAGTAATATCTTTTCAAAACCTCACAGAGAATTATCTTATAGTAGACTCTCAAAACAGAAACAGAACCTTGGGAAAAGAATCAAATGACATGAGTTCTTTTTTAACAAAAAATTTTAATTTACAAATAAATCAAAGGGCACAAGTTCTAAATCTAGAACCATGTTATAGAACTATCAGCTTAAAATCACTGACTTTTCCACCTCCAAATTCCCTCAGAATTTGTATATCATTGATAACGCTAAATAAGATCACAAAGAAAACGTACTTGGAGAACAACATTACTGCTGAAATGAATGTATGAGATGCTCCAAGTCACACTGTGTCTAAAAAGATTTGGCTGTGGATAAAATGGGCGCCTGCATTTATACACATTGAATGTAATGGCTTACTGGGCTAAAGAAATTCACTGGAAGTCTGAACTAGCCGGGTGAATTATTTCTTCCCTTGGCATCTAGTATGCACCTGGCTTTGAGTCATAGTTAAATACAGTTCCTCAAATAATTGAAATCTAACTGACCCTGAACTAAATCTGCTTCCCAAACTAAAGATATTTTAGGACACATTAAAAAGGACAAGAAATCTGTTATTTTCAAAATGCAGGAACAGGAATATTCTGAAGAAGTTATTACATATTGAAGGAGGAAAATATTATCTTATCATTTAATTAAGAGGTCAGAGATGGTTCTTCCCTTGGTCCTTAAATAAACACTACCACTTCCATTATACACTAACCTCAGAATAACTGTCTCAAACAAAATTAGCGAATTGGTATAAAAAACTTTGTAAAAGAAATTCTGCTTCACTTTGTGTTTAAGTTTTTAATTTTCAGATAATTTTAGAATTGTAGAAAAATTGCAAAAATAATACAGAGTTCCAATATCCCTTCCCCAATGCTCTCCTAATATTAACATCTCATCTAATCATAGTACAATTATCAAACCTTAGAAATTTACATTGTTGCAGTGCAATTATTAACCATAGATCTTTTTTTAATATTTCACCTGTTTTTTCACTACTGCTTATTTTTCTGTTGCAGAATCTAATATAGAATCTAATATTGCATTTGGCTTTCATGTCTCCCTACTCTCCACCAATCAGGGATAATTCCTGTCTTTCCTTGCCTTTCATGACTGTAAGCCTTTTGAAGGGCACTAATGTAGAATGTCCTCTGTGGGCTTGTCTGATGTTTTCTTATGACTAGATTGTTGCCATACATTATTGAATAAAATACCACAGAGACGATACGCCTTTCTCAGTGTATTGTGAGGTCAAATGTCTTATTACTGGTAATATTAACGTTTATCTTGACAGAGTTTCTCCATTGTAAAGTTATTACTTTTCCTTTTGCTATTAATAAGTACTTAGAGTAGATGATTTGAAACTACACAAATATCATCTTCCTTTAAATTTATGTCCACCAGTTTTATCTTCTACCAATGGTTCATGCTGGCAGTAACTGCTATGGTTGTGTTCTAACAATACCTTTCTATTTTCCTTATTGCTTATTTATTTAGCATGGATTCAACAATATTTATTTTATTCTTAGGGTTATAATGCAATACTATCATTATTTATTTTGTTGCTCAAATTCTTAGCTATGACCATTAGTTGTTAATGTGGTTTTGCTCTGTGTTCCCACCTGAATCTCATCTCAAAATGTAATCCCCATGTGTTAGGAGAGAGACCTAGGAGGAGGTAATTAGGTCGTGGGGGTGGATTTTCCCCATGCTGGTCTCATGATAGTGAGTTCTCATGAGATTTGATGATTTAAAAGCATGGCACTTCACTGTCTCACTCTTTCTTGCTCCTGCTGCCATTCAAGAAGTGCCTTGCTCGCCCTTCAGCTTCCACCATGATTGCAAGTGTTGCTGAGGCCTCCCCAGCCATGCAGAACTGTGAGTCAATTAAACCTTCCTTGCTTATAAATTACCCAGTTTTACATAGGTTTTTATAGCAGTGTGAAAACAGACTAATACAGTTGTTTTTATTATTTTAAATAAAATTTATTTTTTAGACTAGTTTTTAGCTATACAGAAAAATTAAGAACATAGTACATGGAATTCTTGTGTACTACCAGTTTCCTCTATAATTAATATGATATCACTATGATACATTTACTAATTTTGTTATAAATATCAAATTAATATTGATAACATTATTGTTAACTAATGTTCATAGTTTATTCAGCTGTCTTTAGTTTTTATCAAAGGTTCTTTTTTCATTCCAAGTTTCCCACTCAGGATAACACATTACATTATTTGTCATATTTTCTAAGGATCCTCTTGACTGTGACAGTTCCTCAGACTTTCCTTGGTTTTGATGAACTTGATATTTTTGAGGAGTACTTGTCAGGTACTTTGTAAGACTCTCTTTTATTGGTATTTACTTTATATGTTTCTCATATTGAGAGTACAGTTATAAGATTTAGGGAGAGGTAAAGAGTACATGTCATCAACATAATTTCTCACTGTTGATGTTAACCTAAATTACCTGAATGAGGTAGTATTTGTCAGATTTCGCCATGGGAAATCTACTTATTTTTTCTTTCTTCCAATACTGCCGTCTTTGGAAGGAAGTCACTATGTGCAACCCATACTTAAGGAGTGGGAATTTATTCTCCTTCTTTTTGAGGGCAGAATAACTACATAAATTATTTGGAAGTCTTCTATGTTAAAATTGATGTGTTTTGTTCCCATTTATTTATTTATTCAAGTATTTATTTATATAATAGAAGGTTTATTTTGTATTTTGAGCTAGAATATGGTATCATTCTGTGCTCAAATTGTTTCATCTTTGGCCACTGGGGGCTCTGTAAGACCTGAAACTGAAGGTGCTCACATGTGTCCGTTTCATATACCCTCTCATGATTTTTTTATTTTAGAAATTTGTTATTTTTTTTGTTTTGGCAATATAAGATACTCTACAATTATGTATTTTCAGTCCTAGTCCTAGAATTAGCCATTTTTCCAAAGACCAGCTTGGGTTTTATTTAGTAAAAACTATAATCTGGATTAGGTGTGCTCATTGCTACTGGGGTAACATTGCTTTTAAGCTTTTTCATCTAATAGAGCAAAAAGTACAAAGATGTATTAAGTTGTATATATGCACAAATCTATAAATATTTTATACATGGCTATTATAGGTATTTTAAGTTAAACATAAATTTATACTGATGTCCCCAACTGTACTTTATTACTAAATGGATTATTGTGGCCTCCTCCACTTGATTATTGGTAACCTCACACTCTAATAGGAAGAAATCTGGCCCCAATAATCCTCCATCTAGTTACTTAACTGTTTAATTTCAGAATACATCAGAGTTGCTAACTTACATCCCTACTAAAAACAATGGTTTCAGTGAGAGCTCAGTGTTTACATACAGTTTTTTTTTTTTTTTTGAATTTTATTGGCTCTAAGTTTATCGTAGATGCTCTCTACAAAATTGAGGACATTCCCATTCAGGCACTTTAAAAAAAGAACTCAGTATCATTCCTGAAAATAAATAACTACACAAAGTTTTTCAGAAGAATATTAGCAGAAAGTTTCTCAATTATTATGAAAAGAGAAAACCCATTTCCAATAAACATTTCCCTTTTAAATCTTAAGTTACTACCTTCTCTCTTCATAAAGTTCTTTCTGAAACCATGAGCTGACTGGCTAATAACTCCCAGCTTCTGTCAGGTTACATCTCAATTATATTCATTATAGGCAAATATGGTCTTCACTTTAATGGTAGCCCCATGAAAGAGGCTTTATTTTAGCTTCTTTGTTCTCCCCTACAGATGCCAATACCTTTATATAAGGTTGTGTAGGCCCAGTCCTATTTTATCCCCATGCTCCCTAAATATATCTTACTTCCCTCCTGTCCTCCTGCAACTCTGGGGTTCTGAAGTTTTCTAAAAAAAATTATATTGGCTTAAAAACTTGTTATAATACCTACCAGCTTTGCAACTACAGCTATTTATTATTTCTTATCTCTAGTTTCCTAGGGGATAATTTTCTTCTTACCTTGTTGGTAGTTTGGCACAGTAAGGACAAAACTAATATAAATTGTCTAATACACAGTCGATTTTCATATATGTTAGTTTTTTACCCTCTATTTTTAAGAATTTTAATATGCCTAAATTTAATCAACCAGAAGTGTCATGATAATAATGACAGATTCTGTGGCAACTTGGTGGAAGTAGTTATTTTTAAGATATCTCATCTATCACTAACAAATTTGCTTGAACAGAACTGGTATCTGTTATGCAAAAATATGATATTTTCCCTAAAATTGGGGGCACATGCTTGCTCTGAAAATATATACAGAAGCCACTACAATAGTTTGGTAATTATACACTAAAGCAATGAGGCCAGTGTAGGTGGCAGATAAATTTTCATAGAGAGACTGAAAAAAAAAAATAGAACTATCCTCTTTGAACTTTAAAATATGCATATTGTAGATTAATGCATATGTTTGGAAAATCATCTTAAAGGGATTGGCTCCTGGATCAGTGACACTAAACTCCAATGTAAGTGAAGGTGCAAAGATGTCTGAAGAGAGAACATGTTGGGCAGCTATGAAAGTGAGGGACATGAAAGTTCAGAGAGGATGATGGCAGAGCCCCAAAAACTCTGCCCATGGAGAGAATGTTAAAAATAAGGATTTCCCCTGTGACTTTCTTTTCTGAAAAAGGATAAATATGACTGAGCTGACATGGTGACATTAAACTCATGAACATCCTAATACACTGTTAGAATCTCATACCGCCTGAACTACCTTCTGACTGTAAAGTGACCCCCAAGGAATTCTGCTTTTAGGGAGAAAAATGTGCTAATTTGGAAAACTAATGTAGAAGTTTCCTTAAAGGAAAAGATATAAATCGGCATTCACAGTTTGTTCATTAGTATCATACATTGTTTAATATGAAACTATTCCTAAGAAATGGAGATGGGAACAGGAGTGGTGGCTCATGCCTTTAATCCCGACAACTTGGGAAGCTGAGCCATGCAGATCACTTGAAGTCAAGAGTTCAAGACCAGCCTGGCCAACATGGCAAAATCCTTTTTTCTACTAAAATTACTAAAATAAGCCAGGCATGATGGCATATGTCTGTAGTCCCAGCTACTTGGGAGGTTGAGGCAGGAAATTTGCCTGAACCAGGGAGGTGGAGGTCTCAGTGAGCTGAAATCCTACCACTACCCTCCAACCTGGGTGACACAGCTACACTTTGTCTCAAAACAACAACAAAAACCCCAGATAGAGATGTTCTTTGAATATCAATAAATGACACTTCTAGGCTCTCAAAGACTAAGAAATTTTTATAAAAATTTATTAAAATAAAATTATTATTTAACGTATTTTGGTTATTGTCTTGAAGAGCCAGATCAGGAGGAAAAGGTTTTCAAATAGAAGGAGGTAATGATCATTATGAAATGTTCAAGGGGTGTTTGCATAACTGAGAAAGGAGTGTGAGAATGTAAGTGTACTGCAGTGAGATAAGAAAGAAGTGAGAGGATGAAATATTGAAAGAAAATAAAGCTGGAAAGGTAAGTTGGGGCCAGTGAATAAATGAACTTTATTGTCAGGCAATGAACTATGGACAATATGAAGCTCTTCTAGTACAGCTAATAGTGATGAATTATCTGACCAATATTTCAGTAGTTGTCTATTTTGAGATGACAGCATTGAAATTTGTTGGATTTAAATGACAACCATACATGCTGGGAGTTATGGTTCATTGGGAAAGTCTAGAATTATGATACATCTTCTGGTTTGGAAAGAAAGGTGGTTGCAGAATGAAGAATGAACTAATGACTAATGAGAGAGAGACCTGAGAATTAGATACTAATTCTTTGGAGACCAAGACATACAATGCATAGGCAGGAATCTGCATAAAAATTCTAAACCTATGAATTAGTCCATTTCCATGCTGCTGATAAAGATATACCCAAGACTGTGCAATTTATAAAAGAAAGAGGTTTAATGGATTTACAGTTCCATGTGGCTGGGGAAGCCTCACAATCATGGTGGAATGTAAAGAAGAGCAAGTCATGTCTTACATGGATGGCAGTAGGCAGAGACAGTGCTTATGCAATGAAACTCCCATTTTTTAAAACCATCAGATCTCGTGAGACTTATTCACAAGAACAGCATGGGAAAGACTTGCCCCCCATGATTCAATGATCTCCCACCCGTCCCTCCCATAACACATGGGAATTATGGGAGCTACAGGTTGAGATTTGGGTTGGGACACTGCCAAGCCACTACTTCTTGCCTCTCCCAAATCTCATGTCCTCACATTTCAAAACCAATTATGCCTTCCCAACAGTCCCATAAAGTCATAACTCATTTCAGCAATAACTCAAAAAGCACACAGTTCAAAGTCTCATTTGAAACAAGGCAAGTTCTTTTCCCCCAAGAGCCTGGAAAATCCAAAGCTAGTTACTTCCTAGATTCAATGGGGATACAGGCATTGGGTAAATACAGCCATTCCAAATGGGAGAAATTGGCCAAATAAAGGGGTTACAGGTCCCATGGAAGTCCATAATCCAGCAGGGCAGTCAAATCTTAAAGCTTTGGAATGATCCCCTTTGACTCCATGTCTCACATCCAGGTCACACTGATGCAAGAAGTGGGTTCCCATGGTCATGGGCAGCTCTGCCCCTGTGGCTTTGCAGGATGCAGCCTCCCTCCTGGCTGCCTTCATGGGCTGCTGTTAAGTGGCTGTGACTTTTCTCGACACATAGTGTAAGCTGTCAGTGAATCTACCATTCTGGGGTCTGGAAGATGTTGGCCCTCTTCTCACAGGTCCACTTGGCAGTGACCAATAGCGACTCTGTGGGGGGTCCAACCCACATTTCCTTTATGCACTGACCTAGCAGAGGTTCTCCATGAGAGCCATGCCCCTGCATCAAACTTCTGTTTGGACATCCAGGCATTTCTATACATCCTCTGAAATCTAGGCAGAGGTTCCTAAACCTCAATTCTTAGCTTCTGTGTACCTGAGGCTCAACACCAAGTGGAAGCTGCAAAGACTTGGGCTTACACCTGCTGAAGTCATGGCCCAAGCTGTATCTTAGTGCCTTTTGTCATGGTTGGAGTAGCTGGAAGGTAGGGCACCAAGTCCCTAAGCTGTACACAGTATGGGGAACCTGGGCCCAGCCCATGAAACCATTTTTTCTTCCTAGGCCTCCAAGCCTGTGATAGGAGGTGCTGCCATAAAAACCTCTGACATGCCCTGAAGACATTTTTCCAATTGTCTTAGGAATTAATATTCAGCTCCTCATTACTGATACAAATTTCCACAGCAGGCTTGACTTTCTTGTCAGAAAATTGAATTTTCTTTTCTAACACACTGTCAGGTTGTAAATTTGCCAAACTTTTATGCTCTGGTTTCCTTTTAAATCTGAATGCCTTTAACAGCATCAAAGGTACCTCTTGAATGCTTTGCTGCTTAGAAATTTCTTCTTCCAGATACCATAAATCACTTCTTTCAAGTTCAAAGTTCCACAAATCTCTGGGGCAGAGGAAAATTGCCACTAGTATAAAATGCCACCTTTGCTATAAAAAAAACAAGAGTCAGTTTGCTCCAGTTCCCAACAAGTTCATCATCCCCATCTGAGACTACCTCAACCTGTATTTCATTGTCTATATCATTATCAGCATTTTGGTCAAAGCCATTCAAGAAGTCTTTAGGAAGTTCCATACTTTCCCACATTTTCCTGTCTTCTTCTGAGCCCTCCACACTGTTCCAACCTCTACCTGTTACCTGGTTCCAAAGTTGCTTCCACAATTTACAGTTCTTTTCAACAGCACCCCACTCTACTGGTACCAATCTGCTGTATTAGTCAATTTTCACACTGCTGATAAAGACATACCTAAGACTAAGCAATTTATAAAAATAAGAGGTTTAATGGACTTACAGTTCCATGTGGCTGGGGAGGCCTCACAATCATGGTGGAAGGCAAGAAGAAAAAAGTCACATTTTAGATGGATGGTAGCAGGCAGAGAGAGAGAGAGAGAGCTTGTACAGGGAAACTATCATTTTTAAATATCAGTTCTCATGAGACCTTTTCACTATCACAGAAACAGCATAGGAGCTCTCTAGATTCCCCCTCTCTGGACAGGGCATCTCTGAAAGAAAGGCATTAGCCCCAGTCAGAGGCTTATAGATAAAACTCCCATCTCCCTGCGACAGAGTACCTGGGGTAAGGGGTAGCTGTGGGTGCAGCTTCAGCAGACTTAAATGTTCCTGCCTTCTGGCTCTGAAGAGAGCAGCAGATCTCCCAGCACAGCATTTGGGCTCTGATAAAGAACAGACTGCCTCCTCAAGTGGGTCCCTGACCCCCATTCCTCCTGACTGGGAGAAATATCCCAGCAGGGGTCAGTAGACACCTCATACAGGAGTGCTCTGGCTGGCATCTGATGGGTGCCCTTCTGGGACAAAGCTTTAAAGGAAGAAACAGGCAGCAATATTTGCTGTTCTGCAGCCTCTGCTGGTGATACACAGGCAAATCAGGTCTAGAGGAGTGGACATCTAGCAAACTCCAACAGACTTGTAGCAGAGGGACCTGACTGTTAGAAGGAAAACTAACAAACAGAAAGGAATAGCATCAACATCAACAAAAAGGATGTCCACACAGAAACCACATGTGAAGATCACCAATATCAAAGACCAAAAATAGATAAATCCATGAAGATGAAGAAAAATCAGTGCAAAAGTGTTGAAAATTCCAAAAAACAGAATGTCTCTTTTCCTCCAAAGGACCACAACTCTTCACCAGCAAGAAAACAAAAAAGGACAGAGAATGAGTATGACAAATTGACAGAAATAGGCTTTAGAAGGTGGGTAATAACAAACTCCTCCAAGCCAAAGGAGCATGTTCTAACCCAATGCAAGGAAGCTAAGATTCTTGAAAAAGGTTAGAGGAATTGCTAACTAGAATAACCAGTTTAGAGAAGAACATAAATGTCCAGATAGAGCTGAAAAATAAGCATGAGAAATTTATGAAGCATATATATCAATAGCCAAACCAATCAAGCAGAAGAAAGGATATCAGAGATTGAAAATCAACTTAAAGAAATAAATTGTGAAGACAAGATTAGAGAAGAAAGAATGAAAAGGAATGAACAAACTCTCCAAGAAGTATGGGACCATGTAGAACGACCAAACCTACATTTGATTAGTATACCTGAAAGTGACAGAGAGAATGAAACCAAGTTGGAAAACATTATTCAGGATATTATCCAGGAGAACTTCCCCAACCAACAAGACAGGCCAACATTCAAATTCAGAAAACACAGAGACCACCACAAAAATACTCCTGGAGAAGAGCAACCCAAAGACACATAATTATCAGATTAATCAATGAAGAGAAAAATATTAAGGGGAGCCAGAAGGAAAGGTCGGGTTACCCACATAAGAAAGCCTATCAGACTAACAGCAGATCTCTCTGCAGAAACCCTACAAGCCAGAAGAGAGTGGGGGCCAACAGTCAACATTCTTAAAGAAAAGAATTTTCAACCCAGAATTTCATGTCCAGCCAAACTAAGTTTCATAAGAGAAGGATAAATAAAATACTTTACAAGCAAATGCTGAGAGATTTTGTAACCACCAGGCCTGCCTTATAAGAGCTCCTGAAGGAAAATATGGAAGTAAAAACCATTACTAGCCACTGCAAAAATGTACTAAATTGTATAGACTGTCAACACTGTAAAGAAACTGCTTCCACTAATGGGCAAAATAACCAGCTAGCATCATAATGACAGGATCAACTTCACACATAACAATAATAACCTTAAATGTAAATGGACTAAATCCCCCATTTAAAAGACAAAGGCTGGCAAATTGGATAAAGAGTCAAGACCCATTGGTGTGCTGTATTCAGGAGACCCATGTCATGTGCAAAGACACACATAGGCCCAAAATAAAGGAATGATTTACCAAACAATTGGTTAAAAAAAAAAAAAGCAGAGGTTGCAATCTTAGTCTCTGATAAAACAGAATTTAAATCAACAAAGATGAAAAAACACAAAAAAGGGCATTACATAATGGTAAATGGATCAATGCCACAAGGAGAACTAACTATCCTAAATATATATGCACCTAATTCGGGAGCACCCAGATTCATAAAGCAAGTTCTTAGACTGCCCAGAGACTTAGACTCCACACAATAAAAGTGGGAGACTTAACACTGCACCATCAATATTAGACAGATCAAAAAGACAGAAAATTAACACGGATATTCCGAACTTGAATTCAGCTCTGAACCAAGTGAACCTAATAGACATCTACAGAACTCGCCACATCAAAGCAGCAGAATACATTCTTCTCGGCACTGCATTGCCTTTATTCTAAAATTGATCACATAATTGAAAGTAAAACACTCCTTGGCATATGCTAAACAACAGAAATCATAACAAACAGTCTCTCAGACCACAGTGCAATCAAATTAAAACTCAGGATTAAGAAACTCACTCAAAATTGCACAACTACATGGAAACTGAACAACCTTTTCCTGAATGACTACTGGGTAAATAACAAAATTAATGCAGAAATCAAGAAGTTCTTTGAAACCAATGAGAATAAAGACACAACATACCAGAATCTCTGGGACAGAGTTAAAGCAGTGTTTAGAGTAAAATTTATAATACTAAATGCCCAGAGGAGAAAGTGGGAAAGATCTAAAATTGATACTCTAATATCATAATTAAAAGAACTATAGAAGCAAGAGCAAACAGATTCAAAAGCTATCAGAAGACAAGAAATAACTAAGATCAGAGCAGAACTGAAGGAGATAGAAACATGAAAAGCCCTTCAAAAAAATAAATGAATCCAGGATCTGTTTTTTGGAAAAGGTTGTCAAAATAGATAGAACACTAGCTAGACTAATAAAGAAGAAAAAAGAGAAGAATAAAATAGACATGATAAAAAATGATAATGGGATATCATGACTGATTCCACAGAAATACAAACTACCATTACGGAATACTATAAACACCTCTAAGCAAATAAACTAGAAAATCTAGAAGAAACAGATAAATTATTGTATACATACACCCTCCCAAGATTAAACCAGGAAGAAGTTGAATCCCTGAGTAGACTAATAACAAGTTCTGAAATTGAGGCAGTAATTAATAGCGTACAAACCAAAAAAAAAAAAAAAAAAAAAGCACAGGACCAGATGGATTCACAGCCAAATTCTAAGAGATGCAAAGAGGAGCTGATACCATTCCTTCTGAAACTATTCCAAACAATAGAAAAAGAAGGAGTCTGCCCTAACTCATTTTATGAGGCCAGCATCCCTCTAATACTAAAGGTAAAACAGGAAAAAAAAAAAAAAAAGACAATTTCAGGCCAATATCCCTGACGAACATTGATGCAAAAATCCTCAGTAAAATACTGGCAAACCAAATCCAGCAGCATATCAAAAAGCTTATTATCTCCCATGATCAAATCAGTTTCATCCCTGGGAAGCAAGCCTGGTTCAACATATGCAAATCAATAAATGTGATCAGATAAACAGAACCAATGACAAAAATCACATGATTATCTCAATATATGCAGAGAAAGCCTTTGACAAATTTCCACAGCCCTTTACACTAAAAACTCTCAATAAACTAGGTATTGCAGAAGGTATCTCAAAATAATAATTGCTATTTATGACAGACCCATGGCCAATATCATACTGAATGAAAAAAAAGCTAGAAGCATTCCCTTTGAAGTCTGGCACAAGACAAGGGTGCCCTCTCTCATCACTCCTATTCAATATAGTATTGGAAGTTCTGGCCAGGGCAATCAAGAAGATAAAGAAATAAAGGCTATTCACGTAGGAAGAGAGGAAGTAAAATTTTCTCTGTCTGCAGATGACATGATTGTATATTTAGAAAACCCCATCATCTCAGCCCAAAATTTCCTTAAGCTGATAAGTAACTTCAGCTTAGTCTCAGAATACAAAATCAATGGGCAAAAATCAAAAACATTCCTATACACCAATAATAGACAAATAGAACCAAATCATAAGTGAACTCGCTTTCAAAATTGCTACAAAGAGATTAAAATACCTCAGAATACAACTTACAAGGGATGTGAAGGACATCTTCAAGGAGAACTACTACAAACCACTGCTCGAGTAAATAAGAGAGGACTCAAATGAATGGAAAAACATTCCATGCTCATGGTTAGGAAGAATCAATATTGTGAAAATGCCCATACTCTCCAAAGTAGTTTATAGATTCAAGGCTATCCCCATCAAGCTACCATTACCTTTCTTCATAGAATTGGAAAAAAATACTTTAAAATTTATATGGAATCAAAAAAGAGCCCACATAGCCAAGACAATCTTAAACAAAAACAACAAACCTGGAGGCATCTTGTTACCTGACTTCAAACTAGACTACAAGGCTACAGTAACCAAAATAATATGGTACTGGTACCAAAACAGATATAGAGACCAATGGAACAAATAAGGCGACACAACTACAACCATCTGATCTTTGACAAACCTCACAAAAACAAGCAATGGGGAAAGGATTCCCTATTTAATAAATGGTATTGAGAAAACTGACTAGCAATATGCAGAAAACTGAAACTGGACCCCTTTCTTACACCTTATATAAAAATTAATTAAAGTTGGATTAAAGACTTAAACATAAGAACTAAAACCATAAAAAAAACCTTAGAAGGAAACCTAGGCAATACCATTTAGTACATAGGCATGGGCAAAGACTTTATGACTAAAACACCAAAAGCAATAGCAACAAAAGCCAAAATTGATAAATAGGATCTAATTAAACTAAAGAGCTTCTGCACAGCAAAAGAAACTATCATCAGAGTTAACAGGCAACCTACAGAATTTGAGTTAATTTTTGCAATCTATCCATCTGACAAAGGGCTAATATCCAGAATCTATAAGAAACTAAAATGAATTTAAAAGAAAATAAGAACAACCCCATCAGAAAGTGGGCGAAGGATATGAACAGACACTTATCAAAAGAAGACATTTATGTGCCCAACAAACACATTTAAAAAAAGCTCATCATCACTGCTCATTAGAAAAATGCAAATCAAAACCACAATGAGATAGCATCTCATGTCAGTTAGAATGGCTATCATTACAAAGTCATAAAACAACAGATGCTGGCGAGGATGTGGACATATAGGAACCCTTTTACACTGCAGGTGGGAGTGTTAATTAGTTCAACCATTGTGGAAGACAGTGTGGCAATATCTCACAGTTCTAGAGCCAGGAATACCATTTGACTCAGCAATCTCTTTACTCAATATATACCCAAAGGATTATAAATCACTCCATTATTAAGACCCATGGGGACCCAAAGTGGCTCCGGCCAGATGTCGTGGCGCTTGCGAAGGCGAGGCCATGAGTTCAAGGCCAACCTCAGCAACCTTACAAGTTCTCATTGATTGGCAAAAAAAAAAAAAAAAAGACCCATGCACATGTATGTTTATTATAGCACTGTTCACAATAGCAAAGACTTGGAACCAATCCAAATGCCCATCAATGATAGGCTGGATAAAGAAAATGTGGTACATATATGGTAAGAAATACTATGCAGACATAAAAATAGATGAGTTCATGTTCTTTGCAGGGATATGGATGAAGCTGGAAACTAACACAGGAACAGAAAACCAAACACCACATGTTCTCACTTATAAATGGGAGTTGAACAATTAGGACACATGGACACGGGGAGGGAAACACCACATTTTGGGGCCTGGGGTTGGGGGGCAGGGGAGGGATAGCATTAAGAGAAATACCTAATGTAGATGATGGGTTGATTGGTGTAGTAATCACCATGGCACATGCATACCTATATAACAAACCTGTACGTTCTGCACATGTATCCCAAAACTTAAAGTATAGTAGTAAACAAAAATTAAAAAGAAGAAGAGGGAAAAAAAAGGACCCCGTGGGAAAGACCTCTGCCCACCCCCATGACTCAATTATCTCCCATCAGGTGCCTCCCATAATACATGGGAGTTATGGGAGCTACAGGATGAGATTTGGGTGGGGACACAGCAAAACCTAGATTGACAGCTATAGTCCTAAGAGAATCATATAAGGACAGCAATAACAGGAGTGTATTTATTTTGCCCTATAGTAACCAAGTAATCTTCCCTCTTCTATACTTTAAAAGTACAAGAAATTAGGATTGCAAAGATAACTGAATAAAACAGGCAACATATTTTACATACTTAGTCTTAAAATTGTTCCAAAATATCATTGGCTTTATTGCTTGATGGCTTTTTACTTTGCTTTATCTTTGCTGCATTTTTGTTCCTCTCCCTTGTCTAACCTACTTGGTTGCCCCTTCTCACTTCTTCCTGAGCCAAGAAAGCATATATTGACTTCCAGTCTGATAAATTTTTTAAATGTGGACAGGAGATTGAAGAATAATCACAATGGTATTTTCTTTAATACTTTCACAGCCAGTGTTATCTGTGAATTTTCCTAAGTAATCAATCACTAGCTTAGGTTAAAAGGAATTTATAGTTCTCTATAGCTTTACATAAGAGTTCTCCTAAGCCATGTGAGTGAGCATAAAGTGCTCAGGATTGAAAAAATTCAAATTCAGTTCTGCTAATAAGTATCCTGGTGATTTGTGGTCAGTTACATAACCTCTCTGGCTAAATCATTGCTTTCTCCTTCTACAGAATGAATGAGTTAGACTTGATATTTAAAATCTCTTCCAGATTTCATATTATATCTTGTATAAGCATTGGCCCTCCTTGGAAACTTAAGTAATGTCTTTCCCATGTGTTCATTTCAGGTATTTTGATTCATTTCCTTTCTAAAATAAGGTACTTGTTTTGTTTGTATTAGAATCAATAAAATCCAGATTTTACAGGCTAATGGGGCCAGAAACCAGAAATCAGGAAGAATCAAAATTCTCACAAGATGCTCAGATTAACGTCAAAGATGCTGTGGTTACCCCCAATCATGGAAGGCTTTGGATGAACACCCAAAGGGCCAGTACTTATAGGATTTGGAATTTCTGCTATTATTCCAAATATGTTTTCAATAATAAATCTGTTATGTCAAGGAATGATTATACTTCACATTTGTATTAAATATAGCACTTTACAAATGTTACCTAGAAAAAGTTTTAGAAGTTTAACATTTATTTATATTTATATATACTAGGAGATATGATCATAAGGTATCTCAATATAGGAGTGAATAAAATCAAAGTTTAAAATGAATCAAATATAATGCATGTGATAAGAAATTTAAATATTCATTTCTTCATTCATTTATGCATCACACATTTCTTGGATGTTTGCTATGTGCCAAGCAGTGTGCTAACTGCCGTACATTGAAAAATAACTGAGTTCCTTGAAGTAATAACATTCTAGGAGTGGATACAGCAATTACAAAATAATAATGGGATAAGTATGACAGAAACTAAGGTGCACCTAGAGATAACACCTGATTGGGACTTGGAATGTTAAGAGAGCTGTCAGGAGGAGCTAGATTTTGGCTGAGGCGAATTGGTGGGTAACAGAGTGTTCCAGGAAGAGTAGAGGTCATATGAAAGTTCAGAGACCCAGGAGGTGATGTTAGGAAACAGGATGGATTCAGCCTCAACTGAATACAGAGTACAATGTTTGGAATGATGTAGGGTAGGAGATGTCAAAAAGGAAGACCCAGAAAGATATTGTTAGCCACAGAAGAAGATTTAATTCCACTGAAAAGGCACTGAAAAGCCATTGGATATATTTATGTGGTCACTGACATGATTTAGAATGTTTACTATGTCTGAAATGTAGAGTATAGAATAGAAATAGGACAATACTTGAAAAGTCACAGGCAACATACTGAAAAGGGAAGGAAGTTGTGGTAGTTCTATATAAGGTTCTGACAAGTGGAATTCAAGAGAAGTAGAAAAATTTAAACACTCAAATCAACAGGTATTGGTGATGGATTTGATGTGAAGGATAAGGGAAATTTAAGAGGTTTGATACCTAGTTTTCTGTCTTAAGCATCTGTATTGGTGGTGATGTTTCTCATTAAGCTATGGATTCCAGAAAAAGAGCAAACAGAAACTGGTAGATGAGAACAGGAGTTCACTTTCACAAGTATTACATTTTTGGAATTTGCATGATCTCTGAGTGGAAATGTGAAGTATAGAGTTAGATGTGACTGTAGGATTCAAGAGTAAGGTTTGAGCTGAAGGATAGACATAAAGGCAGTAATCATAAGGACACAAATGCTTGAGAACCACTATATTCTAGTTATTATTTTAAGTGCTTTACACTTATCACTTCTTAAATCCTCATAATAACTCTCTGATGTAGATACTATTATTTCTATTTTGTAAATAAGTAAACAAAGGCATAAAGAGCTTACTAAGTGGTGGAGCTAGGATTGAACCCAGACACCCTGGGCTCAGAGTCCGTGCTCTTAACCATCAAGATAATTGAAGTTATAGAAGAAATAATATGTGATAAAAAGAAAATACCTACATTGACGGTAAAAGTAGCCTAGAGAGGACAATGTAACACCAGTATTTCAGATATTCTAAGAAAAAGAACAACACACAAGAGAACAAAAAGAAGAGGATGGAGAGGCCCAAGGAAAAGAACGTCTGTATTATCTCAATACAACGAGAAAGCATTTTCTAAGTCAGAAGGAGTAGTCAATGCTATCAAATTCTGTTCAGAAGTCAATGAAGATGAGTCCTAAGATGTGCTCAGTGGGCTTGAAATGTATAATGAGCTCAACTGTGAAAAGTTTTATATGTCACACTGAAGGATTTGACTCTTGTTCTATGGTCCAGTGATTGTCTGCCTGAGTTTTACACATCAGAGTCCTCTGGATGTGTTTTAGATATGCAGATGTGTGTATCCATGACCAAGACCCAATGACCTAGAAACTCTTCGGAGGGAGAGGAGCATATACACACTTTAATAGCTCTGCAGACGATTTTGATACTCATCTAACATTCACAATCATCACCTTTAGTTGCTAGGGAGTAACTGATCACAACAGGCAGCAACATTGTCACAGCCATGTTTAAGACCAATTTCTTTGCTGGTTATCTGCCAGCATGGGAGAGAAATAGAGGCCAAACAACAGCTGAAAAATTGAGAGAGATCAATATTGAATAATTGCCTAAATGTGAAGGGAGTTATACCTATGCTTTAATTTTGCATACTTTTCACTTTCTTGAGAATGATGCTACCTTGAATTCCTAGTCTCTGAGTCACTGCTGTATTTGCAACATCAAAAAAGCTTTTCATGGTGAGTTTTAAAATGACTTAGTTTGGCAGTTATTAAGTTCAATAAGAAATTGTAGCAAGTCTAGGATATAGCTGAAAATAAAGAATTTCCTTATACTATTTGTATAGTTAGAAATGAGCTTTTCTCCCCTAGTGCTTCGAAATGATATTTTTAATACATCTATAATTCCAAAAGCACTGAGGGAGGTGTTGCAATTGAAAGTGTTGGGTTTATTTATTTATTTATTACAAAGAATTACAAAGAACGGAGGGAAAAATGCATTGTTTTCTTTCTTTTCTGTTGCTTTTCAAAAGGCCTTAATTGAGCACAGCTGTGATATGGCACAGACCTAAAACAGGAAATGAGTGTTTCGATAATGCTACATTTCCAAAGCACTTAAACATCATGGTGAAAATACCAACAATACCTTTTGAGATTAACTGTGAAGGGTTGGGTTTAATTCACTAAACTATTTCGGAAGATCCTATTTTCAAAAAGATTCTGAAGAAGATCCTCTTTCTCAAAACTGTCGGGATGTAGCAAAAATAAAAGTAAAAAGTGAGAGAAAAGGAGAAAAAAGTGAGTGTACAAAATATAGGGAAAGGCTGCTGTTCTAAGCAGAATTTTTCTTTCCTGTGCTGTGGCTGCCAAGTACACTTTCACATATTTTGATTTAAGAGCAATCTTCTCAGGATCACTTCTTCTGTGGGAATGTAGCCAGTGATGAAGTGCCTGGGCTCTTGGACAAGGTTCTTAAGCACTTTGCAATGCTTTAGTTGGGGAAAGATTTTTTTTTCTCAGATGTCCAGTGTCAACAAATGTTAAAGCTAATAGCAGCCCTATGTCACATACGCTCGTTCCCACCAACACCCCTAGTTCACCTCAGGATCTAATCACATTACTGACAGATAACTCTGACCCACGGACCTTGTTCCTTGCAACATAAGAAAACCCTTGCTTTAGATCATTTGACTATAATGCTCTTCATCACAGACTTCTGGGTTTGGGTGAGCTGCAAAGTATGCTCAAAATAGTTATATTCGTGTTTCCTATTTTTCAAACAGCGTCTATTGAAGAAAACAAAAAATATATATATTAGGTCTATTTTCACCCTACGTTATTTCTTAGAAAATTGATCAGTCATTTAGTTCAGTTTGAAAGCATTTATTTAGCACATAGAGAGCTCCAAGCACTGTGCTATATGTTGGTGAAACGAAGATCTACCCCAAATAAATAATAGTTTACTGCAGAAGTCTGCAAACTTGTTCTGAATAGGAGTTAGATGTAAATATTTTAGGCTTAGTTGGCCACAAATAGTCTCTGCCACATTTTTCTCTTATTTGACAAACATCTGAACTGTGAAAACCATTCTTGGTGTATGGGTTATACCAAAGCAGACCCGTGGTTTAATATACAAGTAAATAACTTATAAAAAGCAATTTTATTTGTAAAGGGCAAAACAACAATTCCAGCTATATGAAATTGCCAATAGTTGATGATTTTTATGGCAATTTCATATGATCCAACCTATATATTAAGTCCAATCTAATACATAAATTCTCCACAATTGCATACACACTATAATGCTAGATATAAATGCATGAGAGAAGAAATTAAACAATGATACTTAGGAACATCTCATCAGAAAGATTTTGATAAGTAGATTGAGAAGAGTGGGGAGAAGATGGAGAGAATCCAAATAGGTAAAACACTGAGAGTTGTAGCACCAAAACTCCAAAGTGGGGCTGAAACTAGGATGTGTATGGAAGACATAATGCATATAGCAGGGCTAGAGTGTCCAGAGGCTTGCACAACTTGCTAAAGAGTTTAGATTATATTCTACAAACAAGATAACAGTTAGAAGACTTAACCAGGAAAATAACTCAGAGTCAATCTGTATTCTAGAAATCTAACATTATTTAGGCCCAGCCACTCTATGTGGCGCCTATGTGCAAATTAGTAAATGACATTTCTTTCTTAAGTCATTTTCCCTACGTACAATGAAAAAAATGTAATAATATACTAGTTTTGTTAGAATAAGGAACCATATTGTCATCTGCTAAATCTTTGCCATAATAAAATATAAAAATCTGTAATGTCTGCCATATGAATTGTGCTTATGAGTTGTGGTATCTTTTGTACTAATTATATATGTGGCAGCCATATCTGTGGAAACAATATAAGGTTAACAGCAATGAGGAGGATAGTAACATGGAACTAAGGAAGATTTTAAAATAATCTCAGGTCTAAGCAAAGAGAAGATGGAGCCCTGGAAAATAAAAGTGTTGGATGTTACAATCGTAGACTCTCTAGAAAGTATTGAATGTTGAGGTTAAGGGAGAAAAGCAGGATTTATACACAACTCTAAGAATTGTATTTGCAATAATTATGTAGAGATGGTTGCCCTTAGCTGAGAGAAAATGCATGAGGAATGGCAGATTTAGAGACAATTTGGAGAATTTTGAAAATTTTAAGTGAATGTGACACATATAAGAAAACTGCCAGTAGAAAACAAGAGTGGGATCGATGGCATTCATGTGCCTGCTCATAGTACAAAAATAGGAGAAACTTTGAAAGCCAAGGGGAAAACATAGAAAGGAAATATAAATAAGCAGTGAACAAAATATAGAAAATTTGCATGAAAATTCTGGAGAAAAATCAGGTAGAAGTGACATAGATTCACAAAGGAAGAGAAACATTCCTGAAGGAGAAAATATAAACATAGTATTCATAATTTCCAGGGCAACTCTGATGTAACTCCAAGGAGTTACAAGGTCAGTGGTTACCTTTGCAGGAGTATTTTCATGGTTGTGGTGAAGACATAATTCAAATTTATAGATGCTGAAAATAGATGAAAAATGAGGATTAGAAAGGATTAGAAATAAGTATAAAATACTTTTTGACATTATCATTTCAAAAAGTCTGACTTCAGAGTAAAGGAGACATAAATAGCAGTCAGTGTGAAAGAAAAGTTTTGCTTTGTGTTGTTTTGGGTGAAGATTAGAAAGAAATGACAAAAAGAAGATTGAATATGCAGTAAATAACATGAACATGTAATTATGAAAGATGAATAAATAATAAAGAAAAAAGACAACGAACTAACTTTAAAAGTTTAAAGATCAACAGAAGAATGTGTGAATTTACACAGTAGTTTATGACCAATTGCCAAATAATTAGCCTGGACAAGAAGTGTTATGAATTTAGATATTATTGGAACTTGTCACTGTTTCTTCACCTGAGAATCTCTTGCTGCTTTACCAGGCTGTAGGAATTTGGAAAGATAGAGGAAAGAAGATGAGATAACATATTCCATAGGGCTTGGAGGTAATTGAAGGAGATTGAACCAGTAGCCTGCTGCAATTTGATCTTTCTGAAGCTACCTCCATAAAAGAGGAAAAAATACCTCTGCTTCCTTTCAACTACTTTATTTTGGGTCTGACAATTTATACACCTAAAAATAAAAGTATTCATCCAAAATGTAAAAGTTATTTCTCCACACATGATTTCTGGACCTCAAAACAGTATGCTAAACAATGTGTTATGAAAATTGTTGTTGGTTCTCTTCCTCTCCCCATCTCCACTTCCCTCATCACTGTAGGCGCGGGGATTAATTTGGTATGTTTGAATTTTCTGAGGCAGTGGATTTGTTCTAAGGACAGGTGTGGTGTGTAAGCACATTTCTCTTCTGTGATTAAATGGAACCAGCGTTCTTACTGACACCCAAGAACACAAGCTTTCTCCTTCTGAAATAGATCGATAGGAATAATCTTATGTATTGAGTGTCACTCCTGGCTACTCCTCATGTGTGCACAGACAACAATCTCCCTCTGAATCTCAAAGTAGATAACTCCATACATTTTTTCCAGCAAATAGAGAAAGCTGAATTATTTTGAGCTCATCCGGGCTGTGATTAGACACAAGGATACATTCGGAAGGAACACACCAGAGACTAGATGGCATCTGTCATCCCAAGCCTGTTGAGCACACCTTTAGTACTAAATGATGTACTCTCTGAATCTTACCAGATCATTGATACATTCTGTGTCCTTTTCTGTTGGTAAAGAACCTGGCAGAAATATACAAGAACTCAAGGTATTTACAGTAAAAAATTCTAAAATTTAATCAGACAGGCAGGATGAAAAAAAAGTACAAGTTTTGTTTTATATTGGGGATAAGATATGAAAGCTTGAAACTATAGCTTAAAATTTCCAAAATCTATTTACCTGGTAGAAGTTTGGAGATGGGTTTTACTGGAATTTATCAATAGATTATATGGTCTTAAGGTCATGAACAGGGGAGTCAGGAAATGCCTCAATGCATAATTATAATGTGACCTCAAAAAGAAAGACATCAAGAATGAGTAGTTTGGGGAAGTAAACTGTAATGCGCTCTAGAAGTTTGAGGGAACAAAGATGATAAACTTGTAGATTTTAATCAATGTGTTTTTGTCTTAGAAATTCTTAACCACTTGCTTAAAACTGCAAATTTCTCACAAAGCTAAATATTTTGTCACTTTTTCACCCCCGGCAGGCTGGTTGTATCTGATATCGTGAAAACATAGTTGCATGGCTGTCTACTTAGAAGGGATTGAGGCTGTCATGTTCAGAGTCTGGATCAGTTGTTCATGCTATTGAGAGAAAGTTTGTGAAATCTGAATTAGTATAAAATCTCTGCTCTTATATTTTTTAATCCATTGCAAATACTTCTGTCTTTTAGAAACAAATTAACAACAGAATGTTTTAAATATACTGCAGGCTCAGATTGCCTATGTATGCTGACAAGTCTTCCTATACACCTGATTTCTATTTTAGATATATGTAAGCACTGAAGTGTCTGTGGATGTGTGCAATGGTCTATGGTTTTCATGTTTTGACATTTCAATTTTTTTAGAGCAATTCTGTTTTGGACTTCTCAGGCTGCCTTAAGTCCCTCTTCCTTTCTGCTTTGGCTTCAATAAAAAATGTGTGCTCAATTGTATTCTTATAAGAAGTGCAGGAGGAAAAAACATAACAGAAAGCTCTCCTTAAGCTGCATGACATCACATCTGGAACAAAGATTGGTAAGTATAGAATCTGGAAATGTTCCATCAAGCTGAGTGCCAGAGTTTATGTCTGAATTTCATTTTGTTTCATGTGAAATGACAATTGTCTTATTCAGTTGTCTGTCTTACTGAGGTCTGTCTTGTTGACGATTGTCTGTCTTATTGTCTATTTTATTGAGATAACAGAGATATACTTGAACAAGGTCCTTTATAGTCCCCAAAGAACAGGTAAGTGGCCTTATTTTATGGATGGATATGATTCAAGTTAGGACTGCCAACTGAAAAACCATGTGATCAGTTGTTAATAAGATGACTGAAAAAAGAAAGATGAACAGTAAATGTGCCAAGAATTGTGAGTTTTGACCTGCACGATTTACTGATGGATTTTGAGGAGGAGTGATACAGATAAAGACAAAAATGTATTTTATAAAGTGGCTTAAATGATTTCAGAGGTCATTCTCTGAAGCAAGGTTTCAAAATAGTATCATTTAAAAAAATCAAAATGAGAGAAAAAATTAAATAATGAAACTACAAAAAAGATGCCTATTTGGAAATGAATGCTTAATATCCTCCAACTGACTTCAATTTGATTGTGCCAAATCAGTAATGCTTGTGGATTAATGTAAATTATTTATTGAAATTCTCATGCGATGCCTTCAGCCATCCTTGTTAGAGAAGAATGGATCCTTCTAGAACTCCACACTGAGGTTTCTGTTAGGAACATTCTAAATTACTCACATAATGATGCTTATATATCTTCTAGTAGGAACAACTGGAGCCCCAAAATGCCCCGCAGTGAATAGATGCCATGTGTACATCTCTTCCTCTGAAAGGCACTCCCTCTGATTGATTCATTGTCTTGAAATGACTGTTGTCCTGGAAAGCAGAGAGAAGGGCACTTGGGATTGAAGGTATAAATTTCTTGCTGTATGAATTTATAGCAGGCTCAGATCACCTATATATGCTAACAAGTTTTCCTGCTCCACCTAATTTCTATTTTACCCATGCCTCCTCAAGCACTGAGCTTATTAATTTCTCTTTCACTCTCACTCTCTCTCTCAGTCTTGCTATTGCCCTCAACTTAGAGTTTTATGTCAGAGGTGAACATTGTGACTAACTGATTTTTTTGATATATAGATATCATTGATGTTTTAAGCAAACTGAGAAGCTCTTCCTAATTATTTTATTACTTATTATCATCAACAACTAGATGATGCTACTATTTGTTACATCATGGAGTTTATGCATTGAAAGCTTAAATAAAAAAATTGAGGAAAACAAAGATATATACTTTGAAATTACTCACTAATCTTTTAAATACGTATACTCGTATTTCAAGTGATGAAAATAACTTGTAAAATTTAACTTAAAAATCTATATTGCAAGATCCAAACAGAACAATAAACAAAAAGAGCAACAAAAAATAAGAAATTACAAGACATAATTAATAATTCAATTTTACTTCTATCCATTAGGTTCAGTAAATCCTACTCTAGTTGCAAGTAAATTCTTTTCCAAACCTGTGACTCCATTTATCAGTTTAATCTCAGGTCTTAAATTGTCAATCTCAGTTTTAATTGCCATGTTAAAATTTGCTTTGCTAGTAAATTTCTAGAAGAAATACTGCATTTGCTTTTAAGTATGTTTTATTGGTCAGGGTTGTTGTCTTAGTGAAGGTTATTTAGCTTTCATGCCTCTTGTTGAAAGGCCCCAGCACATGATTCTGCCTTTTATAATAGAAGTGGATGTGTCTGTTCCAGAAGCTTCTCATTGCTTCCTGTTGATTTGTTGCTGAGTCTATGACAGCTTGACTCCACAACTTGACTTTTCAGAGACAAGTTAATTTTGTTGAAACAGTCTATACTCACGGTGCTGTATACTATAACCATAGGTTTCTTGCTTGAGGAAGTAAAAACCAAATGGAAATAAATATTTTGAGAAGTTTCTACCTCTCTCCCTTTCAAATTTTGTTGATGTCAGAAATAAGCAGTCTAGAACAAGGAAGATGTTGAAAACAGGTAGCATGAATATTATTTACTTCACATTTTGTAGAGACAAAAAGTGAGGATTCTGAAAAATTAATAAATTAAAATACTTAAGGAGTTAACTGCATTGCTATATTGTATATATAACATACAACTATGTATAAATGAAGTTTAAGTAACATTTCAGTTTTAGATGAAAGAAATTGAATAGACCTTTGAGTCAGGTAACACACAGGTCTAGAATTCACTTGGTCCAGTGTTAAGTTGTTTCATAACTTTGAAAGACACTTTGCTTCTCTGAGTTTCAGTGTCTTTATATCCAAACAAAGATAAAAAATAATCAGTCAACACAAAGTTTTTGGAATCATCATATGAGAGTAAAACAAGCAGTACCTGGCACATAATTCTCAATAAACATTATCGAGTCAAAACTTCAGAAATATATTGCTGAAACATTTTCGGAAAAATGCTTTCAAGTGATAAAATATATTTTAATATGTGATAAATTTATATCAGTCTTCTTTCCCTGGGAACTCCAGTTGCTCTTGGCATCAGTAATAGGTAGGTAGAGAGAATTTGAAAAGGTAGTTTGTGTTGAGGAGTTTAAAAAAAGGAAAAAAGTTTTCTAGTGTCTACTGTTATATCATCTCAGGTAATTAAAAAAATTCTATATGTTATTTTCTTTGTTTCTCATACCAATTCCAAGAATGTATGCATTGTCTTTACAAGTAGAAAAATAAACTCTAAGACAACTCTGTTTTAAGAAAAGCCTTATTTCCATTCAAGATCTGGTATGCTCCTTAGGTATTTATTTATTATAGGGAGAAAACTGAACTGATTGGGATTCTTTTTCCTCATTACCAAGTGTGGGTGAAGGGGAGGAAGGCAGCAAAACACACTGCCATGTGTATACCTATGCAACTATCTTGCACGTTCTGCACATGTACCCCAAAACCTATAATGCAATAAAAATTTAAAAAAAAAAAAAATCTTCCAATACAAAACCTGGCTGACTGGATTTGGTGGAGGCTGATGATGATAATGATGAACCTGCTCTCAAACCTCGACTTACTCTGCTGTGGCCTGAAAACATCACTGAATTACTCTGATGATTCTAGGTAGAAGGCAATACTAGACATTCATGTCTGAAGATTTATTTCTTTGCAGCAATGAATTTCAGAAGAATTTCATGTCTTCTTGGCAGCATAAATATATAAAGTTAGGTATTTACCGAAAACTGTATGTCACATTTTAAAAATTATCATTCTCTATGAAGTATATTTTTTTGTTATAGTACATATATAAACTTCACATTCTTGTTTAAATAACTGAAAATGTTTAAGTTACCTTCCTCCCTACATCGCCAGTATAACTGGACTGTGGAACACCAAGTAAAACATGTCCAAAAGAAAGATCCAATATTCTCACCATTTCTCCATGTTTGTCAGTGAGTTTAAAACTGGAGATGTCTAATGGGATCTAATTAAACGTAAGAGCTTCTGCACAGCAAATGAAACAATCATCGGAGTGAACCAGCAACCAAGAGAATGGAAAAAAAATCTTTGCAATCTACCCATCTGACAAAGGGTTAATATCCAGAATCTACAAAGAACTAAAGCAGATTTACAAGAAAAAAACAAACAAACTCATTCAAAGGGATATGAACAGACACTTTTCCAAAGGAGACATTTATGCAGCCAACAAACATATGAAAACATACTCATCATCATTGGTCATTAGGGAAATGCACATCAAAACCACATTGAGATACTATCTCACGCCAGTTAGAATGGCGATCATTAAAAAATCTGGAGACAAGAGATGCTGGAGAGGATGTGGAGAAAAAGGAACACTTTTACACTGTTGGTGGGAGTGTAAATTAGTTCAACCATTGTGGAAGACAGTGTGGCCATTCCTCAAGGATCTAGAAATAGAAATACCATTTGACCTAGCAATCCCATTACTGGGTATATACCCAAAGGATTATAAATTGTTTTATTATAAAGAAACATGCACACATATGTTCATTGTGGCACTGTTTACGATAGCAAAGACTTGGAACCAACCCAAATGCCCATCAGTGATAGACTGGACAAAAAAAAATGCGGCACATATACACCATGAAATACTATGCAGCCATAAAATGTGATGAGTCTGTGTCCTTTGTAGAGACATAGATGAATCTAAAAACCATCATTCTCAGCAAACTGACACAAGAACAGAAAACCAAACACCACGTTTTCACTCACAGGTGGGTGATGAACAATGAGAACACTTGGGCACAGGGAATGGAACAACACTCACTGGGCTAGGTTGAGGGATGGAGGGGAAGGGAGGGGAGAGACAGCAGGGGGCAGGGAGGATGGGGAGGGATAACACCAGGAGAAATGCCTGATGTAGACGATGGGGGGTTGGAGATGGAGACTGCAAACTGCCACGGCATGTATGTACCTATGCAACAATCCTGCAGGATGCAGGATGTGTACATGTACCCCAGAGCCCAAGTTAAAAAAAAGAAGTTAGGATAATGGTTACCTCTGGGAAGAAGGTAGTATTTTGTAATTAGTTAAAACAAATCACCTGAGCGGGGGTAAAAAAAAACTGGAGATGTCTGATCCTTTGTTTCTTTATTACCACTTTAAACAAAGAGCTCCTCCATTTCTCAGGTTGGGGGAATCATTGAATCTTCCTTCATATTCTCCATGAGGCTGCCCACTTCTTCTCATAGAACCTGGAAAACCAGCCCTCAGATCAACTTAACTTCTGACTGCTCTGTGAGAGACCTCCTGGAAGGCTCGTCACAGACTCAAGTAGGAATCCATCTGCTGCCACATACAAGAAAAGAAAACTACCTTTTAATATTCTCAAATGCTAATGCAGAGGAATAGAGAGGGAAAATGGAAGAAAGTTTGTTTTAAAATTACTATGAATAGATATAGACCTGACTAGGTGATGTGAAACAGCTACATTCAAGCAGTGTTCTTAATAAGGAGTGAAATGTTGCAACATCTAATATTCTAGAAGGCTATATTTAAATCTAGTGTACAGATAGTTCAAGCTCTCACCTCTCTTTGCTTTTCTATTTGGATATGAAAAAGAAATGAATTGACATAATTTATCTTTGCCTACTGCTTTTTATTGAACTATGTTTTTTAAATTATAATAATTGAAAGCTAAGCAAATTCATATAATTGTGAGGTGTGATATTTTTAAAAGGGATGGAAATATGTCATACGGAGCACCAACATATTCTAAAAAGATTAAAAAACAAATACAGAAATGATCAAGCTAAGTAAGGCAAATCTGAAACATTGGTATTGGAATAGGGAAGATCACAAGAAATGGGTTGATTCCTACCTTGTCACACTGTCTAGCTGTCACCGTTTGATCAAGTCATTTAACTTTCTAGATCATCACTGTCCACTCAAATGTAATCCCAGCTACCATTGTCTTTTTGGATTTTTAGTAGCTACATTAAAATATAGGTGAATTATTTTACTTAACCCAAAATATACAACATATGATCGTGTTGACTTACAATCAATTTTAAAAAAATTATTCATGAGATATTTTACATTTTTCATTTTGAAAATTTCAAAATCCAGTGAGTATTTACAGTTATAGCACATCTTTATTTGGACCAGCCACATTTCAAGTACTCAGTTGCCACACGTAGCTCATGACCACTGCTATAGACGATGCCATTTTAGACTCTCAGTTTCATAGCCGTAAAATAATGCAGTTGAATAGACTATCTCCTTCATGCCTAACAATATTTAATTCTGTGGTGCTGCTTTTGCCTTATATGCAATAACTTCAAGCAGGGATCAGATGCACCTGTCTTCTAATACAAAACCAAATATGTAATATGTTATATAAACATGCCCAGAAAAAGTTTTCATTTAGAAAATAATTGAATTCCTTTCTCAAAAAATTTCCATTAACACTTAAGTGAAATTGCATATATCAAAGCACCTAACATGATAAATGCGTGCTCTGTGTGTGTGTGTGTGTGTGTGTGTGTGTGTGTGTGTGTGTCACAAAAACTGACATCTATCATTGGTTGCCCTGCCCTCTTCTTCTGGTAGAAAAAAACCTGAATTTATCTTTCTTTCTTTAATGGTAATCTAGGTATCATATCTGACTTTGCCCGAACAAGGAGTGCTACATGATCCAGTCTTGATCACTTATATCTAGACTCAGTTTGAGACAGAGTGGTCCCAGGAAAGAGCACAGTTGAACGGAACTCATCCCAATGGGCCATTCTAGAAAAGACTGTCCATTTCCTCTCACTGCTCATTTCTTTGGACCATCACAGGATGCTGTCCATTTGAGGTCTTGTTACTCAGCTTTTCCTTCAATTATGGAAGATTCTCTATAGCTTTAATGTAAATTCCCCTTTAATACTGACACACTTTCTGCCAAACACTTTGATAGGACCATGTCAAAAAAATTGTACTGGCAGTCTCTATGAACCATCCTCATCTGACCATATCTCCAATCCTAATGTCTATGCCTATTTTGGACAGGTTTGTTCAATCTAAATGGGAGAGTAAAAAGTAACTCACATTTAATTTCATTTAATTTCTGCAAGAAAGTTTTCTGATCTTCTACATTACAGTGTACAATACAGTAGCCATTAGGCACTTGTATCTATTTAAATTAATTAAAATTAAATTCAGTTTCATATTTGCACTAGCCAGATTTCAGGTGTTCAATAGCTACATGTGGCTGGTGGATATTGTCTTGGACAACACAGAAAACGAACATTTCCATCACTTTCAGAAGTTCTATTTGGCAGCAGTAGTCTAAGGAGTTTCCAAACTTCTTCCAAACACTCATTAAAATTTGAGATAATTCCTAACAAAAGTTATTGAGTAAAAGTTAAATGAAGGGCACCAGTAAGAAAAAGAATCATCATTTGTGGGATGGAGGGTAAATACGTCTCCACAAGAATAAAACAAACAAAGAAACTGAGTTAAAGAAGTAATTACATGGAAGACAACTACAGTACTTTGGAAAAGAAATTGTGTGTAGAAATTAGCAGACCTTCCGTATCTTAATATTTCCTTTCAGGATTAGGAACTCCTTTTCCACAATCCTGTTCCTTTGAAGACACTGAGTTATTAAACTTCAGACCTTAATTTTCTAAGTAATTTAATGACTCTAGTCATCCTCACATATTTTAAAGAGAGTTTTCTACAGAGCATATGTCACTTAATGGGTGACACAGCTCAATTATCTGCAGAAACAACACCAGAACAACACATGCTCCTGAAGTCCCAATCTAAAGAGTTCTTCTCTGTTCGACAAGGTATACTCGGGACAGTTCCCTAAGAATAATTTCTGTAGTATTATCTTAACTAAAGATATTCAGGTCAGAGTTTTTATTAACTCAGTCTCTCACCTCCTATGAAACAGGCAATTATGCAAATTCTATGTCACATGTACTAGGGCTGAACATGAATATATCTGGGTTTTTCTAAGGGCCTAGAAAAGGGAAATCATTCCACTGAATTTGTATCACTATAACTGATGGTCACCTGTCTAAATCTCATCCTCTGAAACTTGTAAGTCCTCATTTGCTTTCCCAAGTAGCTTGGAAATTAAGTCATCCTCAGCACATGTGTTTAATTTAAGTAAGGGTCTTCAGAGCCAAAATAATATGTGTTGTCCAAGAAGGAAAATAAATATATTTGTAAAATTCTGTGTGGTATAGATCACAGGCCTGAACCAGAGCTAACATTCCTACAGGTAAATGAAAGGTCTATGTGAGGAAAGCAAAATTGTCATGCATGTAAACTTGCAATAAATTAGGTCAGTTTCCAGAGAATCATATTCATGCATACGTAAAAAAAAAAATATATATGTATACTTTTGTCTTGGGATCGAAATATGCCAAGTCTTGAGTTTGGGACTTACTCAGGAGAGTCTTACGTTTTACATTTCCGACAACAGTTTAGTACTAATTCAGTCAAAGGTTTCCTGCTTGCCTGCCAAATCTCCCTGTCTATTATACATCTGATGGCTTCTTTCTGGAAGCTGCTGACTTCCATCATTTGACAAATAAATTAGCAATAGGTCATTATCAGAGTGATTCTTAGATAATTAACATACATACATTTGACATTTCATTGAGTTTATTAATCAAAATATGTTTGTTTTTAATGTATACTTCTATCTTCAGCTGGGCTTGGAATTTTTTCAGCTACTCTTGACAACCCATTTGGAATAATGATAGTGTTTCCACTCCCAGCCTAAATCAAATTTCATGTACTTTGCTTTCCTCCATTCAACCTTCTTTGTCTCCTTTCCTGATGGTCCCATTGATTCTAAAATTGATCATCAGAGTCCTTTAAGTATCCTGTTCAATCTAAAAATCGTTTTACTTTCCTCCAGCTAGGTGAAGCTGGGACTCTGCACTGGGATGGTCAGCAGCGTGATGCAGTGGGAGTTATTCCCTGCAGGAGACTGGGGACCTGAACTTTATTAGAGAATCTTATTACAGGATTAATTCACTTTCTGTGGATTGATAGAACCAAACTTTATTATTTTCATTTAGGTCTGCTGATTCTATGTATTATCTCTTCAGAATAAAAGTCAAGAAAAATGACCACTAAAATCACCCTAAAAAAAAAACCCAAACAAATAAAAACTTATGCATTTCCATACCTACTTCTTTTATTCACCTGTAAGTATGTTTTTTCCTCCAAGTACAGATATTTATATTCCTAGGCTACAAAAACAGGTCTTGAGGTATCTTATAATAACCCACTTTAACATCTAACCCACTTTAGCCTCACATATAAATCTCTCAGTTTTGTAAAAATGAAGGTTTTGCAAGTCCTCAAAATACACTTGATATTTCATAGTGGTACAGAGTGGTGGTTCAAAGTCCAGAATAATGAATCAGAATGTTTGGATTCTAATACTAATTGTTACTTAGTCTCTCTGCTTTAGTTTCCTCATGCGTAAAATAGAAATAATATTAGTAACTACCTTATAGAGATGTTGTAACATTTAAAAAAACAGATATGGAGCTTTGAAAAGTTAATTATTTTTCACTATAAAATTTGATAATTTCTTGTGATAAGTGAGAAGTCTATCATGCTTTCTTAGCTTTATCCAGTTACCTAAAGTAATTAATGAAAATCTTTTCTTTTTGTCTTCCTAGAATCAAAGGAGCTAAAAGCAAACAGAGCCATGCTAATATTGAATCTGGGATGCCTGGGCAGCTGGGAGTTAATTTACAATTAATCTTTTACCTTGCTAAATACAAGAAGGTGAATCACGCATGCACCTAGGAGTGTCCCTAGGAGTATATGTCTCTAGGAGTTCAAGTTAATATGAATGCGCCAAATCCAATCCTTATCTGAATATTATTTAGAATAGTAGATAAGCAGCCAAACCAAAAGCCCAGATAAAGGTGGCTTAAGAGATGATGTTTATTTCTCTTTCCCACAGCATTTCAATCCTAAGTAGTCCAGGTAGGATATCGTAACACTATTCAGCTCTCACTATCACAAACACATACTAACCGGCATGACGATGAGAAAAAGACAAGGGGAGATACAACCATCCTCCTTCAAGTCATAAACTGAACATTGAATGTGTCCTATCTATTCAGATACCATCGGCCTGAGCTTACTTACATGGTCACACCTATCTGCAAATGAGACTGGGAAATGTCTTTAACTGGGTGGTCATGCTAAATCTATATTCCAGCTAAAATTGAGGGCTTCTGTTACTAAAGGTAGAAAAATTGAAGATGAATGTATATGTATGGACAATTATCAGTATCTTACATAGTCCATCCTTATGTATATTTTGCAGGTTTTTCAAAGGTAGAACCACTCACTCCTCCCTAAAAGAGTCAAAATCCTATGTAGTTGTGACCTTCAGCTCAAGGCCCAAGGTGTTTGGGTTGCATGAAGTACTTTTCTTTAGTTCTGAGTGTGTTCCTTCATCATCTTGCAACCTCTAAAGTAAAACATAAGTGTTTTTGCTTCTCCCTCAACACCGATCACACTCAATATACAATGGTGGAGAGAAGCGTGTGTGTACAGAATGTCCACAATAAAAACTTCTCTTTGGAGAAGGCAGGAATGGGAAATACACAGTTGTTACTCTTCTTAACAACTTATTAAATCGTGCTGGAAAAATACTGTGAACATTCTTAGTCTTGTCCATGAATTCAATTTCTGGATTAGTGCATCTAGTAATGGCTAGTTGGCTTTCGGGTTTGTTTTCCTTTATGGTCCAGGGCTTTTCCTCTTGGAGTTTCTCCCTTGTATTTTATCCTCCATGGCCATTTCTGACATGCGCATTGAAAAGAATTCCCTTTTTGAGGGTTGTGCAGCTCTGGGTTGCTTTAAGTGTCAAACAGCCCCAGGCTTAGACGCTCATGCTTGTGATGTCTGGAACAGCAAAATATTCTTAATAATCTGGTAGGCCTCTGGTCTAGTTACTTTCAGTCAATTGCTCTGTGCCAGAAACAATAGCAAAAGATATAATGTAAATATACATTCATTTTATACTTGATAATTTTGCTCCTTTATTTCCTGGCTTCAATAATCTGGTCATCTCTCTGTTTTTCAACTTAATAAAGGATCAATGGACTCCTATTGAAATAATGAGCTTGGATAAGATCTCGGATGCAATTCCCAGGATGCAGAACCAAAGGTAAGTGTTCGTGTGAAAATGCTTCATTAGCATGCGTTATCCAGGAAAAGCAACAAAGAAGTGGAAAAGTGAACTAAGATGTTAAGAAACTCAAGAAAGCTAGTGAAAGGTAACATTACCTCAAACCCCAGGAGAGCTTTGGAGCTTTTATACAGTGGTATAAACCACATATTTAATGTTGTTTTAATCAAGTCACAAGGGAGCTGGAGTATTTATACTTCTATATCTATGGTCATTGTTTAGGGGCTGCCCCATGTTGAAAAAAGACATTTCCCTTTGCCACTACTTCTGGCTTTCCCAGTTTGAGGCAAAGCAGTACCAGCAGGCCAAGTCCAGTCTGCCAGAAAAAGAGATGCAGGTGTTAGCTGAAGGAAGAGAAAGCAGTCCTGAAGGTGATGTGAACTGAAATTGTAAAGAGATTATGGTGAACAGCGGCAGAGAACTGACAGAGTCTGCTTGGGCTAAATTCTTAATTTGATCATTAATTTTTAGTGGGAGGTACTGGAGAGGGGCACAGGCTCATCTATTCATTGGACCGCTTCTCCAGAGGCATCTCTTGTCCTTAGCATGAGTTAAACTCTTGTTTCTGTATCAATTTAATTTTTCAAAATAGAAACTACAAAAATTAGGTAACTAATACCATCATTTTGAGTTGGGTTCCAATCCATTTCACTAGAGATAAAAAATTTGTCTGAGTTCCAAGACATCACAGATGACAATTTGTCCAAAAAATTAATAATGAAATCACAAGGTCAGAGCTTTCCAGACAGCAATGGTGTATTCTCACTGTCTATCCAACAGCTACTAAGCCAAAGCCATTTAAGTTCTCTTGTAGCCATACCTCACCCCAAATGTTAAATTTCTAGACTATTTCTGATATAAGATCATATACAGAAATAAAGGTCGAATTAACAGTGGTTTAGAAAGATGGAAAAATGAAGGATTTGTCTTAATCTAACACAATCATATTTTATTGCATTGAATTAGGGTTCATAAAAGCCAGATGTGATGTATGGGCCTGAATTAAGGACTAGTCTTGATTAACAAACTGTAAAAGACATTTTGAGAATAATTGGGAATACTTAAATACAGTTGATTAAATGAAATTAAAATTTTCTTAAATTAAGGAATGGAGATTATTTCTGACAACATCAGGTTGCAAAGGCATATTAAAATGCATTTATATGAGAAAATATCTGAAAATATATGAACTATTACTTTATAGTGGTTATCCCTAAGTTGTGAAAGTATGTAGTTTCTATTTAGTTTTGATTGTCTGGAAGTCCAAACTTTCTACAATATACTGGTGTTATTTATATATACAATGAGTTACTTTTTTTTTTTGAGATGGAGTTTCGCTGTTGTTACCCAGACTGGAGTGCAATGGCACGATCTCGGCTCACTGCAACCTCTGCCTTCTGGGTTCAAGCAATTCTCCGGCCTCAGCCTCCCGAGTAGCTGGGACTACAGGCGTGCACCACCATGCCCAGCTAATTTTTGTATTTTTAGTAGAGACGGGATTTCATCTTGTTGATCAGGATGGTCTCGATCTCTTGACCTCGTGATCTACCCGCCTCAGCCTCCCAAAGTGCTGGGATTATAGGCGTGAGCCACTGTGCCCGGCCACAATGAGTTACTTTTTAAGGATTTCTTTTTTCTGTTATTTACGGACAAACACCCGATTTAGGAAATACTATGCCATAAATTTGACAAAAGTTTACTACATATATTATTTTAAAGTGATTGGCAATCAACATGAAAGCAAATAATCTGATTTTTAGATAGAAAATTAAAAATATTCAACAGTACAATTCAAAAACGATTTAACCTTTCTTCCCTCCTACAAAATATTATTTATCTCTATAAAGATACTTAAATTTGTATATCTTTTGACACAGTAATTCCACTTTGAGATATTTCTTTGAGAAAGTTATCAAAGATGAAGTGAAAAACTTTTACATAAGGATATTTATAGCAGTGATATTTATAACAGCATTATGTTAAGAAAAACTTAATTTGCTACTACATGGATTTTGTTAGATAAATGTATCCCTTTACTATGCAAATTTTTTCTTGTTATTTTTATTTTTAATTTACAAATTAAATGTTTATATTTATGTGTTCCTCAAATTATTAAAATATAATACAGTGTAAAGGTTCCCATTTGCCCCATCCCCTGTAAACCCAGACCCCAAACGTCTCACCCCTTACACCAAGCCTACACCTATACTTTTCTTCCAGAGTTTTTGAATGCATATTCAAACACACGAGCACAGATTTCTATTTGTCTTCTTTTTACACACAATATATGACATACTATTAACATTATTTTACACTGTGCTTTTATTGCTTAATAACATATATTTAAATTTTTTCCACATTGTGTGTAATGACTTTATTTTTTAATCATTTTACAGATCATAATTCCATTATATATTTACCCAGAATTATATTAATAAACATTTATTTTATTTTTATATTTTGCCATTACATAAAGTGTTGCCTAAATAAATTTGCATATATATATATATATATATATATATATATATATATATATAATTTTGTGTACCTGGGTAAATATGTCTGTAGAATAATTCACTAAAGACAGTAAGCCTTTGAAATGTTTGCAGATATTACCAAATTGCCTTCTACAGGGATTGTATCAACTTACACTTCCATCAGAAGCATATGAGAATGTTTTTTTCATAGAGTCACTACCAGAGTGTACTGTAAAACTCCTGGATTTCTACCAATTCTGTAAATGAAAATGATATCAGTGTATCAATTATCTATTGCTATATGACAATAGCCCAAAGTACTGACTTAAAGTAATCATGATTTATTTTTTCTCAGCCTTCTGTTCATCAGAATGTTTGTTCCTCTGATGGTTTTCCCTAGGCTCACTCATTTGGCTACATTAGATTGATGAGGTTAACTGGAAAAGGTGGTCATGTCTCTTGATGCAGTTTTCCATCTTCAAGTTCACACTGGGCATTCTCACAGCATAGCAGTAGAATTCCAGGAGGCAAACCCCAGAATGCAGCCTTTTATCACATTTTCTGATTTTCCAATGGCATAGAAAATCATATGACCCAGCCCACAGTCAAAATGGAGGGGACCTCAGAGGAGTATTACTCCCTGGAGGCATCCCTTGGGGCCATTTTGATAACTAAACCACATTCAATGCAAGCTTGATTTGCATTTCTTTCATTATTAGTGAGTTTGAGAAATTTGAACATCTTCTCTTACGTTTAGCGGCACTTGGCATTTTGTTTTCTATGAAATGTCTATTATGTCTTTAGTCAATTCTAATTAATTCTTTATAGTTTTACTGATCTTTGTCTTCTAGACTTTCAGAAATTCTATTTTAGGAATATTGTCCACTTTTGTATGACGTGAATTACAGATATTTTAACTTTTCTATAGATACAATGGCTTCTTGTTAATAAAAATTCTAGCCTAAGGTGATACAGACACACACACACACACACACACACACACACACACAAACACACATACATATCTCCTCTGTGTGTATTTATAAAGATATAAGATATGTTATATTCATATAAATATAATATATAATAAATTCATGTACTACATGCTGATGTTTTGGTCAAGGATAGACTGCATATGCAATGGTGGTTGCATAAAATTACAATGCTATATTTGTACTGTACCTTTCCTATATTTCCATATGTTTAGATAAACAAATACCATGTGTCACAATTGCCTACAGTATTCAGTGTAGTAACATGGCTGTATAAGTTTGTAGCCTAGGAGCAATAGGTTATATCATATAATCTGTGTATAGTAGGTTTTACCATTTGGTTTGTGTAAGTACACTTTGATGTTCACACAATGGAAAAATCACCTAACAACACATTTCTCAGAATGCATTCCCATCATTAAGCACCACATCAATATATATGCTTATATATGTGAAATGAATGACAGCAATTCTGTAAGAGATGAAAGAGAAAAATTATAATTATTTTCTTATAAGATAGAATAGTATAGTTGAACTTAATACTATAAATCAACTGGATATAATGGATAGCTATAAACTATTTCTTGTAATAACAGCACAATAAACAATCTTCTCAAGCTCACATGGAACATTCACTAGGAAAGATTAAATTTTAAGATATAAAACACATCTGTAAAGTGGTATAATATTATTTGAAAACTGACTTGGATTAGTTGTAAATGTATATTGCAAACTAAAGCAACACCAAAAAAGTAAAAATAAAATAAAGTACAACTCATAAACTAAGAAAGGAGAGAAAATAGAATCAGATAAAATGCTTAATTGAAATCATAAAAGGTATAAAAAAGTAGAAGACAAAAATAGGAACAGAAAAATGGAACAAAATAGTAACAAATATGGAAGATACAAAGCTTAATATAACTGTAATCACTGTGAACACCAATTCTGTAAATGTATCAATTCTAGAAGTGTTAAGAGTGGATCAAAAACAAGATTCAATTATATGATGTGTCCAAAAAATAAACCCACTGAATATATAAAGACATATAAATGAAAGTAAATGAATAGTGGTAGGTATATGATGCTAACACTAATCAAACAAAACCAGGAGTAGGTACACAAATTTCAGAAAGGGCAGACTTCAGAATAAGGAAGTTATCAGGGATAAAAAATATTGCTTAATTATAAAGGGATCAATTCTTCAAAAAGACAGCAAATGTCAATGACTATGTGAGTAACAAAAGAACATCAAAATATATGAGGCAAAAGCTGGTAGGACTACAAGGAAAATTGGATGAGTTGATTTCAATACGCAATCAAGAGAAAGGGACAGTTCCAGCAGGCATAAAAGTAGTAAGAACTTAGTTGAACTCAATGCCATCAATCAACTGGATATAATGGATAGCAATAGACTACTTCTTCCAATAACAGCAGAATAAACAATCTTCTCAAGGTCACATGGAATATTCACTAGGAAAGATTACATTTTGAGATAAAAAACACATATCAACAAATGTAAAAGAATAGAAATTATACAGTCACTTTTCTCAGACCTCAATAAAATTAAGCTAGAAATCAGTAACAGAAAGATAGCTGAAAAATCCAAAATATTTGAAGATTTAACAACACGCTTTTAAAAAACAAATGGATCAAAAAAGACATCTCAGGAAAAATTAAAAGTAATATTTTGAACTAAATAGAAATGAAAACATAACTTAGCAAAATTTGGAAAATGCAGCGAATGCAGAAATTAGCGGGGAATGTATAGCATTGACTTCATATGGTGGCCCTCCCTTATCGGGAGTTTTGCTTTCTACAACCTCAGTTACATGCAGTTGACCAGGGTTGGAAAATATTAAGCGAGCAATTTCAGAAATAAACAATTCGTAAGTTTTAAATTGTACAGTATTCTGATTAGTGGGATGACATATTCAGCCATCCTGCTGTGTTGTACCTGGAACATGAATCATTTATTTGCCAAGTATACCCAGGCTGTATATACTACTTGCCTGTTAGTCACATAGCATCTTGGTTATCAGATCAACTGCCAAGGTATCTCAGAGCTTGCATTCAAATAACCCTGATCTTACTTAATAATGGCACCAAAGCACAAGAATAGTAAAGCTGGCAATTTGAGTAAGCCCAAGAGAAGTCTTACAGTGACTCTCAAGTGAAAAGGTAAAAGTTATTGACTGAATAAAGAAACAAAAAAATTGTATGCTGAGGTTGCTGAGATTTACAGTAAAAACAAATATTTTATTTGTGAAATTGTGAAGTAGGAAAAAGAAATTTATGCATATTGTACACAGGTTGAGGATCTCTTGTCTGAAACACTTGGGACCAGAAGTGTTTTAGATTTCATTTTTTTAAAGAATATTTGCAGAATACATATTGGTTGAGCATTCCTAGTCCAAATATCTGAAATGTAAAATGCTCCAATAGTCATTTCCTTTGAGCATCATTTCAGTGCTCAAAAAATTTCAAATTTAGAGCATTCTGGATTTTTGATTTTTGGATTAGGTACACTCAGCCTATGTAGAGTTTGGCACTTTTCATGGTTTCAGGTATTGCCTGAAAGTTTTGAAACACATCCTCTGCAGATTAGTTGGGACTATTGAAAATCTCAAGATACAAAATCAATATGCTAAAATCATAAGCATTCCTATACACCAATAATAGACAAACAGAGAGCCAAATCATGAGTGAACTCCCATTCACAAATGCTACAAAGGGAATAAAATACCTAGGAATACAACTTACAGGGATGTGAAGGACCTCTTCAAGGAGAAGTACAAATCACTGCTCAAGGAAATAGGAAAAAACACACAAATGGAAAAACATCCCATGCTCATGGTTAGGAAGAACCAATATCATGAAAATGGCCATACTGCCCAAAGTAATTTATAGGTTCAATGCTATCCCCATCAAGCTACCACTGAGTTTCTTCACAGAATTAGAAAAACTACTTTAAATTCAATATGGAACCAAAAAAGAGCATATACAGCCAAGACAATCCTAAGCAAAAAGAACAAAGCTGGAGGCATCATGCTACCTGACTTCAAACTGTAATACAAGGCCACAGTAACCAAAACAGCATGGTACTTGTACCAAAACAGAGATATAGACCAATGGAACAGAACAGAGACCTCAGAAATAACACCACACATCTACGACCATCTGATCTTTGACAAATCTCACAAAAACAGGAAATGGGGAAAGGATTTTCTATTTAATAAATGGTGTTGGGAAAACTGGCTAGCCATATGCAGAAAACTGAAACTGGACCCCTTCCTTACACCTTATACAAAAATTAATTCAAGATGGATTAAAGATTTTAATGCAAGACCTAAAACCATAAAAACCCTAGAAGAAAACCTAGGCAATACCATTCAGGTCATAGGCATGGGCAAAGACTTCATAACTAAAACAGCAAAAACAATGGCAACAAAAGCCAAAATTAACAAAAGAAATCTAACTACACTAAAGAGTTTCTGCCAAGCAAAAGAAACTATCATCAGAGTGAATAGGCAACCTATACAATGGAAGAAAATTTTTGCAATCTATCCATCTGACAAAAAGCTAATATTCATAATCTACAAAGACCTTAAATTGACAAGAAAAAAACAACAAACAACCCAATCAAAAAGTGGTCAAAGGATATGAATACACACTTCTCAAGAGAAGGCATTTATGTCTTCTCTTGAGAAAGGCCAACAAATATATGAAAAAAAGCTCATCATCACTGGTCTCTAAAGAAATGCAAATCAAAACCACAATGAGATTACTATCACATGCCAGTTAGATGGTGATCAATGAAACGTCAGGAAACAAGAGATGCTGGAGGGGATGTGGAGATACAGAAACACTTTTACACTGTTGGTGAGAGTATAAATTAGTTTAACGATTGTGGAAGACAGTGTGGAAATTCCTCAAAGATCTAGAACCAGAAATACCCTTTGAACCAGCAATCCCATTACTGAGTCTGTACCCAAAGGATTATAAACCATTCTACCATAAAGACACATGCACATGTATGTTTATAGTGACACTGTTTACAATAGCAAAGACTTGGAACCAACCCAAATGCCCATCAACGATAGACTGGACAAGGAAAATGTGGCATATATACACCATGGAATAGTATGCAGCCATAAAAAATGGTGAGTTTGTGTCCTTGGTAGAGACATGGATGAACCTGGAAACCATCATTCTCAGCAAACTAACACAGGAACAGAAAACTAAACACCACATGTTCTGACTCATAAGTGAGAATTGAACAGTGAGAACACATGGACACAGGGAAGGGAACATTATGCAGCAGAGCCAGTCCGGGAGACGGGCAGCTAGGGGAGGGATAGCATTAGGAGAAATACTTAATGTAGATGATGGGTATATGGGTGCAGCAAACCACCATGGCACATGTATATCTATATAACAAGCCTGCATGTTCTGCACATGTATCCCAGAACTTAAAGTAAAATTTTTAAAAAAGCAAAAAAACAAAGAGGCTGGGCACGGTGGCTCATGCCTCTAATCCCAGCACTTTGGGAGGACGAGGTGGGCAGATCACGAAGTCAAGAGATCGAGACCATCCTGGTCAAAATGGTGAAACCCAGCCTCTACTAAAAAATACAAAAACTAGCTGGACGTGGTAGTGCACACCTGTAGTCCCAGCTACTCAGGAGGCTGAGGCAGGAGAATTGCTTGAACCTGGGAGGCGGAGGTTGCAGTGAGCCAAGATTGGGCCACTGCACTCCAGCCTGGCGCCTGGTGCCTGGCGCCTGGCAATGGAACAAGACTCTGTCTCCAAAACAAAAACAAAAACAAAAACAAAAAAACAAAAAGAAACAAAGAAAGAAGAAAGATCTAAAATCAATCATCTAAGCTTCCACCTTAGGAAACTAGAAAAAAAAAGCCAATGAAATACAGGGTAAGTAGAATAAAAGAAATAAATGTAATATTGAAAACAGGGAATCAGTAGGAATAATTAGTACAACTAAGAGCTGTTTCTTTTCTTTACCCTTTTAAATTATTATTATTTTCATTATACTTTAAGTTCTGGGGAACATGTGCAGAACGTGAAAGTTTGTTTCATAGGTATGCACGTGCCATGGTGCTTAGCTGCATCCATCACCCCACCATCTACATTAGGTATTTCTCCTAACACTCTCCCTTCCCTAGCCCCCACCTCCCTGACAGGCCCCAGAGTATGATGTTCCCCTCCCTGTGTCCATGGGTTATCTCGTTCAATACTCACTTATGAATGAGAAAGCTATTCACCAAGCTGACTAAGAAAAAAAAAAGAGAAAGCAAACGACTAATATCAGAAATGAAAGAGAGAATATTACTATAGATCAGATGAACATTAAAAGCATAAAAAAGGAATACCATTAACAACTCTTGCATATAAATCTGGTAACCTATATGAAATGAACAAATTCCTTTAAAGACACAAACTGCCAAAACTCACAGAAGAAGAAATAGATGATCTGAATGGACCTATATTTACTAAAAAAGTTCGTCAATAATTAATAACTTTCTAACACAGAAAGCACCCAAACTGGAGGGCAATTCTACCAAACATTTAAAGAAGAAACTATACCAATACTCTACAATATCTATCAGAAGATAGAAGAAGATGAATTCCTTCTAACTCATTCTTTAAGGCCAGCATTACCCTAATATCACACCAGACAAAAAGGTTATAAGAAAAGAAAATTACAGAACACCACCTCCCATGAATATATATGTAAAAGTCCTCAACCAAACATTAGCAAGTTTAATTCAACAATTATAAAAGGAGGGGGCTGGGCGCAGTGGCTCATGCCTGTAATCCCAGCACTTTGGGAGGCTGAGGCAGGTGGATCACGAGGTCAGGAGATTGAGACCATCCTGGCTAATACTTTGAAACCCCACCTGTATTAATAATACAAAAAATTAGTCAGGCATGGTGGCACGTGCCTGTGGTCCCAGCTACTCTGGAGGCTGAGGTAGGAGAATCACTTAGACCTGAGAGGCAGAGGTTGTGGTGAGCCGAGATCACGCCACTGCACTCCAGCCTGGGTGACAGAGTGAGACTTTATCTCAAACAAACAAACAAACAATTATAAAAAGAATTATATACCATGACCAAGTAGTCTTTATTCGGGGTATTTTAGGTTAGCTCAAGGTTTGAAAATCAATTCATGTAATTCATCATACCACTACTTTGTCAATTTCCTATATTGTGATTATATTTTTCTTTTTAAAACTATAATTTGAACACATAAACATAAGCAATTTCCTTTCAATACATTTTTAACAGTTTCTGTTTGATGTCCAACTATTTTGAGTTCTTCATTTGTGAAAATTAGGGAAAAATAACTTTCTCATTTTTAATAGAAATGCTTTTATAATTTATGTCTACTTTTTAGTACACAGGGCCATTATCAAGCTACTTAAAAAGGAAACACAGAAATCTTGACAATTGTGATTGTGGATAAAATATAAATAAAAGCTCTAGGAGAGTCTTTCAAACATTTATATTGTGCACTCTCCACAACAGAATAAAACATACTGTATGATAAACTATATAGATAGTAAAGGTAGTTTCCTTCACGCATATAACCTTGAATTTATTCCAATCTATTTTCTGAAAAGTTTGCAATGTAAGCATATACTAATCAACTTCACTTGGGGTGATAGTGTTCCCTAAGCAGACAACATTCTTAGTCAATTAATGCAAAAGAGATAAAGTCTGGACCAAGGTCAGAAGTATATGAATCTCTATAGAGCAACCTAGGTATAGGTAGCTGAGGAATTAATTATATTTGAATTTGAGAAGAAGATGAAGGTCAATCACTATTTCAGTTATTTAACCTCAGAGAATTATCTCCATCACAGATAATTCTGGAAACTCATTAAAAGAACTAGTGGATTAGTTGCTTCTCTGAAACATAGGGTAAAAATAATGGACTAACAAGCAGAAGCTATGACATGGCAAACAGAATTAAATTGTTCCTATGATGAAAATAGAGGATTGATTTTGAAACTGCTTGGTTTTGTGAAACACAAGAGGTGATGAAGGTTTTATTTTCCTAACTGAGAAACTAGCAGATTATATTCTGGGAAGATTTCCATGTCTTTAACAGGAGTGGATGCTGGAATCAAAACATGCCTTTCCTTTTGTGAAATCTATTATCTTAAAAGGAAATGGAACATGTAGTGCTTCTTATTAAGGACACTATTTTAACTTGAAACCTCAATATAATTTTATGCATATGATATATATAAAAGTTTTTGATTTAATTAAGCATAGTTTCTTTAACAATCCCCATTCAAAAAGTAAAAACAGTGATATAAGAACTCTAGGATTAAACTCACTTTCTTATACAGAAATAAAACAGAAGTCTAAAAAATTTCTATAAGTTTTCCAAGACAAAATGTTAAATATTTGCATAGAATACAGAATCAAAATATTTACACAGAATATAAAATCAAAACCAGTTCTGGTTGTAGCCCTCCCGTCATACAATCTTGCTTACTGATACCTCTCTCCCCAATCACATACATTTTGGCATTGTCAAGAAATCTATCTGGTAATAACAATGCCTCATTAATAAAATGTTCTATGAAATAGACACAAAGTACACAATAATGATAAGCCTCCTTAGTGTAATTGATAATATCTAGCTATAAATTTGCTACAAAAATCTGAGTGTTCCAATTGAACAAATGTCTACTTTTTAGTTTATTTGGCGATGATGGAGGGAGCCGGGTGAAACAGTGCAGACATGGTTTCTGGGCACCAGGGGTCATTCCTAGAGCATGGGGCTCTGTAGTAGAATCATTCATGCCAAGAGTTGCTGACTTCAGTCTTGGAAGTCAAGAAAGTAAAAATGAAGATATTGTGAAGTGAGCGGGGGATGAAATACATAGTCAGTGTTTATGAGGAAGTAAAAAGAACACAGTCTTGAACAAATAATAAAAGGTAAAACTGCAAATTTGTGTATAGGTGCAATAATTGAAAAAGCAGAAAGAACCTTGGATGTTCTTTCTCTCTTTCTATCTTAGTGACTGCTATATGATTATTTTTCTTCTTTCCAGCATTTGAAACACATTTTCCTGTCTCCTATCTACCATATTCTCTCCTTGGCTTCAACTTACATAACAACTAATGTTAGATTCATCACTTTTAAAAGCTACGGTAACATTATCATGTCAGGCTTATCCCATTCTTATTCAAGATCTCATCATTTATTGTCAAGAACAATGAAATATAGCTTGTTTGCCATATTTTCCTAACTGTTTTCTCTTCTTTACATTTAGTACCACATATCTAGCAAGGAAAACATGAAGAAATAGTCTTTTTGCAGAAGACTTCAAAATTCTGGGGTTCCTGTGGTTTCTGCCAGGAATTGAGAGTTATCTGCTGCCTGGCCTTGAAACAGCTCAGAGCCAGACAACTCCAGTTTCTGCTAAATAAGCACTGATTTCTCAACATGTGAGTGTCAGTTCTCCTTGTGTAGACACTCTTGACATCTGAATATGCACTGGTTTTCCATCATTAATTACAATCCTGGCTGTGTGTATTGTTGAATCCTTGGGTTATGGGGTTGTGGGGTGATAAGCTGTGATGAGGGTTTGTGGCTAAGGTAGAAGTCACTTAACATATAATATTTGCACTGGGATGAATGCAATAGTGCTTTTCAAAATTTTTGTTGTTGACTTTTTTGAGATAGAATCTCACTATTGTCCTGGGCTCACTTAATCCTCTTGCCTCAGCCTACTGAGTAGATGTGATTACAGGCACATGCCACCATGCCTGGATATATCGCTTTTTAAACAGAACAACCACAGTTACCATGAAACTCTCATCCTGGTAAATGGTAGTTAGCCCTTAATCTTCTTTTCTGACTCAGTCGTCTCTTAGATTAGCAGACGCATAGAGTGATGAAGCTAGGCTTAAGTATTTAAGAAAGTATCGCCTGGGCCAGTCTGTCACTTTAAAAATGAGAAAGCTGAGTTCTAGACTTACTTAAATAATACTCTTTGCTGCTTTCATTATTCCCAAAAGGTTATCCCATATATTAACTACTGGTGTTGGCTGAATTCTTTTGTGTAAAAATGGACAAAAAAAGAGCATACGCTTAGAACTATACATTGCCTACTCCCATGATATCTGTACAAATTTACACAAAGGTATTGTCAATTTCTAAAATTCTTCTTGGTCAAGTAGTCATCATCTATGAAATATGAATTCAATTATTTAGTGGTTGTGCAAACAAAATATCAGTCAATGTGATTTTAGAGAGTGTTTCCTAATGTGTTCAGTAAAGAAGAATATATCTTTACATTTGAAGACAATCTGAAATAAAATGTTTTGGAGGTCAAAATGTTGAGTAGCATTTTATGAAAGGATTAGGTTCTATAATCCACTCGAGGTTATAATTAAATATAGTTAAATTCACTTTGTAAATGTTGTGCAAACCCCTATGAAGTGTAATGAACACAATTTTATGCATACATGTTTAATGCAGAGTAATACATGGAGGTCATTAAATTAGTCCTAAGAAAGATGCATAAAGAAAGGCACTGTGCCTCTCTCTGAACATTGAAACCATTCTGACTTTAATAATTGGACTTAGGGCGGGGCGCGGTGGCTCAAGCCTGTAATCCCAGCACTTTGGGAGGCCGAGGCGGGTGGATCACAAGGTCAAGAGATCGAGACCATCCTGGTCAACAAGGTGAAACCCTGTCTCTACTAAAAATACAAAAAATTAGCTGGGCATTGTGGCATGTGCCTGTAATTCCAACTACTCAGGAGGCTGAGGCAGGATAATTGCCTGAACCCAGGAGGCGGAGGTTGCGGTGAGCTGAGATGGTGCCATTGTGCTCCAGCCTGGGTAACAAGAGTGAAACTCCATCACTAAAATAATAATAATAATTGGACTTACCCTATTCTGTTTAATGTTAAACTTCTATTGCCTTAATGCATTTTCATAAAAAATGGACTATTATTTGTCTAGTATCTTCCAGGTGTGCATAAAGCAACAGAGAAGCATTTCTCTTTCCATGGCTCTACCTTGAATAAGTTCTCCCCCAACCCACTCATCCCTCAGTTAAAAACCTTATGGTCATCAGAAATTATGATACAAAATGTGGATAATCATTAGAAACACCTGAAAAGCATATTTGAAAAATGTAGATTATTGATACCGAGAAATTCCTATTCACTAAAGTTCAAAGTGGAGGTTGAGAACACACATTTTAAAAAAGAAAGGTTTTCTAATCAAATCATCAGCTAGATTATAATAGCACTAATGTAGGTGATCCAGGAAATAAAGGACAGTACAAATAATGCCAGATGCCTATTTTTTTTTAAGGCTCCCAGACTCTTACTAAACAGTCCCTCCTACCAAAGAGTCCTGTGAGCAGGCCCTCCCTTATGCTGCCACCAAACTTCCAGATTGTCAAAACGTGATAAGAAGAGACACATGCCTGATTAGTCCTTGACCATCTTCCCGGGCAGAAGATGGATGACCACAGCCCCAGATCTGAACAGCAGCCTATGTGCTCATTTTATTCATCCAGTGTGTGACTAAGACACAGCATTTCTATGGGGGAGAGGTGGGAAATGAAAAATTGGCAGAAAATTGTAAAATTAATTCTTTTTGAGCTGTGCAGCTCCCTGCCTGGAATATTTCACCATTCATCAGCTAGCTGAAATTCTTTTGATATTTCCTTTTTCCAATGAAAACCTAAAGAAAAGAAAAGCTTTTTTCCCCCTTTTACCCAAACTCCCCTTTGACTAATTTTTGTTCTACCGGGGAAAGTTAAACTATCCTGACCACACACAGAAGCTGTTCTCCCAATTTTACTGTCAGCTGCATGCAACTTTAGGACATTCTCATCTCTAAAATGTAACATTTACTGGTCCTACTGTCAGATAAGTCCCTCTGGAATGCTCAGGATATATGTCTACACCTTCTGCAGTTGGGCCTTGAACCAGATGTAAGAAATAATGTACCATTCCTTTACAATACAGGGAGCAGGCTCAGTCTCAGGCCAAACACAAAATTAGAAACAGTTTTCTTTAGGTGCACTTTTCTACTGTCCCAATTACCCTTGGTCCATGCCATACCCATGTACCCACCAACCCTCCAATTCCTTTCTGGCTAGTAGCACCTTAGCAGAAGACCTTTCTCAACCACTCAGAAATCACACCTTCAGACATCAAGTTATTATGAAGCTAATGCTTGACCATGTTCTACTGTGATCAATGCACTCTGAAAAAAAATGAACTTGTGTTAGATATTGTTAGTTCCTGGTGGGTTTATGCTTTAGCTTTTGCAACTCTTTACAAGGCTCAGAGAAGGCATCCAATAAGGGTGCACTAAATGAAGGAAGGAGCATGTTTTCCTTCAAATGGAAGTCCTCCGGAAACAGTGCTTTGCTTTAGTGGAATAACTGGTAATTCTTGAGGTTTTCATCTGGCTCTAAATCAAATATGACTTTTCATACCTCTTATGCATGAGGTGGCTTCAACAAAGAACTAGAACTGGAATAGAAACAATTTTCAGTAAAGTGGCAGGATATATAGTCATATTTTATCTCAATATGCTATAATCTATATGAGAGAAAGTCTTTGAAAAGCAATTTTGAAGGAATTTTAGAGTAATTATTCCCAAATAATAGGTTTTGGCACTCAGCTACTTAAGAATCTATTCTTGCCTTCTTGTGAACAGGCTCACATCACCTACCCAACTCTGTTTCCATGACTTACTAACAGAGTTCTCTATAGATTACTGTTCTCTACTCATTCTAGGCTCAATTTTATTTGACAATACACTATATCATTTATTAAATCTCTCACTTTCTGTCTCTGCTTATTGAAAGTGCTTTTATTCGTCCTCATGCCAGCCCTATTCTCTTTCTAAATAAAACCCTTCCAATGGCTCTGGCCATTTCTCTGTTTTTTTTTTTTTTCAATCTCCTGGCTTTGTGTTCTTCTTGTCTTCACCGTGACCATCTCATATTGTTTTGTAACTATTTCAAATGCATTTTAAATTACTAGGAAGTTGAAAAAGAGTCCATCTTAAATATTAGAAATTAATTGCTTAATAAACATTTGTTGAATTAAATGGCATCAAATTAATCATTTCAACTCACCAGTCTCATAGCTAAAAAAGATCATTATAAAAATATATTGTTTATGGTCACTGAGGGAGAATGGCAGAAGATCATCTATTTTTACAGTCTCTGCCACCAGGCCTGTGTGACTGGATTATTTTCTGAGATTCCAGAAGCTCCAGAGGACAATCATGAATCCACATCAGGACACAGAATGTTTTCCAAGTCTGTATTGTTTACAGCTAAGGTAACTATTAGGCCAAACCGACTTACTCAAGTTTTTCTTGATGAAGAGGAATTTGTATATTTTGAACATTTAGAAATCCTTTGAGAGGCCTTCTGTGAACAAATAAAAGTGTGTCCAATTACTCAATCAATGTGGCAAAATATTAGGTAGTGGCCTATTTTCACTAGAAGATATTATCTCTTTCAGATGGACAACACACATTATTTTAGTTATTATCCTCTATAATTACTTACTCAGATGTTGCCTAATAAAAGATATCTGATCCATGAACTATTTCTTAGAAAGTAAAGAGTTCTTGAAATCTGAATATTTTACACAAATGTACAAGCTCGTCTTTCAAGGATAAGCCCCCGTAGTTGTCCCCAGTAAAAATTGCCCACGGTTTCTATTTTCTTGAAATGGTTGTAACCTTCGGCAATAGAAATCTTGGTGACCGCCAAGGTTTTTCTGACAGAGGAAGAGTGTTTGCATCTTCTTCCAATCAATCACGATTAGAGTCGGTGAATTAAATCCAGCCTGCACTAGATGGGGTTTCTGTGTGACTGCAGGCTGGGAAACGCTCATGGTAGCTGCTCCACTGCATTGGTCACATCAGCTGCACTTCATTAGGGGACACATTCACATTCTTAGGAGAGTTCAGGGCTGCATGGCACTGCCATAGAAGCCTGACTACATTGCACAGCATCACTTGACACTTCCCTGGAATTGAGAGGTCCCTTCCAGGATATCTTAGTTCATTTTGGCTGCTATAAAAAAATACCATAAAATGGGCAGCTTAAAACAATAGAAATTTATTTCTCACAGTTTCTGTAGGCTGATAAATCCAAGACCAAGGTGCTAGTAGATTTGGTGTCTAGTAAGGATCAGTTTCCTTGTTTTATATGAGCCTTCTATCTGTGTCATCACATGGGGAAAGGGGCAGATGAGCTCCTTTAGATCTCTTTTATAATGGCACTAGTCCCATTCATGAGGGCTCAGCTATCATGACCTAATCAACTCCCCAAATGCCCAACCCTGTAATAACATTACCTTGAGGATTAGATTTCAGCATAGGCATTTGGGGGGACACCAAGCATTCTGATCATAGCACGAGAACCAGCATGTTTACTCAGAAAGCTGGATGCAAACAGGGCAAAGAGAGTTTTCAGTTTGCGTTTTTCCTTTACTGGCCAGTGTGCAGATGGAGGGGTGGGCTGGGAGTATGGTGAGTGTTTTCGTGTGAAAATTTTGGATGGCAGTAAATGGGGATGCTAACAAACACATTTATTCCTGCCTTCACTGCAGCTTTGTGACTGTTCAACTGACACTTTAGCATCTGGTGGAGCACTGTGTAGGTCAACTGCAGATAGCATGCACAGCAGTCCTTATAGAAAAATTGGATAGAAACAGGAAGAGCTGGAATACACACAACCTCTTCATTGGGCACTGTTTTGCAGTACACCCACCTGCAAATTTACTGTCCTAGGTCAGCTCACTCACATTGTTTCAGATTTTTTTCCAAAGCAATTACCTAGTTTCAAGGTGAATTTTGTGTATATATGTGTGCTTGTTTGTTTGTTTGTTTCCTCAGTAGGCAATCAGAGAAAAGGCTAAATAGAATCATCATGAAATGTATCACTGTAATTTGAAAATCTAGAGATGAGACAAGGTAGCTCTCACAGTTTGTTTTACACACTATTTTTAGTTTATTCTGCTCACTTCAATCTCATAACTAAAAGTAGTACTCAGTATCCACCTAGTGTATGCCAATAAATCTTGGCAGAAATTTATGTTGAAGTCAGCCTTTGTATGAATAATTACATTTGTAATTATGCTACAACTCCCAAAACCAAATGCTACAATACTTAGCTAATTCCAAATACATAATAAATTCTCAGTGTAGAGTAATTATTGCTCTCATTTTATTGATGGAAACCTAAATTGGAGTCCCAGCAATTGAAAGAACTGTGTGGTTTTGAGAAAGTCATCTGGCTTTTCTGGGCTCCAATTTGCTTATCTATAATATGGAGTCATAGGGTTGTGGGGGTGGATGGAATAGGAGAAATTTCAAGGCCCCTTTCTAATTTCACATTTTATGATTTATGGGAAGAGACATCTTAAGGAATGCCTACTTGTATCTTATGATAGTACCAAATCAAGTTTAAAAAGTGGAATACATATTAGAAGTAGAATGCTTTCACAGATTCATTTTTTTCCCTGTTAATTTGTTTGGTTTAAGCATCTAAGCTTCAAGACCTTAATAGTTTGCTGAACTCATGAACATTTGCAAGGAGTCATTGGTTTTTCAGGGCAATTGCACAAGCTCACTGCTCTCATGCTTTCATGGCACAATAGCAACAATTCCCAAACCCAATGACCTGCTTTCTCAGGTTGATATTGGTCTTACTTCCTTTAAGAAAGTGATTCTTGAGCAAAATTTACATCCACCTATTACTTATTAGAACATACAACTTAATTGATTATGTATTCTCTTATTATTTCATTCATCAAACAGTTATGGGGTACAAGTAGGACCTGGGCAATTTGGAAACTGCAAATATAAATGAATTATTAATGATGTCAAGAACTACACATAGGGAGACATAGTTTTCAAAAAAGTCATAACCCTCCTGCCCCCACTGGTCTTTTAGGTCCTTTTTAAATTGATCTGAGGAAAGGAATACTGAAAAAAATAATTTAAAATATACCCTTTTTTAATTCATGTGCTATATCCAAGAAGATAGAATGGACTAAAATATAATGAAAAATCTGTTGAAGCAATCTATCAGAGTGAAAAAGGCAAAGGCATTAGTGAATTCTGGGAAATTGTCCATGTTTTCATCTAGCTACATGTCTTTATTCAACCCTTTATTCATTCACTGATTTAAAAATATTTATCAAATACCTAGTATGTGCCAAGTATTATGTCAGGGAAAAAGAATTGACAGTTTCTCCCTCCCTCCAAGAGCTGACATTTCAGAAGGGGATGATGAGAGCAGGTATCTAGGGCAGAAAATCCTTTCTGTTATGATATATCAAGATTTTTGAAGTATAAGGGGTCAATGATGTCTTCTTGGATGAAGAAAAAGATATCTTGAGATCTGGAAAATTAGCAGGAGTATTCAGGTAAGGTGCAAGGTGAGCACCGAAGCAAACAAGAGGAGGAGGAGTGTGTGCCATGGTAAGGAAAGGAACAGCATGTACCAAGGACAAGAGAGGAGAGAAAGTAGAAAATAAAATTAATTCCATTTTATCAGTGTGTTGACCTTGAAAGAGGGTAGGGAATGGCATAAAATGGAGTTGGTAATATAAGGAGAGAGAAATGCGACAGGGCCCAGTAGGGGTTATAGGCAGAAAAATGATGTGTTTAGATCTGGATATTAGGGTAATCACTCAAATTTCAGTGTGAAAAATGTATTGACCACAGTGAGAGCAGTTAGGAGACTAATTGTTACTACAAGTTGTTATTACTGAGGTAGTAACCTCATGTTACTACAAAGGAGATAATGACTTGAACTAGAAAAACATCAGTGGATTCTGGAAAGAGGAAGCAATATTTTAAAAATTTATTTATTTAAGACAAAATTTTGCTATGTTGCCCAGGTTGCATTCAAATTCCCAGGTTCAAGCAATCTTCCTGTCTCAGCCTCCCTGGAATCAGTGATGGAGGATGAAGGGTATTACTGAGAGGGGAGAGGATGACTTCTATTTCCAAAATACTGAATTATATATATATGCATATGGTATATCCAAGGGCAGTTTGCCAGTGGAAGGTTTCTCTGGCTTTGATTCAAAACTCAGGGAAGATAAGAGAATTTGAGATTGGGGAATCACCATTATAAAGAACATAATTGGAGACCGGGGGATCAAGGAGGAGTGTATGAAATCACCCACCGAGTAAAATAGAAGAGGGTAGAGTACAAGACTTTAAATAATATTAATATGTAATATATATGTAATAATCTTAGTAATATTTAAAAATTAACATTTAAGAGAAAGGGTATTCTAGCAAGGAGACTGAAGGAAGTGATCAAAGATGTTGGAGGAGAAAACATTTCCGTACCAAATGTCACTAAAATGTTCAGCTTAACATTTACGTTTGTACTCAGCTTATTTCCTTTCTTCTAACCTCATCTGTATACTGCAGAGGATTAGACCACTCAAAACTACATTTTCCAAATTCCTTTGTGAATTTCGTTTGGGCAATGAGAGGTGCTGGGGGGGGGGAAATAAAAGATGTAAAGAAGGGAGAAGCTACTCATGTTTTACCATCATTCTTTTGGTGTTCTCTCCAGCAGCAGTGGCAATGCCAGGCGCTATGGGTTCCCCTAGTGTCAGAAATTTCCAAACAGAGGTTTCACCAGCAGCAGCACTTTTGGAAAAAAGCGTCGGCTGTAAGCGCACCAGTGTCAGCTGTAAGTGCACTCCTGAGGGGTGGGGAAGCTACCTGTTGCCTTATTTGCCCTATCAAAGACACAGCAAAAGTTTCCTGGAGTTAATTCCTGTGCTAACTTGATTTCTGTTCTTGTTTCCTCAGCCTTTCAAACATCCCAAATTCCTAAAAATGGCTTACAAGATATTGCATGATCATTCCCTGGATAATTTTTTGTAGTAATTCATGTTGTTCTATTCTCTCATTTAAAATTAACTATTTTAATCCTTCCATTTTTGTAAAGAGTTTCCTCGTATTAAATCTCTTCCATCTGAAACATCTGGCATGGTTCCTGTGTTCTTGGTTGGACCTTAACTTAGAGCTCCTGCTGAAAAGAGAGGATTGGCGTTGGATGTGACAAGGAAGTTGCCAAGAATTTTGACAGAGCTATTTCAGCGTAAAAGTGGGATAAAAATCAGACTGCTGGGGTTTCAGAAGACCGAATGCTTATTAAGTCCAGAAAGCAAGGACAGATGCTTTCCGGAAGTTGAGTCATGAAAGGCTGGAGAGAAAGAGAAGGCAGGTAGGATAAAGCATTCTCAGCCTTGCAATATCGAACACAGTAGGCTATAGTCATGTGGCTTGAATTGTGATTAATCTAAATTGAAATGTGCTGTAAGTATAAAGTAAACTTACTGGATTCCAAGGACAGCACAAATAAAGCAAATGTCTCAATAATTGTATAGGATTATATGTTGAAATGAAAAGATATTAGATGCATTAGTCCAATAAAATAGTACTAAAGTAAATTTAATGTATTTCTTTTTATTTTGTTTAATGTAGTATATTAGTATTTTTGAGCTGCTATCATAAATTGCCATAAACTGGGTAACAACAAAAATTCATTTCTTATAGTTCTGGAGCCTGGGAAGTTCAAGATCCAAATCCTGGCAGAGTTAGTGTTTGGTGAGGGCCTGCTTCCTGATTCACAGGTAATTGTCTTCTCCTTGTGTCCTTGCATGGAAGAACGGTTGAGGGAGCTCTTTGGGGTCTCTTTTGTAAGATTTCAAATCTCATTCATGAGAACTCTGCCCTCATGACCTAATCACCTCCCCCAAACCCCACTTCCTAATATCATTACACTGGAGGGTAAAATTTCAACATAGGAATTTTGGGGGATCATACAAATTCTGTCTATAGAATTCATAGTTACTAGAAAATTTAAAATTGCGAATGTAGTTTTCACAGTGCTATTCTAGACTAATCGTAACTGCCAATAGTGTCATATTCTGTCTTTATGTGTTATGACCTACATGGTACTTGGTTTAAATAGTTAAGACCTAAAAGATGTCATATGCCTGTAAAGCAATCTTGCATCAGAGCAAGCATAGGTAAAATGCAAAAAACAAACAACAAAAAAACTACTTAATCCAGATCCTATATTTAGAAAAATAAATAACTAATTTTCTGTGCTCACAAGACTCTTGAGGACAGTTGGAGTTTGGTAGCTGACAGGATCAAGATTTACACTAGGAAAGTAATATCATGGAAGAGTTGTAAGGTAGAATTGGGAAAGGAGAGAAGAAGGCAAAGAAACCAGTCAAAGAGCTTTAGTAAGAGTCCCAGAGGGAGGCAATGGAGGCCCAAATAAAGGCAGTGTACATGGAATTAAAAGGAGAGGGTAGTATAGTCGATATGAAAATATAATTATTAGGTTCAGAAAAATGATTAAATGTAGAGGTTTGGGGAAGAGCTATGCTGTCTAGCAGCTGTACAGTATACTGTTGATCTGGCATTCAGGTTTCTGATGGGTGTGTTTAAAAAGAGAAAATGTTATCACCTTTAAAGAAAAGTTTACTTATATTGCTGGTTTACCAAGGATCAGTGACATCACTGCATTGTCTGATGGTGCAGCCAAGTTTCCTTATCCCAAATATTCTGAAATCCACAAATAGTAAGTTTAGTGGTAATGATATCAGACACAACTCTCCCAGCTCTCACTACCAATTACGCATTTAATCAGAACATCAGGTGATTACTAATATGATAGCACTCTTTAATGATGTTGAATAGCTATATGTCACAGAAACTACTGGAGGTGGGGCAGTAGGTAAAGTCTCCAGGTCTAGCTTCAGCAAAACCAACAATAAAAGTGACTTTACCAAGCAGAATCTCAATTTATTCAGCCATAAAATAAAAATGAAAATATCCGTCACCATATTAAAGTTACACCAGATCATGTAAGTGAATGAACTTTATAAACAAAGAAACTTTATGTAATTATGCATAGCATGGATTTTTTATGGCTTCTGTTTGAATTTTACACATATATTTTCCCCCTAGAGGAAATGTAAATATTTCCAGAAATATTTTTTTAAAAATGTAAATACTTAAAAAATATTTAAAATAAAAATGTAAATACTTTTAATGAGTAACCTCCTACACTGTTACTTTATCTGCACTGTGAGGAAAAGCAACTCTGAGCTTAAGGATCTGGGCTTAAGGGCTTCTGACATGTAGCCACCCTCATAGTAAATATGCATGTTGGTGTGCCTTCCTGTGTGTGGGAAGGGTGGGTGTGTATGTATTTCAGAGTTGACGTGTAGAAAGGCCCACAGCTTGAACAAGCTACACTTGACTGTTCTGCAAAAACAGTTTCTACAATTAACCCTGCTGATCTGTTTATAAACCCAAAATAGTGTAAACACACACAGTTGCTCTCATTAATTTTTGATAAGCAATAAGACTTACAAATATTTTACCTCCAAGCATATGCTATCTGCATTTGGCTTCAGCAGCAGGCATATGCTTTGACATATGATGCTCCATCCTGCACCAAATGCACGACTCACATCTAAAACAATGGCTGAGCTATATGGGCATCTCATTGGCTGAGTGTTTGGGTCATTTATAGTTGGGAAATACACAAATCCCTAAATCTGGAGCACTTCAAATTTATGAATATGTGTTATTCTATTCTTTCTTAAAATACTAATAGAAAGCAGTAGGTTGAATATCTACATACTATAATTCGAGTTTGTGAATTTTCTTTCCTTACAACAAACATTTATCCTTGTGTAACCCCATAGCAATTTAACACACTGGGCACTATCCTGGAAATATAATTGACAAAGTCATTTTTTGTTGTTGTTTTAAGCAATCTAACCAAATTAAACATCTTTGACATGCCCAGGACAATATTTGCGACAATGATTTTTTTTCTTAAGAGCAGCAAAAGATTCAAATACCAACTCAGCAGTTGGAGAGTCAAGATTTATACATAAAACAATAAATAAGTCACTATTATAATGAATATGAAATTTTATATTATTCGGTGAAAACTATTACCATCAATCATGGTTAGACTTTGAATCCTGAAGTTCTTGAAGAGCGGAGGTATATGATAAGGGAGGACAGCATAAGGAAATAATAGCTGACCTACACATAAACCATAGGCAGGCTAAGAACTTCCAAAGAGAGGAGGAAGGCATTGAAAGTGAACCAGTGTGTGAAAGTTGGAATCAGCGTTTGTACAAATGGCAGTGGGAAAGTTGGTGTTTCCATGCCAGAGTTTTTTGTGGGGGAGAACTGTTCTGAGCTAAAGTTATCTAGAGTCTTGTTATAAGAAATTTGAGTGATAGAGAACATGAAAATTAACGGGTAGACATCAAAAAGCCATGCCAGTTCGAATTAGGCACCAGTGGGAAATGAGACCAGATTAATGTGTTCAGGGAGGATTCTAGGCAAGAAAGAGACTGAGATACAGAGACAAAATAGAGTATATTTCAGTAATTCAGGTGTGTAGTAATGAGGGTGTAGACTTAAATAGATAACATAATATTCAAAATGAATGAAATAAAGAATCTCACCATTCATACCAGCAAGGATGGCCATTGTCACTGACTTCTCTATTTACTATTCATTTTTTTTTTTTTTTTTTTAAGAAACAGGGTCTACATTGCCTAGACTCGTAGCAAACTACTGGCCTCAAGAGATCCTCTTGTGTCATTGGGATTACAGGTGTGAGCTGCCACACCCAGCACTGACTCCTCCTTTTCCTCAATGCCTGCCTCTTCCTCTTCTATCTTTTCTTATTTTGCTCTAATAACGGAACACTTACTATATATATGTCAGGCACTGTGTCAAACTTTTTGTATGAATTATCTCTTGGTCTGCACAACAACTTTAGATGTTTTGTATGACTATTGTTTAGATGAGTAAACTGGAGCTTAGAGAGGTGAAGTGCTTGGACCCAGTCACCTAGGCAGAGTCAGAATTCAATCCATGTCTGCCTAACACCAAAGCCCAAATCCATAACTAATGAACCATCATCACATCTAATGCCCCATATTATCACAGAGTGCGCACTTAATCTGTGATTGTTTCTATCTTCTGTTTTATTTCACTTTTTAAAATCTTTCAAAATTTAAATTTAAAAGCAAAATATACACTTAAAAAAAACCCTCAAGCATTACAGAAGTACACAGAGTACAAAGTTAACGTTCTTACTCACCAATGGACTCCTCCCACCAGCAATTTCTATGCCCTGTCTAGAGACAACTGATAATAACCATTCAGAGTGTAGCTTTCCATATCTTTGTCAAAGATGAAGGCAATCTTTGCTCTAGTAAGAATTTACCCTGTTTTGGATACATTTTGGAATATGAGTCACATCTTGTCTTCTAATCCTCCTTCGTGTTGGTAGAAGAGTTGGGGGAAAGGAACAGGATACTCAAAAAATATGTTTTATATAGTAGCATAAGTAATAATTTTTAATTTTATCTTCTCACGAAATTTAAGAACTATAATGAAATAACAAATATACCCTGTATATTTACGTCAGTTCAACAAATATTTATTTAGAGCCTACAATGATTCAAGTAGTTATATTACAAATGCTTATTAAAGTGTCAATTGTTAAGATGTTCATAGTCTAGCAAAGAAGACAAACATATGAAGAAATGAAAGCAATAAAAGGAATATACACAAGCAACAATAAAGTTTCTTTGAAACCAGAAATGTATTCTCCTGGTTCTCTATTGCTGCATAAGAAACAACCACAAATCTCAGTGGCTTTAAATAACTTCTCATCATCTCTCAGGGTTTTATGGTTTGGCTATGTTCACCTGGGTGGTTTTGGCTTAGAGCCTTCTATTTGTCAGAGTCAGGTAACAGCTGGGACTGGAGTCATTGAAGACTCATCTGGGCAGGATATCAAATATGGCTTCTTCACTCACAAGTCTGACACCTCCATGCCCTTTTAAGTGGTGTCTCCACCTCCCAAAGTAGCCTGGACTTTTTAAATGGATATTCAAAGCTGTGAGAGGCAGGAAGCTGAACTGCTAGGCCAGTTGAGGCCTGTGCCTGTAGTAATTACAGCATCATATCTGCTGTTAACTTATTGGCCAAAACAGTCACCGGGCCTGACCAGATTCAAGGGAGAGGAGAAATAAATTTCACCTCTTGACAGAGTCATGGCAATGGCAATGTCCAAATGCAAAAGAGCATATGGTGAGAGATTATTTTGAGCTGTCTTTGGAAAATACAATCTGCTATAAGTAGTAAAAATAAATAAATAAATAAATAAAGTAATTAAATGTTTTCGGAAGATGCAGCACCATAAGAAGAGCAATAGGTCAACCAAGTTTTGAATAAGCAATTTCAAAGGTAGAAAGGATGAGAATCAGGTCAGGAGAAGCATATTCCAGATACAGTAGAAATGTCCATATATCTAGAGGGCCAAAATTGAAGCACGATATTTCCCTGACCCTTCGCGGACCTCGTGACAGGGGCGCCTGGTTTACTCAGCCCACGGCTCTCAACTCGTTGTGGGCGGCAGAGCTTGAGCTAATGAGGAGGGAACTGGAGTGCACGAGTGCTGGAACCAATGAGGAGGGAACTGGAGTGCACGAGTGCTGGAACCAATGAGGAGGGAACTGGAGTGCACGAGTGCTGGAACCAATGAGGAGGGAACTGGAGTGCACGAGTGCTGGAACCAATGAGGAGGGAACTGGAGTGCACGAGTGCTGGAACCAATGAGGAGGGAACTGGAGTGCACGAGTGCTGGAACCAATGAGGAGGGAACTGGAGTGCACGAGTGCTGGAACCAATGAGGAGGGAACTGGAGTGCACGAGTGCTGGAACCAATGAGGAGGGAACTGGAGTGCACGAGTGCTGGAACCAATGAGGAGGGAACTGGAGTGCACGAGTGCTGGAACCAATGAGGAGGGAACTGGAGTGCACGAGTGCTGGAACCAATGAGGAGGGAACTGGAGTGCACGAGTGCTGGAACCAATGAGGAGGGAACTGGAGTGCACGAGTGCTGGAACCAATGAGGAGGGAACTGGAGTGCACGAGTGCTGGAACCAATGAGGAGGGAACTGGAGTGCACGAGTGCTGGAACCAATGAGGAGGGAACTGGAGTGCACGAGTGCTGGAACCAATGAGGAGGGAACTGGAGTGCACGAGTGCTGGAACCAATGAGGAGGGAACTGGAGTGCACGAGTGCTGGAACCAATGAGGAGGGAACTGGAGTGCACGAGTGCTGGAACCAATGAGGAGGGAACTGGAGTGCACGAGTGCTGGAACCAATGAGGAGGGAACTGGAGTGCACGAGTGCTGGAACCAATGAGGAGGGAACTGGAGTGCACGAGTGCTGGAACCAATGAGGAGGGAACTGGAGTGCACGAGTGCTGGAACCAATGAGGAGGGAACTGGAGTGCACGAGTGCTGGAACCAATGAGGAGGGAACTGGAGTGCACGAGTGCTGGAACCAGCGGCTGCTTCGCTGCTGCTGGCAGAAGCAAACTCTGCGCAGGCCTCTGGCAGCTCCGGATGGGGCTGCCTGTGACCTCCACAGCCCCAGAGGGCGTTTTACAGTGGTCTTTTAGCTCTGCCATTCATGGTTGGCTTGTGTTAACAGTTCAGTGAGCCCTTTGCCTTGTCGCATGGGGCGGCTGCCCTCCACCAGCGAGGACAAAGGGCTAGTGTGACAGCCTTTTGTTTCTGCACTTGTGGTTCCAGAGCTCTCGTCTGCAGGAAAAATGAGGTCGCAAGAACGAACTGAAGAATGGTAAATGTAGGGGATTTTATTGCCAATGAAAGCAGCTTTCAGCGGGAAGGGGAGCTGAAAAAAGGATGAGACTGGTAGGTAATGTTTCCCTGAAGTCCGGCCATCTCCAGCCGCCAGATTCTTCTCCTCCGTCAAGTTGTCCCTCTGAAGTTAGGCCACTTCTCTCAGACGTCCGGCCATAGTCCTGATGCTGCTTCTCTGCCGGCTGAGACTGGGGGTCTTTATAGGCACAGGATGGTGTAGGGTGGGGTGGGCCGCGGGTAGTTTAAGAAAAGGCAACATTCGAGGGGGGAAACCGGGACGTATTTCTCACTTTGGGCCGTGGTTTCAGGCTTTTCAGCTTGAGGGTGGGGTTTTGCCGGAACCTGTCCTTTTCTGTCGAGAATTTCTCTGCCCCCGTCCTTATTAAAAGTACATTCTGGGTGTCATATATATACATACACACACACACATGCATACATATATGTATATACACACACATACACATAAATATGACATGCATGTACATAATCATGTTTTATAATCATATGATTATATACATATATATGATTATGTATATGTATATAATCATATGATTATAAAACACAAAGCCAGAGCTTTGGCAAATGAGACTGGAGAGTTAGACACAGATGGAATAGTGAAGGGCTTTGTCAATTATAACTATGTGAGCTTACTATCTACCTGTCATAGTATCTCATTTTAATAGTTTTAACAACTCAGTAAGGTAGGTACCATTTTCAGCCCCTTTCACAGCTGAGGACGTAGACATAGAGGGACTACATAACTTTCCCGAGGTCAACCATTTGCAGTGGGGACCAAATGTGAAGAAGAGAGAATGAAATTTTAAAAATTTAGTAGCAGAATCAGAATGTTCCTTTTTAGCTTCTACATTTTTAAAAAAGAGGACATATTTGTATGTATGTAATATCTAGGGAACTAAAACATTTCTTTACAGTGATAATGATTTTTTAAAAAACATTATCTTTCAATTTAATTATTTTAAATTTTCTCTGAGTATGAGGCTCACATGTTGTTTAAAATAAAATTTATTCAGAACTACAAGTCATCATTTGCTTAGACAGAGAGACCAATTAGACTTCTTATCAGTCAGATAAAAAAACAGCTGACAGATCAGCTTCCCAGGAAGCATCAGACCTCCAAGCTTGCCTTCTGTTTGTTGGCAACCCTACAAAACACTTCTGTGATTCTGCCTAGTAGTTTCACCTATTCAACCTACCCTGATATGCAGGGAACTTATTTAGGTCTCCAAGCATATGCAGTCTAGAGGAGATGAATCTGAATGTGCAGACCTGGGTGCAAAGTAATAGGAGACTTGATAGTATGAGTTTCTACACAGCAATGCATTGTTATTTTTTTCTCTCTTTCTTTAGCTGCTATTTTGTATCCTGTTGTGATAACAGAAAGCACTTTGGTCATAGCAGGAATAAACCTTCAGGAGACATATCTACTGGAAAAAAAAAAGATGGAAAGAATAAAAGAGAAAAGGATCTGGGCTAACAACCAGCGTTCATGAGGTAAATACTTCTCTTTTACTCTTTGAGACATATTGTGTGGGACAAATTGAAATAACATGATCAAAAACCTTTCATACTCACAACAGGAAGCCCTAGGCTAGAGGGGGAATTCTTGTGAACTCCTTGGGCAAATACCGTTTGAGGGGTCCCCTTATATACTTTTTGTCGCTTCTCAGTGAATTCATGTCTATTATCTACTGGGGAAGAAATCTGTGGGAAACTTGATGTGTCCTTTTCACTCAACCTCCAGCCATTTCATGAGCACTTTAACAGATACTACACCCGTACGAGTTAGCTGGAAGGTGGGTTTTCCTTCAAAATAGCTTGGAAACTATGGGAATAAAATTGGCTAAAAGTTCCTCACTTGATTGAAAGGATTAAAAAAAACCTTCTTTTTTCATTTTCCCCCTTTTCCACTGGTTTTATTCTAATCAGATGGATTCAGTGCCTGGAACAAAACAAACAAAGTACAATTGTATGTTTATTTTTAATAATGGGAAATGTATTATGGGATATATGGAGGAAGTAATTTACTTAGATCTAATATTTGGGGTTCTAACTTGATCCTTGGGAGAAAGGAGCCTTAACCTAATTAGCAACTGCCTTCTGAGCAAGGTGGAGTGCTGCATGAGGGAGGAAATACAAAACATTTTCTTTGGCCCCATTCTCTTTTCTTAAAGACCTTGGTTTCACATAAATAATTCATGTAGGCCAAAGGAAACAAAACCTTCCTCCTTCCCTGAGGTCAGGAAAATTGAATTACTTTAAGATTATTTAGTGTTATTATTATCATTTCTGGGTCACTCAAGCCACAGACCTGCATTTTCAGCAGTAAGACATAATTCCCAGTTTTACTCTGTTTTTGTTTTGTTTTGTTTTGTTTTGTTTTTGTGTGTGTGTGTGTGTGTGTTGAACAAGCCATGCAAAATGTTGGGATCTGTTTTAGAGGTTGGAGTGGAGCAGATCCAGGGGCCAGAAGCCAAAATAGCCACAGAAGAAATGTCAGAACTAACTTGAATGCAATTTATGCTCATGTTTTTAGCAGTTCTGGGCATATTGTTTGTAGTGTTTCTCTCATGTCAAGGTTTTATGAAAGAGTTAATTACCTATGTTGATGCAAGACATGGCGATGTGTGATGTAGATCCAACGCAGCAGAAAGAACTGGCAGAAAAAAAGGCAATGAAGAGAAGTTCTCAGGTATGAGCCCAGATACAGTCCCAAGGGGAAATTGGAGAGGACAGCATCATCTAAACCAGAATAAAGCTGTCTAACCATACCAAGTGAAGCTTGAACAAGGAAGCCGCATGTCTGGTGTTTATCTTATGCTCAAGGGTAAGTGTAATCATTTGGCACACTGCGTAGGTGCCATAGGCTCTTCCAAAACCTCACTCTGAGGTAGGGAGTTTCCATCAGACATCTCATTGTCTTTGAGCCCAGAGTGGCCAATCATGCAAGCAGTCAGTGTAGGCAAAAAGTGACAGACAGACATTCACAAGATTACAATGAAAGTTCTGGCTAAATACTAGGTTAAGGGATAGTTATCAGTCCCTAGTTTTAATGTTGTTAGACACATTTGAAGCAGGGGAAGTATTTCACAGCCAAAAGTGTAACTTTCTTCTTACAAATCCCAGTTTTATTCTGTTGAGTAGAGATCAAAGGAGAAACATTTGAATTTTTCCACCTAGATTTCTGGTCAAGCACTATCAGCTTTTATAACTGGATTTGACAACCACTCTAAAAATAAGAAAAATAAAAATAAATAAACTTTGAGAACTTAGTTGGATATATTCTCAGAGGGAATTCTGTAACCACCTCAAGTCTGGCTGTTTGCCACTCCGAGATTGAAAACAAAAGAGGCGAGGTGTGGTGAAAGAAAAGTTTTATTACTTGAAGGCTAGAAGTTGGGAAATGGCCAGGCTCATGCCCTTAAAAACCATTCCCACTTTTTGGACAGAGCTAAGGGATTTAAGAAGGAAACATGTAGGAGCCATCCAGGAGGGTGTAGGTCTGCATGTCTTATTCTTATGAATAATCTTATGCATGTCTTCTTATTTGAATAATCTCTCATCTGAAGGTTTGGTTGGAATCACCTTGACTTTGGCCAGATTATACTGGACTAATTGTTTGTGACTCCTCCTAAGTGGGAGGATCCTGCAGCTGGCTCTGTTCTGGTTTGTTTCTAAATTGGCCCCTGGAATTTCTAAGCAAGCACATAATTAAGTAAGTGAGCACTTTGCATAGGAGTACTTGGCCAGGAAGAAAGGGAAGCAAACAGTTCTAAAGTATACAAGGCTAAATTCTGAGATAAAGAAGGAAAGGAAAAAAAGTTTCAAAATGCATTTTGAAGCTAAGCTACTCAGTTACAATTCCAGTAAGTAGAGAAGGAATGGTGCCTCTGATGAATGGTGTTCCAGGTCAAGAACATCCTCCATAATAAAGCTGTCTGTTGAAGTGAGGGAACTGAAAGCATCCACAGGCCAATCACAGACCCCATCAAATTGGTGGTCACTTGAGAGATACCTAAGCACTCAAGATTGCTTATTTTCACAGCTTTGAAGGTGACTCAGCTCCTCATATGTAATAAGTCTAAACAACTAGGCCCTCTTGTGACCAGTCTGTGTGGATTGGTGGAGTGTCAAAGTGTCAGAGACACTCCATAACGAAGAGCTGAAAGGAAGTCACCACAGGCTTAAGGAGTATAGAAAATGCTTTCCAACGTCTGGGAATCCTATAATTGGAGCTGGAAAAACAGAAACTTTGTGATGACCAGGCTGGGATATAATTCCCACAAATTGGAAGCTTTTTGGAAGCACGGGTTCAGAAGAAGGCAAAGAGGCCATGCCATAGATTATATTAATCATGACAAATGGCCTTTGTCACAAGGGAATAAAGGACTGGACAACTATCTGCACGTGTGTCTCTGAAGTCACATAAACCTTATATGCGTCATTCCTAAATACCTTTGTATTCATTTTTCCAAAAGATATTTATTGGGAAGTTCTAATAAACCTGGTTAAAGTACTGAAAACTATGAGACACATAAAGTAATCAAGGTCAACTTCAGAAAAAATAAAACCTCCTTTTTCTAATGTTTCACTGAGAATCTTAACCTATGACTTAAATTGCTCTTGAAAGAGGATCATGAATAAAATTTAAACTTGACTGGAACACAATGTAGGCTTTGAATTGTGTATTTTGGCAGAGAAAATTACCTTTACCTCAAAGAATTTTTGCACCCTCCCAAAAGTTAGTTATTAACTGGAAATCTTAAACATGATATGAATCATCTTTTCAATTAAAAAATAAAAACCTACTGAATTTTTCTGACCCTGCTTCTCTCAAATTCTGAACATACTTTTCTTAGAAAACATTTAACAGAGTACCTAGTACATACCTGGTGAAAATAACAAAAACTGTGTGAGATACAGACTGATGCAATCTCTATGCCAGAAGCAAAACATAATTTGTATTTTTAAGGCCTTGATTTCTTCTACTTTATATTTATAAAGCACTATTACAACTTTAAAATGCTTTAATGCATAATTACCATCATTATATTATCATTTGAGGACTTAGTATATACCAGACCCTGTCCTAATTAATTTATGTACATTACTTTTCTTTTCTTTTTTTTTTTTTTCTTTTTTGAGACAGAGTTTTGCTCTTGTTACCCAGGCTGGAGTGCAGTGGCGTGATCTTGGCTCACTGCAACCTCCACCTCCTGGGTTCAGGCAATTCTCCTGCCTCAGCCTCCTGAGTAGCTGGGATTACAGGCACGCGCCACCATGCCCAGCTAATTTTTTGTATTTTTAGTAGAGACGGGGTTTCACCATGTTGACCAGGATGGTCTTGATCTCTTGATCTCGTGATCCACCCGCCTCGGCCTCCCAAAGTGCTGGGATTACAGGCATGAGCCACCACGCCTTGCCTATATACATTACTTTTCTAAATGCACATGACCATTCCTTGAGTAGTTACTATTAGTATCCCCAATTTTCTGGCACAAATTTTTAAAAAGTTGAGATTCAGAAAAGGATTAAAGCAGCACAGCACTGTAGGCAAGAGCGGTAATCCAGTTCTCTTTTTCTACCTATCCCAGCTTCCAGGAATTACTGATACATTTAGTTAAGATAAATCATGAAAACGATGCTTGTTCACTTGGGAACTTTTCCAATCCTTAAAGGCTAAAAGAGGTCCTGTCCGGCTAAGAGTAAACTTTTATTAACACAAAAACATGTATTAAAGACTCAAAACCACATTGAGATACCATCTCACGCCAGTTAGAATGGCGATCATTAAAAAATCTGGAGACAAGAGATGCTGGAGAGGATGTGGAGAAATAGGAACACTTTTACACTGCTGGTGGGAGTGTAAATTAGTTCAACCATTGTGGAAGACAGTGTGGCGATTCCTCAAGGACCTAGAAATAGAAATTCCATTTGACCCAGCAATCCCATTACTGGGTATATATCCAAAGGACTATAAATCGTTCTACTATAAGGACACATGCACACGAATGTTCATTGCAGCACTGTTTACAATAGCAAAGACCTGGAACCAACCCAAATGCCCATCGATGATAGACTGGACTGGAAAAATGTGGCACATATACACCATGGAATATTATGCAGCAATCAAAAACAATGAGTTCGTGTCCTTTGTAGGGGCATGGATGAATCTGGAGAACATCATTCTCAGCAAACTGACACAGAACAGATAATGAAATACCGCATGTTCTCACTCATAGACGGGTGATGAACAATAAGAACACATGGACACAGGGAGGGGAGCACTACACACTGGGGTCTATTGGGGGGAATAGGGGAGGGACAGCGCAGGGGGGGAGCTGGGGAGGGATAGCATGGGGAGAAATGCCAGATGTCGGTGAAGGGGAGGAAGGCAGCAAATCACACTGCCACGTGTGTACCTATGCAACTATCTTGCATGTTCTGCACATGTACCCCAAAACCTAAAATGCAATTAAAAAAAATAAAGATGAAAACCACTATTTATTGCCTTAACTATTATGGTTGCCAGCCACTGGTTTTCTGAGTTCACTCAGGACATACATTTTAGTCACTCATCTAATACTTAGTGGAGAATTACTCATTTATTCATACGGATAGCCCATAGAATCAAATATATTCAAGCCATAACCTTTTTGAGGTCTAAACAATGTCAGCTTCTAGGCACACGAACACAAGTCATTTATGATTCATTTCTACATATTTTTAAACAACAACTAAAATTGTGCTCACTCTTTCAATAAATATTGAGTTATTGCTTTGTACCAGGCAATCTACTATGTGTTAGCACTTTAGTGATAAATAAGATAACATTTCTATTCAAGAAGAAGAGAATTTCAGAAGAGGAAAACAGGAAAACCAAAGACCCTGAAGCAGAAATAAGTTTTATATGAAACAAAACAAAACAGAGAGGAGGTGACTATGGAAGCAGGGAGACAAATTAGGAGATGGTTACACTTATTAAGAGAAACACTTGGTGGCTTCAACTGTAGCAAGAGGAATAGTGAGATTTGAACACATTTTACAAAATTAAACTAATGTGATTGGCTGATGATATCAACGTAAAGGTAACTCCTGGGTTTTTAGAAGCTTGGCAGAAGCTGTCATTTGCTAATAAAAGAAGCAGGTTTCCTAAGGGATAAAATAAATCAACAGTTCTCTGTGAGCCATGTTAAGTAGGAGATGTCCGTTGCAGTAGAAATGTCACACAGGCTTTTGGATCTATTACCTGAGTGCTCAAGAATCAAGTCAGGGCTACAATGTGCTACATGCTGAAGACACAGCATAAGTATGGTCTCTGTTCTCAATGGCCCTGCAATCCAGTGTGCTTTGTTGGAAATGATCTTGGCTGTTGGTAACCAAGCTCTTGTTTATTTCTCCACCAGTTACTTATCTTTATAAGGGCAGGGATCTTATTTTACACATCTCTGAAACTCCACTGTTCAACATATAGAAGATATGTATTATATTTTTGTTAAGGAGGGCTGCATATAATCAGCCCAAACAGAGAACCACTGGACTGAGACATTGACAAATGCATATAAGGAGGAAAATGATATAAGGTTTGGATTCTTCTTTTCAGGAGCTTAAACTTGAGATGAGGCAAGAGAATACATCCTTCAAAAACTGGAATTTGAGAGAGTATATAATGAATGCCCAATATATATAAATAAAAGATTGGTAGGAGATAAATGGAGAGGAAGATATTTGAAGTTTGTGTGATCAGGAAAAGCGTTAATGAGTCATAAGTCTAGATTTGGTTTGGGGGACATAGGCAGGAATCAGAGGATTGTTGAGAAATTTTCATGATAACATGTATCAAATCATATTCTTACAAAGGTAGATAGTGTAGGATATCAATTTGAACAACAACAACAAAAAAATGGAACTGATTGAGCTAGGCTATATAGTATTAAATATATATTTAGAATTTGTCATATATACAAGACCACTTGGTTGAGGGCTCTTCAACCAAGGTTTGTAGAATGAGATCTTAGAATATACCAACTCACTATCTCAACTTTGGTAGAATAAACCTTAATGATGCAATAGAGAAGTAGACGTTGCCAAAATGCCAGGAATCTAGTCACTTTATAAAATCATCCTCACACCCACAGACTTCTACTCTCAGGTATATCACATCCCTCAATGCCAGAAATGACATCATTAAAGGATCATTCCTTTAAGCCTAGAGTGCACATTTGTCTTTCATTAGAATCTACACTCTAATGCATTTGGCTCTAATGTTTTACAGGACGTACACTGATGGTTGTAAAATATTCAGCTTAAGATGGCTAAGTAGACTTCTGCATTTGAGAGGAAAGTTGAAAAAGGTGACCAGGAAACTAGACAGCTCCATTTTGCTCTGGGATTAATATCTTGTCCTCCCCTCTGAGTTCTATAAAAATATTCTCTCACAATCAAATAGAAAATTTCCTTTCAAAAATACAACATGTTATCTAAATAGTGTTCATATTATATTTTAAGAAAATCCTTTTTTTTATCACTTCATTTGTTTTTAAGATATTTGTTAAAAGAGTGGAAAACAAATAATAGATTTCTTCCTGCAGCATTAAAAAAAAAAGAAACAAAAAAAAAACATAACTGTCCCTGAACAGTGGTTGTCCATATCAGAATACTGGATGCTGCTCCTTTTCCCTTGACTAAGAATTCTGTCTATTTTCCTGTCACTGTCTGGCTTTTGCTTCCATATCTGCCTCCCTAGTGTCTTGCAGAATCATTTAAAAATATTCACTAAGGAAAGTTGCTGACTCTGCTCTTCACACCTGAAATGTCAGAGCTAAAACAGAGAGCTTTTGAAATGGCACTAGAGACACAAGACAAATTGAGTGCTGGCCACCTCTTGTCCCCTAAAGCCATCCATTGCATATGTCCCACAGCTTCCACACCATTGATTATTTCCTCAAGTTCTAGACCGGTGTCAAAAATGTATAGCTGACTAATCAAGAGCTCACTCTAAAAGGATAAAGATTTGGGGAGCTGGAAAGCTGAGTAGGAAGCCTCCTCTAATGAGAACAATGGAAGAAGTATCCAATTTTGTTGGTTGCTTTCACTGAGGCTTTGCACGTTTACAGACTATTTTAGCTGTGCAGGGTTATGTTATGTGGTTGCTGACCACCTCTGGAACATTGGTACAAGTATAATGTCTCTTCCATTCAATTTAGCAGACAGGCATTTGTTATGCAATTTTTTTTTCTTATTTATGTTAAAAGTCCTACTTTTATTTTCCCCTAGTACTCTGCAATTAAGCCTTTCTGAGTGTTGTCACAGATTTTGGGTGTTTGTTCATATGCTTGTATTCTTTACTAGACTAGAAACTCCATAAAGGCAGGAACCGGGTTGTATTTGCTCACCATTTGTACTTAGCAGTAAATATATGGGCCAAACATGCATTCAGTGAAAGTTATCATTGCTGGAAGCATGAAACAACAAATGTCATCACAACCACAAGGGTAAATAAGGGCCCATCTCTGTTTCTACACAGCATTTAGCCTAGTGGAGCAGACAGCCACTCAAAAACATATTCTGCCATTTTATTAGAAGCTTTTGTCCTCATTCCATTTTTGAGTTTGGAGTTTTAACCAAGGGATTCCTATGCAAGTATACACATTTTCTTACACAGCTGCCTTTCCTGGTCATTAATATATTTTCTTGCTTAAAAATTACCTGCTTTCAAGCAATGATGGTGAGATGGCTGAAAGGAAGCCCTAGGCCCATGCTACCCTGTGGAGACACTGACTTAACAATAATATACAGACCAAATTGCCTTTATGAAAACTCCAGAAACCAGTTAAGAGGTTGCAGCCCAGAGAAGAGCACAAAGTCACAAAGAACTGCATAGAAACGAGCAAGAAAGTTTGCTGCATTTGCTTACTCTACCCACTTTCCTCTACACCCCACCCCAACTACAGTATAGTACAATCTAGACAAAACTCCTAGCTTCTCTTGGAAGGGAAAAAGAAGAGTGGAACATGTGCTAAACATTCTGGTTTTTGAGGCGGGATCCTGAGAGATTATTTCCTGTATTGCTTGACTTGGAGCACTGAATGAAACAGTGCTGTACATTGGATGCCAAATTGGGGATTGCTGAAAACAAAGGTGAGCACCGTGTCCTGTAATGGCACCAGAGAGACTACAATACTGCAGAGAAACACCAGGAGGAGCAAGAGATTGCAGGGTGTTTAGAAGAGATCAAGACAAACCCTTTTTTTAAAAAAATTTTTATTGCATTATAGGTTTTGGGGTACATGTGCAGAACGTGCAAGATAGTTGCATAGGTACACACATGGCAGTGTGTTTTGCTGCCTTCCTCCCCTTTTTTAAGTGGGAAAACTTATATCGCAATTCTAGAGAATATGTGCTCCTAGAAAAGTCTCCAGAACGCTGAGCCAGGCTGGTTGGTGAATGTCTGCTCCTGTACAAACCCATTCCTTAATGACTGAGAGAGATGGCTGTTTTTTCAAATGCCAAAAATTTTAATATCAGTGACTATATTCCCTTTATGACAAAGCTGACATTGAGTCTCACTCCAGTCTTTCTTTATGCAGGTGAATTTGAAGAGTTTATTATTATTATTGCTTTCAGTTTATGAGGGATAGCTGCCAAAATTCTGGAACTGCTACTTAGTTCTCTAATTAGTTCCTAATTGGGGAATGCTATTGTGTTGCTCCTTAACATGCAGTGAAGTCAGTTGCAGCTGTAGAGGTCTGTATTCACCATTCAAAGCCTTTCTGACCTGAAAGGATGATAAATTCCTTAGTGCTTTCCCTGAGGAGCATGATTGGTTTCATGTTTGTAGCCTGTATTGTGCTGTTGGTAAATCCTAGGCTATTCTTGTATACATATGTGTCAGAATAGGAAGAATTTGCTTCTGGTTCAATCAGTATTTCTCCTGGAAGGTGGAAGGGGAACCAGGAGAGCTGTTAATCCAGTCTGTGGGGTAATGTATGGTAGAAGTGAAAAAGCAGGTTACTAAAACAATAGCCACAAGTGGTGGGACTTGATGATATATAGACTTCACCTGCTCTAGAACCAAAGCTGATAATAAAGTTTACAGTTTATAAAACACAGTCTTAAAATATTTATGTGGCTCTGCAGGTGAATTGGATCTGTTTTTCAACTCTGCATGCAATCATGCTGTACCAAAAGCACTGACCTTTATAAAGGAAAAATAGACATACTAAGCTGTTCAATGAATTTGATGTTGAATAAGAATTTTGTGTTTGGTGGAGAAATTGGAGGAAGTTGGGAAATTATAAGAAAGGTGCTTAGTTCCTTTAGTATAATACATAGAAAACAATGAACTTATGTGTTTCCATAAAATTTTGACTATCCTGAAAGTACACTATCCAACAGAAATTTCTGCAATGATGAAAATATTTTCTACACTGTTCCATATGATAGATGACTAACCATGTGTGGCTACCAAGCACTTGAAATGTGACTAATGTGACAAAGAAACTGAATTTTTATTTTATGAATCTTAAATTAAAGTAGCCACGTGTAACCAGTGATGACCATATGAAGCAGTACAGCCTTAAGCATTGATATTAATCTGTTCAGACCTACTGATTTTTTTTTTTTTAGACTGATCTCACTCTGTAACCCAGGCTGGAGTGCAGTGGCACTATCTCGACTCACTGCTACAGTTTCCTCCCAAGTTCAAGCAATTCTTGTGCTTCAACCTCCTGAGTAGCTTAGATTACAGGTGTGCACCACCACGCCTGGCTAATTTTTGTACTTTTCGTAGAGTTGGGCTTTTGCCATGTTGGCTAGTCTGGTCTTAAACTCCTGGCCTCAAGTGATCCTCCCGCCTCAGCCTCCCAAAGTGCTGGGAATACAGGCATGAGCCACTGCTCCCAGCCTGTACTTATTGAATTCTTAATGAATATGTCAAAAATTATGTACCCCTTCTACCTAGAAAAATGCTTAATACAAACGCCTACTTCCCAGGTGTTCACAGATGCTCAGTCATATCTGTGGATCTGCAATTGCTATTTCCCCTAAGAACTTACATTCTGGACTGAGATGCTTTGGGTTTGATTCATTGTCACAACAAATTATGAATATGTGAGAATGTAAAGAAAGGGAAAGTGAGAGTGTCAGAGAAACAGTCACTGATAATGTTGACCTGAACCACTGGTATATGTGAACAAGTTAGCGTTTACAAGAAACTCTAGACAAAGAGCCTCTGGATATCTAAGTGGGCCCCTGAAGGGAGTACTCACAGGGAGGCCCATAGTTACTTTCCCTTCTGAAGAAGTTGCTGCCTATGTATGATTAGTACTTCCAAGGCACTTTTAGTCAGATGCACGGTTGTGGGCTTGGGGTTACTGCTGGTTGACATATGAGCAACTATGAACTCAGAATAGGAGGAGAGGGAAGATAAACAGAAGTTCATTGGACTATTGGACATGTCTGGCCTGCTATTCTAGTGTCTGACTATAAAGTTTCTTCCAAGAGTAATGGCTCCAGATTTATTTCTGCCTTCCAAATCTTACCCAAGTTTCTTTCTTGACCCAAACAATTCTGGACCCACACAGGGAAGGGGAGTGTGACAAATACAGTTTCTTACTTTCTTACAGATTATTACCCAAATTGATAAAACACATTCGAGCATGAGGTCCAGCCTTCTTATATAATAAATGATTTTATCATTTATAAATGACAGTGCTACCAGGAGGAAGCCGAAACTATGAATAGACCAATAACAAGGTCAGAAGTTGAGGCAGCAATTAAGAGCCTACCACACAAAAAAAGCCCAGGTCCAGATGGGTTCACAGCTGAGTTCTACCAGACACACAAAGAGGATCTGGTACCATTCCTTCTGAAACTATTCCAAATAATCCAAAAAGAGGGAACCCTTTCCAAATCATTTTATGAGACCAACATCATCCTGATACCAAAACCTGGCAGAGACTCAACAAGAAAAGAAAACTTCAGGCCAATATCCATGATGAACATAGATGCAAAAATCTTCAATAAAATACTGGCAAATCAATTGCAACAGCACATTAAAAAACTTATCCATCATGATCAAGTAGGATTCATCCTGGGGATGCAAGGCTGGTTCAACATACACAAGTCTATAAAAGTAATTCACCACATAAACAGAAGCAAAAACAAAAACCACATGATTATCTCAATTGACGCTGAGAAGGCATTTGACAAAATTCAACAGCCCTTTATGCTAAAAACCCTCAATAAACTTGATATTGATGGAACATATCTCAAAGTAATAAAAGCTATTTATGACAAACCAACAGCCAATATCATACTTAATGGGCAAAAACTGGAAGCATTCCCTTTGAAATCCGGCACTAGACAAGGATGCCCTCTCTCACCACTTCTATTCAACATAGTACTGGAAGTTCTAGCCAGAGCAATCAGGCAAGAAAAAGAAATAAAGGGTATTCAACTAGGAAAGGTGGAAGTCAAATTGTCTCTATTTGCAGATGACATGATAGTATACCTAGAAGACCGCATCACCTCAGCCCAAAAGCTCCTGCAACTGATAAGCAACTTCAGCAAAGTCTCAGGATATAAAATCAATGTGCAAAAATCACAAGCATTCCTATACACCAATAACAGACTTAAAGAGAACCAAATTAAGAACGAACTGCCATTCACAATTGCTACAAAGAAAATAAAATACCTAGGAATACAACTCACTAAGAATGTAAGGGACCTCTTTAAGGAAAACTACAAACAACTGCTCAACGAAATAAGAGAGGACACAAACAGATGAAGAAACATTCCATGTTCGTGGTTAGGAAGAATCAATATTGTGAAAATGGCTATACTGCCCAAAGTAATTTACACATTCAATGCTATCCCCATCAAACTACCATTGAATTTCTTCACAGAACTGGAAAAAACCACCATGAATTTCATATGGAACCAAAAAAGAGCCCACATAGCCAAGTCAATTCTAAGCAAAAAGAACACCGCGGGAGGCATCACGCTACCAGACTTCAAACTATACTACAAGGCTACAGTAATCAAAACAGCATGTTACTGGTACCAAAACAGAGATATAGACCAATGGAACAGAACAGAAGCATCGGAGGCAACACAACATATCTACAACCATATTATCTTCGATAAACCAGACAAAAACAGGCAATGGGGAAAGGATTCCCTATTTAATAAATGGTGTTGGGAAAACTGGCTAGCCATGTGCAGAAAGCAGAAACTGGACCCCTTTCTGACACCTTACACTAAAATTAACTCCAGATGGATTAAAGACTTAAACGTAAGACCTGACACCATAAAAACCTTAGAAGAAAATCTAGGCAAAACCGTTCAGGACATAGGAGTAGGCAAGGACTTCATGAACAAAACACCAAAAGCATTGGCAACAAAAGCCAAAATAGACCAATGGGACCTAATCAAACTCCACAGCTTCTGCACGGCAAAAGAAACAGTCAATAGAGTGAATTGGCAACCATCAGAATGGGAAAAAATCTTTGCAGTTTACACATCTGACAAAGGGCTGATATCCAGAATTTACAAAGAACTCAAACAGATTTACAGAAAAAAAAAAGAAACAAGCCCATTCAAAAATGGGCAAAGGATATGAACAGAAACTTTACAAAAGAAGACATACATGAGGCCAACAAACATATGAAAAAGTGCTCATCGTCATTGGTCATTAGAGAGATGCAAATCAAAACCACATTGAGATATCATCTCACAGCAGTTAGAATGGCGATCATTAAAAATTCTGGAGACAGCAGATGCTGGAGAGGATGTGGAGAAATAGGAACACTCTTACACTGTTGGTGGGAGTGTAAATTAGTTCAACCATTGTGGAAGACAGTGTGGCGATTCCTCAGGGACCTAGAAATAGAAATTCCATTTGACCCAGCAATCCCATTACTGGGTATCTATCCAAAAGACTATAAATTGTTCTACTATAAGGACACATGCACATGAATGTTCATTGCAGCACTGTTTACAATAGCAAAGACCTGGAACCAACCCAAATGCCCATCGATGATAGACTGGACTGGGAAAATGTGGCACATATACACCATGGAATATTATGCAGCAATCAAAAATGATGAGTTTGTGTCCTTTGTAGGGACATGGATGAATCTGGAGAACATCATTCTCAGCAAACTGACACAAGAACAGAAAAAGAAATACTACATATACTCACTCATAGGTGGGTGAGAAAAATGAGAACACATGGACACAGAGAGGCGGTCTACTATACACTGGGGACTGTTGGGGGAAATGGGGGAGGGACAGCGGGGGGGCTAGGGGGGATAGCCTGGGGATGAATACCAAGTGTGGGTGAAGGGGAGGAAGGCAGCAAAACACACTGCCATGTGTGTACCTATGCAACTATCTTGCACGTTCTGCACATGTACCCCAAAAGCTATAATGCAATAAAAATTAAAAATAAATAAATAAATAAATGACAGTGCTTTTAATGTCATTTTTAAATCACTTTATAAATAATAGGGCATATCTAATCTATATTTCTTATGTTAAAAGTGATTTTCAGAATGCTTTATAAATGACTGGCAGAAGAACACCCAGTGGGAGGTCATAATTCAAACACAAGTTGTCTAATCCTCAGTACATGGAAGGCTCTTTTTACTTCTACACAAGCTGGCAAACATGCCTCAAAGCAATTTTATTGCTCATACTCTCAGGCTGATGAGAGAGGATAAAGGGCTAAATAATGTTTAAGGACAGTTCCCATTTCCATTCAGAGACAGTGACTCAGGTGGAACCAGCCAAATGATCACTGGAGTACACAGAAAAAGCTCAGGGATGAATTGCTCATAGGGCTTTTTATGTCTCTGTGGATCATTGGCCTTTGGCTAAAATTCAGGTATATCTTTATAAAATAAACGACTGATATTATCTTCCTAGCAAGCCGACTGAATGAATGCATGGTGCTCACATTTACCCACTGTGCCAGCTAAGAAGATAAATCGATCACCATTCTTTTAGTGACAAACTTTTAGAAATATTGGTGTGTAAGCAAATGAAATGCAAGGGAATTATTTATGTAATGGAAACATTTGTTCTCATAAATTGTCAAATTATAAATAGCTACCGACCTGTTAGATTTTCCTAAGGCTGTGCTCTTTGCTTTTATCAACTTTATATATGATTTATGAGAGCAGATGCATTCAATTGAAAAATGATAAAGAAAAGCTGACTTGCTTAAAAAGCGAATTCAGAGATAAGTTTGTGAGTTTTAAAATACACCAAATCAGGAGTGATAAAATGTATATATATAGTCACCAACAAAAATAAAATTGCCATGTAAAATATCTCATACATTTTAATTCATCATAAAACATTTATGAAGTTGATATTACAATTTCTACAGTACATAATAAAATTTGAGATCCATAGAGGTGAAATTTGTTTATATTATTATCCATGTCAATAGTAAAGATAACATGAGTTTACCTTAGTCCTAGTCTATAAATACACTTTATTTCAGCATTAATTCAAAAGTTAGTCTAAAAATATATCCAGCCTTAAACTAAATGTGAAAATTTAAGTCATGTACTCCAAGACCCATGTTTTGTTTCTGTATAAAATTTGAGGACAGCTAATTAAAAGGAGCTATTTTGTTATTATATAACAATGAAATTGGCTGAAGAAGGAAAAGAAGTCCATCAAGTACCACCTCATGACATTTTGAATAGATCACGTAGGAGAGAATCATGGAATTCAACAGAAAAGTGGTGGGAAGCCCTGGCAGATAAGGAGAGGGAAGGATGGTGTTATTCTGTTTTCATGCTGCTGGTAAAGACATACCCAATTTGACTGGGTAATTTACAAAAGAAAGAGGTTTAATGGACTGGGAAGGCCTCACAGGTTCAACATGGAGGAAGGCAAGGAGGAACAAGTCATGTCTCACATGGATGGCATCAGGCAAAGAGAGAAAGAGCTTACACAGGGAAACTCCCATTTTTAAAACCATCACATCTTGTAAGACATGTTCACCACCATGAGCACAGAATGGGAAAAGTCTGTCCATATGATTTAATTACCTACCACTGGGTTCCTCCCAGGACATATGGGAATTGTGGAAGTTACAATTCAATAAGAGATTTGGTTGGGGACACAGTTAAACCATGTAATTCCACCCCGGCCCCTCCCGAATCTCAAAACAAATCATGGCTTCCCAACACTCACACAAAATCTTATTTCAGTATTAATTCAAAAGTCCACAGTCCAAAGTCTCATCTGAGACAAGGTAAGTTTCTTCTACCTACAAGCCTGTAAAATCAAAAACAAGTTAGTTACTTCCTAGATACAATGAGGGCACAGGAATTGGACAAATGCAGCCATTCCAAATGGGAGATATTGGCCAAAACAAAGGGTCTATAGGGTCTTTGTAAGTTTGAAATCCAGCAGGGCAGTCAAATTTTAAAGCAGAACACAGTGACTGCAAGCAGGGGAAATGCTAGATGCTTAAAAACCACCAGATAGCTAGAGACTCACTCATTATCATGAGAACAGCATACGGGAAACCTCCCCATGATCCAATTTCCTCCACCAGGTAATCCTGCCTTTGACATTTGGGGATTACAGGGATTACAATTCCAAGATGAGATTTGGGTGAGGACGCAGTCAAACCAAATCACACATTATAGTCAAACTGTCTCAAGTCAAAACAAAATAAAAGGATACTAGAAACAGCAAGAGGAAAGCATCTAGGTACCCCCATCAGAATAACAGTGGATTTCTTAGCAGAAACCTATAAGCTGGAAGAGAATGGGATGACATATTCAAAGTGCTGGATGAAAACAAAACAAAACAAAAACAAAACACTTTCACCCAAGGACATTATATCCAACAAAATTATCCTTCATAAATGAAGAAGAAATGAAGTCTTTTCCAGATAAGCAAATGCTGAAGAAATTTATCACCCTGAAACCAGCCTTACAAGAAAAATTCAAGGGAGCTCAAAACTTTAAAGCTAAAGGATGAATTATGGTTATAAAAACACATGAAAGGAGAAAACTCAATGATAAACCAAATACACAAATGAGAAAAACAAAGGACTTCAATGGTACTACTACAGTAAAACACCAACGTACAATGACAAACAATAAGAGAAAAAGAAAGAAAAATATAACGAACAAAAAAACAGAAAACAATTAACAATATGAAAGTAACGAAACCCTCTTATATCAATAATAACCTTGAATATAAGTGGATAAAATTCTCCATGTGAATTATATAGAGAAAAAATAAAGAAAAATGATTCAACTATATACTACCTATAACAAACTTATTTACCTTGCAAATCCACTTATGGAATCCAAATAAAGGTATAGAAAAAGATATTCCATTCAAACGGAAATCAAAAGCTAACAGAATTAGCTATAATTGTATCATATAAAATAGACTATCAGTCAAAACCAGTTAAGAAAAAGACAAAGAAGGTCACTATATGATTTAAAAATTGATCAATCTAGCAACATGATATAACAACTCTAAATATATATGTACCCAACATTGGAATGCTCAGATTCATAACACAAATATTGCTAGATGTAAAAAGAGAGCTAGATCTACTACAACAATAGTGAAGGATATCAACACCCCATTCTCAATATTAAATAGAACATTTAGACAGGAAATCAATAAAGAAGCATTGGATTTAAATTGGACTTTAGTCCAAATGGATATTATAGATATTTACAGAAATTTTTCAATCAATTGCAGAATAGATATTATTCTAATTAGCACATAGACCATTCTCTAGGAGATCATATAATAGGCCACCAAACAAATACCAACAAAATTTTAAAAACTTAAAATTATATCGAGTATCTTCTGAGACCACAATGAAATAAAAATAAAAATCAACACTAAGAGGAACTTTGGAAAATATAGAAATACATGGAAATTATATAACATTTTCCTGAATGACCATTGATTTAATGAGAAATTAAGATGAAAATCAAAAAAATTATTGAAACAAATGAAAATGAAAACACAATATGCCAATACCTGTAAAAACCAGCAAATGCAGTGAAAGAGAAAAGTTTATAGTAATAAATGCATACATCAAAAAAGTTGAAATATTTCAAATTAACAAGCTAACAATGTACTTCAAGGAACTAGAAAAGCTAGTGGGGAAAACCCAAAATTACTAGAGGAAAAGAAATAATAAAGATCTCAGCAGAACTAAATAAGAGAGATTTAAAAAATACAAAGGATAAACCAAATAAAATACTGGGTCTCTGGAAAGATAAACAAAATTTACAAGCCTCTATCCCAACTGATAAAGAAAAGAAAAGAGAAGACCCAAATAGAATCAGAAATGAAAAAGGAGACATTACAATTGATACCACAGAAATATTTTAAAAGATTATGAGAGACTATTATGACCAACTATATGCCAATAAACAGGAGAACCTAGGGGAAATTAATACATTCTGGGAAACATATAACCTCCCAAGAATCAGGAAGAAACAGAAAACCAGAGCAGACCAATAACAAGTAATGAGATTGAATCATATATTAAAAGTCTTCCAACAAAAAGTAGTCCAGGACTGGATGGATATGGCCAAATTATACCAAACATGTTAAAAAAAAATAAGAATGACCCTTAAACTATTTCAAAAAATTGAAGTGGGAACTCTCCATAACTCATTCTATGAGTCCAACATAACCCTGATACCAAAAACCAGACAAGAACACAACAACAAAAAGAAAACTATAGGCCAATATCCCCAATGTACATAGAAGCAAAATGTCCTTAACAAAATACTAACAAAAGATTCCAAAAGCACACCAAAAAAGATAATACACCACCATCAACTGGGATTTATACTGGGGATGCAAGGATTATTCAACATATACAAATTAGTAAACATGATGCATCACATCAACAAGATAATATAACCATCTCAGAAGATACAGAGAAAATCATGTGATAAAATTCAACATCACTTAAAAATGATAAACATTCTCAACAAACTAGGAATAAAAGGAATATACCTCAAAATAATAAAGGCCATATATGACAAACTCACAGCTAAAATCATACTAAATGGGAAAAAATGGAAAGTGCTTCCTCTAAGAACTGGAAAAAGTTAAAGATGCCCACTTGCACCACTGCTATTCAACATAATTCTGGAAGTCCTAGTAAGAGCAATCAGGCAGGAGAAAGAAATAAATGGCATCCAATTTGGAAAATAGAAAGTTCATATTGTTCCTCTTTGCTAATAATATAATCAGATATCTAGAAAAAAAAACTAGAAACTCCACCAAAAAAACTTGTAAATTCAGTAAAGTTGTATAATATAAAATCAACATAAAAATCAATATACTATACATGAATAATTAGCTAGATGATAAAGAAATCAGGAAAGTAATCCCATTTATAACAGCTCCAAAAAATAAAATACTTAGAAATAAATTTAACTAAGGAGGTGAAAACTATCTGCAAGGAAAACTGCAAAACACTAATGAAAAAAAATGAAGAGTACACAAATAAATGGAAATACATCCCATGCTTATGAATCAAAATAATCAATATTGTTAAAAGAACCATAGTGCCCAAAGCAATATATTGATAAAATACAACCCCTACGTATTTTCTATTTCCACAGAAATAAAAGAAAGGTAAAATTTGTATGAAAACAAAAAAGGGACCCAAATAGCCAAAGGAAACTTGAGCAAAAAAGAACAAAGCTGGAGGCATCACCCTTCCTAACTTCAAAATATATTACAAGCCTATTGTACCCCAAACAGCATGGTATTGGTATAAAAATAGACACACAGACAAATGGAACAGAATGGAGTCCAGAAATAAATTCATGCATTTACAAGCAACTGTTTTATATATATATATATATATATACACACACACACACACACACACACACACACACACACACACACACACACACACACACACATATATATATATATATATATATATAAAGTTGCCAAGAACATTCAATGAGGAAAGGACATCCTCTTCAAAGAGTGGTGCTGGGAAAATTGGATATCTATATTCAGAAGAATGACTTAAATGTAATACCCAAAACTATAAAACTACTAAAGAAGAACATGGGGAAAATGCTTTAAGATGTTCACTGTGGCAAGCTTTTCATAGCTAATACTGCAAAAGCACAGCAACTATAACAAAAATAGGCAAATAGAACTATATTAAACTAAAAGCCTTCTTCACAGCAAAGGAAAAAAATGCACAGAGTAAAGAAGCAACCTGTTGAATGGGAGAAACTTCTATCAACTATTTATCTAAAAAGGGACTAATTAATATCCAGAATATATAAGGAACTAAAACAACTCAACAACCAATATCAAATAATCTAATTAAAAAGTGTATTAAGGACATGAATACAATTTTTAATAAGAAGACATACAGATGGCTATGAGGTTCATGAAAAATTACTCAACATCACTAATCATGAGGGAAATGCAAATCAAAACCGCAATGCAATACCACTTTATCCCTGTTATAATGTCTATTACTTAAAAAACAAACAACAAAAAAGCACAGATGCTGTCAAGGATGAGTAGAAAAGGGAACCGTTATACACTGTTGGTGGGAATGTAATTTAGTACAACCACTATGGAAAACAGTATGAAGTTTTCTCAAAAAAAATTAATACTATGTAATGATCCAGATATTCCACTATTGGGTATTTATCTAAAGGAAAAGAAATCTGTATATCAAAAGGATACTGCAACACTCTTTACAATAGCAAAGATATGGAATCAACCCAAGTGTCATTGGCAGATTAATAAATTTAAAAATGTGGTGTGTGTACACAACAAAATACTATTGGGCTATCAAAGTGAATGAAATCATGTCATTTGCAGAAATATGGGTGGAACTTGAAGCTTATTATGTTAATTTCAATAAGTCAGACACCAAAAGAGAGATGACACATTTTTTTACTCATATATGGGATCTTTTGTAATTAGAAAATAGAATGATATACCCCAGAGGTTGGGAAAAGTGGATGGGTGAAAGCGGGGATAAAGAAAGGTTGATTAGTAAATATAAACATACAGTTACATAGAAAAAATAACCCCAATATTTGACAGTAGAGTAAGGTGATTATAGTCAGCAACACTGTATAGTATATTTCAAAGTAGCTAGAATAAAGGACTTGAAATGTTACCAACACATAGAAATGATAAATACTCAACGTTATGGATATCCCAAACACCCTCACTTGATCATAACGCATTCTATACATGTAACAAATAATAACATGTAATCCATAAACATGTAAAATATTTTATATCAACAAAAACCCACTTTATCAATAGTACACACCATCAGACAAGCACCATGACCATCCTTTAAAGGTGCATGATCAAGTTAAGTTCCTCTTTTAACAACATCTCTTATTCCTCTATGGAGACAATCAACATCAATAGGACTATATAATTACCATTATTTTTATATCTTTAACTTCATCTGTACCTTGAAAAGGTGCTTAATAAATATTTGGCTTTATGGACTATATAATTACCATGATTTTTACATCTCTAGCTTCATCTGTACCTTGAAAGATGCTTAATAAGTATTTGGCTTTATTTAAATAATCCCAATTTTTAGTTTTAGGTCCACATTTATAAGTAACTGATTAACCGCTGCACTTGGTTCAGTTGTGGACCTAGAAAACATAGAGTGTCCCAAGCTGAAATTATTACTGCGAATTCTTTATACAAAGCATTATCTTCTTATAGTCCTCATCTGAGTTAATCCATGCCCAACTACCCAGTTAACCAAACTAGAAATCTGGAACATCGTTTAGTATAGCAAAGGCTAGGTAGTCTAGGTTTGACTTCAACTTTTCATGACTGAATAACTTTGCCTCTCAGTGCCTCAGTTTCTCATATGCAAAATGAGAATATAATAGTGCATTGTAATGCATTCTAAAATTACTGTATTAAATGACAGTTTATATGTTTAGTGTTTAAAATTCAATAAATGTATATCTTTATTTTTTATGCACTACGTTCAGCCTGTAAGTATATCATTTTATTTTCTCTTATCAGAAATTTCCATCTCATCATTATCACTTCCTTGCTTCAAGTCCTTACACCTCTAGCTTTCCTGGATAACCTGTATCCAGTGTTTACAAATTACTTCGACCATCTCTCTCCACTCTTCCCCTTTGTCATATCTACTCATTCTTCTATTCTATTGCCCTACTATGAACCAGGGTTTTCTAAAACTAAAATCAGGTGTTTCAGGGCTGATTCTCAGATCTAGATAATAGATACATGGGTGAAATGTGAATGAATTCTAAATAGTGCTTTCAGAAGTTGAACTATTTTACTTACTACCATAGGTATATTTCTTCTGTTTCCTATCCACTATCATTTTAAGCTTTATCTTTCCTCCATTCAGTAAGAAAAATGTGTGTATAAGTTTAAATAAAAATTTTCTAGGATTTGGAAGAATAAGATTTAAAGTCACAGAACCTATAGTTTAGCACTGCATATACTATTTTCTAAATACAAGTTTTGAATAATTTACCCTTGCTGAGCCAAAGATTAAAAATGGAGACAAAATCAATACCTAATTCACTGTATTATGTAGAAAGTTTATATGATATTGTAAATAAAATGTTCCATAAATTATTAAGATCAAGGCAAACTGGCCATCACTATTTCACTTCTGAATTTGTTGAAAAAGTGATTATTTTCTCTAAGCTATGTAATTATGCAAGTGACATTATAATGATTTCCCCGATAACGTCCCAGGACATGGTATATCTCTAGAAGCTGCACTAGACATAGGGTAGATACAACGTTCACCAAATGACTACGCATAATTTTGCATCTGCATGGTGACTAAGGTCTGATGGCCATTTCATACATAATATCAAACACAAATGTTTCTTATTTCTCTTTTGGAACTAAATGTTTGTACAAGTGTCAGTTTAATCACAAAGAAGGAATCAGATGGCAGGTTGGCAAGCAGGACTAATTCCCAGTGCATTTATGAAGACTGGAACTAAATGTTCCATACCTCCTGATCATCTCAACCTCTTCAAAGAGAGAGTCCTAGAATGCATCAAAGTACCCACCTAGGACATAGACATGAATGAAAGAGGAAAGTTACCACCACTACATTGTTCTCAATTGCAAAGCAATGGGAAAATAATTTAATTCAATAGATATCAGAAAAGAATGGGTGGACAGAAATGAAAGAATTGATCCCCAAACAGAGAGAATGGTGCAGGTGAGCTTCCTTCTTCTCTCTCAAAATGTTACAATCCAAAGTGAAGTGGGAGAGTCATTATGTATGAAGAAAGTGATAGAATACTAAGTAAGACTAAAGGCAGAGGTTTTATAACTCAGATTTTTATGGGATTGGTGATGAAAGAGGGAACATTTTTTAGGCTGGTTGGCATTTTGAACTTTTGATGCATTTGGCTGTTTGTTTTTTTTTTTTTTTTTTTTTTTGGCAATAGCCTTCTTCAGCAAAAGGGTCCTGGATGCAACTACCCCTGTGTTTTGTTCAATGGGTCCTTCAGAAGCCCTCTGGAAACACCTGGGTTTTAGAACCATGAGAAATGCTCAAAACACGTACCTCAATGCTGTCCAAACCCATATAAGTGCCTTCCTCGATGATTGCTTTGTTTTTACTCTCCTGTATGCTATAAAGCTGCCCCTGAAGGTTCATGGCTTCCTGACTTCTCTGTCATTTAGGTTCCCAGAGCTTCTTTCTGAGAAAAATGTGGGAATTGATAGGAGCACTAGGCCTCTCTGGATCTGAGCCGCAACACTTAAATTTACCTATTTCTGGACATTAGAAGAAATAATAATACTTTTGAAATATGGAACATTATCAAGAATAAGTTCACTTTCCAGGATTGTTGAAACATAATAATATAGTATAGTAAGAACTTTTCTTTTTTAATATACTTTAAATTCTGGGGTACATGTGTAGAATGTGCAGGTTTGTTACATAGGTATACAGGTGCCATGGTGGTTTGCTGCATCCATCAACCCATCATCTACATTAGATATTTCTCCTAATGTTATCCCTCCCCAACTCCCCACCCCCAACAGGCCTCAGTGTGTGATGTTCCCGTCCCTGTGTCCGTCATTGTTCAACTCCCACTTATGAGTGAGAACATGCAATGTTTGGTTTTCTGTTTCTGTTCCATATATATATATAAATACATAAATATATATATTTATAGATTAAAAAGTTGGTAACTTTTCATATATGTATACACATATGTATATATGTGTGTGGATACATATATAAAAGTAACTTTTCATGCATTCACACACATATATAATATACATAGATATAATACATACACATATATATTTACAGATTAAATATATAAATATTCCAGTGATTGCTTTATGTTCAGATTGCAAAAAAGTATCGATTTAGAAGTATATATTTAATCTGTAAATATATATATGTATATGTATGTATATATATGTGTGGATACATGTGTATATATATACACACACACATGGAGAAAGAAAGAGAAAAAAATGCTTTAAAAAATAAACATTTTCCCTTACCAATCTTCTTATATTATTTTTTATACTCCTGGGATAGGCCAGGGTTTATTTATAGAAGTTATATCATACACACATACATAAATATACTATAAATATTATACACACATAGACACATATTTGCTGCTGGTCAGAATCTGCAGGCAAACAACAACACAAGAGTCTCACTGGCAGGGCTGAAAGACAAACTCACAGTGGATCTAGCAGCAAATTAGATAAATTAATGAACTCTAAGAACTAGTTTCATCCAGAAGCTCAGGGACTACCCTGAGCCACTTCTATTTAGATTACAAAAAAAAAACATGTATTTATGTTATCTTTTAGATTCCTTTGGCTTTTTTACCTCTCCAGCATGTCCTGGACTCACCGGTCACCAAAATAGCTATTGGATATTACTCTATCTCCCCTAATGATTTTAGTTTCTTTAAGTCCATCTTTCTTTTGAGCTAATTAATTTTCATTTTTTTCTCATGGTCTCTTTCTTATGAAAATTGCTCCATATGAGGCCCAGAAATAGCATTTTTTTTTCCCCTGGGAATGCCACTTGTATTAGGTTGGTGCAAAAGTAATGGCGGTTTTTGCTATAAAAGTATGGCAAAAACCACAATTACTTCCATACCCACCTTATATTTCTAGTGTCTATTCTTGACAATTAGTTAGGCTTACTAATATATGCAAAGACATATGGCAACATCCAGACCACACCAGAAAGATGTCACATATCTAGGTACATTTGAAGGAGCCAACCTACCAGTGATAGCTTTTTTATGTTCAGATTGCAAAAAAATAATCAGATGTGAAAGTGTTAGTAACAATTGTTTTTGACTGCTTCCTCATGCAGAATGATTTATAATATGGCCCAAAAAGAATATTCAGCCCTCATAGCCCTAAAGTGTTCCGAAGTCACCTTGCATTCCAGTGTATAACACTGATATATAAAAAATATATATACATCCCTGTAAATATTAAATGTTAAAAGCATATCAACTTAAAGTTTTAATTATATGTGTGTCCAAATTCAGCAAGCAAGTACAGTATATACCCAAAGATGTGGTAGTGCCAAAGCATGTACTTGTTACTCAGGGTAAGAAGAAAGGGAATTTTATCTGATTCCTACTCTAAGCCAGGTCCTCTGCATTTGTTTCTAATTTAGTCTATGCAATTATCCTTTACACCATAGGTACGATCACTGTGTGATATAGAAAAAACCTGAGGGCTTGATACTTTAAGTATCTTGCTTAGGGTCTGAAATTCATAACTAAGAAAAGTTGACTTCAAAAATTATCTTCTTTCTACCTTTATCAAAATACATTCTGTTCAATAAAAGATTATAGGCTAATGAATAAAAAAGAAAAAATTCACGTGAAACAATTAATGAAAAGATAGTATGAAATAAGATTTGTTTGTGTAGCACCAACAATCTAGACAAAAACTTGCTATGAGAAAATATATGAATATTGGAAACCTGTTTATTCACAGATCTGGCACAAATGTGATATGAATGAGGAAGTTAACCTAATTCAGTTATTTACCTGTGAATTTGGCTACAGTGTTGCATTAGTTTTTTATGGCTACTGCAACAAATTAATACAAATTTGGTGGCTTAAGAAAAGACAAATTTATTATTTCACAATACTAATCAAGGTGTTTGTAAGGCCACGCTCCTTCTGGAGGTTTTAGGAAAGAATTCATTCCTTGCTCGTTCTAGCTCATGGAGGCCGCCTTAATTTTTGATTTGCTACGGCATCCCTGCAATCTCTGCCTCTGTATTCATACCAACTTTTCTGTGTCTTTTGTGTCAAATCTCCTTCAACCTCCTTTCTGTAAGGATACATGAGATTGTACTATGGGGCCACTTGCAAAATCCAGGCTAATCTCTCATCTCAATATTCTCAATTACATCTGCAAAGACCGTTTTCTTTCTCATATTAGATAAAATCCCCAGATTCTAGGAAATACACTTTTTTGAAGGAGAAGGGCATTTTTTTTTTTTTTTTCCTACCTTAGGTGTCTTTTTGAAAAAGAAGCTGAAGAACTCTTTCAAAGAAGAAAAGTCTGAAGCTGCAGCGCATTCTGTTGGTTCCGCACTCAGAGTCCTTACCGGGCCAGTAAACCACCCCCAGCTGCTGTGAGGGCTGGGTGCTAACTGCTCACAGCTGGCTTCTCCTGTGAAGAATTACCTTCTCCTAATGGGAGATGCCTCACTCCTGGCCTGAGCTAACAACTGATTCAGGAGAACAAAGGCCAGCTGTGCTGTCCAAATAGCAATAACTTAAAATGTCAACTTAAATATATCATTATATTTTAGCAAATTTTTTTTACATAGGAACCAAAATCTGCACCTAGCTAACACAATATTACGGTCCTAAACATAAATAAAAACTCCAAAGGTACATATGGAATTATAGGGTCAAAATAACACATCTTCTGTTTCTTTGTCTTTGCTACCACTGTGTTATCATTGTTTATTTCAAACGTGGTTTCAGTGAAGGATTACATAGTCCCACGACGATAGAAACTTTGCCCAAATTAAGTATGACAGTTCTGTCCTTTACCAACTAACTCTCCAAATTAATGTCATTGATTCTGTATGTCTTGGGAGCCACTATCTAAATAGGAATATTTTAAACTAACTTTTATGTAGAATATAATACTTATTAAAGGATAATTTTTAAAAGTCCTCAAAACAGAAGCTTATACATATATCATACATACTCAACAGAAATAAAAATTATTTAAATTTAGAACAGATCAACCAAAGATTTTTGGGGTGAGAATTATAGATGTATAACAATAATAAAACTATTCTTTAGTTTGGCTTTATTACCACTTTTAATTTTTTTTCAGACAATGTAATCCTTACTGTCTGTCCCCAGAAAAGAACACTTTTCCCCATCTCCACTTCTATATTTTTAAAATTATACTTTATGTTCCAGGGTACATGTGCAGATCGTGCAAGATTGTTACATAGGTATACACGTGGTATGGTGGTTTTCTGCATCCATCCCCATGTCACCTACATTAGGTATTGCTCCTAATGTTATCCCTCCCCAAGTCCCCCCCACCAACAGCCCCCAGTGTGTGATGTTCCCCTACCTGTGTCCATGTGTTCTCATTGTTCAACACCCACTTATGAGTGAGAACATGCAGTGTTTGGTTTTCTGTTCTTGTGTCAGTGTGCTGAGAATGATGGTTTCCAGGTTCATCCATGTCCCTGCAAAGGACATGAACTCATCCTTTTTATGGCTGCATAGTATTCCATCATGTATATGTGCCACATTTTCTTTATTGAGTCTTTCACTGAAGGACGTTTGGATTGGTTCCAAGTCATTGCTATTATAAACAGTGCCTCAGTGAACATACTTGTGCAGATGTTTTTAGAATAGAATGATTTATAATCCTTTGGGTATATATACAGTAATGGGATTGCTGGGTCAAATGGAAATTCTAGTTCTAGATCCTTGAGGAATCGCCACACTGTCTTCCACAATTGTTAAACTAATTTACATTCCCACCAACAATGTAAAAGCTTCCCTATTTCTTCACACCCTCTCCAGCATCTGCTGTCTCCAGACGTTTTAATGATCACCATTCTAACTGGCATGAGATGGTATCTCAATGTGGTTTTGATTTGCATTTCTCTAATGACCAGTGACAATGAGCATTTTTTTCCTATGTTTGTTGGCTGCATAAAATATCTTCTTTTGAAAAGTGTCTGTTCATAACCTTCTCCCACATTTTGATGGAATTGTGTTTTTTTCTTGCAAATTTGTTTAAGTTCTTTGTAGCTTCTGGATATTAGCCCTTTGTCAGATGAGTAATTTGCAAAAATTTTCTCCCATTCTGTTGGTTGCCAGTTCACTCTAGTGATTGTTTCTTTTGCTGTGCAGAAGCCCTTAAGTTCAATTAGATCCCATTTGTCTATTTTGGCTTTTGTTGCCATTGCTTTTGGTGTTTCAGTCATGAAATCCTTGCCTATGCCTACAGGCATGCGCCACCACACAGCTAATTTTCGCATTTTTAGTAGAGATGGGGTTTCATCACGTTGGTCAGGATGGTCTCAATCTCTTGACATTGTGATCCACCTCCCTCGAGCTCCCAAAGAGCTGGGATTACAGGTATGAACCACCACACCCAGGAACAGTCAGATTATTCTAAAATGTATCATGTCCTGAATGTACCATGTCCTGAATGGTATTGCCTAGGTTTTCTTCTAGGGTTTTTATGGCATTAGGTCTTATGTTTAAATCTTTAATCCATCTGGAGTTAATTTTAGTTTAAAGTGTAAGAAAGCGGTCCAGTTTCAGCTTTCTGTACATGGCTAGCAAGTCTTCCCAACACCATCTACTCCTATTTTTAATCGATAGATAATTTTGTTCAAGGAAAAATGAATCCTAATAACTTTTTTTTTTTTTGACAGAGTTTCACTCTTGTTGTCCACACTGGAGTGCAACAGCGCAATCTCGGCTCACCACAAACTCTGCCTCCCAGGTTCAAGCCATTCTCTTGCCTCAACCTCCTGAGTAGCTGGAACTACAGGCACGAACCACCACACACAGCTAATTTTCATATTTTTAGTAGAGACAGGGTTTCATCATGTTGGTCAGGATGGTCTCAATCTCTTGACCTTGTGATCCACCTCCCTCGACCTCCCAAAGAGCTGGGATTACAGGTATGAACCACCACACCAAGGAACAGTCAGATTATTCTAAAATGTATTATTTTAAAAAGCACAGTAATTAAATGGTCAATTTATAATTAGATCAGTGAGTTAACATAAGTAGTTCTGATATAGACCAGAAACTACATAAGAATATAATGAATAATGTATATGTCATATGATATGATACAAAAAGCATTATAAAACAACATAGTGAAGGAATAAAGATATACCAATAAAGGCTAGAACACACATTTGCCTGTAAATTCTGATCATCAGATAGATATGTATATACTTACATAGTAATTTTTATGTACTTGTGCATAGTATAGCTTCTATGTATGAAAGAGAGGCTATGCTCAGATTGTTGTAAATATCTTGAGAAGGTGGTAAAGGAAAGTGCCAATTAATATATAATATAGCTATCAGTTTATAGATTTATATGCAAATCCATGTATCCTTTTACATATCCTCTTATCCCAACAACTTTGGAAGATACAACACATACTAACAAACAAACAACTTAGATCTTATTCCCCCATAGCTTTATTGAGGTAGAATTGATAAATTAAAAATGTATGCAATTAATGTATACAATATGATGTATTTATATGTGTACATATTACAAAATACTTACAAAATTAAACTAACATATACATCACCTCTCATAGTTGCCTTTTTGTTGCTGTTGCAAGAATACTTAAGATCTAGTCTCTAAGCAAATTTCAACAACACATTATTATTAACTGTAGCCATCATGCTATACATAAAATCTCAGAACTTACCTGCCTTTTTTTTTTTTTTTTTTTGAGATGGAGTCTCTCTCTGACATCCAGGCTGGGGTGCAATGGCACCATCTTCGCTCACTGCAACCTCCACTCCTGAGCTCAAGCTATTCTCCTGCCTCTGCCTCCCGAGCAGCTGGGATTACAGGCTCCCACCACTATACCTAATTTTTGTATTTTTAGTAGAAATGGGTTTTTGCCATGTTGGCCAGGCTGGTCTCGAACTCCTGATCTCAGGTAATCCACCTGCCTTGGCCTCCCAAAGGGCTAGGATTACAGGCATGAGCCACCATGCCTCAGCCAGAACTGATCTGTCTTATAACTGAAAGGTAGTATACTTCAACCAGCATCTCCCTATTTCCTCCACCCTACAAGCTCTGGTAACCACTCCTATTTTCTGTTTGTATGAGTTCCACTTTTACAGATTCCACACAGAAGTGATGCCACACAGTATTTGTCTTTCTGTGTCTCATTTATTTCACTTAGCATAATTTCTTTCAGATTCATCTGTGTTGTCACAAATAGCATGATTTTTTTAAACTAAATAATTTTATATTTTATTTTTCATTTTATATTTCCTTTACCCATTCACTTGTGGATTAACATGTAGGTTGATGTCACATCTTGGGAATTGTCCATCATGCTGAAATGAACATGGAAGCATAGATATCGGCTTGACATCATGATTTCATTTCCTTTGACTATAACCCAGAAGTGGCGTTGTTGAATGTATGGTAATTCTTTTTAAAGTATCTTGATAAACCTCTATACTGTTTTCCATTATGATTGTGCCCATTTATGTTTCTACCAACAGTGTACAGGGTTTCCATTTACTCCATATCCTTGCCAATATATCTTTTTTGTTTTTCATTGTAGCCATCCTAAGAAATCTGATAAGATATTTGATTTACAATGTAAGTACTCTCTCCCTTTTCATTTTGTAGATTATTTCCTTTGTTGTACAGACATTTTTTAATTCAATAGGGATACATTTATGTGTTTTTACTTTCATTGCCTATGATTTTGGAGCCAAGTCCAAAAATCATTTCCAGGACTAATGTCAAGGAACTTTTTCCTTATACTTTATTCTAGGAGTTTTATAGTTTTAGGTCTCATATTTAAATATTTAATCTATTTTGTGTTGATTTTTTGTGTATGGCTTAAGATAGGAATGTAATTTTGTGGTTTGCATGTGGATACACAGTTTTTACAATACTATTTATTAAGGAGACTGTCCTTTCCTTATTGTGTATTCTTTGTGCTTCTGTTGAAGATTAGTTGATCATATATGTGTAGGTATATTTTTGGACTTTCTATTCTGTTCAATTAATCAATGGCATTTTATGTCAATATCATTCTATTTTGGTTATCACAGCTTTAAAGTATATTTTGAAGTCAGATAGTGTGATGGCTTCAGCTATGTTCTTTTTTTTTCCCCAAAATTATCTTGACTATTTTGGTTCTTTTGTGGATCCACATGCATTCAGGATTTTTTTCTTCCTATTTCTGTGGAAAATAATAGTGGAATTTTGATAATGGTTGCACTGAAATTGTAGATCACATTGTGTAGTATGAACATTTTGACAATATTTATTCTTCCAATCCATGAACACAAATTATCTTCCAATATTTTTTGTCTGATGTTTTAAAGTATATATAGTTTTCACTTACTTAGTTAAATTTGTTTCTAAGTAGTATATTCTTTTTGATGCTATTATAAACAGGATTATTTTATTAATTTGTTTTTCAGATAGTTTGTTGTTAGTGTATAGAAACGAAATGAATTTTTGTGTGCTGAGTTTATATCATTCAGCTTCATTGAATTACAGGTGAAATTTTGATCTAGCAAAACATACCAAAATAAATCTATAAATTAAGAAACTATAAAATGTTAAAAATAACTTTAAAAATGCTAGTAAATAGTAAATGATTATGTCATGGGTAAATTTAAAGATGAAATAAAGAATTTACAGAATAAAGATATGTAAAAAGAAAAAATGAAGTTTAGAAGAAAAGGCTTTAGAATATGCACTGCTAAAAACATAGTGTGATAAATCAATATCATGAAAACAACAACATACAAGGGTTTAGAAAGTCAATTAAAAGAGAAAAGAACAAATGACTAACAAAAAAACTTATTTCCATTTATAGACAGAGAAATGACAAACCACAAAGGACATACAATGAGATCTCATTTTTTGTCTATCAAATTGACACAGGTCACAAAGAGTGATGCTAATCAAAGCTCACTAGGCAGGCCCAGCTAAGAATAGCCACTGATGAGAATGTAAATTGCTACAGTTGATCTAGTGACTATTTTAGCAATATGTATCAATAGCTTTCAAAAAGGTTTATGCACTTTGATGTAGTAATTTTACTTCAAGGATTCTTTGCTATGAAAATAATATGTGCAGACACAGAAATATCATATGGAAATTTATCCAAGTGGAGGTTTTTTCTTCCTTTGTGTGTGTGTTTTAGAATAGCATAATTTTTGAAATATTCCATATTTTCAGAAATAAAATAATTATGTAAAAGTATATAATTCATCTATGAGATAGGTCATTGTGCAGCTACTAAAATCACATAAATAAATATTGTTGATATTAGAATATATAGTGAAACATTGCAAGAAAAGCATACAAAGTTCATTCATGCATAAAGAAAAAGACACATTATTTTTAAAAGTTTTAGTGTTCTTTTACTTTTCTATAATTTCTAAACTTTATAGACTGAGCCCATAAAATGTTTATCAGAAAACAAAAATTCTTTTTAGAATAAATAAGAAATTGTCAGTAGTCATATAAAGGAATTTTAAAACCCCAATTTTGAATCAATTCCCTGAATGCTATAATATATTTTCTATCACTAGATTCCTGACAGCATTATAGAATGGCTGTGTTATAGTCATGTCATCAACAATGAGGAACTGGAAGCTTTTGATTGTCCCTCCACACACAGATGCCCCAAATGAACATCTATCTATAAATCAACTCCCTCTGAGAGAAAATCAGAGAGCAACTGAGGGAATTCTACCCATCGAGCAACCAAGCAAACATGCACATTGAGTAGGTAGGAGAACCATAAAATTGGGGCATAATTCTCCAGTACTTAGTTTCCGTCTGTGGTAAAAAGGGTCTGAATCTCATATATAGGGTCTAAAGCCCACATTTGTCCCTGGTTTGACTTTTAATTCACCAACTGTGTGAACAGAGGGGATGCCTCTCCAGACATTAGGAAATAAAGTGGTTTTTTTTTTTTAAGGACATGGAAGGACTTCCAGGAACTTTATTCTTCAAGGAGTAGTGCAGAAAAGGGATGTATAAAATACATAACCCTTTGTTTCCCCCAGAAGGGGTTTGTGAAATACCCCTGCAGTGGCTGGAGGTTGCTTGACTTCTAACCAACTTGTATCAGGTAGTAAAAAGAGATAGTCTATTATTAAACTGGGGCCAGCCAGAGAAAAGTTTACACCCCAACTCTTATAACATCTACCTAACTGACTGAATCATAAATCTAGCTGTGGGAGTAGAAAGAACTGGCATACTTATGTGTCTCTCTAAACCACAGGTGAAAAAAAAAAATTAAGTGACCATGGCTTTATACAAGCGTGTGGACTCTTTAAGGTACGACATCCCCTAGGATTAGTGCAAAGAAGAGGCTTAAAAACAGCAATAAATAAACAATTCCCCGTTTCTCCCTAGAAGAGTTCCAGAACACACATGAGAAGCCCTAGTTGTTAAATCTGCCTCCTAAAAGACTCCATTCTAAACCTAGTAGCTCTGGGGACAGGAAGACTAGGGATATGTGAATCTCCCTTGATTCATGAACAAAGAAGTGGTCTTAGATGGACATCCAAACACTTCCAGGGCCTATATGTACTTGGAATATGCAGAAAAGGGGGCAGGAAAATGAAGCTCTCACGTTCTCTCTGAAAGTGGCTTATGACACATGTCTAACTGATGGTCTACACTCGAATGAACTTGCAACAAGGAGCTAACAGGGAATACAATCAAACAAATAACCAATCTAACTACAATAGCTAGAGCCAGAGCTTGATATTTCATAAAACCCACCTTCCCCAGTTCACCCAAGAGATAAACCCAGGTATATCCAGTCTTTCTGAAAGGAGTTTGGCCATGTAACAAGCACCACAACTTCCATAGCTTTAACCTAAGGAACTGTCTCCTTAATGAAGTATTTCTGGACTTCAAGGGAACACTGCAATCCTGAGTGACCCAAGACCACAGAAAACAAAGAGATGAACATACAAGAAACTCACTTCCAGCATCTATCCTTTCAGAATCAGAAGGTGTAGCCTGAACATGAATACAAGTATTAGCCACAGGTCCTTTTCCCTGGCTTAGTCCAGATAAAGTGGGGAAAAAAATCCCTCATTTAGCCTCACTATGAAAATAGAAGTTACTGGAGCTCACATCCAGCCTCCTAACCTTTCCATATATATCTAAAATGCCTGGCTCCTCTTATATCATTACAGGATATGCACAAGATAGGACATATTCTAAAAGCTCCAGGTAGGCACCAAAACCATAGATAACCATCCAGGCAAAAAAAAAAAAAAAAAAAAAAAAAAAACACCTGAAAAAGAAAAAGAAGAAGGAAAAAAAATAGAGAGGCACCTTAAAATCTATAGAAGGAAAGACTGGTAAAAACCTTCTTCTAAATAATGCTAGTTTAACAAGATTGAGATAAATTATTTTCTTATCTAATATATGGAAATCAACACAGAGAAGTGAGTAAAATAAAAAAAGGGAATGTGTTTCAAACAAAAGAAAAAGATAACTCTCTGAAACTGACCTGAAAAACATAGAATTTTGTGATTTACTCAAAAGGCATTAAAAATTATTGTCATAAAGATGCTCACAGAGGTTAAGACAGCATTGTAAGAACAAGCTGAGACCTCACATGGGAGATAATAAATATTTAAATACCAAATGGAAATTATACATCTCAATAATGCTATAAACCAACTGAAAAATTTAATAGAAGAGTTCAACAACAGTCTAGATCAACCAGAAAAAGAAAAGGATAATTGAATGTGAGGAGAGACCACCAGAAATTAACCAATTTCAGAGTTAAAGAAAAATAATGGCTTGAGAGACTTATGGGACGCTATAAAGCAGAAGAATTTATTAATAATTGGCATGCCAGAAATAGGAAAAAGGGCAGAAAATAAACTTAAAGAAGTAATGGTAGACGACTTTCCAACTCAGGGGAAAGAATTAGAATGCCCAATTCAACAAGCCATGGGACACCAAATAAAGTGAAATAAAAGATATTTTTGGCCAGGTGCAGTGGCTCATGCCTGTAATCCCAGCACTTTAGGAGGCCAAGGTGGGAGAATCACTTGAGATCAGAAGTTTGAGACCAGCCTGGCCAACAAGGTGAAACTCTATCTCTACTAAAAATTTAAAAATTTTCCAGGTGTGGTAGCAGGAGGCACCTCTACTCAGGAGGCTGAGGCAGAAGAATCACTTGAGCTGGGGAGGTAGAGATGCAGTGAGCCAAGATTGCACCACAGCATTCCAGCCTGGGCAACACAATGAGACTCCATCTCAAAAAAAAAAAAAGAGAGATCCTTATTATGATATATCATAGCCAAATTGTCAAAAAGTTAAAGACAAAGACAGACTGTTGAAAGAATCAAGGGAAAAGTGAATCATGATATATAGGGAACCCCTCTGTAAGATTATCAGTAGACTTCTCAGAAGAAACCTTGTAAACCAGAAGAAAGTGGGATAATATATTCAAATCCTGAAAGAAAAAGTTTCAACCAAGAAAAATATACCCTGCAATTCCATCTTTCAAAATTGAAGGGGTGATAGACTTACATTTAAAAGAACAAAAGCTGAGAGAGATTATCACAGTAGACCTATATTAGGAAATTTTAAAGAAAGTTCTTCAAGCTGAAGGAAGAAAGCACTAATTAATTACATAAAATCATATGAAAATACCAAACGCGCTGGTAAAACTTGGTACATTGTCAAATCCTAAACACTAATACTGTAAGAGCAGTGGTAAAACAATTATATCTCTAATACAGAAGTCAAAGGATAAAACTATTAAAATAACTAATGGTACAACAATCTCCTAAGGGATTCATATTATGAAAAGATATAAAATATGACATTACAAACATGAAACTTTGGAGAAGGGGGCAAAAGTGGACAGTTGGTGTATGCAATCAAAATTAACCTTTTAGTACCTTTACTTTACATATTACAGATATAAGATGTTTTATGTAAGCCTCAATGTAACCACAAAGCACAGCCTATAATATGCACAAAAGAGTAAAAACTAAAAGAACCAAAGCATACCACTATAGAAACACTCAAACCACAAAGGAAGAAACCAAGAGAAGAAGAAAGGAGGAAAGATCTAAAAAACAACCAGTAAAAATTTTTAAAGTGGCAGAAATAAGCCAATTCCCATCAATAAAGACCTTGAATAAAAATGAAATAAAATATCCAATTAAAAGAGAGTGACTGAATGAATAAAAAGCCAAGAGTCATCTATAAGCTGCTCACAGGAGACTCATCTAACCTGTAAGAAAAACATAGACTGAAAAGGAAGGAATAGAAAAAGATATTCCATGCAAATCAAATCCAGAAGAGAGTAGGAGTATCTATACCTATATCAGATAAAATAGACTTTGAGTCAAAAAGTATAAAAAGAGAGAAAGCAGGTTATTATAAAATAATTAAGGAGTCAACTCAGCAAGAATTTATAAATGTAAATATACATGTACCCAATTCTGGAATAACCAAATATGTAGAGCAAATATTAGTAGATCTAAAAGGAGAGACATACTGCAATACAGTCATGGTTGTGAACTTCATCATCCCTCTTTCAGCAAAGGACACATCAACCAGACAGAAAATCAACAAAGAAACACTGGAGTTAGACTATAATCTAGACTAAATGTACCTAACTGACATGTACAGAACATTTTATCTGATAGATTCAAAATGCACATGATTTTTATAAGCATGGAGATGATTCTTAGATAGAGGACAAAATGTCACATGATAGGTCACAAGAAAGTCTCAAAAAATCTTTAAAATTGGAAACATATCAAGCAACTTTCCAGATCACAATGGAATAAAACTGGAAATCAATAAAATGAGATTTGGCAACTAAAAATATATGTAAAATAAGCAATATCCTTCTGAATGATCAATGTTTCAATGAAGAAATTAAGAAGAAAGGTTTTTAAAAATTGAAGCAAATGGAAATGGAAACAAAACATACCAAAATCTAAAGGAAATACTAAGAGCAGTACTAAGAAGGAAGCTTATAGCAACAAATGCCTACATCAAAAAAAATGAAAAGATTTCAAATAACAACTGAATATGGCACATCAAGGAACTAGAAAAGGCAGAAAAAACAAAAAATCATAGAAGGGATGACATAAAGATCAGAAACAAAGAAAATTGGAACAAAAATACAAAATATCAATAAGCTTTGCACAATGGCAGTATCGTAGCCAATGAGGTTTATCCGAGATGCGATTATTGCTAATTGAAAACTTTTCCCAATACCCCGCCATGACGACTTGCAATACAGTTGGCACTGGCAATTTTTGACAGTCTCTATGGAGACTGATTTAAAATATATATATATGTAAAATAAAAAAATTTTTTAAAAAGAAAACTTTAGCTAGAATTAAAAAAAAACTCCAGAAACCTTTGGCTAGATTAACTAAGAAAAATAGAGGAAAGAGCCAAATAAAACTGAAGACAAAAGAGGAAACTTTAAAACTGATGCTACAGAAATACAAAGGATCATTTGAGCAACCTTATACCAACAAATTGAAAAACCTAGAAGAAATTGATAAAATCCTAGACAAATACAACCTACCAAGTGTGAACCATGAAGAGATACAAAACCTAAACAGAGAAATAATAAGAAATAAAATTAAATCAGTAATTTTTAAAACTCCCAAAAAAGCCTAGGAACAGATGCCTTTACAACTGAATTCTGCCAAATTTTTAAGAATTAACACTAATTCTTCTCAAACTATTCCAAAAAATATTGAAGGAAATGTAATTCTTCCAAATGCATTCTATGAGGCCCGCATTATCCTGATTTTAAAAAAGGCAGAGAAGGACACAACAAAAAAAGAAAACTACAGGTTAATGTCTCTAATTTAAAAAAGATGCAAAAATATTCAGCAAAATACTAGCAAACTGAATCCAACAGTACATCAAAAAGATTATTCACTGTGATTAAGTATAATTTAATCTCAGGAATGATATTATTCACAAAAACCAAAGAAAATTAAATGTGCATGAAACCACAAAAGACTTCAAATAATCAAAGCAATTCTGAACAAAGAGAACAAAGCTGAAGGCATCACATTATCTGGCTTCAAAATATACTACAAAGCTATAGTAATAAAACAGTGTCATATTGGCATGAAAACAAAATAGAGAATCCAGAATTAAATCCAGATATTTACTGCCAACTTATTTTCACTAAAGATGCCAAGATCACACATTAGGGAAAGAACAGTCTTTTCAATAAATCGTGCTGGAAAAATTGGATATCCATACGTGGAAGAATTAAGTGATACTCCTAGCTTTCATGATTACAAAACTCAAAGCAAAATTTATTAAAGACTTAAATATAGATCCTAAACAATGAAAGTACTAGAAAAACATCATGTGGAAAATGTTTTAAGACATTAGTCTAGGCAAAGGATTTTTGGGTAGGAACTCAGAAACAGACAAGAAAAGCTAAAATAGACTAATGGGATTACACCAAACTAAAAAAATTTCTGCAGAACAAAGGAAACCATCAAATCGACTGAAAGAATGGGAGAAAATATTTGCAAGCTGTCCATCTGACAAGGATCAGTATGTGTCAGGAACTTCAACTACTCAACAGAAAAACAACAAATAATCTCATATAAAAAGAGGCACATGATCTGAATAGACATCTCTCAATAGAAGACATACAAATGGCCAAGTATATTTAAAAAAGCTCAACATTGCTAATTATCAAAGAAGTGAAAATCAAAACCACAATGAGATATTATCTCACCACAGTTAAAATAATTATTATCAGAAGGACAAAAATGCCGGTGAGAGTGTGAGAAAACAGAAATGTCATATGCTATTAATAGGAATGTAAATTAGTACAGCCATTATGGAAAACAGTAAGAAGTTTTCTCAAAAAACTAAACATAGAACTATAATATGATCCAGCAATCTCACTACTAGGTACATATCCAGAGGAAAATAAATCAGTATATCAAACAGTTCTCTGGATTGCCATGTTTATCACAACACTATTTCCAATATCCAGGAAATGAAGTGGACCCATGTGTTGGTCATCACAATGGATTAAGAAAATGTGGTATATATAAACAATGGAATATTATTCAGCCATAAAAAGAATAAAATCCAGCATTTGCAGCAACATGGATGAGCCTGGAGGACTGTATATTATGTAATATAAGGCAGGCACAGAAAGGCAAGTATCACACATTCTCACCCATATGTGGAAACTATAAAAGTAGATCTCATAGAAATAGAGATTAGAATAGTAGTTACCAGAGGTTGGGAAGGGAAAGAGGAAGTAGGGATTGAGAATAGTTGATTAATGGGTACAAAATTACAGTTAGGAGTAATAAGTAATATTGTTCTACAGCACAGGCGGGTCACCATAGTTTACGGTAATTTTTTTGTATATTTCAGAACAGGTAGAAGAGAAGGGATTGTATATTCCCAACACAAATAAATAATAAATGTTTGAGGTGATGGATGTAATTGTCCTAATTTGATTATTACATATTGTACACATGTATCATAACATCACATGTACCCCATAAATATGTGTAATTATTGTATATTGGCTTAAAATTAAAAAAAGACAAAACAACCCCCAAAACAAACAGAAAACAACTAATAAACAACATAAAATCCAAACAGTAAGCAGAAATGTTCATCATACAAAAGTGATTTTTAAGAAATAGAATTATAAAGCTGGGCGCAGGGGCTCAAGCCTGTAATCCCAGCACTTTGGGAGGCCAAGGCGGGTGCATCACGAGGTCAAGAGATGGAGACCATCCTGGTCAACATGGTGACACCCCGTCTCTACTAAAAAATACAAAAATTAGCCGGGCATCGTGGCGCACGCCTGTAGTCCCAGCTACTCGGGAGGCCGAGGCAGGAGAATTGCCTGAACCCAGGAGGCGGAGGTTACGGTGAGCCGAGATCGCACCACTGCACTCCAGCCTGGGTAACAAGAATTCCGTCTCAAAAAAAAAAAAAAAAAAAAATTATAATCAATTTATATATAAAACCTTTAACCTAACTATATTCTGGCTTAATAACTGAAACATTGCCTCAGAGAGCTAGGGCTTACTCGGGCATTATTTTACAAACAGAAGCTTTGAGTTTTGCCAATCTGAATGTAAAATGTCATCTTCTTTAACATCACCTAGAAATGTTGTTTATCCCTGCCAAGGTTGGTAATGAAATACTGATTCAGAAATATGAT